>JAOWCC010001634.1:60851852-61484615 GCA_030867875.1 Actinernus sp. WN-2022
GGGCATTGTGATTTTAGCAGATGCCATCTTGAAATGGAGTTCGTAAGGGCTTGTGCAAAAGAAAAATGACACTTTACGATTGGTTTATTTTCATTTTGCCCCAGTTCACACGAGGGGACAATCACATTTTGTCCCCAGGACTTGTCCCCTCAATTCAAACCAGTTTGATTTGAAGGGACATTAGTCCCGGGGACAAAATTTTGTCCTGCGACAAGATTTTTCCTAGTTCAGACGAGGGGACAAGTCCCAGGGACTTGGTCCCAGAGACTTGTCCCTTCATGTGTACCAACCTTAAGTCTTGTATGTAACTTGATTTTTTTTATGATTTCAGTCAAATTGACATTAGTTGATGTTGCAGTTGCCACCTTTCTTTCTAATCTTTCATTATTATTTTGTAGGAGAATTACATCTGACTCCCCTACAGGGTATTCTTCAGTTGAGGCCAAACTTGGAGTATATGGATAAAGCAGAGAAAAATACTCAGCAAGCTGCTTCCCAACGTGAAGAAGGTGTGTACTATATCATGAAAATGATAATTTTGATGTAAAGAAATTTCATTCATGAGGGGGAGAGGATGTGGTTTATTTGCAGCTTTTAAGGGCATTCGATTGACCCTATATCAGAAACATAGCGCAGCAGTGGCAAACTCATGGATGTAAAGTGTATTTAGTGTGTTCTCAAGGGTAAACATGTGACAGTGTTCAAAGTTCAAGTTATTATTGCTGTTGTGAGAGCCTAATTGTAGCCTGTAAAATCATGCAACCGATGATGTCATTGTTATGACATCACCAATCAGTTATTTATGGAGACCCAACATCATGCCTGTCAAAGTTTGAGCCACCTGCCATTAGAAATGAGGGAGATACGAGTAACGGTATGTACTTAAAATCATGTGAACGATGACATGATAATCATTACAACATCACCACTAAGTGATTTATGGGGACTCAATACCATGTCTGTCAAAGTTTGAGCCATCTGCCATTAACATTAAGCCAGTTAGCCATGAAAACGTACAAGGGTTTTTACATCACTATCAATGCATGAGCACACACATCTCCCATATGGTTAACACAGCTTCATACTCACATATAAATTAATTGCTGGCGAGTCGCCAGGCGAGCCAGCATATAATCGCTGCAAGTTTGAAAGTACGGCGATGTCTGTTTGTTTGTTTGTTTGTCAGCATGAGAGGACGCTTCGGGGTGTATCTGCAAGTACCTCTAAGGAATGCAGGACAACTTGCCCGCATTCTTTTCATATTTTAATTTCGCTCAAGCTGAGTCTTCACGCCTCTGAGAATTAGGCGTTATAATCCGCCGTTTTCTATTGAAATGGTTCTTTTGTTTCTTGTAGTGTTAAAAAGTTAAGAACAGAAAATAAACAGAGAACATGAGCCATCAAATTGTGGCCTGTCTTTGTCATTCCCTTTGAGTTTAGATCAGAGTTGAGATGAAACCCACTGCTAATAATTAAGAGACATTGTTCACTCATTAACAGACTTTATTTCAGACATTTACTAAGTTACTGTGATGTAACTGACTTAGTTCGCTGAAATTGTTTTACGTTACCGTAATAGCACATTCAAACGAAGTTTGGAAAATTTATCTAACTTACAAGTTAAATTAAAAATATGTTGATGGATAGCCAAAGCCCGGGAGCGAAGCATAGCTGAATTTTGAGTCCCAAAGTTCGGAGCCAGTTACTTTTCCATGCTAGCCGATGTCGCTCTACTTTCGCCTCTTTTCGCCTCTGGTCACCTCCGGCTCCCCAAACCGAGAGGCATCTGCTAGCGAGGGGAAACTTACTACTAACTAGTTAAAACCTAAACGTTGTTGCGTTCCGGGCTTCAGAACTTGCTAGTTTAAAAAAAGTTATCTTAAACGTGGATGAATCGCTTTGCATCCCGGGACTCGGAGCTATCGATACTGAGTTAAAACCTAAACCGGCGTAGCTGAATCGATTCGTATCCCAGGCTTCGGAACTTACTAGTTTAAAGAACGTTAACCTAAACGTGGCTGTAAATCGCTTTGCGTCCCATACTTTGGAGCAGATTTCCGGTTCAATAACACGGAATAAAATGTTTCTTATAATAAACAAATTCAAAACCGGCCCGTACTGTATCAGAGAAGTAAGCTAAATGCCAGAGGCAGAGCTCTGATTAAATACTAAATTATTTGGTGACAGAATATTACACCTCTCGAAACCGCAACTTAATTGGATTCTGAAAACGGGTACTTGCAGATACACCCAGGTGCGTCCTCTCATGATTATTTATGAGTTAAGTCACATGAGAAAGTGAGCACGTGAGCTAGCGTATAGCTAGCGAGCATGGAGGGTACAAAGTGCAGGTTGGATGCAGGTTGACAGTTTTCGGTTGATAAATGAAATATATCAATAGATAAATATAATAAATCTATGGACATGACTTTTTGGCGATCCTCGCTGGTTCTGCAAGAACCCACAGTATCCTTTGCAGCCATTATTTGTGTCATCACACAGTTTTTTGTTTGCCGACGATTGATAAGGGCTTCAAACTCTGGCTGTCTTCTTATTTTGCTGAACTGCTCAGAATACCTTGAAATTACAGTTCAATAAATCTACCTTCATTTATTCTAAAGAAAGCTTTGATTTATACCCTCGAAGATTTATTTTCTCCACTTTGCCTTCTCTTGCCATTAACAATAGGAAATGGACAATCTGAAATCTACAATGAATCTACAATGTTTCCGTCTTGTTTTTCTTTGCCAATGGAAATCCAGATACCGTGGCTCATAGAGGTTTCTATTGGCGACAGGAAAGGCAAATTAGAGATGAGAAACTTCTGCTCGCAGGGTACATTGATCTGTGATTCATATTCCAGGGAAATACACACATGTACCATCCGTTGTGGTGGAGCCCATTGAGGCAAACAAAGCAGCAAATGACAACCAATTAGTTTGGATTATAAAGTATGACAAAGAATATCAGGGGTTAATCAAAAGTGAGCACGAGGCCAATGCCCCATTTGTTACTCTGCATTCAGCTTTGATGAATACTTTCATACATGTACATTCAAATCGTGCTCTTATAATATTAGATGGGTTTATGATGGCCTTAATACATGGCTTAGATTCTAATCAATTGCTACTATATTCGCTCTACATCATGTCACTTTCAATTTGAAAATACTAGTATGGTAGTGACAACTTTACAGCAAGAAATGAACTGCCGATGAGGACTTGAGCAATGCTAATAGTAATTAAATCAAATTTTAATTATTATTATTGTCAAGTTGCATTCCAAGCATTCCGTTCTGCTAACAGCATAGTGAATGAGTGAGTGAGTGACACAATTTCCCCAACCAGCCCCATAACTCGTTTCTGTGCTTGCATGCATCCACAAGTTAAAAAGGACTACATTCTAGACAGGAGCCCATTAATAATATTCTTTATTTAAAGAGGGTAACACCCAAAAGCAAAGCTTACAAACTTGTGGCCCTCAACTACTAATTTAAGTATAAAATATAACTTTACATATAGGTAGCAAATATGATAAAAACTACGGATAAAACTAAGATGTGCATTATATACAATTGAAATCAGAACCACAATTACTAACTAATAACGTATAGCTAAATCGATCTAATATAATCTAGAAATTGAACGAGTACATATATATTGACTAGAGACAGAGATTAAGATAAGTGAATTACAAAAAGCTAAACTTTAAAATGGTCAATTAACTTCTGTTGCAATAAAATATTATAAAAGTATTTGGACTTGAACATATTCAAAGAGGATACATCTTTAACATCAACTGGTAATGAATTCCACAATGATGAGGCTCTAAAAGCAAATGATCTGCCGCCTGCTGTTGTTAGGGATATCTTTGGAATCTGTACATTAAACCTAGACGAGCGAGTGTGTATTCTGTGTACTTTCTTAATAGGTTTAATGCCATCTGAAAGATAGGCTGGTGCATAGCCATTTAAAATCTTAAACATTAATATACAGCTCAAGTAATTACAGACTTCATGGATAGGAATCCAGCTAAGTGTATTAAATAAGGGAACGGAAGGGCTAAGTGCAGGTGCGTCTAATATAATTCGAGCAGCTCGTTTTTGTAATCTAAGAAGGCGGTACTTAACTTCTATGGAGCATCCACCCCAAACTGTGGCACAGTACTCGATCACAGGCTTAATTAGTGCATTATAAAATAGTATTCTTTCTGCAAGAGGTATGTACCTTTTATTGCGGTTAAGTAATCCGATGCGTTGCAAAACCTTCTTTTCAGTATAATCAATGTGGATATTCCATGATAATGATTTGTCAATATGTACACCAAGTAGTTTAATCGATTCAGTTGACTGCAGTTTCGTGTTATTGACTTCAATGTTTATATCGCGATCGAGCGCCGAAATTTTGCGTTTGCTTCCAACGAGCATGACTTTCGTTTTCGTGGTGTTGATAACCATTTTATTATGAGAATCCCAGGCCTGGATTGGTTTGAATCCTTCTATTAACTTTTGCTCAATGGCTTCTAGAGTCTTCCCGGATACAGTTTGTGTCGTGTCGTCAGCATACATGTCGATGGTAGATTCATTAGTGTGGAGCGATAAATCATTTATGAAAATGACAAACAGGAGAGGTCCCAATACTGAACCTTGGGGTACGCCATGAGTGACTGGTAACGTAGATGATATCGCATTGGCGATCTTGACAGACTGTCGACAATTACGGAGATATGACTTGAACCAGGCAAGGGAAGAATCGTTTAGGCCATAAAGCTGTAGTTTCGTCAGTAGAACATCATGGTCTATAAGATCAAAGGCCTTGCGGAAGTCAATGGCTATTAAACCATTAAGCAAACCTTTATCAATGTTCATGAATAATTCATCGACGATCTTCACCAAGGCTGTCTCACACGAGTGAGCCTTACGAAAACCAGATTGGTTTTTGTAAATCAAATTGTGGTCACTTAGAAATTCATAGAAGGAGTTGTGAACATGCTTTTCCAACAACTTAGAGAGAATCGGTAGGACCGAGATGGGACGATAATTGTTACAGTCTTTCTTGTCACCACTTTTGTGAATCAGCGTATGACTGGATTGAGCTACATGTATATTTAGAACAGATCTTGTGGGAGTTCTTGTGCCCTCCCTTTGAGAATCCAATCAAACCATAGTCAGGACAATGCAGTGTTAGTAAATCACCTTAAAGAACCACAAATCATTCTCAATCTCAATAATGGTGACAATCGTGTACGGACCGCAGCAGAGTCAGAAGACAGTTACCCTGGAAACATGTTCTAAAAATAGCTCAATCCAGTCATATGCTGACTCACAGATATAGTATATACATGTACAGTATGTGGACACTCCTGGTAATGGGCTTCTGATTCCAGAATATTCCAAATTACTCTTTTGGATGGCACATCTTATATTCTGGAATATTTCCACAGCCTGATCAGATTAACTGGAATGCTATTCCATGTTTCCCGAATAATGTGTTAATTGTTACAGGTCTACAAAGTCATGTACATGTATTCTGGAATAAGGTCAATAGAACACACCCTACATGTCTGTATAATTATAAGAGATGCATAGCATTTGTCACATTTCTTTTTATCTCAGGATTTTTCATGTTCAATGTATGATTAATAGAGCAACGACGACAGCAACAACATCGACAACAGGATGTAGAAAAGTGGTTTCTCCCAAAATATCTACCTGTATATGCTATTTACTGGCCAGGAGGGCCGTATGGAGAATTTTTTTGACAGAGGTCTTGAAAACAGCCAGAGGCCACAGGCCTGTACACATCCATATACTTGCAAAATATGATAAGCATAGAGTTCCATTCATGCCAAATGAAATGCAGTGCTTTACTCTCTTACATTATCATCACTATCACTATCACACTATCATCTACATTTAACATGTACTTAAAATATTGTTCTGATTATACAGTATATATATATATACATAATATGTAAATTTTATATATACATATTCTTAATTAATGTATTGTAAGTAACAGGGTTAGCTTGTTTGGACTGTAGCCTGTAAAGCTATTAAATAAAAAAAATAAAAAAAATAAAAATAATTGTGTTCTATTGTTAAATGTAAAATTTTGGGGGTTTCACATTGTGTTTTTGCAGAGGATGGTCAAAATGTAACCGACTGCGTGCATTTTCATGTGCAGTAATTTTTTTTGTAATTAATACTATTGTTTGATGCCATTGTCCTTAGCTTGAAGTTGCTGGGGGCTTATGTGCAACAACAGTGTAAATGACTTGTGATCAAGTTCCAAATTCTCTCAGAAAACAATGAAATATAGGAGAATTTAAAACTTGATCAGTAGGCACTCCAGTTGTTACTCTTATACCCAAATTAAGAATGTTTATCTGTGTGTTAATACATGTAGGAGACTCTCAAGATGAAGAGGAAGATGCTAAAGCTGTTACAGTGAGTAATATACATTCTGAAATGTACATGTACTTTTACTTTGTGATATTTGTGTGGAGTAAAACCTCATAATTTAGCTTGAAATTACACTACAACTAAACCCTGTACCCCATTGAACATGAAATACAATTGAAAAATATGTTCTGACAAGCAATGGCAGATGGTCGGTTCCAACACAAACCCAGTACCCCATTGAACATAAGATACAAGTGAAAAAATAAGTTCTGGCAAGCACTGGCAGATGGTTGGGTCCAACTCGGGGGCCCCCTCATCGGGTGGGCACAGTGACTACAATAATTAAAATTACTATTAAGGTAAAAAAAAAACACTAAGTGAATCAAAACAATGTACTTCAAGTTAAAAAAATCACTAGTTAGAAAAAGAATTACCTACATGTTCATGTAAATGTAGTTACAAGAAAATTACTAGTTCGAAAAAGAATTACTTAGTTAAAAACAATTACCTACATGTACATGTAGTCAAAAATAAAAAATTCCTGAAAACCAAAATTACCTGCAACATATACAATCATGTACCATGAGTTTGTGCTCGTTGGCACAAAACCTCAGCGATCTAAAGTCAACATACATTGATAATTTGTATGTTGGAGATACCAATGCCCTCCCAGTGGCTGTTGTTAGAAATTTTTGGACATGGTTTGACTAGAACACAAGTATGGTGTTTCACATAAACAAGACATGTAAAACATTGTTCTTCTATTTATACAACATAAGGTGTATTAGGAAGTACTTAACTCTTTCGGATTCGAGCCTGTAAATATGGGTCCCATGTGGACATAAGAGAAAAAATATTGTATCACATCTAGATATGCTGGAAAGACTATGTTGCGATATTATGTGAATGGATGAATGGCTTCAAAGTCAGAGCTATAACTATTACAGCAAACGCTTGACTCTTTCACTATGGAGAAAAGCTCATTTGTTTTGGAGATCGTTTTTGTTTCTTAGATTTTTACGAATTTTAAGGAGCTGAAAATCGGCTCAAAACACCCTTCCCATTCACACTTAAAATCAAAAGCAAACAAAAAATCAGCACTCAGTTGTTGCTGAAAACAGTACCTTCTTTAATCTTTCCAACCACCACTGAGATTTGTTTGCACAAACCACACCAAGCGACTGTGAACCATGCTATTCTTAACGCTACATTTCTCTCCCACATTTTCCTACACCCACCTCTAATTGCATGCTGGGTAATGGACAAAAAATGCACAATGGGTTCCCCCCTCTGGCACTGCTGTAGGTTTCTTTTTTTAAGTTTTTTACCCCTACAACCAAGAGCGGTGATTTGGACTCAAGCCATTGCTTTAAAGTGCCAAAACATATCCTGATAGGTTTAGCAGCCCTGGGTAAAAGACTGCCAACTGCAGGATTTCAAGGATTTCATTGAAATTATTTTTTTCTGTGTCTGAAAGCACAAACACAACAGAACAATCCTGTGAAATCCCCTCACAAAGCCTACTAGAAGCAAACCAAGTACTTTTCAGCCATCCTCAGACTTAATTATGTCCTCTAGCTCTCTGACAGTGGCATTTTTTTCTAAAATTAGCTCGCACATTTCATAGGAAACCCTACAGCAGAAGTCTAACCTACCTACATACATATACATACATAAACTTTATTTCAACTCGAATTTTCAGAGTAGCAAATACATGCTAATATCTTCGAGAAAACTACTGTTACTAATACTAATACTATTGTTATATTACTAATACTAAAAATATTTACAATGAAACCTAGAAATTATTAACAAATATATAGACATTACTGTAAAATTAGATTAGATTGTATTTACGGATTTCTCTCTTAAAATCAGTGATAGTTGTTAAAGATCGAAGATTATCAGGTAGGGAGTTCCAGAATTTTGCAGTCGAATATTTGAAAGAGTGCAGGCCATAAGTTGTTGTTTGAGGTTTAGGTAGGTTCAAAATATCAGTGCCTCTTAAGGAATAGATTACAGATCTTAGAGTAAACATATCTTTTAGGTAGCCTGGATAGTTTGAAAATTTCAGAGATTTAAAAAGTATAATTAGCATATTCTGTATTCTTCTATTATATAGTGAAGGTGTTTTAGCTTTATATAATAGCTGGTTGTAGTTAGAATTCCTGTCATCGAACATAAATCTCAGAATACGCTTATTTAAGGCTTCTAATTTATCAGTGTTTCTACAACTAGGCCGCGTAGAATTCTCCCAAATGGCGTTGTGAGGAAAGCTTGAGTCCTCGGCTTAAAAAGTCAGCAGTGCATAATGAATCAGGGCTAGCCAAACTTGAACTGAGGGGGTGGGTTGGGTTAGCACTCAGGATTTCACCAATTGAGCTCACACACAATAGGATCCAAAAAGGCTAAAGTGGCAATGAAATGAAAAAATTGATCCAGTTTTTATTTTATTTTATTAAATTCTCGGCATCCCTTAGCCATTTTGTGCAATTAAAAATCAATTTGGAGAGTGCAAACATAATTTTATTTCGAATCGAAGTCAGACATAATTGCCAAACAATTTTTATGCTGTTAAAGATTTGCTAATCACATGTGTGACATCAATGGGACTGCACATTTCTATTCACAAATCAAAGTAAAAATATGGCTGACTACAAGGCTTTATTAGAAAAATTATGGCCATTGTCAAGGTTTGTCAAAGTAAGACATATTTAAATTGAAAATTGGCCAAAAAATGCACTTATTTTGTAGTATTTATGGCGACAAATATAAATGCGCAGACCCAGTGACGTCACATGTGATTATCGTATCTTTAATGTCATAAAAATTATCACCTGATGTTGGCAATTGCACCTGACTTCCCGGATTAGTCACGAATCTGGAAACTTTGAATCCGGAATTTAAAGTGGAAAGTTTGTATCCGAATATTGTTGAATCCGACATCTTTTGTGGTGTAAATGGCTTTAATTATTTTATGCTTTTAACAACAGCATTGTAAAACTTATCAATTCTTATCAACTTATCAATTATTATTATTCACATGTAATGCACATTTGATTATATTGCACATGTTAATTTGTCAGTATAAAATAATATTAAATTATTATTATTATTATTATTATCATCATATGTATCTTCACTGCGTTGAAGTGCATTAATTTGTATACTACAAATGTCTACATGTACATTGTAGGTGAGGTTTGCACGACCAGAGACAGCCAGAGCAAAGGCTCACCGCATGTCAACCTTTCAGTATCTGGAGAAGAAGGAAGCCGAGGAACAGTGGGCAAACTTGCAGTACTATCCTCCACAGGTAAATTCTTAAAATGTTAAAATATACTGGGTAGTTCTTAATGACATTTAGCGTTCAATTTGTAGTATACCAGTGTAGCCAGTGAAGATTCCCAGCTAGTTACCTATTTCCAGCGGCTACATTTGTCTGCCAATGCTAATGAAACTATTGAAATATTAAGGAAAATAAGGAAGGCAAAATGGAATGGGGAGCTTGGGTGGCACAGTGGTTAAGCGCTTTGCCCCTCACCTCTATGGCCCAGGTTCGACCAACCCTGGAAATGGCACCATATATGTGAGTTGAGTTTGTTGGTATTTCACCCTTGTTCCGAGATTTTTGTCCAAGTTCCCTGGTTTTCCTTCCTCCACAAAAACCAACATGCTTATTCAAATTTGAACTGTGGATTAGCCATGTCTTGACTTTGATCAACTCCTATGGTTGCTTCAGTTCCCATTCAGAGAGAGAATTCAGCCACCTACATTACATTCACTCCCATGTTAAGAATTTGAGCAATTTATTGTAGTTTGAGTGTCTATTTTTTTACAGCATTCAATGGCCAGCATGGATCGTGACAAGTTGTACTGTGCAGATGTTGGTACTGAAGCACCTGAAATCTCTCTATCAGCAAAGTATGTCTGTTGTAGTTTAAATCTGATCTCAGTTATTTTTGGGGGGAGGGAAAAGAAAGAAGAGAACTTTTGTTGCTATGACTACTTGATTGGCATGACTACCTGTTTACCTTCCTAACAACCATATACATGTAAACAAAATCCAAGTAGATTATATGTCAAAACAGAAAGGGGTGATAAACCACACCATTAAAATTATTCAATGTTATACATGTATCTTGAGTTTGAAAGAAAATCACAAACTGGATAAAAATAACTTTGCAAAACTCTTTTACAAACTAAGTATGGCAAAATACAATTATATTAATATTACCCTTGGGAGCCGTGGCAGTTGAATTATTTATTATTATCACTTTTGAATAAAACATGTCCTGTTTATAGTATCAATCTGTAAAGGTAATTTCCTTACAGTAACATTAGAAATTGTGGTAGAAAGAAGGGAGTTTAACATGTTTGAGCCCTGGCGAGATATTCCAGCATTTTTGTAAAACACCCTCCCCTCATGTATCCATCCCACACATATCCATTCCTTTTGAGGATAGAACAAAAATACTGTTTTATAGATTATTAAGTTGTGTAGCTTTGATCTCCATGGAGTGAAGTTTTTCTTATGTTTTTAGAGAGTATTTGGACTTGTTAACTCCTTCTTCATCAAAACAAGAAAGGTATTTACATGATTGTAATACTCAGTTACATGTACATTTGCATGGCTATATAATGTTTCTGTTATACAATAAATTTATAAATTACTAAATAAATAAAATAATGTGATATCAGTTTTGTTTATCAGGCTGTACTAAGGGATCAGACTGGTGATGATCAATTTTTCCCATTTTCCATATTTTTTTGTCATGTGGTAACGTAGGGTGGGGTTAGATAATTCAGTAATTCTCTTATGCGGGATGGGATATGGTGTGTTGTATCTAGAAGGGGATCAGACCTTGTACTTATTGGACCCAGGTGTACCACAAATGGTAATCACTTTCCCTCTCACCACTGTAGCTATGGTTTTAGCCCCGGTAACATATGAGTTGAGTTTGTTGATATCTTGCCTTGCTCCTAGGGTTTTTCTCTGGGTTCTCCATTTTTCCTCTTTCCACAAAAATCAACATGCTAAATTCTAATTTGTTCTGTTGTTTAGCTGGGACCTGACTTTAATCAGCCCCTGTACAGTTCTGTTAAAATTTGTTTTTTTTATTTGTACTTTGCATGCCCTTTGGATGAATCTTGAAATAATATTAAATAAATAAATAAATTTAAATGAACCAGGAGGTGCAGTTGAGTTGCTCAGCTGATCTGGAAGTAACTTGTGTTTTGTCCACATTTTAGTTCCCAACCTAAAATGCCAAGTAATGTACTGTCCATGACACAGCTGAAGACCATGGACTTACAGGACCAAGTTAAAGCTCTGCTTATAAATGGTAAGACAAAGATTTGAACAACTCTCCTTTCCTTGTCTGCCCATGTTATAAATTCATTTATATATACGACACAAGTCAAGTCGCTCCAACGTCAGTGTTGATGGTTTAGATAAATTTAACTTAAATTGGTTAACTTATTTAGTTGACATAACCTAAATTAGTGTAACCACAAGACCAACACTCAGCGAAATTAGGGGGGTTGAACATAATCTTCAGGTGTAAATAAAACCGTTGATCCCATAAAAAAGTATTGGGTCAACGTCTCTCCCATATCTGAAGACTGTTGGCACATGAACTTTCATATTAGGTAACATCAACTAAGCTTATTTAGTGCTAAATTTAGTTAAATTAAATTGTCAACACCGATGTTGAAATGGCTCTACAAGTGAATAGTGCTTTTTATGCATTCTTAGTGATAATTTATTTTGAAAGTTCTGATAATTGCACAAGAATTAGGGAGAGGGAAACCCTTATCATGATTGTTTTTTAAGCAGAACGTTAGTCAAGAGGTTACAATTGGCTACTCAAACTTGGAGTATCCTGCACTGTTTATGGTCTTGTGTGCAAATAATTTCCTTGTTAATGGCTTTTTGAACATTGTGAACTAATTTTAGGCTTGCTATTTCACTTGTGGTATTTTACGTACTAGCAGTTATGCTAAAGTTAAGAGATTGATTATTTTCTTTTTCATAGCGAAGCTGATGAGCTTCTCTCAGCTGTGTTCACTTTTATCCCCCGTGGCCAAGGAGGCTGTACTAATAAAATGTGTACAGCAGTATGGAATGTTGGTTCAGGGCTGTTGGGTGGTGAAGAGGTGAGTGAATACCACTCAATTGTTTTATCATATGATTACGAGTGACACGGTACCAGTTAGTAAAACAGTAGTACAACAGTAAACTGTCCAAACCGTTTTTTTATATGATGATGGGAAGTCTATTTTTTGTAGTCCAAATGTTGAGTTTTTATGTTTGCCATTATGCAAACCCATACCTGTGACAGCTAATTTTCAGTGGAAGTGATGTAATTTTAACAACATGCTGGTCTACTTTTCACACAAACCTCTGTGCAAACTTGTAAGCAAAGTACTTTTTTTTCTATTTTTCCAGGAAAGAAAAGAACAATGTTTTAAAAGAGCAACATGTTTAGAAAACGATGTCACAACAGCAAACCGCTGGATGAAAATCACACACTATTTGCAACACACTTAGTAATGGCGGCCGTGATTTTGATGGTAAACACTTCACAAAATTCATAGTTTAATTTGGTCCTTTAATTTGGCAAACTTCTTCACTGATTTGGATATTTCTGCCACTGTTTGCCATTTTGGAAGATCAAAAAATGCCAAAAGAAATGGTCTAATTTTGTCATAGTGGCACTTTGACCAGTTAACACAGGCTCTTGTAGTGGAAGGGAGGGACAGCAAAAAGGTGGGGAATGGGATGGGAGCAGAGGGAATTGGAGGAGAATGTAGGGAGAAGGGAAGGAGGAAGGCAGGCTGTGGACATGCCAAAACATACGACACATACATGTACAATAACATGTAGCACACACGATTGGTAGCATTAAAAATACCTTAATGCATGCTCGAGGTCTTGAAGAGCTGCAAGTGGATGTACAAATGGAGTGCAAGTGTATTCAGCATTTCAAGACCTCAAAAGTGCATTTTTAAATCTATACATGTAGGAAAACCATCTACATGCACTATTTATTTTATTTATACACCTATTTCAATAAACGTTGTCAAGAGAAAATAAGAAGAGATAAAAACTGAGACTGATTTGAATAATAGGTGCAGGCCCTTTGCAAGAACTCCGAAAGGCTGGGATTAGTTTTTGAAAACTTTACAACTGAAAAAGTTCGGTTCTCATTTTTTGTTTGCCTCAATCTTGTGCTTTTGACGAGACGACCTGGATTCAAAAGGCTTTTTTTTATGTGGAAAACCTTTTCACACTGTTTTTATGAGCTTTCTTATTTAATATTTTTTCATTTTTATCATGAAAAATGTAAATTGCTTGTTAGGTTGTTCATTGTGTAGAAGACTCAGGGGGGTTTGTTCAAAGCCATCGAACCAGCCTGGCAACAGGCCTGAGATGACACCCATCAAACCAGCCCGGCAACGGGCCTGAGATGAGACATTAAAGAGAAAATAACCATGGCTTCATTGAAAATAAGTTCATCCTATTCAAGTGAATACAATAGAGCCTGTCTGAGACAACACAATAGACTCCCATGATTGAACTTGGTCTCAGATTTCTCATAATCTTTGGATTTATAAATTTTCAGATTGTTACAATGTTTATTGAAATAGGTGTATTCAATGACAATTTTACCTAGTAGAAGAAAAGAAACTGATTTCATTCAAGTGGGAAGAGCTTTAAAGAAGGTACCCTGTGGGCAGAGCATTCTTCAACTCCATGAGAAATGAGCAGGCTCTGCAGCATTCATGTTTTTTTTTTGCCCAAGATTCTAGTCAGCACATGACTAAATTTTGGTTTAAACTGATGACCTAATCTGAGCCTACTGCAACAATGGCAGGCAACGGTGACATGACTGAGTGACCAAGTGAGTCTGGTATGAGACACACTGTTGGCGCATGTTCAATACGAAAACAACACAAATGCTGCAGAGCATTAACCCTTTGAGCCCCGTGGGCTTTTGACTGATTTTTGGCTCATTCTAGACTGCAACAAACCCTCCCCCCCCTAAGAAAGCTGTAGTCACTGTTACCATGGAATTTTCATCTGACCAACAATACTGGGGGCTCAAAGTTTTTTTGTCGGCCATTTTGGATACGTTGACGTCGCATTGCTATGGAGCTGGAGGGAAGTTTGTATGGGGGAAAACAGAATTTAAGGCTTTTTAAAGCCTTTTTCACCATTTATAGAGTGCTGGAGGACATCATTAAGTCTGATGAGAGCTTCAATCAGCACTTTCTCAAAGAACCGAGTTTGTGCCAGTTTATTGTGACAGAGAAAGAGCCTTATTTCCCACTCGTGAATGGGCCAGGACGTCTTCCGTCACTTTAGCGTGGGCTTTATAAATGGGAGTCTGGAGCCACCTATCATAGCTTTTTTGGAATATTGGACAATATTTACTTGCCATTGATTCCAATATGAAGGTATTAGGTCGAAATGGCTTTAGACTTAGTATATATTTTGAAGAATGAAGATGGGGGAAGGGCCATGTCGCTGTTTGGTAGGATTTCCCGGCATGCTTTGCGGTCATTATGGATGTCTGGGAATTTAGCTTGCTGTAAAGTGCTTGTGGACAGAATGGCTTGGTTCTGGGCCAGTTTAGGTGTTGGGGGACAGAAAGTGAGGTTAGTGCAAACATGAAACTCTAAATTTTATGTGAAATATGCATTTTTGTGAGAAAATTTAGAATCTGAGGGGAAATATTTTTTTCTGTAACTGTCATTTTAGTCCCTTTTTCTGAAGTGAAATAATGTCAACTATACTTAACTTTAATATGCAAAGAAAGGGGGATTTAGATGAAATTATTCATTTTTAATATGCCTAATGCAGTTCAATAGGATCATTGGTCTATACATTAAGGTGTGTGGGAATCTCAGGGCATTGCTATTTGAACTTAGTCAGATTTATACCCTCAAAGCAAGTAACCAGTAATAGTGCCATATGGCACTCTTGGGGCTCAAAGGGTTAAGTACTTTAAGGCCTGGGTCAAGACAAAAATGCGGCTAACATTGATTATATCTGTTATGAAATTGGTTTTAAGCGAATCTTTTAAAATTAATTGCATATACTAACCTAACTCGTGAACCTTAACGCTTTAAAGTGAAAACTGCAGTCATGTGACATGTGTGAACCTCATGTGAATGGTCAACTGCAAATTAGGCAATGAGGACAATTCCTTTAAGAACCGTTTTGATTTTAAAATACTGGGAACTTGGAGACACATAAATCTGCCCTCACATAAATCTGCCCTCACATCATGACTTTTATTTATTGGTAAGGAGAAAATCACTAATCAATGAATCGAGTACAAGATCGTGTGACCTGTTTTGCTTAATATCACCTTATGGATAAAAATATGTTCTACTGTGAGGGCAGACTATTAAAGGCAGGCATCAGAGAAACAGGAAAAGTACCTTGACGTTACAAAAATACTCATTGCCCCATGTGCTATTGAAATTTTATGTAACACCAAAGTCAGTGGAGGGGTCACATGACACGTCATTTGCATAATTGTGGTCCTCAAAACATAATGTGGACAAGTTATGTGAGTCTGCATAATTTAGTGTACATAGTTGGTAAAAAACTCACTTTCATGAAAACCAGGCCTTAATATACTTCTACTCATTTCTCGTGGAGTTGAAGAAGGCTGTGCTTGCAGGGTATAAAGAAGGAATTACGTTGGTTCAGAATAAAAAAGCAAAATATTGTCATGAGGCAAAACCACAGCAATGCTGTAAATTTATTGTGGGTAAATAATAATAATTATTATTAAAAGGAAGCTATGCTGAAGTTGTTTACACAAAGTCTAACTTCTGATAGGCTAGATTTTGATCAAATAATGTTTATTATGATACTGGTGTAAATCATTATATTTGTTATTTCTATAATCATTAAGGTGATGAATGATCTGCATCATTGTATATTCCAGTGAGTTACTTTATCCAGAGGGAACAGTGAGCCCCAATAGTGGAATTCCATCTGAAATATTATGTAGAGGAAGAGATTATATAGTAAGTACATGTTTGGTTTTGATTTTCTCTGTTCTGGAATAAATCTGCAGCTGAGATTTGACTGGTTGAAGGAGTAATACAGTACTGCTTGAGATTCTGATTGGATTCATTATACTGTAGCTCTGTTGTTTTTGTACTTCTCATTCTAAAGGTTAGGGTGTTTTGTATTGTTGGGTAAGCCAATACTGTGGCTTGTTTTGAGTGGTACTGTCTGGTTCAAAGGTTAGGGTGTTTTACATTGTTGGATAAGCTCGTTTCGAGTGGTACTGTCTGGCTCAAAGGTTAGGGTGTTTTGTATTGTTGGGTAAGCTTGTTTGAGTGGTACTGTAAAAATAAACCATGAGTAGAGGGTAGTGTGTCCAAAACAGTTAATGTAGTGGGGAAGTATGTGAGTAGTAAAAGCAGGCCCCCACCAGCTTTAAGCTGCAATACTCAGCCTGCTATAACAAATAGAAATGTTATTTTATTTTATTGTCTGGCTGAAAGGTTAGGGTGTTTTGCATTGTTGGATAAGCTCATTTCGAGTGGTACTGTCTGGCTCAAAGGTTAGGGTGTTTTGTATTGTTGGGTAAGCTCGTTTTGAGCAGTACTGTCTGGCTCGGTTGAAGAAGAGTCCAGGCCTCAGTTGTTCAAAGGGTGAATTAATCTTATTTTAAATTTTAAATATTTTGTTTATCCTCAGATGAATGAAACTGATTAGGCCTCTAACAATATATGCTAATATCTCTGAGACTCATTCCACAAAAACAAACCATACTACATTAATAATTTACATTCTCTGCATCCAACTCACATGTAAATTTTTATGGAGGAAGGAAAACCGGAGAACCCAGAGGAAAACCCTCGGAGCATGGGCGAGATACCGATAAACTCAACTCACCACATGGCACCACATTTGGGAATCAATCTCGGGCCACAGTGGTGAGAAGCGAGCAGTTTTATGCGCTATGCCACCCAGCTCCCTGGTAATGCTATATACACAGGATAAATCCCTATCCAGTGGATAAAATAAGCTGGTTTGGTTAATAACTATATCTACTGGATAGAGATTTATAGACTTCCTCACCTGGTCCTCCACCTGCTTTTTCGCGATTTGGGTTGGTGCTGGAGGAGGGACTTTTAATCCTTGTTTCGTTCCAAAATTACTGATGGATTTTTGGGTCAGTAAATAAAAACAACTTTAGTGCACACCTGTCCATCATTAATTGTTGAGTCTTTGTAGATTCACGTGAAGACTACAGACTACACCACTCTCTGTCTAGCCGCCCAGCCTGGCCCCACCTCCAAGAAACCTAATACGTCATCTCTTCATTTTGTTGCAGGAAACACAACTTGAATCCAATTCGACCACTCACGACTTTGTTGCTTGCATAAATGCTCGCTTCAATCGCATGCCCCCAGAATATAAAATAACTCGCTTTGCTTGCTTGAAAACAAATTTGTGTTTGACTTTGGCAAGTCTAGGTTTTACCCTGTGGATAGTGTTAGCCACCCTTTGAACTGGACCCAGTTCTTCACCATACGAACTGCTCAACCTCCAGTCATTATAGTGATGACTCCTAACTCTTTTCATATCAACAGATGTGGAGATATACTCAAAGTAGAGTTATTGTCAGGAAGGACATTGCTACGGTAACAAAGGTACAGAGTTAGATTGTTGATTAAAGGGGCACTGTCATTTGAATTAAAACTTCAAGTTTCGTTAAAACAAAATTACAAAAATAACACCTTGACATTGAAGAGAAATACCATGTGAATGTTCTGATATGCTTTTCAAACGTTTTTGATAGAGGATGACAAAGATAAAGTGTATTATAAAAGCTCATTATAGAAACTTGATTTTGGTTAGAGTGAACCTATTTCAAGTTACTCTAAATTACTCTTTATGCAGTATTTTTTTTATCCACTCGAATCTTTGCCATTCTTAATCAAAATTGTTTCTCCAGTATATCTGGAAAGCATACTCTGCCACCATAATCTGCATAGTTATTTTTGTCTTTCGTCACGAGAAAGTTTCATTTATTTTGGGGTTGACTGTTGAGTTTCCCTTTAAACATGTTCACAAGAAATGTTTTTGTTTGTGGTATTTATAATAATGTTTTTTTAGAGTTTGAGCTGTATGGTAATCATAAAATTAAATTTCCATAACAATAATTTATTGACCTTCTTCATAGGCATCCAAGAGAAAAATCTACAATAATTTTGAGGGAACAAATAATGTGAATTTTCTCCAATTTTGCGATCTTTGTGACAACTGGCCTCGCTCTGATACCATTGTTACCAGACCTTTTTCATGTGGAAATGAGATATGATAGTCCTGCTTCGCCTCATTGTACCTAAGTTTGAAGTCTGGTAAACTAAAAAATAGAACTCCTATGGGTTCAAGAAATGTTGTATTCTTGTTGTGTTATTTTATGGTCCGTATTTCCACCCTTAAAATATGTAATGTGTGTGTCATTCTGTAAACTTGTGTCATTATATTCATCGTTATTAACACAGTTTGTCTCTTCTATTAATACAACACAGCTTCCAAATGAAGACATTAAAGAAATGCTAGACCAAGTAAGTATACCGGTAGATGCAATTTATTACAACTAATCTAGAGAGTTTTAGTTTTTTCTATATATTATTTCGTTTTTTATAAACACAGGTTGAGTTTGTTTTAAGTTTGTAAATTTGCTACTCATACACTGAGAGTTTAACCCCTAAAATATAGTTAATATTTGAATTAACTATGAAACCGCTCATGGTGAAATCTCTTTATTTCCCTTGGCAGATGTCAAAAATGAGGGTAGCTCAAGGTTGGGAGTTCACCTTGCCCTATGATACAGAATTTATTCACAAGTAAGCACTGTTAATGAACAATGCCTTTTTTAATGCCACATAGATTTGTCAAGATGTAGCGAGACTGCTAGCCCTATTCCCTTGTGAATCTATGGGGATACTGATAATAGTAACATGTTTGTGCTATTTGTCTTTCTAGACACCCTGAAGTAAACAAACAACAATTAACTAATTGGGAGGCAAAGTATCAAATGTAAGTACATGTCCTTGTTTTGTAAGACATGCATTTGGAATAATTAGAAATTATGTGTTTACTCTTGGATATTGAGGCTTCTTAGGCCTCTAGCAGATCCTGCTAATGATCTGAGCATTCTCCACACACTCCTTACTACATTCATATATTCTCTGCACTCAACGCTCAACTCACATGTTGATTTTTACGGAGGGAGGAAAACCGGAGAAGCCGGAGAACAACCCTCAGAGCACGGTTGAGAATCAACAAACTCAACTCACATATGACGTCACGTCCGGGAGTGGAACCCAGGCCACAGTGGTGAGAGGCGAGCGGTTACACGCTACACCAACCAGCTCCCCACTAAAGCTGTAACTTATCTCTCTCTCAGAATGATCTTGTTTTTCTTCATTCTCTGCATCAATATGGCTAAGCTTCTTAAACTCGTTTAAGAATGTACTGTTGGTTTTCATCCTGCCGTTGTCACAAGGCATTGTTTAAAATAATCATTGCTTTCTGTTCTTTATGTTTAGATTGGCGTCTCAACTTAACTTGAGCAAGATTCATGAAAAGGGATCTGCGGATCACAAGAAGACACAGGGTAAGAAAGAAGTCGGGCCTCTCGCATCTGGCTTATAGAGATCTGCGTGTTTATCACCCAAATTGTATTTGGGCATGGGTTACCTGTGGCGCGCGGTCAAGGTGATAGGGACTGGAATGACAAAGAAAGAACGTGCACCACAGGAAACCCAAAATCAAAACTGACTGCCCCCTTCTAAAGAAAAACATCAACACCTGATAAGCTACATGCAGGTTCAGTTTTATAATACAGCTTATTGTATTTGTTCAATCCGTGAGAAATATTTTGAGTTCAAATTTTACAGATGAAAGCTGAAATGAGATCCATAAGCAAATTATCTCAATTTACATATTTTATTCGCTTGATTTTTTCTAATGCCTGTTTTATTTTTTTTAGATGGCGTCCATGGTACCGAGAGCAAGAAAGGAATCAAAACAACAAAACCCATGGCAAACCATGTGTTGTTAGAGGCCAATTCTTTACAAAACATGAACAATAATGACGAGACACCGCCTCGGAGTGCATCACCCATGGAGGTGGACTGTAAGGATGTGTATATAAAGGAACAAAATAACCATGTAGTCACTAAAGGACCTTTAACTGCCGAGAGCGAACATTTTGACGAGATATTCAAGAGATTACAAGACTTTGTTTGTGAAAAACTACACAGAACTGTACTGAGTTTCTCGGAATTTAAGAAACTGTTACTTTTGAAGCAAACAGGTAAGTCATTGGATTCATTTTTCAGTTTACAAGTTTCTTTAAAACAAAAATAACACCCTCAGATAGAAGAGAAATACCATGTGAATGTCCTGGTATGATGTTTTTCGATATAGGATGGCAAATTATTAAAGTGGATTACACAGAAACTAATGCTGGCGCATGCGCCTTAATCATGCTAGGGTGTTTGCGCGTGCGCAACATATGTAGCGCAGCCCTGAGATCTAGTCAACATTGTTGCTTCGGCAAGCAAACGGGGAAACATTTATTGTGGAAGCGAAATGTGCTTCTTGGAAGAAGAAATGGTCCTGAAATGTTCCAGATACATTTTGCTTCCTTAACAGTTTGCGAAACACTGAAATTGACAAATGTTTCCGCGACAACGTTTCGTCATTTGCGCAGGGCTTTACACGCCCTCTGAAACTACGTGTATACTAGAGGGAAAGGTTGCGGATTCCTGACGAATCCGGGACGTTTTGGTACCGGATTCATTTACCTGTTTACACACAAGAGGATGAATCCGGAACAAAAACGTCCCGGATTAGTCACGAATCCGGAGACTTTGAATCCGGAATTTAAAGTGGAAAGTTTGTATCCAGTAGTATAGTCGGTATTAAAATGATACCACTTTTTCTTGCACAACAAAACTCAAAAGTCGAATTCAGAAATTCACTTTTGAGTTTTCTTGTGCAACAAAAAGTTGTATCATTTTAATACCGACTATACTACTAGGTGGGGTACTAAGGGTCATTCAAAGTGTCACTAGACATTCTTGTACATAAAATCCAACTCGATAATCCTATTAGAGATATGATTACATATAGTTATATCGCCGCAACATCCTTACACATAAAATCCAAATTTGGAGTATCTGTTAAAGCTATCCTAACACATAGTTATATCGAAGGGAGAATGGTGAGACCACGTAGTGAACCACTTCCACGTAGTCTAGCTCGAGAGGCAGGTGCTATTCTAGAGGAGAGAGATGGAATGCTCGAGGGAGTGGAGATAGGTCGCCGTACTATTCGATGGCGCTTCTTCCAAGGTGTGGCAGGAGATTTGACCCCTAGGATCATGGAAAAGTTAGTTGCAAATGTAACCACCAGCTTTTACCTGCGCTACAGCTACACCTATCGCATTCGGAATGTCAACGACGGACGCGTGATTCTATTCTCCAAGACTGTCCCAGGCTCTCCATGGGTGAACATCCTAGGAGACGCAGAAGAGTGGATCAATAGCAAGGAGACAGCTCGTTTGAATCCCGACAACATTAGTCGACCAAATACCCAATGGGCCTTCATTCGTTGGATCTACGTAGATGTAAAAGTTGTGATCGATCGTCAGCTTTTGTTGGGAACAGGTCCACTGCCTCAATGGCTTCGCCAGAAAAAAGGAATGATTGCCCTTGATCGATATGGTGACAATCTATGTCTTTGGCGCTGCCTTGCCATGCATGAAGGAGCACGAATAGATAGGTGTTGCGTCAAAGCTCGAAAACTTGCCCAAGCCTTCTATCGTCTGACAGCGCCCACACAAGACGTTCCCAGAACTTCCTTAGACCAGCTGGAGGAAGTCGAGTTGCACTTTAGAATCGGTATTCGGGTGTACGAACCTACGGAGGATGGCGCTTGGCATCTGATGCGACATGCAGCTCACTACAAGCATACGATGACGATTGGGATATACGAAGGACATGCCTTCTATATCAAGGACGTCAAAAAGCTAGGGCACATCTACATATGTAATGACTGTAAGCAACGGTTTACACAGGCTTGCACCCTTCAACGCCATGCGAATCGTTGCAGTCGTGGAGAAACAAAGATAGTTTGCCCTGGAAAAGTAATCACAGTACCTCAGTCGGCATACGAAAAAGCCTTCTGGCCAGAGAGCACAGCCAGCAAAGTCGCTTTATGCTGGTTGGAACGCGAAACCGAAAGGATTGGACAACACATTCATCATGCAGCTTGTGGGCATGGTGGAGAGCATTGGATAGAAGGAGCGCCGGTCGACGGCTACGAACCTTTTTCGAAAACCATCTTCCAATTTCATGGATGCTATTTCCATGGCTGCCCGAAATGCTTCCCTAGGGAAAGGAGGCTCTATCTCAAGACCTGTGAAAGAACGGCAAAGCTACAAGGAGCTGGTTATACAGTAGTGGAAGCTTGGGGCTGCTCCACAAAGAAGAAAAACAAACCGGTCCCCACACCAACGCAAACTGTCTACCCACACTTCATAGTTTACGATTTCGAAGCCTATCTCGACACGACAAAAGGAAGACAACCAACAGACCACCTGACCATCGAAAACGTCCATGTCCCAATATCAGTATCAATTGCCGACACGTACGATCGAAAGCCAACCCACATCTGTCGACGCAATCCAAAAGAACTCATCAAAGCCTTTGTCAAAGAACTCCAGCAAAGAGCAGAGACAATCCAAGGAGCTATGGAAAGATGGTTTTGGCTTGATTCACCCAAATTCTCCTTTTACACCCTACCAAAGAGTCAACAAGCGAAGATCAACGAATGGATCTATCAAGTTCCAGTGTTGGGATTCAACTCTGGCAGGTATGATCTCAACCTGATCAGGGAGCACTTTGTAGGAACCGTTGCCGACACATGCAAGAAAGTCAGAGTAGCAAAGAAAGCCAACACCACTATGTTTCTATTGACTCCAGATTTCCGTTTCCTAGATGTGATTAACTACCTTGGACCTGGAACTTCCTACGAAAGGTGGGTCAAGGCATATGGATGTGAATCGCAAAAGAGTTTCTTCCCATATGAGTGGTTCGATTCTCCCAACAAGTTGGATCACATTGGATTACCAGACTATCCAGAGTGGGGTTCGAAGTTGAAAAGAGAACACCTACTATCTAGGGAAGAGTTCGAAGACTGCAAGCGCACCTTTCTCGACAAGGGAATGGAGACCTTTGCAGACTGGCTACGATACTACAACAACCTAGATGTAGTTCCATTCCTAGAGGCACTCGAAAAGATGCAAGATTTCTATCACGAGAAAGGAGTAGACATGCTGAAAGACGCAGTGTCCATTCCAGGAGTCTCACTACAGTTCCTGCTTCGAGGTAGTGTAGAAAGGGGAGCTGAGATGTATGCTCCAAGTAAGGAAGCCTACCTCATGCTGAAAGACGCTGTCGTGGGAGGTCCAAGCATAGTGTTCACCAGACTCCACGAAGCGGGAAAAACTAAGATTCGTAGTCATCAGGGAGGAACTAAGATTTGTCGTAAGATTCTTGGATACGATGCCAACGCCCTATATCTTTCTACCATGGAGCTTGAAATGCCTTGTGGAAAAGAAGAGGTCATTCGCTACGATGAGCCAGGTCTAGAAGCCGAAGGATTTGTCGAATGTCTACAAAATGGTTCGTGGTTTGGATATGCAGAAGTAGACATTGAGATACCAAAGAAATTGTGGAAGAAATTTGAGGAGATGCCACCCTTCTTCTACAACAAGAAAATCCCCAAGGAAGCAATTCCTCCACAAATGTTGGCCTACCTTGAGAAGACTGGTAGAAAGCTCAGCGAGGAAAAGAAGTTAGTTGGAAGTCTCTCTGGAAAGAAGTTGCTCCTCTATGAGCCTCTATTACGTTGGTATGTAGATCATGGCGCAGTGATCACTGCTGTCTACCGTACAATAGAATACGAACCCAAAGAAATCTTCGGTTGGTTCGTAGACCAGGTCACCGAGGCACGTCGTATGGGAGATGAAGACAAAGGTGAGGCTTTGTTGGCAGATGTGTTCAAACTACTGGGAAACAGCGCTTATGGAAAGTTGCTCGAAGACTTGGGACGCCAAACAAAGGTCACCTATACAAAAGATGAGAAGGTTGTGGACAAGGCATTGCGAAGTGTTTGGTTCGAAGACCTGGAAGAGATTGGCGAGGCATACGAACTCGAGAGTAGGAAGGACCAGATCCGAATCAAACGCCCTTTCCAAGTAGGTATCGCTGTTTACCAGCTCGCAAAGCTGCGTATGCTTGAGTTCTACTACGACTTCATCGACAAGTACATCGATCGCAATGATTTCGAATATATACAGATGGACACAGACAGTGCCTACATTGCCATCTCTGGAAATAGTCTCGATGAAGTTGTACGACTGGAACTACGAGAGGATTTCGAAGCCGAAAGGAAGGAATGGCTAGCTTGGGACGAACGGAGCAGTCGTACGCCAGGACTCTTCAAACTCGAATTCGAAGGACAGCGCGCCATTGCCCTATGCTCGAAAGCCTACTACGTCGATACGGGTGGCAGCAAGAAGTATTCCGCTAAAGGTATGTCTAGGCGTCACAACGATATTACGTGGGATCGATTCAAAGCAGCCCTCCAGGGTGATATCGACATGGCGGAAAACCGAGGCTTCCGACTATCGCCAGAAGGCATAGCAACCTACAAACAACGGAAGCTTGGGCTATCGGCTTACTACGACAAAAGACGCGTTCTTCCCGATGGAATCCACACCGAGCCAATAGAGTACGCTGTTTAGCGTCTAGGTACAAACAGAATTCCTTTTGGTGGTAGTTCTGTATCCCTAGGAACGACTTGTAGCTCTTCACGAACGAATCCACGTTTGGGTGCGTCCTTCTCCTTCGCAAGGTAGTAAAGCACAGGCTGGCCCGAAGATACTACACTTCGCGAAATGGTGTATATCTGCAAACTCCACACAGGATCAGTAGCTCTACGTTTTTCACCTCCTTCCAATTCTCCTGGTGCATAAAGATATCGAACTAGAACGTCGAATGGTAGACGCTCTTCTCTCAATCCAACGGTGCGCGAATACGTAGGAGTCTTAAGATCTACTTGTTGCGCCACCACAGAATTCGAAGGCTCTTTACCAGTCAACCGAGTCACCTCACTATTCATAGCTTTGATAACCATTGGTAAACGAACTACCCATTCTCTACTACGTTCATCTGATCCTTCCGAAGTAAGTACCATCTCTTGTGCATACTGATACCCAAACAATCTCTCGGCTAGAGTTCTATTTGCTCTTTCAACAAAACTTTGCGCTCTATGATTACCAGCCTCACCTCGTTGAACTTTCGTACCATGTAGTTCTAGCGTTTCAGACATACGTCCCATGAATTCTCTACCAGGATCTACTTGCAAAGTCTTTGGCCATTCTAGTGGACTACGTTTATAGATTCGTTCGAATGCCGCAGAAACTTCACCACTATCTTTAGATGCCAAAGGTTCGGCTTCTTTGTATCGAGAAGCTACATCGATTACCACTAATGCATACTTATATAGTTTCCTTCCACGTCCAGGCCGATCGTGTGGTAGAAATATCAAATCAGCTTGGTGGACTTCATTTGGTTTCGATACAGTCCAATGTGGTCGTGGAATGTGTTTTGGTGGTGGTAGATATATTTGCCACATAGATTGCTTTTCCAACCAACTCCTAGCCACGTCTTCTGATGCTTTCGCTGCTACCGATAGCTTGCCAATTGCAGAGTGACCTTTCCAATAGCCCATAGGACCATAGAAGATATTCGCAAGTTTAGAATCCATCATACATCTATACATTCTAACCTTCAACAGATGAAAAAAAAAAAAAAGGAAGAATGAAGAAAGTCGTTGCGTGACCCTCTTCATTCTTCCTTTTTTCTTTTTTTAGTAACTTACTAGTAGCTTAGGGTAACTTACTAGTAGCTTAGGGTAACTTACTAGTAGCTTAGGGTAACTTACTAGTAGCTTAGGGTAACTTACTAGTAGCTTAGGGTAACTTACTAGTAGCTTAGGGTAACTTACTAGTAGCTTAGGGCAACTTACTAGTAGCTTAGTAGTAGCTTAAGTAGCTTACTAGTAGCTTAGTAGTAGTATCTATATCCATTTACTAATAGTGTATCCAACGCCTAGCATTCCACCACCAACGTAGAGCAACTCGCCAGTCTTCTGATTGTTTGAGGGTTTGTAGTAGTCAGATAAGCGGGGTTCTTTCATCTCTTTGAGACGTTTAAGCGCCTTACGTAACTTATCGGATCGCACTAAGGCTTCGTTGGTATCTCTTTGATCGTTGTGTGCTTTGCGTTCAAGACCTTCCTGCTCTTGTGCATAGTCATATAAGCTTTGACGTTTGATTCTATACGCTTTCATTTCACGTTCTAGTTTTTCGGTGGCCCTATCGTGTCTCTCTCGTTCCTTATCTACAGCATCGTCCTTTCCAAACATTCTAGCTAGTATGCCACCACCAGTAAATGCCGTCGCATTCAAAACAGCGCCGAAGATCGACATACCAATTGCTGCTAGTGCCATTATTGTTTGGGTTTGGGCTTTTCTTTCTCAAGTTGTTTCTCAAGATATTCCTTTGCGTATAAGCTACCAAGTATCACGGCAGTCCACTTTGCGTAATTCACTATGGAAGAAGAAGGATCGCTAAGCATAGATTCCTTGGTAGTCTTTTTTACGATCCACCCAATACCAGCAGCGAGTCCAACGATTTTGACTGCATCGGTTGCCGTCTTCGTCAATTCCTTCTCCATCTAGATATATACTACTATGGTCTCGAGTCTTTAAGTGTTACTCCATGTCTAGTGCCGTTGGCTTTGCCGGAGCTGCAGGTTGTATCGTGCTAATGGCGGCAACACGCTTATTACCATCTACATACTTCTTGTACGCAAAGTACGTGCCAAACAATGTAGCGCCAGTACCGATGACTGCGAGGATAGTCAGGTTTTCGATCCGACCTTTCTCTACGTCGACTTCTTTGCATGATTCGCTTTCGCGCGTCAACTCTCTCTTCTGAGATTCTCTAGCGAGCTTGTTGCTTAATGCTAGTGCCTTTCCGGCTGCGACGCGCTTTGGGTTTTTTACCTTAGTTGGTACAGTCGTTGGAGGATTCGCAGTTATCTGATCCGTCTGTCCTTCCATCTTGATTCAATATAGTAGGTATATGTGGAGGTTCAACAGTTGTTCCAGGAATGACTACGTGACCAGATATGTGGAATAGGACGCTAGCTAGAGCTACAAGGCGACCTGCTTTGAGCGATAGTAGGCCAGTCGCAGCACTGATTTCGTTGCGGACTAGAGGGTCTTCTTGTAGGTCCTTGATTAGGGCTTCTTGAGAATCTATTGGTACTAGGTAGGCAACTAGGCGGGTAGCTAGACGCGTCACGCCGTCGACTAAGCCTTTCGTTACTTGCTGAGCTAGGACGGCCTGATACCTCCTATACAACTTGTCTATTTCTTTCTCAGGAAGTCTAGAGATGTCTCCTAGAGAAAAGTTCTTACCTAAGTATTCTTTCGTTACGCCTGTTGCGGCTAAGATCGAAAGTGATTCGCGATTGTCCGACGTAACGTCTAGGTTGGTTGGTGGTGGGCCTGTTACATCCTCACCGAATATCTCGAGTACTTCTTTATCCATGATAATATGTTGTAGGTGCTGGGAGCTCTAACACTACCTCGAAAGGATGGCGGAGACAGAAGCACATGCGAGCGAACTTATGGGATCCAAGTATCATTCGTAACTCTTTACATTCTTGCGAGCCTCCATAATCCTCAAATATCCTTTTACCATCTACGGCCGATGCTGTATGGAATGCTACTACGATAGCTACGTTCTCACGGAAGGGTTTACATATGCTCGTTAGTTGTTGGGACAGCACCCAAACGGAAATCCCTATATGTCGTGCAGAAAAGGCTAAGTCCACTAGCTTGTCAGTTCGTTTCTTGACGTCCTTCGATGCGGCGCAATCATCGAGAATCAATAGAGTATTGGTACCTGACCAAAATGTTGTGCAAATACTCAAAGTAGCATCGATGGCATCCTGCGGTGGTGACATGACGAAGAAACGAGGATCTCGATTTGCAAATCCACGATAAGTTTTGTTGTGGGCATACGTAGGACAAATCAGTACTATGTAATCGAACTTACCACGAAACGATCCACGAAGTTGTTCTATGAGAAACGCAGTCTTCCCACAATTCGTCGGACCGACTATGAGTGCGTTGAACGGCACGTGCTCTACGAGAGAATCCATCAGTATAATATACTTTGCAGAGATCTGTTCAATATCGTGACCTGAGCATCCGCAAGGACATAGATGTGCATTTTCACATTTCCACTTCCCTTTGCAGTTCTATGTATGCGAATGTCGATGTCCTTTCCACTACCGGTTTGTGCCAAGCCATCACCATGAACGGTGGAATCTTTTGCTGTGCGACAATCGATTAGAATAGAGAATCTATTTTCAAAGAACTTCTTTGGAGTCATAGAAGTATTGGGTGTACCAAACCAGCTTCTTGCAGCCTCCCAGAAATCTAGAGGAAGCATGCCGCTTGGAAAGAGTCTGTTGGGAATCCCATTGACATCTACTTCTACCTTCAAGATATCTGGATTCGAGAATGCTTCACTATCTCGCGTGCCAATGGTAGGTGGATCTATGAATAGTAGAAGCAGTCCAGCAAAGGATCGTCGTGGAACATTGATGTTTTGAGATATCAAAGTATCGGACGTTTTAGCGATATCTACTGTTTTGAAGTGAACAGCGTAGTTGTATAGGAATGCAGTACCTATTTCATATTTGTGAAGTGCACTACTAGCCAGCGTTTCGTTCCTGATTGCTTCGTATTCTAGTTGGAGGTTGGTAAGTTGGTACGTACCTATCTTCGTCGTATCCGATCCAATTACAACCTCGTTGGCAGACGCTAGAGTTAACTCGAACGTAATGGTACTTTCTAAGGCATGTGGATATAGAACTCCATGTTGTGTCAGAATGTCAACATCTAAGGGAATCCTATACTTAGAACCACATGCAGTTAGGAGCGCGTTGTCTGCAGCAGATGAAGTACTTGCGTCACCAGCTTTCGATCGTAGCTTATTCAAGTTCTCTGATTGAATGCCTTGTTGTATTCTAGACTCTCTCTCCTGCGTAGATAGGTATACATCGGAGTATGTTTGTAGGAGGTCTGGCCTGACAAGGTCTTCTACTGTTTCAGCTCCCATCCTACAGATTCTACGCATGACCAAACAGCGTCCAACGTTCGAAACGACTCTGTTATTCACATGTCCACCAGATAGTACGATGTCGCCCAATAGCGCTAAGCTACCAGGTACTAGTACTACATCTTCTGCTAGCTTTGGAACTTCTACGTATAGAGTCTCACCTGGATTGGCAGATGATCGAGTGAAAGTTTTCCTATACAAGTCTCGTGGAGCCTTGAGTGCATGAGGCTCTCTTCGTACTTGTGTGGGATCCAATGTTAACGAGATCATGTTGAATATAACTATATATGTAGATATGTTTAACATGGCCTCTGAGGGTAGGTATGATGAAAGAACTGATGAAGCTGAAAGAGGAAGAGACTACGACAACGATGATACTGTCAATGAAGAAGCACGGAAATTGGCGTCAGACTCTACGAATGTGGATCCGAGTGAATCATTAAACCTGAAAACTAGACGCGACTTCGCCAAGGAAGGTGCTCGACCAAAGAATCGGGAAACCTCGTTTACCGTAGAAGATAACGATTACTTCGACGAACTCGTTGCGGAGGATGAGGATAGAATCAAACATCCGAAATTTAGCGATCGCCGCGTAGTCTTCAAAACAGGCACATCGGATGAAATGAAACAAATGCTATTCGATACTGTATGGAAACACTATGTGGATGTAGGGATTCGTGGAGGATTCCTTGAGATAACTGGAATATGGGAGGCCAATAAGGAACTGGCTAGAATCTATCTTCACGTACTTGGAAGTAAAGAGAAGCCCATACCTTTGACCACAGTGAAGGGTGAAAGATATCAAAGTATGGGTAAAGAGCTCAAATTTGCCCTAGGTCCTACGGATGCAGAAAGAGAAGAACAAGTCCTCCAAGGTCAAGAAAAGGCCGCCGAACATCTCAAAGTAGAAGATAGCATACTTCAAGACCTAACGTCAACTGAGGATCAGAAGGAAGCGGCTAAGAAAGAGAAAGTACACATCCATAACGAAATAGAATTACTCGAACGTCAAGAGGGAGCCATACTAGAACGTATGTCGCTACGTGAAAGGATCAAATACATTTTTAGAAAGCATGGAATGACTGTTCTTGCAGTGGTAACTTCTATTGGCGCTATCGTTAGTACGATAGTTTCCCTGTTGTCGAAATCCGTACCAAAACCAATAAAGACTGGTATTGATAAAGCAGCAGATGCAGTAAAGAAGGGATTGCAAACGACTGGGGGGTTGTTGAAAGAAATGGGAAAGAAACTTGGACAGATCCTACCTGGAATGATTGGATCGATTGCGAGTTTCATATTTACTATGGCTGGTAAAGCTCTGGGAGTACTAGCACAGAACGTTTGGTTATTCATCGTAGCAATAGTGGTGATCACGATAGAGCAATACAAACGACGTTAACGAAACAACATCCATGCAATTCCAGCTGCGGCAATGGATGTCACTGCGAGATTAATTTCATGTTGTGGGACAGCCTTTTGTACGGGAGCTTGTTTCTTGTGCGTGACAGCTTTTAGTACAGGATCTTGTTTCTTGTGCGTCTCGAGAGGCTGCACCAATTTCTTATCTGGTGGGCCTTTCATAGGAAGAGGGGAGCGTTCGTTAACTTCTGCATTGATGTCGTTAGTGCCTAGCACCATACCTTTATGAGCTTTTGGGATTGGATTCTTATAGCCATCTTTCTCACTAAGATAGTACAATAGATCGCTTGGCAGTAATCGCACGTCTACAGCTGTTGCTAGATCGAGCCTCTTATGCGTCGTCGTTATAGCAGTACGATAGTTATCATAACTTAACTTTAAGTCGTTTACGAGAATAGCTTCTTCAACCAAGCTCTTAAACTTTTCTTTGACGTTATGGCTATGTACGATGGATTCGTTCAAGTCAGCTTGAGCACCAAGCATGCAATATCCAAAAGCCTCGACAGATCTACTCAACCTACCCAATCCAGAATCTGTCAAACCCTTTCCAATTGGTGGTGTAAACCAATTGTATTGCTTTCCTTCATGTTCATCGTTCCTAATGAAGGCCACAATATTGCCCTGATCCTCCTTACCTCCTTGGTCTGCAAATAAATTATTTTTCTGAGGCCATGTGGTTGCACCTTTGTCATAGCTTCGGTCTCCATGGACGTTTACGTATCCTCTCCAACCTGGGTACAAAAGGAATATATCTCCTAGTCCATTATTCCTACCTCCGTGCCATCGGAAATCTGGTGTTCTAGATATACCAAATTCGATGCACAATTTCTCAAGAGCTGATTTGTTATAGGGGTTATCCATTTGCTTGAAATTAGAGTTACCAGGTAAAGGAACTCCATGAGTACCACCAAGTTCACGTAGAATTCTTCGTATCGTGAAATAAACGTGAAATCGTAGGAACCCCTGAACGACTGGTGGATACGTTTTGAAAATAGGATCAAACAATGACACTCCACATCCAGAAGTCGCACACCATGTTGCGAAATTCAATTGTTGAGGCCAATATTTGAAATCCGGACCATGTAACCAATGGTAGGACTCATTTGATTTCGTATGCTTTATGACGGTCTCCTTGAATATGTTTCGAACGCCTGCTTTGAACTTTTTCTTTGGGGTGCCATATATCAATAGATTAGTGAGATCAATATCTTGTGCCAGTTCAGTAGAAGGAACTGCTGTAATGGGATATTTAGCACTCCTGTCTAGTGTCAACGTAGATGGGAAACCTTTATGCACATCCCACAACGCATTATCGATGCGCTTTTGAATCGTAGTAGGTAACTTTGAGACATCATTGCCGTAAACGACATAGCTAGAATCTCCATCTCGAAACCAAATACTCGTCGAATACTTGCCTGGACCGTTCACTTCCGTAGAGGGATAGAACTTGTGAAGATCTGCATGTGGGTATCGTTTCTTGAACTTTGCTAATAGATCTGCATTCAACGTTGCGATCTCTCTACTTTCCAACACCCCCTCATAAACTGTTTTGGTGCCAAGGGCTAGGTCAAGCGCCTTACCTGCGCGCCCATGCAAGACCCTTAGCTGACCTCCACCTGCCTTCGTAGGGAGGCCTGCATCTGTGAACACCTGGTAGGTTTCCCCGTGAAAGAATAAATTAATGTTCCACACCCCATCCCGACCCACGAAAGAGTCGAACCATCCGGTTACAGCCTTTGGAAATAGGTACTTGAACTGCCGCCATGCGTCTGTCATGTTGAAGCTATACGTATATATAGTTATACCTTCAACATATAATGACGATCCTTAATGTCACCACAACCTTGGCTGACCATACTGTCTACTTCGACGACCCTATTCTTATACGGAACATTTCACTAGTCGAGGTCACTTTCGAGAATAGCTGGTGGAACCTAGAAACGGAGGCTACGTTCGAGTGGGATACCGGAGGCTTAGGGTTCCCATACAAAATCTATCCGGGGTCTCATAATATACGTACACTCAAGCCCTTCTTCAATGAAGCTATGTCGAATAAAGTCGTAAGCTTTATAAATAGAGGTAGTAAGAGGGATTGGATCCTAAAGGTTCAGAAAACAATCAAGCTCAGTAAGAATCTCTGCGAACTATTGGGTATCGAAGGAAATGAAGATGTGGAGGGAAACGTATCGCTAAAAATTGGACACTACGATCTGGTGATCAAAGATATCAACACAATGTATGTATACTGCGATGTGGTAGATTCCAATTTCTCACTACTAGAGGGAAAGCGATCGAATGTACTGGCTAGCTTTAAAGTACGAGGCAGCTGGTTTGACGTAAATACGTATTCTACAACGCCCCCACTACCTGTCCGAGCTCCAGGGACAATGCAAAGCAGCCTTCGCCTTACGATTCGTGATGAGAAAGGCAACGTGGTAGACTTCCGTGGTCGACCTATACGATACGTGTTGAAGCTTGAGTAAGCTATACGTATAACGTACAATGGAAGGCGATTCGATTCAACCGTTTCCATCAGCACCAAGTATCTATCCACAGATTGCTAGTGACACTGGAAAGAACTTTAGACTGCAAACGATCCGAGACACGCTTTCGGACATCGAAGTTCAAGAAAGGCACTACGAAGGTGTGCGCAAGAAATATGCACGTTCTCAAGGAATAGTTCATGGCATCGCAGTGGCAACTGGAGGTCTATCTGTGATCTTATCTGGATCTGGATTGGGTGCAGCGTTGACTGGGGTTGGAATAGTGATTGGTCTACCACTTGGAGTTATTGGTGGACTATGTGGATTAATTTCAGCATCTACAACCCTTGGAGCTAAGAAGTTAGGAATGAAGGTTTCTAAGCATGAAAAGACAACTATGTTAGCAAAAGCGAAAATCAATACGATTCGCGATCTAGTATCGAAGGCCCTACGTGATGAAAACATATCCGACTCCGAATACAGTCTCATCCTGAACGAAGCGAATAAGTATGAGATCATGAGATCTGAAATTCGTCGCAAGGCTTCCATAGGTGAAAAAAGCACGGATCGGGTTCGAGCCGAACTCAAGCAAGAAGTGCAAAAGGAAATGCGAGAAAAACTTGGAATGTAAGAATCAACGTTTCCTATGAAAGAAACGAACATGGCTCTCACTTTCACTTTGCCAAGTCCTACTGCTAGTTAGCCCATGTCTAGCGTAGATTGGTTCGAAGTGGGAATGGTAAGAAGACAACTCCTTGACAAAACGCTTGACCGCATTTCCAAATATGTCACATCGCTTAACGACATCCTTAAAAGACATAGACGATCCGGAGCGACGTAGCACCTCGTAACTTGCTCCAACGACTTTCGTCTTAAGCATTGATTTTGGGCCTATATTGTTTTCCATTGCTGTAGTAACGACCTCGTGGACTATTCGTTGAACGTCCCTAGGTACTCCTACAAGATCTAGTTGTAGGAAAGTCGTTGCAATGTGAGGAACTATGCGCTCAGCATCCAAGTCTACATCAATCTTATCGTCGTCACACAGAGAACGTATGAAGACCTCTCCACTATGGATGCCTTCGTTTCTTAGTTGCATGAAGCGAGCGACCTCACCTTTAGATCGTACGAATCCACATTGTATGCATGCATGGTAGAGTAGAGCAGCTAAAATATTTTTCTTAGCATCACTACGCTTGAGACAAACTTTCATTACTTGGGTAAATGCGTTGGCTACGATTTCTAACGCGTTCATAGGGAACGATAGGTCATAACTTTGTTTGTAAATAGTGTTGTATGCTCGTAGTTCTTGTAGGAGCGTTCGTCGTTTCAGTTCTATGTCATCATCGCTTTGCTTTGGTTTTGCGCGGTCTAGATCACTTTGATACTTAAACCCGTCCGGACCTACTATACGCAGTCGAGTAGTAATAATATCGATCTTAGTTTCTTCACATGGTTCAACCTCGGAAACAAGACCACAGGTGGGACATACGAATTCCGTTCCTTGTATTTCAAAGGGACAGAGACAATCAGGACATGTTTCACTGGCGTTAATATGTTCCACTTGTGGTTTGATATTCAGGCTTCTACAAATTCCAGGACCAAACAATCTGATTAGCTCGTCCATGGTACAACTATAGATGTCGTACGTTCAATAGAAAAAAAAAAAGGAAGAATGAAGAGGGCCACGCAACGACCTTCTTCATTCTTCCTTTTTTCTTTTTTCGTGGCTATTCCTAAGCGTCCTTCTCGTTCCTCAAGGCAGCCAACACCTCGTTGAGCGCATGGTTGAGAGACTCTCCGAGACCTTCCACTGGTTCCAGCACTCTTGATTCAGCGGGCAATGCTACCTCCGGTTCCACCATGTTTGGCTCCTCCTTTCTTGGATCCTCTAGCTTCTTGCTGGACTTCTTAGCGCGTCTTATATAGACACCGGAAGACTTCACCTTGATGGTAAGACGGTCGCATCCTGAGCAAAGCTCGTAATCAGTACGACATCCTTTACCGCACTTCGAGCATGGTACATATGGGGCACAGCCTTTTGAGATTTGGTAGTTATGCTGGGAACAGAACTTCGTTGTCTTCGAAATCCTCTTTGGGCATTTCAAGTCCTTCCCTCTCATCAACCAATCACAAGTTATTGCGGTGTCTACGTTCGAGTCCTTCTTCGACATGTTTGATCTGTATGGTGTTAATGCGTACTAAGATTACAACGAATGCTAATATCGTGGAATAAAGAATATATACTAATACCATTCGGTGGCAATATACAGTATACTAATCATTCCTTTAACAGATACTCAAGTTTGGATTTATGTACAAGAATGTCTAGTGACCAAAAAAAAGAAGAATGAAGAGAGTCACGCAACGACTTCCTTCATTCTTCTTTTTTTTTTTTTCATTACCTACGTTCACTCATCTTCTGCAGCTGTGTCCACACTGGCACTATGCTTAGTATTGGCGGCATAAACGTCTTGTTGATCATACCTATTCCTCTTCGAGGGTTGTTGTATTATGTCGATCTCAATATCTAGTGGGTAGGAAAGTCCCATACTACTTGCACAAATACTTGAGGCATTGCAAATACCATCGTGAATGGAACCTGGTAGAATGAGTTTGCTTATGTTGTCGATGTTAAGACCGTTAGAGCTCTCATCAACGAGAGGTTCGTACTTAGTGTTGTCCCCATCAGCGTACGATTTACTTTTGTCAAAGAATTGTCCATTAGGCATTCCAGTCTTGTAATCACATTTCATTCGCATCCTCATCATGGGATTGGGTAAGCGGCATCCAGCATTGGTAGTAGAATTTGTGGAAATGAACCTTTGTACCATTGAAACCACCTTGGTATTGGGAACAACGATGGCGTCGTGTGGACTGCGTTTCCGTGGATTACGCATACAGACCTTCTCGTTTTCGATTAGTTTGCTTATTTCACTTTCAAAGGCCTCATCAAGGTATTCTACTAACTTGAATGTAGGACTCAACTTTTCATCTGCAGGAAGGTCCAATTCTCCCTTGTCATTTTGCTTAATTGTGATTCCATCTGCCTCCATAGGTATGATGGCATTCCACTTTTGAAACTGGAGGCAAGGATGTCTATCCCGTTTCTTGCCTGCATCTTGTTCGTTGTGTGGTGCTATCTTTCCCACGTGCTTTTCCCCTTCGAACCGAAAGACCGCCGGCTGAGGTCCAGCGCCAATATCAAAGAATACGGAAACGTACTTGCATCCGTTAGGTCCGTTTCTAGGCTTGGTCCAGTCGAACGATATGATGGATCCATGGGATTGTCCATCTTCTTTGGTCCTTTCTAATGCTTTGATCACATCGTCTACGTTGAAAAGCTTTGAACTCGCCATTCTCTCTTCGATATAAATATATGTTAGGATAGCTTTAACAGATACTCGAGTTTGGATTTTTATGTGTAAGGATGTTGCGGCGATATAACTATATGTAATCATATCTCTAATAGGATTATCGAGTTGGATTTTATGTACAAGAATGTCTAGTGACACTTTGAATGACCCTTAGTACCCCACCTAGTAGTATAGTCGGTATTAAAATGATACAACTTTTTGTTGCACAAGAAAACTCAAAAGTGAATTTCTGAATTCGACTTTTGAGTTTTGTTGTGCAAGAAAAAGTGGTATCATTTTAATACCGACTATACTACTTATCCGAATACTGTTGAATCCGACATCTTTTGTGGTGTAAACGGGTCTTCCGATGAATCTGGATATTTTTCCGCCCGCGATAATACGAACTTGCGGCGCAGTCGCCATGGCGGACGTTGTTGTTGCTTTGTTGTCGGTCGCTGGCTGCCTGATTCTGTTGCAGGCAAGTGTTAATTACTTCGTTAATGCCACTGCCGTAGTTGTAAGAAAACGTTAGTTATTAAATGAAGCTTCGTAATCCTTTTTGGTGGAATATGCACGAACTGCTCCTAGAAACACTTCTACTTCATCATCCGTCCAATTAAGATTTTCAGTACCCTCTGCATCCATGCTAGGCTTGTTTTTGGATGGCAAGAAATCGTGCACTGGTAATCGTGCTTTGGTAACCTTTACCGCACAGGTATCCCGATAAATAGGTGTAGCGTATACGGTACGAATCCGAATACCACTGTAGTGTAAACGAATACTTGTTACGTAGTGAATTTCGAATCCGGAAACATTTACGAATCCGGAAACTTTCTCTCTACTGTAAACGTTGGTCTGATTGTTAAAAAAGAATTCATTGTGAGAATGTAGATAATAGAAAAAAAAACACGATCAATTATAAACATGACATAAAGAGCGTCGTCAAATACGACTGTTTGTCGCCTTTAGAAAAGCCGCATCAGCTTTCGCTCTGTACTCCAACAAAATCAAAACACTCGAGAAATGAGTCGCCTTTATCTTCTTATTTCTCTAGCATTTCTCGTGTTTTCATCTTCAGTCGTGTTAAAAAAGACAGAACATAGCTTTAAGTTTTTTCGACTTGTTAGATTGTTCTATGTAGTAGCTTTTAAGGATGTGTTCGATTAGCCGTATTCCGGAATAAGAATACACAAGTCAGAATGATCACTACAAGTCACTATATCGGGTTTCTTAGCCACTGTAATACTAAATGTATCAGTCCTGAATATCGTATGTCTGCAAGCGTTCCAGTTTACAGTGGAAAATTAGCCTACGTGTAGCCGTTAACCCACTGGGAGGGAATACCGAGGAAGGGTTATTTATTAAATTATTAGTATTATTTAGTATTATATCCACTCCTCCTAGCTGCCTATACCCTTTCCTTGCCATTTGTTACTTAGTTTTATGTGAAACCTGTTATTTCTATTCTTTCATGACCGCAACTTTCTGCATTTATCTTTCTAATGGCACCCTATCTAGATTAGTTTTTTAGTTATTCTAGGTGCCTGTACCTTTCCTTTATTGTTTAATTATCTAATACACTTGTAACGTTAATTCTGGTATAAATAAAGTAGTTGTTGTTAACGGCTACACGAAGGCTATGCAAAATGTGCCTGAACTGGAATATGGTCAATTGAACACGCCCTTAATAACCCTTTACCCCACAGCTTGTGAACAGGGAGACTTGTTATGTTCAGGAGTATCAGACTCGTTACTGGAGGATGCCATACTCGCTACTGGTGCAACAGAAATAAACGTACAGGTAAAGATACCCTTACGGTGAAGAAATACGCGATAGTCGAAAGCCAGCTTTTTACAACTATACAAAGATGCATTCGAAATAAATAACTGCTATTTTATTTTTCTGTGTTGCGCGTCTACGAAGAGGAAATCTGAAAACCTCCCTCTCAACCTCCGCTATGTACAGACGGCTAAAGTCTTGTAATTTGTGACGTCAGATACGGGGAATAAATTAATTTTGCCATACTGTCCCCGGCATTGAAAAGTTGAACAAACAGCCTCTGACTGCGTCCATTGTGTTTTCTTTGTGCTGGAGTTGATTGTTTTTTCTTGGTATGTGTGACGTACGATATGGGAAAATGTATTCTGAATTGAGCCGCCACACAATCTAGATTTATGAGTGGAAAATTGAACTTGAAAACTAATTTTCTCTTCATAGATGCGCAACACAGAGAAATAAAATATCAGAACATATTTGTTTCGAATACATCTTTGTATAGACCTTGGGTTGATTTTAGGGTTCAGTCCCCTTTAAAGGGAATTTCCACTGGCGCGTACTTCATACGTACGTTAAATATGCGGCAAGGAAACGTCCGTAAATAATCCAAAAAGGCACACACTGTCGAAAATATCCAAATCAGTGAAAAATATTACCAAAGGACCAAACTAAACTATGAATTTTGCAGAGAGTTTACCGTCGCAATAACGTCCGCCATTACTGAAGTTGTTCCAAATACTTCGAGATTTTCGACCAGCGGTTTGCTGTCGTGACGTCATTTTCTCAACGCGTCGCTCTTGTAAATGCATATTTCCATTCAAAACTTCGTTCTTTCCTTTTTGGATAAAATAGTATAAACATGTGCTTTACTTACAAGTTCGTGCCAAAGTTTGTGTGAAACGTAGCCCCGCATGTTGTGTTTAGAAAATGACGTCACGTCCGCTGGAAATTAGTTCTGTCAGCTGTCACAGGAACGGGTTCGAGTAATGGCGGACATAAAAACTCAAGATTCGGACCCCAAAAAATAAGACTTCCCGTCGACATATCAAAAAATGGTGTGGATAGGAAAAAATATACCAACTTTACTTTAGAAATACGCGAAAATATTACCATGTCAAAATTTGATCGTAGTGCACTTTAAGCAAAATTAATTAATTTCCAAAACATTTTTTTTCAAAATAGACAAAGGAAAACCTTAAATATGGAGAAACTTAGTTGACCAAATGTTGCATTCTCGACACCAAGACTTTTGTTCTAATGGAGCTCGCTGATTGGCCAAAACTCGAGAAATCTCCTGGCGCGCAACGCCTGCCACGGTAGATTACGTGATCGCTCGCCCAAGATTAATTGTGTGATAGCGCGCGTTAGAATCACTTTTCCCCCGCAATTGTCCTCGTCTTCTTGGCCCTGCTCACTTCACTATTTTTAGTTTGTTGTTGTGAAAAAAAAAATTACGATAGTTTACCATGGTAACGTACGTCCTCTTATTTACCACGTTGGTTCGTCATCTCATGGGCACAATTTGTAGTGGATAATCCATAACAATTTTGACCATGCGATGACGGAAAACGTGGTGAATAAGGACATACAAGATAAACTATATGGTATGTCATGTTCGCATTATTGCAGTGGCCCACAGTGCCTATACTCAACGACCTCCACTCGAGAAAGTTGTACGCGTTTAGATGTACTGGGGAGACGAGCACGGACAAGGTAACCAGTGCTGTAACTAGTTCACAGTTCACATATTGAGGTAGAACAATGCTTTACTGCTGGGAGAAAGACGTCAGTCAGTTATCGCCGATGCCTACTTTATATTAGTGACGTAACCATAGGCGCAAACAACATGCGTAGACGCAGTAATCCAACAGTGCTTGTTGCTAATAAGAACTGTGACTAGAAAAAGTAATAGATACAGAATGAGTGGTTTATGGTTTATGTAAATCCGATAAAGCACGGACACGAATTTTGTATATGGCTTATCAAACGACTAGATGTAGAGAGTCGATACGACCTATTTCGGCCGAGAAAATCGTAGCAAAGGTTTATGCAAATCAGGACGAAATATGTATCAGATTCGCACATTGATTTCCTTTGTTGAATTCCTTCATGAATTACTAACGAGTTTGATAGTGCAAGTTACAAAATACAGTGATTAATAATAACTGTTCAATACTAGCGATAGTTACTGGCGAAAGAAAAACTCTGAATTTCTAACGAGAAACAACCACCATGGGGGCTGATCAATGCCAGGACCCGGCTAATCCACAGATCGAAGTGGTTTTTGCGGAGGGAGGAAAACCGGACAATCCGGAGAGAAACCCTCGGAGCAAGGGCGAGATACCAACAAACTCAACATATGGCGCCTCGTCCGGGAATCGAACCTGGGTCACAGAGATTAGAGGCGAAGCGCTTAACCACTGCGCATGCGCCACCCCAACCACGACTATAACAGTCAACAGAAATTAAATACATGGAGAATTAATACTAATATAACCTACGATATAGATCATTAGAGAATTAGTAGCCTTGGGAAATCTAGTCAGATGACGTAATATACTTACAATACAATATTGTATCAATAGCGATACTTCGTGTTGATAAACATTACAATTGTTATGCTAATGTGTCAACCATGATTTCAAAAGGCCGATTTGTGTCAGGAACCAATGGATCTCTGGTTGGCACATTAATGACAATGGATGACGTGCAGTAAGTATCGCTATACATGATTATGTGATATGTTTGCGCTAACGTCCAAGCCAGGTCTTACGGTTCTGTTACGCATTGTATATTTTGCAGCTAAGAGAGGTTCTACTAGACATGTTCCAAGAGAGTCATTGTGTCAAGAAAGCAGATTTCCAGGCCAAGGCTACCGAGGTTACAGGCTGCGTGCCATCAAAAAAAGACTGGGCTACTTTACAACAGGTAACCCATATTGTCGATATCCGTACCACAGGGTTACCAACCTCTGAATTTGTGTTAAACATGGACCCGCATTTTCAAAGGAAAAGACCCTCGCCCTTTTCAATATCAAATTAAAAACAGTCAAGCAAGTAAGCAGGCTTTCATTTTTCTCCTGTTAGAATACTAAATTGCCGACGCTAAAATTAAAATAAGCCAAAAAAGTAAACAACAGGAAGCTAGTTGCTCAGTTATGCCTGTCAATAGCGTTTTAGAACTGTTTACAAACACTTTATCGTTATTTTAGACATTCAACATTCGAGTGCTTGATTTGAATTTCGCGCGATAACAAAAGTCGGGGGGTTTCTTGGTGTTACAGATCACCACATGACGCAAAACAAAGAAAACTGTTTTCTTCTAAAGCAAAACAATACCCTGAAATACAAAGAACCCTAACCCCAGAAACAATGAATCAAACAATGAATCTGCTACACCAAGAAGCACCCAAAAGTCAGAAATCACTCAAGCGGAGCATCACATGTTGCAGAGCTTTGAACAGAGATGTTCACTTGATGAAGGCTGAGTGACAACTGAAGGTGTGAGTGCCTGGCAGAGGCCCTTTATAGTGTGGGTCCTTGGTTAAATGTTGGAGAGATGTTAAATTAAAGTTTGAACACATTCATACTCTATTCAACATGCTTTCAACATTTTCCAGCAATGTTGAAATGCCACGTGAAATGGTTTCAACATCAGGTTTGATGTTGTACCAGGCGATGATGAAACCGTTTGATCAAGACTTTACTGCTATCACCAGGTCGAACCATGTGATCACGTTATAGCTAGTTAGCAGTGCTTGTGCAGGCCGAGCGGCCCTAACCATGTGTATTCCTGTTTCCAGGATCTTCTAGAGAAAGGCAAGCACCCAACCTACTACTTACGCGGAACATCAACAATCCTGGCTGGGTTATAACAATGGCTTGTCTAGTCTGCCTATAGCTGACTAATAATTACAATGTACAAATGACTCCGTTACAGGGTTCACAAGGGAGTATGGGATTTATTCACCGAGGGTTTCGCACGAGGGCAACACCTGAGGTGAATAAATCCCATACCTCCGAGCGGAAGGCCGATCAAATGGTTATTTTTCACAATGGCGAGGTTTTCTCAGTACGCAATATATATTTTCATTAATCATTAGTAAGCATCATTTGCCTGGTTTATTGTTGCATGAAATTACCATTCATAGGGCTTATCATTGGTTTTTCTCTCGGTTCTTTCAACCAATGAAATTTATAGTGTAGTGGACAGGACAGACGACGGGTACCCAAGAGATCGAGTTCCGCTCAGGACACATGCCTGTTTAAAAGTTTTCATTAAATATTTACTTTTCCATACGTAAAGAGTAAGTAGAGCTTATTACTGAGAAAGCATGAGGGGAATATGTTGCGAGATTCCCTCTGCCTTTCGAACTGGGCAGAGGTTTCGAGGTATATTCCCCCAAATTAACAAAGCAAACCGAGCCATGTGATAATAAGTCACGGTGTTGTACATGTATAGAGTCGATTTGTGGATGTTAATTGCCTACAAACAGTCGACGTTCCCTCCCTCAATGCCTAATAATACGTAACATTTTCCTGTAAGACTAATCTATACAGTTCGTTAGTCATGTGTGCATATTTACTTTGATTTTAACCATCCCACATGTGCACGAGGTTCGTCAACACTGAAAATACTGTGACCCTTTAAACCACACGCGCGCACCAAGAGCACAAGAAAGTACGTCCATGGATTTTCCCGTTGTGATCATGGGTGCAGCCCAAACCTCGAGACTTGTCAATATTCAACGGCACGCGCAAGGGATTATGGTAAATCGTCGCCACACTATCGCGTTTGGACTGGTGACTAGTGCCCAGGAATGTCGAGGACATGGTTTCGATGCTCTTCCTCGTGTGTACCTAGGCGCTATGATTGGGTTAAGTTTACCGGATACCTTAATGGTTCTATTTCGGAGGAATTTTATTACAAAACCGTTTCGGGGATTATCAGAATTCGATTTAGTTAAAAAATTAACGCTTTCCGTGAAAAGGCGAAACATAATCTGACGCGGGCGAGGCCGTCAACAAATTTCCCAACATACATGTACCTAGCTTGCCTGTTTGTTGCCCCATTTCAGACCACGTGATAATTCTCCAGAGGATTTAGTGCTTCGTTTTCCAATTATAGAAATTGGTAGATTTCATCTTGGGATACAGAAAACAAAAGCATTACTCATGGGAAAAGTCCGGTACAACAAACAGGCAAGCTGACTAGGTCTATTCCCCGATACGGTTTTGAAATACACGATACCTTCGAAATGCTATAAAACAAACAGATTTTATAACCTTGATATATTTTCGGCGCTGGAGTTTCTGAAAGCTAGATCCAAGAAACAGGATGGCGGAAAATTCGAGATTTTCAAAGAACTCAACTTTTTATATTTTCTTATGGCCAATTTTATAAACTTTGAAATGAGATAAGGTTGAGGTATCAACCGAGAGGCATTACATATTTTACAATGCAAACGCAGCCTGGAGGTATCCGGTAACTTTAAAGTGCCTTTGAGCCTTTTTTTTTTTTTACAATCGATACTACAAGTGAATAGTAACCTTCTCACCGAGAGCATCCGCAAACAATGCCAAGGATGATACTAAGTTATGGGAGAGATCAGCCCGAGGCGGCTGAGAGCAGGTACCTCCCAGTGAGGGTAGAGGTTCATCGCTGCGGGGAGGGGGGTGGGTCGTAGCAGCGGACTTCCGTGTCTAGTTGACAAGACTAAAGAGGACTTACTGAACAAGGTGAGGCGCTCTATATATATATATATAGAAAGCGTCATCTGGTTACGTAACACATCCCTACGGACCGCATTGCGCATGCCCAGGTTGTGTAATGAGCATTCATATTGTACGCTTCCGGTGAATATTTCGGTAGAATATTTCTTCATTTTTCGGGACAGAAATCTCGATTTACTTCGAATATGATGTGACGTCAAGAGGTATTTCCTGTTATTTCTTTCAACTGAAATGTCTCCTTTGACGTCACAAATTAGCATAATCGAAATATCAACCTTTATAACACTCCAATCAAGAAATATACAACTATTTACCGGCTTGATGTAGAATCGATTGTAATGGGGAAAAAAAGGTTCATGTAATATTTCAAAGCCCAGGCCAAACGACTCGCAAGTTTCTGACTTGTGTTGGACTTGCATTCCGTTTGTCCAGCTTGCATGGACTTGTGTTGACTTTGATCGAGCACAAATTAGTCGACGCAAGTGACTGAAAGTGGTAAGAAAATGCATTTATCAATTACATTTGTGAAATTTTTGTGAGCTTTTAACTAAACAGTATAGAAATGGCTTATTACGGTTAAATGTGCGAGGCCATCTGTCCACAAGTCTGAGCTGAAGACAGGACGGGACTAGAATCACTAAACTAGAATGCTTCTCCTCCTTAACATGAATTTGCATACCTCACACAAAAGAAAGTTTGGCGACGTTACTGTAAAGCAGAATAATAATAAAAAAGAGCCAATGAGTAGTTTGTTCTTTTAAGTACTGTTTAAAACACGAACAGCAGTGTTTTAAACTGCTTCAAAAACGCTTTAAGAATGCAGTGAAAAAAAGACGCACATCTCAAGGGAATGGTTACTTAATGAACCATTGAACCTTTGTATTCACAACGCCATGCAAAATATTCGAGTAATCACCGCCTACAATTACGAACATCTCAAGCGAATGACATGAAGAAATTACCATACTATGTTGTTTTAAGCGGCGTTTCGCAATGCAAGAAGAACCTGCACTTGAAGGATTTGGTGTCGTGGGTTTACCTCGATAAAGTTAAAGACTTGGAAAGCGATGTGACATGACGGCGGACTCTAATTTTTGACTCCGGCACAAAATATGTAAGTTTAATGCATGTTTTTATAATTTTACGGCTTTGAATTTGGTTTAATAATTGGAACTAAACAGTGGCTCGGTAAACAAGTAATGGTAGTTCGTTAACTTCATTTAAAAAATCATTATCTGTGTATCTCGGTAGTCTGCTGATATTAGTAAATTTAGTGCAAAATTTATTATCTAGGTACCTTATGTTCCGTGTACTTTTTGTTATCTTTGGGTCTTTATCAGTGAATTCTTAATTAGGATGAAACTTTATTTAAAATTTCATGTTCATTAGTATTCTTTATATAAAATGTTCACCCTAATTAGCAATTCAATGAGAAAGCTGAAACATCAATAGAAATTCCATTGTCTCGATCATTAACCCCGTTTCCCTCTGGGACAGAATTCAAATCCCTCCGCGGGCCTTTTAGAATGAGATTTTATCAGGTATAAAGGAGCATGCACGTGACTGATTTGCTTAATCTGATTGGACAAAATGGCTTAACATTACCAGGCTACTGTCCATTTCATCCATGAAAACAAGCCTGAAACGACTGGCAAGAAGTCCAAGACCTCGAATATAGGTATCCATATCCAGGCTGACTACACGAGGAGAAGGCTTAACATTACCAGGCTACTGTCCATTTCATCCATGGAAACAAGCCTAAAACAACTGGCAAGAAGTCCAAGACCTCGAAGATAGGTATCGATATCCAGGCTGACTACACGAGAAGGCTTAACATTACCAGGCTACTGTCCATTTCATCCACGAAAACAAGCCTGAAACGACTGGCAAGAAGTCCAAGACCTCGAAGATAGGTATCGATATCCAGGCTGACTACACGAGAAGGCTTAACATTACCAGGCTACTGTCCATTTCATCCATGAACACAAGCCTGAAACGACTGGCAAGAAGTCTAAGACCTCGAAGACTTTGGGTTAGACCAGGAAGAACAAGTACTTGGTGGAATAACTTTGTTGGTCAAGTTGTCATTCCAGAGGAATGGAAAGACTATTTTAGAATTAGCAGATATTCTTTATACAAACTCGCTGATGACCCGAGACCATACGTCGAAGGCTATAATGAGATCGCCAGTTGATGTAGTTAAACAAGTCGCATGCACATTGTATTACTTGAGTGATGAAGGTCGTCAGGTATTAGGAAGACTGCTAATGCTTTTGGAATTTCGCGTCAAGTCGTTTCCAAAATTGTACGCAGTCTGCAAAGCAATTACTGTGCACCTGTGATTCAAAGGGCATGGCGGCCATGTTGGTGTACAGAACAAAAGAAGCTAACGAAGAGTTAACTGTACACCAACATGGCGGCTATGACGTCACGTGCAAAGGGTCTATCACATGAAAATCTCATATCCCGAACAAGCCTGAACAGGGCCTTGTCGCATGCTTTCCTTTCTTTCCCCCTTTCTGTCACGTTGAATCCTTAGGAACCATATTACAATGGCAACATTTACCGGTAACCATGCGTTACAATGGCGACATTTTTAATCGATAAAGTACTAAAATATGGTCATTTTATGTACAAAAGAAAAGAAAACGTTGCGCGGATGACAGCTGAATAACGTGAGGACGACAGCAGCGTATATAAAAAGGTGGACACTTAGGAGTACCTTCATATTTCTGCGAAGAATACGAGTTTCAAATCATTTACTTCAGAGACTATAAAGAAAAACATTTTGAACAGTGCGGTTTAAACACAAGATGGTATTACGGAAAAACGTGCGGGCGATTTACGCGTCATCACGCGCATGCGCTCTAATTATTGAGCTCTGTCGGCGCGGACATCTCCACACGAGCCTGGTAGCGAGTAGTGTTTACTAATGTTCAGAACTTGACTGTGCCTGGCGGTAAGCTACTGTTGCACAGTCGATAGTATCGAAGATCGCCAACGAACCGGTGAACGCTCTGGGTGAACGACGGCAAATCCTGGAAGAAAAGAGAAAAATACCAAGGGTTATTATCAGTTTCTCATAGTACTAATCCCAAGAAGAAGCAAACAAGGTGCTTTCACTTTTGATCTTTAAACTCTTTTTCAAACTTAATAGCGCTATAATGACAAAGTTTATGTGCTCAATAGTATGTAAGGCAGACTTAAATGAACTCCATGAACAAGTGACCAGTAAGGGTTTTAACTTTAGTTGTTGGCAAAGTTTACAGAAGAATCTTGCTTTTAACTTATGCACCAGTCAATGCCATCAATACAATCGATGCCGAAACATAACATTAATGTTCTTATGACACAAAAGAACACAACTGCGGTACGACAGAAACTAAGACATTCCTGACCGACTCCAATTTTGCGATCTTTGTGACAACTAGCCTCGCTCTGATACCATTGTTACCAGACTTCTTCCCGCATGGAAGGAGGTATGAATAAGGTGCATGGGCTTTTGTCACACGGCGGCCATGTTGGCTTGAAACAATAGATTTCCCACGTGTAGCCTCGTACTGAGCAGTTTCAGAACGAGTTCACGCGTGCAAAACAAAGGTTTTTATACTCCTGGGATTAAACATAGCCGCCGTGTGAATAAGGTCCATTGGATGACATGTTGGATCGTGCAATCACTACGCACCTTATCAAGTCTAAAGTTGTTGCACAGCTCAGTCTTCTGGCTCTTCGTCAGTCCTTCACAGCCCCCGAGGAATTCCGGGAGGAAGGAGGAGTAGAATTTGTCGAAGTCTACAGACGCCATGTTGTATATGGTGATGGTTATCTCTTCTTGTAGTAGATCATGTGAACGATGCACCAAGGCTTGGAAAAGTACATTTACAAACTGGAGCAGCATGTTGTTACAAAATATCTCCTACACGGGGAAATGCACGCATCTCGGTTAGATGGGGTCAAAGGTACATGAACCCGGTGACTCGTATGTGAAACATTACTCCAACCAAACAAGTGGGGAAACTAGCGGTCCTATTGATTTAATAGTCCAAAAGGTACAGTGTGTTTTGTATCATAAAATGTGTGACAAGCATGGATCTCTGGCACGAGGCAAGCACTTAAGAGCGGCCGTCTGTAAATATCGCCTAAAGTGTTTAGGATGAAAAAAAATGAAATTCCTAAAACTTTCTCAGAATAATGGCCTGGGTGAGTGATTCATATAAATATAACTTTTAGTTGAATCTGATTTTTATTTTAGCCAAACGGCGAGAAAATCGGTTTTACGACTCTCAGACCGGTTTTTAGGAGCTCGATACCACACATCGTTAACGGCTCGCCTAAAAATGAAAATAGAAATTTATAGCAATACTGTGCAGCTAAGTACAAAGAACAGATAATGATTTCTCTTTTCATGGGTTGTTGATTTAATTTGGTTACAAATTAAATATTTTAGCGATTTTTCATTATTTTGTTAATTTTAGACATTTTTGGTACGCAAAATAATGACCAAATTGAGAAGCTAAAATCTCCAATGATACATGACCTGGCTGTATTAGAGTATAACCTAGCGAAAGAGCAATGTTTCTTCTTCAAATACATGCAATAAAATTTTTGGGCAATTAAAACTACGAATTTTCAGGGCATCAAACGCAAGTGACACCGACGTGAGAATACTCTCTTTTCTCGCAGCGTTCGAATGCACAGAATCTGAGTTGAACAGAGAATAAAAATATTATATCAACTTCTAGCAGGTTAAATTGAATACTAAAGAAGCCTGGGTACTTTCAGATAGATTATATATCGGTTTCTACCAATTATGTACAAAATCAGTGGCTTTTAGCGGTATTTTTGCGATGACATATTGTTGAATCTTTACTCATGCCGGAGCGCCGACAACTTTCAATTGATAGACTACCTTTATGAGACTTCTAAGTCAATCCGAATGATCTACAGTTGAACTATTCACTGTTAGGAATGTTAAAAAGTAATTGTAATGGCTTAATATGTACCTTTCATGTGGTTTTGTAGAGACTTTGAAACAGGTCTGCCGTAGTTCAACTGTCAACAGCTGAGATTGCGTTACACACAGGAAGCCCGCTTTTACGGAACAAATGAACAACGTGTTTACGAAGAAATCTATAACTGTGATTTCTGATTTACATCAGTTCCGATCCGGGGAACTAGTTATATTCGATATAGGATCTCAGTGTAACTGGATTTGGCTTTTATTTTTGTCTTTGAGTTTCAAACTGTATATTGGACGGCAAAGGGTACTTGTGCGGCGTCGGCCAGGTGTGCGGAAAGTAGCTATAAGACTGTCAGAAATCTTTTTCCAAAATGTCGAAGAAAAGAGTGCCGGAAGTCACAAGTATCTACCTCTCATTATCTGAGTACGAGGTCCGTACCATACGTTATGGAGAATGAAATGAAAAAGTCTAAAAATATATAGCCCTACCAATAAGTATGAAATATTTTGCCCTTCCCCCAACAGCCAACCCTTTTTTACGACCCTCTATTTTGGGGGGTTTGAAATTGTATGACACTCCCCATGCTAAATTATATCCCATATGCCCGTTTCTCCGATCGCAGCGACCGCTGAAAAAAAGTACTTGTCAATCGTAGCGATTATATCTTGCTATCAAATGGAACTGAACCGAACTATCGGGTACAATAATAAATTCTATCCTGGCGATCGTAATCGCTATGACCGCTTGAGAGTAGATTCCATGTTACCACTACGATCGCTATAAGGGACCGGACATTATTTAGGGGGGAGGGGGCTACTAGATTCGTAGGGGGTCACGATTTTTTATGCTCCCATTTAAGGGGGGTCAATTTTGTTTATGCTCCTCTTTTATAGGTTAAATATATTTATAGGCTTATCTAAGGGGAGGGTCATTATTTTGTGAGACCAGAGAACTGCAAGGTCACATTGTTTGGGTCAAGCCACAATGCAGAACTAGCAGAACTAGTAGCCCCCCCCCCCCCCCCCCCCTCCCGCTAAATAATGTCCGGTCCCTAAAGCCGACTCACCTTTACAGCGATCGCAGCGAACGACCAAATGAAAACCAGCCTACATTCGCGATGAAAGCAAACAATACGTATGGCATTATATATAAAATCTAAAAATAAACGATCCGGGTAATGGTCGGCCTGTTTAAGTCTAAAGTATGATTTGTTTCGCTAAACACGCTGGAGAATGCAGGCACCGACTGTAGGAGGAAAAGTGTATCATGTGCCAAGCAGTACTAGTAGTAGTATAGAAGTATTTTTCTGGAAGTAGCTATTCAGTCTTTATCAGCAGTGAATACATTACTTTGATGTTAAAGAGATGTTGATTTATGTTCAAGTTCTGCCCAAAAAGACCGCAAAAATGTACCGAAGGCGCTTAGGACTTAGTATTCTGTTCTTCGTTCTATCTAAGCGCTTGTGGGATCGTTTTGCGTTTTTTTTAGCCGATCTAGAGTCGATCTAGTGTCATACTAGAGAACTATACTTACAATATGTAACAGGTTTCATATGATATTTCTATGTTAATTTTTCATGTCTGAGTAGCATACATTGAAATATGTATTTAGCTATTCATTTCTGAGTGATATCCAGGAGTAAGGGGGAACCCACTCCCTGGATCCGCCACTGTATGTCATCTATCATTTACCAATCATAAATGTAGTTCTTTGGTACCTTACCTACAGTGTAAGTCAATATTCTTGCAAGTTTCCATCAATATGGAGTCTTTTGGGTTCGCGAGAGATTATCAAATTCAGCAAGTTTACTATCAATCAGCTGTTTTAATACCAGGCATGGAAATATCCGTGATGGGGGACTGAAGGGTAGCACTTGCAAAATTAATTAAATGTTAGAGGTGTGTGAAAAACGTAGCTGTGTTGGCTAGAAATAACTGACACCATAACTGTACGGTATACGCGTTGGTATAGAGCATGGGAGTCCGTTGTGTGGCCATGGCTGTATCCTTTTTATTGAATTATAATTAAAATAATTTAAGGGGACAACATAAGAATGAAGTTGACCACAATAGTAATCCGTGTAAGGCTCAGAAGACTGAGAATAATAGACTGAGAAGAATGTCTGTAGACCGCATCGGACGATTTAGCCTATGCTGCTATCTATACCATTTTGGCAGTCTAAACATAAATAAGCGTCCCTTTTTAAAATAGCAAAGTAATGTATCTACTATTGATGAAGAATAACTAGTCGGGTACGAACTCAGGGGTTGTCACAACGTGATTCATTCAGTCTGTTTTATGCTCAGTTTAGTGCTTTCGAATCTACATATTGTTTTAGGGTATTTAGTTCTTCCCATATTCTATTCAATAGAAATTGTCGCATTCAGATGTAGTTTACTTTTAGAGACATTTTGTATGATGCATATGGCATCGACAACGACTAGACCTTCGATCTTATAATGCATGTAATATGGTGGCTCAACTGGCCATGGTAAATTCGAAATTCGGTCACTATGCTAAATAAATCAGTCAGATTTATGAACAATATATTAATCACAATACGGGTACGTACGTATGTGCCGCCATGGGGTCCGATCCAGATCCGGTTTTCAGAGAAAGTATAGTTCCAAAACCCGATTTTCCAAGTTATTGTGAAAACGACCCCGGATTTATGTTTTATTATTCCGAGTCGTCTATAACCTGTCTTTTTGTGAAAAACGCGTACCCGGAAATCATAACCGCCACACAGTCCTCCTCCCACGGGCACCATGGATTGTACAATCGGTAGGATAGAACTATAGATCGGTTTCCATATGTAGATCGTTACGATCGCTATCTATGATCGCTGCGATCACTGCGATCGTAACGATCCTATGGTAAACCGGGCTTTATAAAGTATGACCAGGAGCCCATTACCAGGAGCGTTCCTCTGTTATGGGTTGGATCCCCAGCACAGAGGTAGATGATGCTATTTTTAGATTCGAAATTCCCGCGAAAAGAGGTTGCCGCCATGTTGGTGCCCTTAAACAATAGATTCCTCGTTAGCTTCTTTTGTTGGGGCACTAACATTTGAATCTCTGGGGATTGAGTGAAAACCAGCAATTTGAATTCCCGCGTTGAAAGTGAGAAGAATGATAATGAGAAGTGACGTTAGCTATCTGATTGGCTAAGAATAGCCTACCTTTGTTCTTTTTCGCGCGAAAAGCAATGCTAAAAATAGCCTCATCTACCTCTGTGCTGTGATACAGACACAGTGGGGAAGATGGACGCTCCTGGTAATGGGCTCCTGGTTTGACTCGTTATCTCTCTAGCAATTCCAAACCTGCCCACTCCCCGTCCCCCCCATTTGTGGAGCATTTGACTTTTGGGAATCAGAGCTTTGTAAATACCTAACCGTGGGGCTTAGGAACGAGTGCAAATCTCTAATAAATATTGATGTAAAATCCGCAACCTTGACTCTCTTTCACCAATACACCACTTTCAATATATGCTCCACTCGTCACACACAAAGGTTTCAGTATAATGATGCTCCAGGGTAATTAAATTAATTTTATTCTTTGTTCAAATAATATAATATATTTAGTTTACCCCGGAGACACATGTTGAAACCTTTGTGCGTGATAAGTGAAACATATATCGAACGTGGGCTATTCACCACCCCAACTATTATTTGCTGGTAAAATGCCCCACCCTGGGACAGACTGCGCGGCCAAATGCTACACGTATACCGGAGGGGGGGGGGGGGGAGATTTGGAATTGATAGATACATTAACTTCTCTTGTTTGGTCAACCTACATGGCCATGGCTGCAACACCATTAATCATAAAATTACGCTTGTGATAGGCAAGCGAAAAGTAAACTCACGGAAACCGAACCATAAATAACGCGGTTGCATTCACGTTTTTTTCACTCGGTGGCCATATTGGATCCAATGCGAGGTTTTGCTTGGCTAAACTCGTTCTAATATCCCTCAGTGCGAGGTTATAGCGTTACTAAAAACAAAACTGATTTTCTCGCTTTCGATCCAAGATGGCCACTGGGTGAAAAGATTGAATATACGTAATTGCCATTTTAGAACTCCCGAGAGATTATTATGCGGCCGGCGTCAGCTTCGGAACCTGACCAGGTGTGCGGAAAGTAGCTATAAAACACTTTTTCCAAAATTTTGAGAAAAAAAGTCTAACGGATTGCTACATTTTTGCTTCAGAACCGTACTTGGGTTACGAATTATAATAATCGGTCGGGCTCGCCAACTGGTCATACCAAAAGAGTCAAGAGACATAACATAAGTACCCCCGTCTCCCCCCTAAGGGAGATAAGGTTACGTGAAGCTTTGATTTCAATTGGCGACCAAACTCAAAGACAAAAATTAAAAATAAATCCAGTGATACTGAGATCCTATATAAAATATAACTAGTTCCCCGGATCGGAACGTAAAACAAAAGTCCATATATAGTTTTATTACATGGCAGCTCCGTGAGCGGGCAATTTGACTCTGAATGCTGCAATCTGATTGGTTGCTCAGCGGGCAAGATTTTTCCATCTTGCCCGCTCAGGATTTTACAAAACCGCTCACAATTCTTCGTAAACAAATAGCGATAGAACCCATACATTTTGAAAGAAACTAAACAATTTGTGACATGACGGCAAATACTAATTTAAAAATCGTTCTGCCTTTTCGTTTACAGCTAAAATTCACCTTTTTAGAGGGATTAATGCAGTTTTTTCTGGCTCTTGCAAGTTCGATGAAAACAACTGCAGCAAAAGCGACTGAATTGAACGAAGCTGGACTTACGGAGATAAACAACTATAGCGAAGCTGAAATGGCCGTGACTTCAAAAACACAAAGAAAGGTTCGGCTACCTCACAACGCTACTATACAATCGTGGTACAAAGAAATAAAATTACTACGGAAACGAGTAAGCTTAGCACACAGTTTCATCAAAGAAAGCAGGTTTTATATTGTATGAGCTAAGAAATTCAGCATTTACATTTGGTAAATGGCTTACAAATTAAGAGTATTTACTAGATTAATACTTACAAGTTTGTTTGTATTCTTCTACAGCTCTATTTGTCAAGTTTTGCAGTGTGCTTATCTGAGTTATCGCCACTCGAGTGATTTCAACGCCGGTTTTCAACTTTCAAATCTTCCACAAATATGCACATTTTTGTCTCTAGTTAATGCATTCGGCCTTCCTGATGAAGTTGTCATCGAAACTCAACAACGCTTTATTTGTACCATGAAATAGCAAATTTACATAAGTAAACATAAGAAAGAAAGAGATATTCTGGAAATCTGGTACTAGCTACCTGAAATAACCATATAGGGCTAGACAAGTCAGGCAGCTAATTATTTTACATACAAGATTTATGGTCAAAGCGAACAAGGGCACAAAGAAACAAGTAGTTGGAAAAAATATTTCTTTATAAAAATAGAGTAAATATATACTTGAGAGAGGATGAGAGAGAGAGGAGAGTTAATATGTATTAATAATGTTAAGTTTAAGTTTCTTTTTGAAAGTTAATCTCTTAAGAGATTTTGTATCGTTATTAATAGAGTTCCATATTTTTGCACCTTGAAATCTAATATTAAATTTTCCATAATTTGTTCTTATTGAAGGAAGAGAGTAGGAGGACCTAGAAGCAAGTCTTGTATTATATTTGTGTATTTTGTTGACTGGAATAAAAAAGTTATTGAATGCCAGAGGCAGATTACCTGATTTAAAGTCATACATAAATAATGCATTATGTAAAAATACAAGGTCAAGAAGTTTAATGATATTTAAGGTTTTGAAAAGGGGTTTAGAGTGGTCTTTATAATTGGAAAAGGTTATGATTCTCATGGCTCTTTTTTGTATTATAATAATTGGATTTAGAGTTGAGATATATGTATTTCCCCAAGCAACTATTCCATAGATCAAAAATGGATAAATTAAAGAATAATATAGGTTGATAAGAATGTTTAAATTGACAAAGTATCGAATTTTAGATAATATACCAATACTTCTTTTAATTTTCTTTGTTATGTAATTAACTTGAGATTTCCAATTTAAATGCGAGTCTATCATTATACCTAAATATTTTATATTTTTTTCATTCTTTAGTGACTGTTTATCGATTATCAAGTTGACTATGTAATTTAACTTTTTTTGTGGCGGGTGAAAAATAACAAAATTAGATTTAGTGATATTTAAAGACAGTTTATTAACACACAGCCAATTGTAAACTTCTTGTAGTTCTTTATTAACAGTTAATTCAAGTGTTGATAAATTCTTATTGGCATAAAATAAATTAGAGTCGTCAGCAAATAGATGAAAATCAAATATGTTAGAAGATTTATTAAAATCATTGATATATAGAAGAAACAAGAGTGGTCCAAGGACCGATCCTTGACCGATACTCAGTACATCTGAAGTAAAGTACAGGTCAGTTTTCATCCATAAAAACGCATTTGTTTACTTCGGAAAACAAACTGTTTTGAACGCCACAAGGTTGAACTTCAAGTGAAAAGTCGTCGAGACTCAGTCTAATTTTAGATTGATTTCTATTCGCTCTTCAGTTTACCACGCAATGGGTTCCTGGCGCGTGTGTCAAAGTATGATTTTATTCATTTGTGCCATATAATAAAAACCTTATTGACCAAGCTTGTTCGGTCAAGATGGGGGTATATTGGCCTCGTTCATTTTTTGCGTTTTTATGGACCTCGACTCCGTCTCGGTCCATAAAAACGCAAAAAATGAACTCGACCAATATCCCCCCATCTTGACCTCACGCTTGGTCAATAACCTCTACATATTACGCGTTCATATTTCCTGATAAAGCGGGCTTCCTGTGTGTAACGCAATCTCAGCTGTTGACAGTTGAACTACGGCAGTCTTGCATTTGACAACCTCTGTTTATACTACCGATTCTCTACAAAACCACATGAAAGGTACATATTAAGCCATTACAATTACTTTTTAACATTCCTAACAGTGAATAGTTCAACTGTAGATCATTCGGATTGACTTAGAAGTCTCATAAAGGTAGTCTATCAATTGAAAGTTGTCGGCGCTCCGGCATGAGTAAAGATTCAACAATATGTCATCGCAAAAATACCGCTAAAAGCCACTGATTTTGTACATAATTGGTAGAAACCGATATATAATTTATCTGAAAGTACCCAGGCTTCTTTAGTATTCAATTTAACCTGCTAGAAGTTGATATAATATTTTTTTCCTCTGTTCATCTCAGATTCTGTGCATTCGAACGCTGTGAGAAAAGAGAGTATTCTTACGTCAGTGCCACTTGCGTTTGGTGCCCTGAAAATTCGTAGTTTTAATTGCCCAAAAAATTTATTGCATTTATTTGAAGAAGAAACATTGCTCTTTCGCTAGGTTATACTCTAATATAGCCAGGTCATGTATCATTGGAGATTTTGGCTTCTCAATTTGGTCATTATTTTGCGTACCAAAAATGTCTAAAATTAACACAATAATGAAAAATTGATAAAATATTTAATTTGTAATAAACAGCCCATGAAAAGAGAAATCATTATCTTTTCTTTGTATTTAGCTGCACAGTATTGCTATAAATTTCTATTTTCATTTTTAGGCGAGCCGTTATCGATGTGTGGTATCGATCTCCTAAAAACCGGTCTAAGAGCCGTAAAACCGATTTTGTCGCCGTTTGGCGAAAATAAAAATCAGATTCAACTAAAAGTTATATTTATATGCCTCACTCACCCAGGCCATTATTCTGAGAAAGTTTGAGGAATTTCATTTTTTCTCATCCTAAACACTTTAGGCGATATTTACAGACGGCCGCTCTTAATATGTGGCAACTTTAATAGGTGTCTCGATCGAAACTCAGACGCCACTTTGCAAGTTGAAACAAAATGTCATAACGTTTAAGATTGTTGCTTGATTCTGCTCGAATTTTCGCAAACGGTACACAGTTTATTGGTATAACCGAAGATAACCACATCATCCGATCCGATCACACATACTAATTACGTAATAGTGACGTAAGATCCGACGACACATACTAATGACGTAATAGTGACATAAGATCCGACGACACATACTAATGACGTAATAGTGACATAAGATCCGATCACACATACTAATGATGTAATAGTGACATAAGATCCGATCACACATACTAATGACGTAATAGTGACATAAGATCCGATCACACATACTAATGACGTAATAGTGACATAAGATCCGATCACACATACTAATGACGTAACTGTGACATAAGATCCGATCACACATACTAATGACGTACCTGTGACGGATGATCCGATCACACGATCACATATACTAATAACGTAACTGTGACGGAAGATCCGATCACACATACTAATGACGTCACTGTGACATAAGATCCGATCACACATATTAATGACGTAACTGTGACGTAAGATCCGATCAAACATACTGACATACTATAACATACTAATGACGTTGACGACTAACATTTGTGAAAATTGAGCAGAATCAAGCAAAAATCTTAAAAGTTATGACATTTTGTTTCAATTCGCAAAGTGGTTAGGAGTTTCGATCGAGACACCTTAAACAATCAAACAGGTTTGTACGGTTGTTATCACAGCCACTGATGTAATTGAACGTATAGTAGGTACCAGTGCTAGGGTCCAGGGCTGCTCACCTTCTTGTAGAGTTTGCATTTGGAATTCAGGTTTTCCAGAGCCTCGAGGTTTTGCTTGAATAAAACGATGTCTGGCTGGAGGAATGACTGACCAAATGCCTATTGTTTGAAAAAGGTGTTTTGTGAGTGGAAATTACTGGATAATAAACATCACAAGAGACCATCAGTTAACACTGAAAACAAACACGGGACCAGTAAATCCCATAGGGGTAAGAGGTGTTTCAGAACTTGACATGAGCTGGGGTAGTGAGCCTCGAGTGAAGCAAACAAACAGGAGAAAGAGTACAAAGGTCAAGGTTTTGGGGTGTACACAGCCTTGAAATTTAGCTAGTAATGCAACAATGGCACTTAATGAAAACCAGTTTTAATCATAATCCTTTCCACTGGGGAAGTGTCAGTACTCCTCCAACCCCTTTGACTACTACATTCTAATTTGAGTTTATCCTCTCCTCTGCTCTCCCCTCCTCACTACACACATCCCTTCTTTCCCATCCCCTCCCCTCCTTTTCTGCTTCCCCTTGACAAGACCTAATCATCTATGTTCCTAGGATCAGATCTAGTGTCGCTGCTGGTGTCACATGTATACCTGTAAGATGGAGACAAACTGTGCCTGGTTCTCGACATGTTCTTGGCCTGCCATCTTAGCCAGCAGTGATGAACGGAAAAAGTACCGCCAGTTGTGTAACAGCAGTTGGTGCAGCAACTCAAAGAACTCGGTCTTGATGTCGGGAGAGGGTCGCTACATGAGGACATGACACAGACTGGTTTAGGTCAAGAATATATTACAAAAATCTGGCAAAAATATTTGCCTTTGATATTGCCCCAAACAGTAGCTTCCTCTTTCTACTCTTGACCCTCCCAATGTGATGTTGTAAGTCCTTGAGCGATACTTCTCAACAACTCTTTGTATTTTTAAGTTATTTTACCCAAAATGCCGTTGCCTTTAAACAAGAAGTTCCGGTATAAAAGGCTAAGCTCCTCCCCTTTTCACACATGGTGAACTCGAAATTTGAAATTCAAATTCCAGAGCAGTGAAGAACGTAGGTGAGTGAATCAGCCTCTCCTGTTAAAATGCGACATTTTGAGGGTTTAAAATCAAAGTCATCAAAAAATGAACATAGGGAAGCTAGTTGTTTATTTAAGACTTTAGGCAGTATTTTGTGACTGTTTGCGAACTCTGTAGCCCTTACGCTAAAGTTTAACATTTGTGTTTGATTTGAATTTCGCCGCGCGATAAGCAATTAATTGGTATGATGATATGCACGAGAACGCGCATGCGCAGGAGAACGAAGAGGACGTGCTCGGTAGCCATGTCGTGCGTGGTCACTATCATAACATGGAGTCAGGATAAACGGGATATTTGGCGAAATGAACCCATTCATCAAACCACCAGCTGACTTAAATGTACAAGGAAATGTGGCAGACAACTGAAAGTTTAAACAGAGATTTATGCTCTGCTACGCATCTCGGTAAAAAAACAAGCACGCGTTCAGTCATCCATGTTTCTGTCGCTTATCGGAGAAGAAACTCTCGAAATCTTCAACACTTTTAATTTTGCGGAAGAAAGTGATAGAAAGAATTAGTCCATTTGGCAGATATCGCTACCTAAGACTACCAATGGGGATTGCATCAGCGAGTTATGACAGATATGATGGGTAATATTGAAGGAGTAGAGTGTACCAAGGAAGGAACATGATGAAAGGCATCCATGAGACTTCAGAAGATGTTAATGAAGTTACAACTATACCACCTCTCGGTGAAGTACAAACCAGGAAGAGAGCTTTACATTGCAGATACTCTAAATCGTGCATTCTTGCCAGAAACTGGAGAGCCTCTACTGGATGACCAGCTGTCAACCGACCTTGCAGATGTACTTCCAGTCTCCGGTGAGAAGTTGAAAGAATTCAAGGAAGAGCTGTCATCTATCACCAAGACTGGACGGTCAAGCAAAAGAGGAAACGTTCCTGAAGGTGCTAGAGAGTACTGGAACTACAGTGAAGAAATGACAATACAGGAAGAGTTGATATTCAAGGGATCAAAATTAGTGGTACCAGTTACCACGAGGAAAGAAATGCTTGACAAGATCCATGAAAGCCACCTGGGCCACGAGAAATGTAAAAGAAGGGTAAAATATGTACTTTTCTGGCCAGGAATGAATGCTGACAAGACAAGACAAAGGAGCCTTGACAACCACATGAAGTTCCAACTAGACCATGGCAAAAGGTTGGAATGGACCTCTTCGAGTATGATGGTAAGCACTACCTCAATACCGTTGACTACTACTCAAAATACTTTGAAACATGTCTTCTCGATAACAATACCACTAGCGATAGAGCAGGCTTCAATTGACTGTAGTAAAACCAAAACCAAAGCAATTACAACGAACCAATCACGAACTAAAGTGAATACCGATTGGTTTCACTGTCACGAGAAAGCAACCAATCAGGAGGAAAAGTAAACGCAATCGTGGATTGATGGCGTGACGGACCAAAACCACGATTGGTTTTACTCTGGAATTTGATTCGCTGACTAAACATTTTCACAGCCAATAGAAAAGCTAAGTAAACGCAAAACCAAAGCAATTACCGAAAGCTTTCGACACTCAATTGAAACTTGCTCTATATTGATTACCCACTGCAAATCAGTATTTGCTGGACATGGAATACCAGAAGAATGTGTTACCGACGATGGGCCACAATTCAGGTTTGATAAGTACAAGAACTTTGCCAAGGAATGGTGCTTATCAAGTCCAAAATACCCCAAGTCCAATGGGATGGCAGATAGGAATGTTCAGACTGTAAAAATGATCTTACAAAATGCAAAGGCTGACAAGAAAAAATCCTTATCTAGCTATCATAGAGTACAGGAATACTCCTCTTGAAGGAATAGTCAAATCGCCAGCTCAGTTGTTGATGGGCAGGAGACTAAGAACCACCCTACCTACATTTACAAACCTCCTTGAACCCGAAGCTGTAGACCACACTAAGGTCAAAGGTAGCCTACAACAAAGGCAGCAACAACAGAAGTACCACTATGACCAAGGAGCAAAACCCCCAGAACCCCTAAACATAGGTGAGCAGGTGTACATGCATAATGGTCAAGTGTGGAAATCAGCCACAGTGGTTAAGCAACATCAGGCACCAAGATCATACATAGTAGAGACGCCTGAAGGAGGTCTTTACAGAAGAAACATGAGATTTCTCAAAGACTAGTAGTCAAGCCAAAGGCACAAAGGAACCACCACCGAGACCAGACTAACTGCACCAGCATGATCCTACTGCTGAGCATGTTAACACAACACTTGAGTGAACTTTGGAATGTTTTGCCATCACAGCTAGATTAAACTGTTTAAATTGAACATGTTATTGTTTGATGACACTTGACATCTTTTCATTTCATAAAAAAAGGGATGCAATGATATGCATGAGAACGCACATGCGCAGGAGAATAAAGATGACACGTGCTCGGTAGCCATCTTGTGTGTGGTCACTATCATAACAGTAGGGAGCACTCAAGTGGAGCATCGCAGAGATGTTCACTAGACAAAGGCTGAGTGACAACTGAAGGTGGCCTGGCCATGGCCTGTTTATACCGGAACTTCCTGTTTACCGGTAAGGTGTCATGTCATGGTGTTGCCCATGTATGGAATCGATATTTGATTGGCAACTGTTAATAAACCTTTATCACGCAGCGGCCATTTTGCTTACAAACAATAGTTTTGCACTTCCAGCCTCGTCTCTACGTCGAGTTTGGAAATGCAAGAACAAAGGTTTCTATTCTCCAGGGATGGCAACATGCAACAGCGTGATATTCTCCTGGGATGGCAACATGCAACAGCATGATAAAATGCCCCTGACCCCCTTTTTTATTTCTTCATATAAGTATAGTTATTAAGAGTAATTCTGCAAAAAAGTTTTGTGTTTCCTTGAATCCTTGATTGTCTACAACCTGTTGAAGTTTGCAGTTTTTTTTCACGATCGAGCCACAGTACACTAATGGGCCATTTTAGAAACGAGTGGGGGGCTGGGGCGAGTTCGGTTTCGCAAAGGCACTTGGGATTGTTACTGGGGACAGTTAATTGAAGAATACAAAACATGGCAAATATCGCAATTAACGGACCCCAGTAACGATCCCAAGCGCCTTTGCGAAACCATGCATTGTGTGTGAGGTAAGATCAAGAATCCGTAACAATACAAACTACAAGTGCTAGTGAACTACAGCTTTTGGCCTGATCTTATGTCACTCGACCAGTACTACAAACTGCACGGGACTTTAATCACGATATAAAAATCAGAAATTATACCAATTTAACTTTCTTTTTCTGTCAACCTCAATTTTCATCTAGACTTTGAAAATAAATAACACTAAAATAGGATTAGGGACTCTTTAACGTTCCTTCCCTTGATTGAAATGTACAATATTTTCCTCGAGGACTGCATATAAAGGCATATACAGGCGAATATAAAGAAATGCGATTCCTTCACCAGTAAGACAAAATCAATATTTTTATTTAAAAAAAACATGGAATAAATTTGATAATTAGATTTTTAAATGTCACGCAAATTAACCCATTTCTTTACCTCGGCCAATATCGGGTAGAGCTGCTCCATACACAGTGATATAATACTCGGTAGAAAGGCTTTAAATGACGCTGAAGGTTCCTGAACCAATAGCTGCATGATCTTCAGGAACTTCTCTACCACTTTAGAGCCGATGCTACTCTCGCGTAGTATGGTCTCTGATAGCTGTTCCCGTGTGAATACTGTCATTAATCGCTGGACTATCTGTTCTGTTACCGACGAGCCGATCTGGATCTTAAGGCTCTCAAACAGAGCAAGGAGAAAACCTAGGATTGCATCTATGGCATCTGGATAGGACACGAAAAGCAAGGTTTCATGCTTCATTCTCTTACACTGCTCTTTTTCAAGCACTGGCCAAACAATCTCGTAAGTTGATGCTTATCAATCTGAGCAAAATCTTCACCTGCATTGACATCAAATTTGCAGAGGTTTTTGCAGTACAGAAATGAATTTTAAAAACATCTGCATGGTGGGAATTCAAGAAACGTTTTGTTAGCTCACGTTGCGAACCGACTTACAAGTTTGTTTGACCAGGCTTTTGTTTTCAGTTAACTTTTACTACTTTTACTCAACTTGCTGTACGATAACACATTAACTGCTTTCTCTCCACCCATAAACACACTATCATTACACCATAACAAACACATCTTATCATACTTGTTATTTCATGGTTTTTATGGAATATGGGCAAATATTCACCGAGTCATGAGGAATTTATAATATTTGGTATACTACAAGCCTTTATGGCCGTCTTCCATACGAAAACCATGAAATAACCTAGCTTCCTAACCTACATCGGTTACGGAGTCTCTGCTCAAATCCAGGGTATGAAATGGGTAATCTAGTTTGTATTTGGAAAGAAAGGGCAAATAAAATAAAAAAATCCTTTGAAATTTTCTTTGAAGAATGGTAGGTGTCTCTCTCAAGTAATTATGTATTCAAGTTTCTAAATTCCGATTGACTGAAAAAGAAATTGCATGAAATTTTGATAAGTCTCATCTAGCCATGAAATACTGTATTTCTTAGAAATGCTGAACTCTGATTGGCTGAAATATAATATTTATAGTATAAATAACAAGTATAACCTACAAATTTATACCTGGCTGATGTGCATAGATAGGAAACACTGTCAGAGTTAGCTGAATCACATCTTGAATTGACTTGTACAGGATGACTTTCGTCTTTGTCACCTGATCTTCAGCAACAGCAAGCACAAGGTCCTGTAAGATATGTAATGTGAACTGTAGGCTTCCCTTAGCGTTCACTTGTAGCTGCTTGTTGTCAGCAAACCCTGGCACCCCCATCAGCTCCTTGTAGTGATTCGTTAGACCTTTTAACAGACTCATATGATTCTGGGATCGCATCTCCCACTCCTAAAAAAGTATGAAAGAGTAAGACTTCACACATCTTATAGACTGCTAGAAAATCCCTTCTTTATTCCGCTAATTTCTATATACATGTAAGCATGACTAAACATGGTTCAACATGGTTCAACATGGTTCAACATGGTTCAACATGGTTCAACATGGTTCAACATGGTTCAACATGGTTCAAGATGGCTAACATGGTTCAAGATGGCAAACATGGTTCAAGTTCTACACACTTTACAGATGCAAACTTTGTTCTTTTGGGTATTTATGCAACATGTATTTTAAATGCAAGCATGAACACAGGCAGCACAATCTCCGCATTAGAATAAATAAAGTATGACATTTAGCTTATTAAGATATGAATTTTACATGAAAACACCAAATAAACATGCATTCATAAACAACTCACTGTTCTTGATCATTATTTTTGCATAGTTTTGGAATTTGAATTTTGGCAATAACAAAATTCAGGGTCACTCAAGCAGAGTGGGGAGATGTTCACTTGACAAAGGCACTGAAGGTGTGAGCATGCCTGGCAGAGGCCTTTTATAGCGCAGGTCCTTGTTTAATATTTAATATTAAACCCTACTAAAAATGTTCCAGGCACAAACCTGTTCATTATCAGAGACCAGAGGCCACGGTAGTACAAGGGCATTAGACAGACTTCTGAACACAAGGATTTGAATCTGAAAATAGGATACAACAGGAGTATTAGGAGACACCAGTCAATATATTATCACACCAATCTTCCCCAAACTCGATAAATCCACTAATTTTAGTGTCACCTTTCTAGAGATGTTGTTCATTTGTTATTAGAAATTATTTTTTGACAGTCGGTCCCAGTCTCTTCCTCAACTCTGAAATAGCAGTCAGATTGCAGAGTGGCCAAGTGACAAGGGCATGTCCTTCAGTAACTTGGACAAAATCTTGAAAGATTTTCAAAACAATCTTTTAATACAGTTGTTTTGCTACCATAACGTGCTACAGTTAAAAGCTCAGAGAACTTAGAAGGGCAATAAAAAAAGAACTTGCAGGCTTTGCTCTGACAAAGGGTTAACATCAGCTGCTACTCGCTTCTCATGGCAATTAGCGTACTTTAATCATTGAACTGTTAGTTGATTATACTAGTGCTAACGTCCTGCTGATACAGACTTACATGTACACTAGTTTTTTTTATAGAAACCACAGTTATCCATTGTCAGGTATTCAGGTGTTAGATGTTAAGCTGAGAGTTGAGTGAAACCAAACTCTTACCTCGATGGGAAGATCTGACAAGCTCCCTGTGCTGATGTTGTGGTATAACTTTTGGACTTTGTCTAAAGCAATAAAGAATGAAGGCCTGATGGTGGAGGTGAGGGAATTGAGAAGATGTGCAGCTGGAAGTACAGTGCGGTGAGGTACCTGTAGCAAGATAATGTGTAACAATAATAATACTAGAGTAGTAATAATTATTATACTATTTATAGACTCAAACAAATTTTTTTGATTCTGATTGGCTGAGAGGAGTGCGATTTTATCACTAATAATACATGAAAAAAATGCTCAATTATGATTGGTTGAGGGCAATGCAATTTCAAGGAAACACAGTGCAGAAAAAAGGAAACACAGTGCAGAAAAAAGGAAACATAGTGCCGAAAAAAGGAAATACGATGCAAATTTCTTTGGAAAGCAACAAAACATTTCCCTTTGATTTCTGAAAACAATCTGAATGAATTTGAAAGTGTGAACTATTATGGTTTGTTGACTGAATAAATTACTTTGTCACATGACTCGCCAACATCACTTCCTGACAAATTTTTTCATGTATATTATTAATAAGTAATCATACGGTTTTCTCGTGCAATTTGGGATTAATTTTCACTCATGTGTTTTTCAAAGAGCTCAAATTGCACTCGCCCTGCGGGCTCGTGAAATTTTGATACTCTTTGAAAAACCCACTCATGCAAATTAATCCCAAATTGCACTCGAAACCGTATGATTACCTATACAAATTACACTGTTTGGTTGAAATTGCACTCAAAATCAGGCATTTCACTACATGTATCTCTAAATTTAAAACAAAAGTTTCAAAAAGATTTTCCGAAAAATTACAAAATTTCCGAAAACAGACGAAGCTACACTGTGGTTTTTATGGCAAAAGTATGTATAACTCTGTAAATACATTTTACAGTACTAAACATCAAAATTTCAGATGCTGTAGCATTATTTATACTTCTCTGCTGGCAGAGATTGATTGATTGATTGCTTGATTTATTTATTTAGTTACTAAACTTCCAACAGTTAAATTACATTGAAATAAAGGTGAGAAACCACATTTACATACACTAAATTAAACTGTTGTGGAGAAACTAGACAGGTGAGAACCACCTATAAATTTCCAAATAAAACTAAGAAAAAGAAAAGAAAAAATCACTAAATTTAATTAAGTGACACTAAAATTAAATTAAAGATACACAGGAAATCCTACAATTAGTACAGCAGTATTTAGTGGCCCAATAACAGGTGTTAGAGGTTTTGAAAAGTGATAAAAAGTGTTTTGAAAAGCTACTACTGCACAATAACTGATCTCAGCTCAGAAAATAACTCATTTCTCTTTATTGGAGCTAGAAAACACACATTTTCAAGTCTTGAAAGTTGACAGGAGATCAGAAAATTATCACAGCAGGGGTGGATAGCTCAACTGATTGCTTTTCTTTCTATTTTATATTTCCCTCTTTTGTCCCTCCAAATCTGTTATCTGTATCTGTTATTCAATCTTTAACCTTCTTTCTCTTGCATTTTCTAGTTCCAGAAACATAAAGAACTCAGACCAGAGATTATACCCAAGTACGATGTACCACACCTCTTTGTCCAACAGAGGGATAAGTGCATCAATGGTAGTGGAGACTAGAGTTGCAAACTTGTTCTGGTGCTGCTGTTGCCTGTGGCTCTCTACACAGAATTGACTCAGCCAGTGACTATATGCCTGCAGTGCAGCAAGGCCTTGAGCATGTCTGAAGCACAGATGGAAAATCTCTCATCAGTAATACTGTACATTGCTGTGAACAGTTTTAATTTTACAGTGGTTTATTGCAAATTATAATTATTTATAATATACATGTAGATACAATAGTACGCACGCTCTGATTGGCTAAAAAGCCATGTTTTATCAGAGTATATAACATGGTTTGCCGTGTTTTATTGTTTTCAACTGGCGGTTTTCTTTCATCGCGCACGTAAATCTATATTATAAAACAGATAAAGAAGCCTTAAATCCACTGGAGATTTCATCCTAAGAATGCACAATACAATTATTTCATTGGCATAAAGACTTAATTGAGCTTAGTGTGCATTATTAGACATTATAATATAAATTACAGGAGCATCACAAGAATGCACGATTTCATTGGCTGTTCAGCATGCTTGATTTCTCATAATAATGCATGCTCGAGCGTTTCTTTCTGTGTAGATCGAATTTTATATTATAAAAAAATGAAGATGGTTCTCCTACGTACATGTATGTCCAATAAGAAATAACACTTTTGAGGTCTTGAAACAGCTGTTGAATGCACTTGCGTTCTGCTCATGCATCTATCTGCAGCTTTTCAAGACCTCAAGTGTGCATAATTTATTTTATTTTTTAACCCAGATAGAACGAGCACTCTGATGGGCTTATAGACTCATAAAATCTATGGTCTATTGTGCTGTAAACACATAGAAATTGGCATGCCTGCTTGTGTTGTGTTGTAGTTATATCATAAAAGCAATAGACCACACATTTCAATGTGTTTACTGGTGAAATAAAGCACTTGGGATGTTGGGAGAACACTTGAAATACTTGAAAATCATGTGCCTTCGGCTTGTGATTTTCAAGCATTTCTTGTGTTCTCCTAACATCCCACATGCTTTATTTCGCCAGTAAACACATTGAAATGTGTGGTTTATTGCTTAAATAGAACATGGAAGACATCTATTTGTTAATTATAATGATCAATGTAAAAATGATTGCCATTGATTTGTATTACAATTATTTTAAACATGGAGTTCATTACTTCGTAAGAAAACAGAAGTTTACGTATTAGTTTGGGAGTGTGTGAGTGATGAATTGTAGAACAAATGACTCCTAGAACTCTGACTTACCATCAAGATCTGAGTGAAAATTAAAACAATGACCAGAAAGCACACCAATCAGAGTAACCTAATTGTTTTTATCATTCCTTTGGTTTGGTAATTACCAAAACAGTTGAGTGCAATCAGTGGCAGTGGATCATAAGTCTGCCTTCTTAACTGCTCAGCCAGAAATACATGTAAATATTTCCTGCAGTACAGTAATACTACATTAAGGCCCATGGTACACCAACATCTTGGTGTAAATGAAATTTCCAGAAACATGTGCCTGAAAATTTAGATAGTCTTCAGGCCTGCCTGTTTGGAAAGCCATGCTCAAAACACTTGTTGTGTAAACCAGGCTTTACTTACACCTCAATAAGGTCTGGTCCTAGAACAGAGTGCATAGGACTGTTGATGGAATACAACTTCATCTCTGTACCAAACAGAGCTATACGACACAGCCTAGAAACAAAAACATACATGTACTACAGTTTGCTGTAAGAAAATAATATACGTAACTATATCCACATATATAGTAATATTTTTTTTATATATTGTGAAGAAAGACATTCAGAATTGAAGAGGAAAGTTCCTGGTTTAGAAACAGTAGGGGCATTCCATTTCTCTTTGGGAGAAATTAGATCCTAATCAATAGGAAACACTGTGACAGTCTATGTTCAAAAGGGGAGTTTGATAGGGGTTTGATCATGGCAACTTCTTTGTATTTCTATATAAAAGGGAGGCAAAGAAAGTGCAGTGTGGGGGTTTGATGGGAAAAAAAGGGGTAGGGGTTTGATCGAATCCCTCTTTTAACCCTTCATCTGCCCCTGCTATTATGCTGCCAAGTATCATCCAATCAAATCCCTGCTATTGTATTATGCTGCCAAGTATCAGCCAATCAAATCCCTGCTATTGTATTGTGCTGTCAAGTATCAGCCAATCAAATCCCTGCTATTGTATTGTGCTGTCAAGTATCAGCCAATCAAATCCCTGCTATTGTATTGTGCTGTCAAGTATCAGCCAATCAAATCCCTGCTCTTGTATTGTGCTGTCAAGTATCAGCCAATCAAATCCCTGCTATTGTATTGTGCTGTAAGTATCAGCCAATCAAATCCCTACTATTGTATTGTGCTGTCAAGTATCAGCCAATCAAATCCCTGCTATTGTATTGTGCTGTCAAGTATCAGACAATCAAATCCCTGCTATTGTTTTGTGCTGTCAAGTATTAGACAATCAAATCCCTGCTATTGTATTGTGCTGTCAAGTATCAGCCAATCAAATCTCAGTTGAATACATGTATGTAATGAGCATCATGTTTATAAGGACCCCACTAAGATTATTCATTTATTGTGTCCAGTACTCATAACAATGTCATTTTTTGGAAAAGCTTGATTTAGAGTGAACCAACCACTCCACCGCATAATTATTTGCTAATGTTGCATATACATGTACAGTAAACAGTGTCAGATAAGCCACACCTATTGCATTGCAAATTGGGGGTGCAGCTTATCTGCGAGAACATCTAGAAAAGGTCCAATAAATTTCCATAAATTAATGTTTTAAAAAAGCAGTCAGACTGATTAAAACTATACAAAACAAAAAGAAAGGAAGCACTGATCATCACTATTGCAAGCTTGGTGGCTCCTAAAAGAGCCATTTGTGTTGTCTGTTTCTTGTTTGTTACTTGTTCCGGACCCCTTAGCTTGTGTTAAATCTTCTTCATCAAACATCTTTTAAGTGGTTAACAGTCACGATTCTCAACCAACTAAATGTCACCAGACACAGAATCTCCATTCCACCACAAAGCTTTTTGCAGTGTTGCCATTTCTGCGAGCGAAAAAATACCATGCTATTCTGGAGTACTCACTTCTAGTGTCCAGTTTTCTTCCAATAAAATGCCTGGTTACTAAGCTTTGATGAACACGAGCACGAGCATATTTTTGTTGACATGAAATTCAGGACTACATTCAGCTAACAATCGACCTTACCGTAAAGCAAATGCTATGGAAAGTTCTATAATTGTATGTGTGTAAGTATTAGTCATGAAGTTTAAAGTGCCACTACGACGAAATTTGACCATTTCTTTTGCCACTTTTTTGTATTTCATAAGAACAAACAGTGGCAGAAATATCCAAATCAGTGAAAAAAGTTTGCAAAGGGGCCAATTAGACCACATATTTTAAAGAGAGTTTACCGTCAAAATCACGTCCGCCATTACGCGAATGCCTGTGGGCGAGGAATGCCTAGTCATTTTTTTAGCGTATGTGACGTCATACACTTAACGCATCGTTCTCAAGTTGCTTCGAACCCATACATTTCTTCTTATATTGGCTGCAAACTCACACTGCGAATTTTGCTGTGGTTTAATAAATAATGACCTAAAATCTGCATTAGATTCTTTCTGTTTAAATTTATTGCCGGACGTAGATGATTTAGAGGATATAGAGCCACTGGCAACCAAGTTGAAAGCTGGACGAATAGTCGCTAAAATCGCTTGGGAAGTGGCCTGCTAGTAAGTAGTGCTAGCTAGCAGAGGTTTCTTATCTTTTTGGGGTAATATTTTCCCAGGGTATTTTCCCTGGTTCGGCTTTCAGGTTGTGGTGTTACTGGATCCAGGCTACAGGGAGAATTCAGCGGAGAAATCACTAAGGTAATGATAAGTTTATACATGTAAGTCCTAAGTTTGTTCATTGTTTTATAGTGAAACCTGGATTGCTAGTTCGTAAATGAGAGAGATTGAGAATTATCTGTGTCCCGGCAATAGATTTTCCGGCGAATCTACATTCTAAAATACAATGTAATTGCTATAAAATTAAATCGCTCTCTTGTCTAACATGACATCGTGAGTGATAAGAATTTACTAGACACTAAAAACATGTATTGAAACTGACTGATCTGCAGCTTTTACAGTGGCAATCACAGAACCAAACTTTGTGCGTCCCCGTTTCTATTTGACACAAACAACTGAAACAAGGTACTTCATGAAATAATATTGGTGGTTTCTTCTGTGGCTTATTGTCTTGAAAATAAAATGAGCAGTAAATTAAAAGGCATACTACATCGATAGGTTTATCTGTTTATGGGAAACAGCAATATGAGTTATTTATGACAAACTATGTTCTCAGCAAACGTAGCCGCTTATTTTTCGGTTAATCTATACTAGTAGTAGTCTGAGTAGTACATTCTGTCAGTTGGTTCGGCTGTTTTGGCCTTCTTCTGAACTGTTATATTGGACTCTGGTATGATCTTACCGGCTATTCCATGTGATACAAAGAATTACGGAGAAGCTTCTCTCCTCAAAACGTACACAAACAACCTTGCATGAGGCTTGAAGATAATCACAAACCATATTCTTGGTACTCAACGAGAAGGCTTGAATGTAGCGAAATGCCAGCTTCATGGTTCGTTAAATTGCTACAGTCCTGTACAATGTACAAACTCGAAGGATTAATTATATTCAAAGCGTTTTGTTTGCTTTTAAAAGCGGCAAAATGGTACACTTTCTTGCTACATATGTTAGTTCACGTGAAGGTTTGTATGGGAAAAGTAGCCACACGTGTTGTTGTGTTAAGTGTATGACGTCACGTATGCTAAAAAATGACTAGGCATTCCTCGCCCACAGGAACGGGTTCACGTAATGGCAGACGTAAAATTCAAGATTCGGAGTCCAAAAAATAAGACTTCCTGTCGTCGTATCAAAAACGGTTTGAACTGGTTATAATATAGCAACTCTACTTTATGAATATGAGAACAAATTGATATGTCAAAATTTGATCGTAGGGGCACTTTAAACACTTTCAGATCTAACATTATGGGTAAAACTACGGAGTTATCTTGTTGAACGTTCGATGAGGCAAGAAAGGTGATGCAGCTTTCTATATAATCTTGGTTTTCCTTTCAATTTCCCCCCCAAAATTTGGGCTTCTAAATTCGGGATGCGGCTTATCTGCAGGTGTTTATGTTGTTTTAAAGTTTAGGAGTGTAATCATTCTGCTTTATTTCACATAATTATATACAACATTGCCTGGCTGGCTCACTAGTCATAAAAAAACATAATGCTTAAACCACTGGGGGATCTATACATACTGATCATGAGTACACAATATATTATGTTTTCAAAATAAATTTTACTTACGTTAAGTCTTCACTAGTGACATATTAAAGCATTAAGCACAAGCAACATATGCAGATGCAGTGCTGTATTTCATTAGTACAAGCTCCACTAATTATCAGTGCATTGCTGCATCTGCATATGTTGCTTGTGATTATGTCTACGTGTATCTCGCAAGTGAAAACCAGACTTTAGCAAAAAAATTGCTGCACGTACATGTAGGTCTTCTCAGATGGGAACACTAATCTGCAAGCTCCAAGAGATTTTCTAATATTTCCAATTGAGGCGTGTTTTGTTTGAGAAGGATAATTCTTGAGATTTAGATTATTAAATAACTATCACTATGATGCTACATGTAATTGGCAGTACTGACCTTTCTACAATGGCTTCGCCATCACTGAACCGATTTGCAAAATTGACTTCACCAATAAAATGCTCGACCAGCCGCCCTAATGCTCTCTCCATGGTTGACAAGTCCCTCAAGCTGCAGTGAAGATTACGGCATTCACTTTCACCAGTAACATTCAGATGGGCACCTATAATAAGATGGAGGCAAGCACAAATATCAAGGATAGCATCTGGTGTGTATAGTCCAGGCTGCTTCAAAACTTTGATGGCACATTGATAGAACCAGGCAACTTACTAGTGCAATTAATCACCATAAATGTACATGTAATTTACCTTTTGCTGTCTTTGTTACAAACTGGCCCAGACCCAAGTAGATGTCAGTATATTCACTAAACAGTGGAAACTGTTTAAAAGGTAAAACAATTGATGTTTATTATTTCATTAAAAAAGTAATGAATACAATATTATTTATTTTAACTAACAGTTGGGTTTGTTATAAAAAGTACATTTTAAACATTCTTCCAGTCTTTACAAATTGTATCAGTGAGAGAGAGACAATAAGGAGAGAGAGTGAAGTGCAGAAGGAAAAAACATTTCCCCACTCTCCCCTCCCTCCCTTCCCTCTCTCCCCTGATCCCTCCCTCTCTCCCCTGCTCTCCCCTGATCCCTCCCTCCCCTCTCTTCCCTCTCTTCCCTCTCTTCCCTCTCTTCCCTCTCTTCCCTCTCTCCTCTTCCTCCCCTCCCTCCCCTCTCCTCCCCATCATCCTCTCCTTTTACTTCTCCTTTACCTTCTTCTACTTATTTTCTAGTGTGTTCATCATACATGTATCACAGCCTATTTAACCCTTTCACTACTAGAGCGGCCAAAAGTGGCCAATATGAAGCATGTACCTGGGAAAAAATATTGCATCAAACCTAGACACGCTGGAAATACGATGTTGCGATATTATTTCAAGGGATGAATGACTTCAAAGCCACAGCTGTAACTGGGATCGCTTGACTCTCCCACTTTGGAGAAAAACTCATTTGTTTTGGTGATCGTTTTTCGTTTCTCCGATTTTCACCAATTTTGAGGAGCTGAAAATTGCCCTCCAAAATCCTTCCCATTCGCCCTTGAAATCAAAAGCAAACACAAAATCAGCACTCAGTCGTTACAGTACCTTCTTTAATCTTTCGAACCACCAGGTTTGTTTGCACAAAACACACATTGCGACTGTGAAGCGTGCTATTCTTAATGCTGCACTTCTCTCCACCATGTTTTCCTGCTCCCACCTCCAATTGCATGCTGGGTAATCAACAAAAAATTCACAAGGGGACACCCCCTCTGGGACTCCTGTAGGTTTTTTTTATAAGTCTTTTACCCCTACAGCCAAGAGCGGTGATTTGGACTCAAGCCGTTGCTTTAAAGTGACAAAAACACATCCTAATAGGTTGAGCAGGGTTAAAAGAATGCCAACTGCAGGATTTCAAGGCTTTCAGTGAAGAATTTTTTCCTGTGTCTGAAATCACAAACACAACGGAAAAACCCTTTGAAATCCCCTCACAAGGCCTACTAAAAGCAAACCAAGTACTTTTCAGCCATCCTCAGACTTAATGATGTCTTCAAGCTCTCTGACAGTGGCATTTTCCTCCAAAATTAGAGCACATTTCATTGGAAACCCTACAGAAGAAACCATACTCACCGCCGCCGAGTCTGTAGAATTCTGCCGAATGGCATCATGGGAAAAGTTCGAGCCCTTGGTTTAAAAAGTCAGCAGTATTTAACTAGCCCGGGCTAGCCAAACTGGAACTGAGGGGGGAGGGTTGAGTTAGCACTCTGCATTTCACCAATTGAGCCCAAATGCGTCCAGGAGAGAAAGGGTTAAAATGCTAACATACAGGGCCGCACCAATCACATAGAAAAATTTCAAAAACACATCAATGGGAATTCGCCAAAACCCATCAGACATTAATGAAAAGAGTTCAACTTTCCCGGGAAAAGTTGAACTCTTCCATTAATGCCAGATGGGTTTTGGCGAATTCCCATTAATGTGTTTTTGAATTATTATTTTTTTCCTGTGAATGGTGCAGTCTTACTAGGATAGAGAAGGCTTCAGTTGGCAGCAGTTCTGCCAGCTTTGCAATAATCTCCAGGCAGTTCCTCTGGAAGGCTTGCCATTCTGTTTCAGACTACAAAAAATAAATATACTGACTTAGTAACTTCTTGACACAATTTCAGACTTACATTAATAAGAAATAGATTAACGAATAAGTGATAGATGTAAGAATGGAAATAGATAATCAATAGAAGTAATTAAGTAATGCTGTGGCTAAGAACAATATCACCAAACAGCAAGGAATGCAAAAAGCTGTTAATTTTCTATTCTTCTTGCTCATAATTTCATTGGTTAATACTCATGAATTCAATATAAAACCATTGAAGTAATACATTTTCATTCAATAATTTTGAAGTTTTAATTTATTTTTGATCAAACTTGTTGAATATTGTATGTGGGGAAAGTTCTCAAATTTGATTGGCTGGAGGTGGCTTCTTTACGTTTTCACAGTAAAAAGATCCAACAGCAAAAATACTAATTTATTTTCTGGGTGTACCGGTAGTTTGGACTGTAGACCTCACTACATCACTGAAGGCATATCAGCCTACTGTCTTTTTCTACAGTTCTTAGATGAATCACTACTTAATATATTCCTACAATGTAGAAACTAATCAAAGGCTGTACATCATCATCCAGGTCATTGTCATCAAGTTCTTCCAGCAGGGTTTGGTTGTGGTGAAACTGGATCTTCTTGAGAAGTTCATTCAACAAGAGCATCAGAACGTCTTTATACCTGAGAAAATTAGAACAAACATAGATGTTAGTAATTTTTACTATTTATTTAATAAAACAACAGTACATGTGTTTTCTTAAACTAGGAGACAATTCGATAAAACTTTTACACTGTCTAGTACTTAATTACAAGTTTGGCCATTTTTTCTGGCATAGAAACAATGGTCAGACTTGTAAAATACACACATAAAAGTTTTTTTATGCAGGTCCCAGGAGTACATGACTCACAGATGTAGATAATAACAGGGCAAATTAAAGGGTCCTTTCCCAGTCTATTTTGAACTTTGGACCAGCTATACAAACAAGCAGTAAATATTGAAGATAAACATTGTGAAACTATGGTTGATGCCTCCATACATGTAAGTCTGCCTGGTCCTGCTACAGTCAAGCCCAAAACTTTTTCACAATATTGCTGCTCAGCAATTGCTGTGGTTAACGTTTAGCGATATTGCTGTTGGCAGAAACAATATTGCTGTTTCTCAAAAACAATATTGCTGTTTCCCAAAAACGATATTGCTGTTTCCAAAAAAACGATGTCGTTTTGCTGTTATTGAAACAGCAATTGCTGCACAGCAATTTGCTGTTTAGAATGTACAGACATCGAAGAACGGAAGGGTAATAAACGAAAGGAATGCGTTACTATAAATCGCACATCCCAACTACTGAAGTGTTCAATTTTGTAAACGTTATCCGTATATCCACAATAATATTCAGATCCGTTAACCAGATACCCTGGCTCGCAGGGTATTTACCAAAACCATCTTACTGTACCATTTGTAAAACTGTTTGTCATGAATTCTAATTTGTCACGCGTTAATCCTGGTGAAAGAAATATTTTCGAAATTAAAATCTGAAGTTTTCCACGTGCAATCAGTCAGGCGTGAACGTGTCGGTCTGATTTTTGATCGCTGCACTTTCTGAGAATGTGAATAGAGTTTTGAAGCCAAGTTTGTAATGGAAGACGTGCAAAACTATACTCTTACCAGAAAACTTCTACTGGGTTAGTGGAATCCTTTTCCTCCTTTTGAATTAAATGCGCTTTAATCATTGAATAGTCTTCCCAAAACTAAAATGAAGGTCAACAAGAAGTGATAATTTGCATATTGCGATTGACTCAACAATAATCGGGCAAATCAAAAAAGTCGGATCGAACTGCAAAACCAAGGAAACCTGGCAAACCGAAAGAAACAATATCACTACCATAAACGAAAGCAAATTGTTAAAAACATTTAAATGTTATTTGAAAATAAGTTAATCAAAAATATTACCGCGCGCAAAAGTCTTACTAAATAAATTTGCCGTACACACTTTTAATTGTAAACAAACCACGAACCAGCGCAGCGGCACTTTTTGCATTATTTAACTTGGTGAGTGTTCTTGCGGTTGAGCCGCAAAGAGCAAATTATCCACTTCTTTACTTTTTGCGTGTTCTTGAGCCGCAAAAAGTGGGTTATCAACTTCTTGCGTGTTCTTGCGGTGCAAGATGTTCTTGCAGGACATCTCTGTTTTCGAGACACCCTGAATATGGGCAGTGGCATGATTTTTGTTACACATCACAACAGAAATAACTCGAATCAGCAAATGTACAAACTAATTGGAAAGAACAGCAAAATCGGAGATATTGCTGTAAATCAGCAATTGCCGTTTTACTTACAAAAGCGATATATCGTTTTTGAGAAAACGATATTTTGATTGCCGGCAAAACAATATTGCTGTTTGCTGTTTTTCAAAACAGCAATTGCTGTTGACTATCAGCAATTGCTGAGTCGCTTCAGCAATATCGTTTCCGTGCATGAAAAAGGTTTGGGCTTGACTGTATTTAAACAAAGTACTGTAAACAGCAGCAGATAAGCCACACCTTTTTACCCAAAATCTTTGTTGCAAATGCTATGGAAAGTTCTATTGACAGTATATGTGTAGGTAAGTAGACATGAAGTTTAAACACTTTCAGATTTAAAATTATGGGTAAAACTACAGAGTAATCTCTTGAAAGTTTGACGGAGCAAGGAAGGTGATGCAGCTTTTGGGGTGCGGCTTATCTGCAGGTGTTAATGGTATGTTGTTTTAATCTTGATTTTCCTTTCAATTTTTTTCTCTCCAAAATTTTCAGCTTCTAAACTTGGGGTGTGGCTTATCTGACCTACATCTCTGCATGTACCTACTGTCAGCATATTATCAATGATCTATATGTAACTTTACCTGCAAACAGTAGCCTCAGCCTCAGCAAGCTTGTCACTGCGTGCGTTTGATACTTTAGATGTCAGGTATTCAAGAAACACAGCCCAGATATCAAGACAGTTGAAGAACCCTTCATTGTGAGGCTGTAAATGAGTAAGACATCCATAATCAATGGTTTTATAATTTGGCCTTAGGAACTAATGAATTGAAAAGGCATATTTTGAAAGATGAATATAATATATGAAAGATTTACATGAATTATGATTTCAGAACAGGACTGGAAAAAAGATAAAATTGAACCATCCCTTTATAGATTGACTAACAATGTTGCCAAATGAAAACAATAAGGTAGTAAATAAGCTTTTATTTCACCTTTCTCTTTTCAAATTATAAGGCATACCAGGGGTACTTGTTACATGTACAAATGTAGTTGACTAGAATTCTGGTTTTGGGTGAATCAAGTAGCTGGCAGAACTAGTAGTATTCTGGAATAAGAATGGAATGGTCCTACAAGAAAATAACCAAAATAACTGCCTAGAAAATAAGCAGACCGAGGTCCAACATATTGAAGTCTTACATGCTGCACTTCCAAAACAATAAATTAAGTATTTCATCCTACCTTGTAAAAGGTGGCGAAAAAAAGAGGCTTTGAATGTTGATAAAAAGGTTTTACAAACCTGTTTAAATGTATACTTGAAGAGAAGTGTTAGGAGCTCCAAGACAGGGAAATGAGAACTGTTTTCAAACCTCCTCAAATGGATGCTTACAAACAGACACAAGAACTCAGTGAACTTGTTTAAATAGCTGGAAAAGAACAAACAAAATACATCTTACCAAGCATTTTTCACAATTAAATGAAGCCAAAATTAATTATGATTATTCATAACAATAATAATATAATAATATAGTAATAATAATAATAACAACAATATTGTTGTTGTTGTTATTATTATTAAAATTATTGTTAAAGAGTAATCATGTTGTAAAGAAGTTGTTTTTTCATTACAATGTAGTACTGAAATACTATCACTGTGAATGTGTACGAGTACCAACATGAACATGCAGTAAAGGATTATGGTGCTAATAATTGCCTTTAGTTAATTTGTGTCACTCAAACAGGAGATTCAATGCCTAAAAGTCTGACTCAATGTAGCCACTAAGGTACAGATCTTCCCTCCAAACTCTAACACTATTTACAATGTAAGTAGCCTGAATTTCAGCCATCTCCTCTGGTTCATTCCTCCCGAGAGAGACGTCTGAATCCAATAGCCGATAATGCCATCCAGTGACATCAAGGCAGATTAACAATTTAATTTATGCAAATAGAACTGTCATGGCGGTAGTAAGAGTTTGTGGGTCACCAAAACAAAGCCATCGCTCGCCTTGAGAAATTATTTGAGATCATGCCGGCCAAAATAAAAGCCTTACCAACCTGCCGTTAGATTATCCATCCCATTTGCTTCTCTGGCATTGAAGTGCCTCTTACGTTGTGAAAACCTTTTCGAAGCAACAAATTGTTATATTATATTTGGAGGCAAAGTACAGTTGATCTTTGTCTTTCCGTTGATCTTTGTCGCGAGATCTGCCGTTAGAATCGACACAGCTACGTACGAGATATTACCTATGCAAATGATGCAACAGAAAATTAGAAAAACATGAAAGGATAATGGAGAATTTTCTAAGAAATACAAGTCTGACTCTTTTACGGGAAAGAACAGTTCCTCGAAGAGAGTAGCGACATTCTTTACCACTGCGAGTGTGAACAAATAATCGATTATCAACAACCCTGTGGATGCGACGGGATAAAATGTACAATTATGTTTACAGGACAGTCGGCCGGTTATTGTGCAGGACACTTTCAATCCATTTCAAGATGTTTTCCTTAATTCAAGGTCTTTGCCAAAGACAATCACTCCACTGAAACTCAACGATCAACAATCACGAGTCCAAAGTGAATCCTGCCGTCTTCTAATTCTCTGAGTTAATTATGATAATTATGCGAAATTATAGAATATGAACCAATCAAAGATCACTACCAGGTTTTCTGGTAGTGACATCACTGGACGGCATTATCGGCTATTGGATTCAGATGTCTCTCTCGGGAGGCACGAACCAGAGGAGACAGCTGAAATTCAGGCTACAATGTAAGTTTAGAGCAGTTTTTGGTGGAGTGTCAAAAGTAATGTGATTGCTCAGGTTTTGCATTTGCTTAGCTTTTCTGTTGGCTGTGAAAAAGTTCAATTTGTAATTATCAGCCAATCAAGTTCTAAACTAAAACCAAACATTGCTTTGGTTTGTTCATGCAATTAGTTTTCATCGTAGTGAGAATTATACATGATTGCATTTACCTTTCCTAATGGCTGATTCAGGTAAAATCAATTACGAATTACTAAAAACTCTGAAAAGAATCTGAAACAACCATAGAGGCTGATCAAAGTCAGGACCTAGCTAAACCACACATCAAATTGGACTTTAGCATGTTTTTTTTTTTTTTGTGGAGGGATGAAAACTGGAGAAAAACCCTTGGAGCAAGGGCAACATACCAACAAACTCATTCAACTCACATATGGCATTGCATCCAGGGATCGAACCTGGGCCACAGAGGTGAGAGGTAAAGCACTTAACCACTGCACCATCCCATCTTCAGTTTGTGATAGGCTTATAGCGTTTTTACTTGCACCCCTCTATAATCACTTTTATTAGTTTTGGTTTTCAATAGGCCTTGCATGTGATGATGTCATGATGATGATGTGTTGATGATGTCATGATGATGTCATGATGATGATGTGTTGATGATGTCATGATGATGATGTGTTGATGATGTCATGATGATGTCATGATGATGTCATGATGATGTCATGATGATGATGTGTTGATGATGTGATGATGATGATGTGTTGATGATGTCATGATGATGTCATGATGTCATGATGATGTCATGATGACCACAGTGATCACCACCAAGCCTCTCTTTGGCACAACAGTTCCTCTCAACACAAAAGTGAGGCTTGGAGGTGATGACAATAGCGTGACATCATCAAGCATAAGGCCTATTGAAAACTGTTTAACAGTTAGGAAAACCATTAATAATGATTCTCACTTTTCATCCAGTTCAGAGAGGTTGCTATCAATCGCTTGTACCCCTGCATCTTTAGTGATTCTCTGTAATAACTGAAATGTCTGCTGGAACAGCTTCAACAGGAACTCCTCAAACTCGGCTGGAACACAATTCTTGGAGAGTAATTCATTGATACAGGTCATTGCTATCACCCCTGAGGAACAGAATACAAGTACTGTAAAGAACGTAACATTATAAACATCAAGTATAATTTTGAAGCTCTTGAGTTGTTGATTGATTGATTGATTGATTTTATTTACAACATTTGGGCGTAACGCCACCGGAAACAAACAATAGGACTCAAGGTCCCCTGTGAAGCTTGTCTCTGCCATGTCAGTGGAATGAATAATTGCTCTTAATGCATGTAATATACCCATCACATTTTAGGGGGGATTAACCTAACCCTAACCTAACAGGGTTCCCCCTAAAACGTGACCCCATTTGAAAAAAAAAGATTTGTGGTTACTAAATCAGTTTGAAGACCCATATCAAAACTTTAATGTATTCCTCAACTACTTTTTCCTCTACTAGTTGTGGATTGAAAATTGGTATGAGAAAATCAAGAAACTAAAACCTAGCGAGCAAGGAAAAGAGGTACATGTATAGTCTGTTGTGGTTGGAAATTTTTTTGAGTCAACATTTTTAAACCAGTTCAAAGTTTCAAAACTGTTTTTTTTTCTTCAAGATTCTAAAAAGGGATTTTTCATTTTTTGGGGATTCATAAAAAAAGGGGGTTTAGTTTTTTTGGGTGGGAATTAAAAAAGGAAAAAAAATTCCACCCACCCCTACCCTGCAAAAAATATTTTGACCACTCTCCATTCCCCCTCCCAACTCCTTTTCCCTTCCCTAGCCCCCCACAACCAATTTTCGCAATTCACTCATTAATTACACATCATTACTACGTAGGTACTTTTTTCACTTTTGTAGTGGAACTCGAACCTGCAACCTTGGAAGAATGCTTGGAAGAATGCCTTGGAAGAGCAAAGCTTTACCAACTGCACCACAGAGACTTGCATTGGAGTTCCAGTGATGTTTTTGGAATAATATAGCTTTTCATAACTGAGAGGGGACTAGTAACTAATTTCCATACTACATTTTATTCACTCATGCACACTACTAACGAAGTCAGACTTCGAAAACTTCGCTGAGTTGCATGATTAGAAGTGGGGAAACTGTGAACCAAACTGACTTTTATAGAGTTAAAACGGAACTAAAAGAAAACCAGATAATAGGATTTCACTTCTCACTTTATATTTAGAAGAAAATTACTATGGAAGAGTGAAGCAATATCTGTGTAAAAGCGATGAAAGAGAATCTCTGACTTGACAAGAAAAGTATGGAAGTAAGTTAAATCAGCTTCTATAAATATAATTATAAAACCTGACAGCAAAGAAGTTGTGTTCTCCCGTCATCAGATCTAGAGAATTATAAAGCGCAGGGAGGAAAAGAAAAACTGCCAAAAATGGCCGTGAATATTACATGTATAAAACTCAAAAAGATATCAACTGTCAGTATCAGTTTTGTTGCATTGTGCTGTTCTCATGCCCAATAATATCCGATTGAAAGCATAGTAAAACCAGTTCAAGTACCATTGTCCCTAACATTGATCAAAGTGGTCTTATGGATTTTCGTAATTGTCTGTATAATTACGTGGAAAAACATGAGTGAACTGTACACCTGACTACACGATTATTTTCCCAGCACGAGACTTTTATTTTCATTAACCCTTTCACTCCCGTGGGGTTTTGACTGATTTTTGGCTCTTTCTAGACTGCAAAGAACCCTCCCCCCCTAAGTAAACTGTAGTCATTGTTACCATGGAATTTTCATCTGACCAACAATACTGGGGGCTCAAAGTTTTTGTCGGCCATTTTGGATACGTTGACGTCGCATTGCTACGGAGCTGGAGGGAAGTTTGTTTGGGGGAAAACAGAATTTAAGGCTTTTTAAAGCCTTTTTTTTTCATTTTTAGAGTGCTGGAGGACATCATTAAGTCTGATGAGAGCTTGAATCAGTACTTTCTCAAAGAACTGAGTCTGGGCCTGCTATTGTGATAGAGAAAGAGCTTCATTTTCCACTCGTGAATGGGCCAGGACGTCTTCTGTCACTTTAGCGTGAGCTTTATAAATGGAGGTCTGGAGCCACCTATCATAGCTTCTTTGGAATATTGGACAAGATTTACTTGCCATTGATTCCAATATGAAGCTATTAGGTCGAAATGGCTTTAGACTTCTTCTATATTTTGAAGAATGAAGATGGGGGAAGGGCCATGCCGCTGTTTGGTAGGATTTCCCAGCATGCTTTGCGGTCGTTATGGATGAATTTAGCTTGCCGTGAAGTGCTTGTGGACAGAAAGGCTTGGTTCTGGGCAAGTTTAGGTGTTGGGAGACAGAAAGTGAGGTTAGTGCAAACATGAAACTCTAAATGTTATGTGAAATATGCATTTTTGAGAGAAAATGTAGAATCTGAGGAGAAATAATTATTTTTGAAAGTGCTATTTTAGTCTTTTTTTCTGAAATGAAATAATGTCAACTATAGTTAACTTATGTAAAGAAAGGAGGATTTAGATGAAATTATTCATTTTTAATATGCCTAATGCAGTTCAATAGGATCATTGGTCTATACATTAAGGTGTGTGGGAATCTCAGGGCATTGCTCTTTGAACTTAGTCAGATTTAAACCCTCAAAGCAAGTAACCAGTAATAGTGCCATATGGCACTCTTGGGAGTGAAAGGGTTAACACATTTTATCATAAAAATCGAAATCTTGGTTATTTTCATTTAAAATCACTACATTGAATCCACACATGGAGATGATATTTTGCAGCAAGTTTCAATGTGTAACTATTTTCCAGATGGGAGCTAGGAGCAGAAATCAAATGCAATTCTGTCTCAGTTGGTTGTCTATTTTTAAGAACCAAGGCCTAATGTATGGGGGGTGGTCAAATACTAAACTTTATCAAAATGATTTGCGATAACCACTAGATATGTATATTTCTGTTGTGGTGATCTTATTTTAATGGACATATTGGTATACATTCCACCATGTGACTTACCACGCCCATTTCTATGCCACACTTGCACGATTGCATTTAATTCATAAATAAATAGTAAAAAATATTCTCCTTTCCAGAATATAGTGTTTACCACCATCAAATTGGCATTATTTGACAACAGTCCATGCAAACATTCAGTAAAAAAAAAAGTAGCGCAAACGGCAAAGGCCACATGACATGCCTGGGGTGTTCATTAAGACTTAAGTACAATAAAGTCAAATAGTAACAAAAATATTGGGGCAACTGCAAAATACCCTACCCAAGCACTGTACATGTATATGCTTCTTCGATGGTCCTGTGAATTAATCCAAATCCTAGCCCAACATTTAAAAACACCCTGACCATCAACACAGGTGCTCACTAATTTAGGGTTTTAGAGCTATAGTCACTAAATTTAGATCACTGAACAACAGAAAAATAATGATTCGTCAATAGTCCTGTGAACTAATGCAAACCCTACCCCTACATTTAAAAACACCCTAACCATCAACAATGGGTGCTCACTAATTTAGGATGTTCAGGGCTAAATCACTAACACAGGCTATAATCCTCCTTCAATAATCATATGAACTATTCTAAACCCAAATCCAACATTTAAAATAACCCTAACATCAGTTAACATAACTCCCTTTTAGAATCTTAAAAAATAAGCCAGTTTTACAAAATTGAACTGGTTTTAAAATTTTGAACTGGTGTAAAAAATTTGAACTGGTGTAAAAATTTTGAACTGGTGTAAATATTTTGAATTGGTGTAAAAAATTTGAACTGGTTTAAAAAAAATTGAACTAAATTTTTTTTAACCACAACATAGTTATTAAATTAGTCTTCAATCTTTTCCCCCCAAAATGGGTTGGTCGGGCGATGGTAAACAAAACGTTTTATTTGGATGGCCTAAGTAGCTTTTCTTCATGTTAGTTCAACCAATTAGCATGGAAGCATTGTCTTTGTCATTTGAATCTCTGGTGACTGATTGAAACCAAAGTATTGTTGTTACTTCGGCTACCTTATTATAGGAAATTAACGCTCCATGAAATTAACATTAATCTTTAAAATTTGCGTTAATTTAAGTCACGTAAATTTTTGTGAGCGTTAATTGCCACAACATTAATTAAGTGGAGCGTTAATTTCCACGACCTTAATTACCATTAGAATTGCATAGCCAAAGCTGAATTGCACGGTGCATTTGCGAAATCAGACGCTGATTGGCTGAGACAGAGTGGTGATTCAGAGTGGAATCACCACTGCATGTAGAGTACGTGCACTATTTATAACTTAGCAAAATATCAACAAAAGTACTAAATCTTCAAGTAATTCATCGGACTATGCGATTCAAGGAAAATCACATGCCTGACTTGGTAATTCCTCATTAAAATTAATTGCACTCGAAAAACTGATATCGGGGCAATCCCTTTATGTAGGACAACACAATTTTTTACCAAAAATACAATAGAATACAACACAATTCAATTCAATACAACAAATGAAGGGATGGCCGATATCACCCTCATCGAAGCGACTCGGGCGATATCAGTTTTCTCATGCAATTTAACGTGGAATTACCTCGTCAGGCATGTGATTTTCCTATATTATAACCCCAAATTCTCAACTCCAACTAGCAGGATTTGAGCCAAATTTCCTGTCCAGACACATTTGACACCTAGGAAACAATGGCTTTCTGTTTTCTGCACACTCTATTTTAATCTTTTACAATGTAAATGTAAAAGCCTAAAAGAATATCAGTTACAATATTTCTAGTTCATTCTCGCTTCCAGAAGAGCAGTTCTCAACATCTGCTACTTGTATTTCGGCCAAAAACTTTGTGTCAATCACGTTAATTTCCTTCATTTTGAAAATTTATCTCCACTTTCGCGATAATTTCCTTTATTCGGAAGTAATTTTCCCTCCTATTCGCGCTAATTTAAGTAACATTAATTTCAAATACCTTAATTAACATGAGCGTTAATTGCCTATAATAAGTAAGTTGTGCTGTATACAATACTTCTAAACTTCATTAATTCATTAGGGTACTACATGCATATATAGCCAATCAAGTGTGCTGAATGACACCACACGATGGCCTCTTTATACCCCAGTATAGACACTGATTAATAAAACATCAGTACCTTTATATCAGTGATATAAAACTGATTAATAAAACATGAGTGTTATATCAGTGATATAAAGATTATTAATCATTTCTTGCTCCCAAACTTACAGTCGAAAGTGCAATGGCCCAGGGAGCTCAAACACAAAGGCTCCCAAGATCACTGTTACATGTATGTCAATGCGACCGGACCATCAATGTGGGACACAATTATTTTGCTCCGTACTCTAACTGCGCATATCAGTGATGCACAACATAGCTAAAAACAAGAAATTTCATCAATTTCTCAAAAAAAATTATCTTTTAGAAGTAACATTTTAGAAGTCAGTTACAAAATTCATGTCCATGTTATATTGGAGTTCAGATCTACAATGTACATGTTATAAATATTGCTTAGTACTATTTACAATATGAGTGGCAATGTTGTATCGGATATATGCACCACATACAATTTTAATCTTTGATTTCTCCCACCTTGCTATAGATGTGGGATGAATTAATTTCTCACAAAGACATGTCCCACATTGAAGAGGCAGTGTGTATGCAACAAGAGAGCAGAGCATGGCATGCAGAAAAATAGGTCCCACATGGAAGAGACAGTGTGTATGCAATAAGAGAGCATAATTATGTACTTTGTTATTTCACCCAGCCCCGGGTAGGGGAAGTCAGTGATCGGTCATGAGACCTCCTCATACTAACTCTAGCATGTTAGTATCCTGTATCATTCCATACAGGATTCTAGTTGGTTTACATTTAGTACTCTGTATCATTTGATACAGAATACTAATAGGGATTATTAGTATTCTGTATCATTGATACAGATGTATTCTGTATCATTGATGCAGAATAATAATAGGGCTAACTAGAATTTTGTATGGGGTTTACAGTGTATCCACATGACCTGAATGCTGGGTCTGGATTGGCTAGTACCTTATGAATTATTAATGAGTATTATAAATAAATTTAGTAGTTTTAAGTTGTTGTTATTATTATATTTTTTTATTACAGATCTGGTTCATAGCCACACAGAAAATTTAGACGAGGAAAGCCTTGCAAGCGGACTTGCAAGCCCCAAAGGAAAAGAAACCAACCAAACATTTCGTGAAAATTTTAAACAAGGCATTTACCTCATCTGCTTATCTGCTGGCTATACCACTGCATATACAATGTACATGTAAAGAACAACTGTCTTACCTAGTTCAGGATTCCCTATCACATTACCACTTGAACCAGTTATGCCACTACAACCAAACTCAGCAAAATAAAACACAGTACCCAAGAGAGCTGGCGTGATAGTACTTGATAATGGTATCCAGCTAAACAAATGTCCTAAACACTTCATTGCAAGGCAGCTTATCTCCTCTGCTTCGGGATCCAAAGGAGGCAATGGATGGCCTAAATTTTGCCGTGACTTTGACGACTGGTTTAATAATCTTCCGACAAGAGTTCCAGTAGTTGTTTGATGAAGGGGCTGTTCAGTTAAAGATGTAGAAAACAAAGAGAGTGGGATACTAGAGACGGTAGGACTTGCACTGTGAACAGGAGACATGCCATGGGTAGGTGATGGAGGGGGTGTGACAGTGGATGCCAGACGTCGGTGCTTCTCTAGAATTCTATCTAGCAGTTGTGTAATAAGTGATAAGATACCAGGGACTTCATTCAACAGAAGTCTATGCAGTTCAGTTCTCCTTGCTATGCTGAGATCTTCACGTGGAGATGCAAGTTCCTCTGATGTAGTTTGGAGCATGACAAGGCCTAGAATTGTGTCGGAGGGCTGCTGGATCAGCTGTAGACCAACAGAATATTCAAACAACATTTAAACAACACAATCCAATTTGATATCACTTTACCACAGTTAGTAAAAACTGCATTGAAACCTAGAGTAACACAGGTATATAAAGCTCAGCTTAAATTTCATATTTTGATATTAAGAATCTTAAACTTGACAGAACACTAACCCAAAGACAGTCTTCTGTTCTGGGTTGGGATTAATTCTCCCCCCCCCCCCCCCCCCCCGGTCATTATTTTAAACTGTCGCTACACAAAATCATGCTATTTTCACTTGCACAGGTGAGACAACTTTCAAAAATACTATTGCATCCCCAATGTGGGGACAGCTAAACATGTGAAAATTACTTCTGAAACTCATTAATAATTCATCAACAGGTGAATACAATAGAAATCATGACCATGACGAGTATTTAGAAATTGTTTCCAAGTACAGCTTGCATTTCAAGACTTTTAGATCGCTAATCATGTAAAACATTCAGAACTTGTTTTAGAAGTGAGTTTCTAAATACAGTGAGAGGGGGGTTTGCCTCAGTTTTCAACACCCTCTCACTGTATTTAGAAATCGCTTCTAAAACAGCACTTAGTGTTTTACATATTACAACATACATGTACTGCAGAGGAAACCGTCAGGTTTTTTTTAGGAAATTGTGTTGCCTGTGCAAGTGAAAAATTGCATGCATAGCTTTGGTGTCATGCAAGTTTTCTGTACACATATTGTATCAACATGTACTAAATATATCTAGAGAAATAATGGCAAACAAATGTAGATGATTGTACGATGTACTGAACATGTCTTCTGGAGGGTAGAGTGGTCTGATACATGATGTACAATGTATGAACCCAGGCTGCCCACATTAGACTGTAAAATAGTCCCGTTCATGTGGTCAGAAGGATGATAACAGTAAGACCATGTTCTCTCCCCAATCTCTTGTTCTCTGGCCATGTGGCCTATCATTATTATTATTTTCACCACACTCGTAGCCCTGTTTTTCAACTGATTTTTTTTGTGATACAAAAGGGACACATTTTACTCTCTAAGTCCACAATATTTGTTTTTCACAATGATGTAGTCCCATCCAAGCACAGGAAAAAAATAATCATGGGAATTTGTCAAACACTCTGACATTAATGGAAGAGTTCAACTTTCCCATTAATGTCAGATGAACTTTGGCTTTAGTTATTCCCATTAATGGGCCATCTCAACCAGTGTCCTTTGCACACCTCGATCACAAGCTATCAGTTTCCTTCCCTGTAATCCAATTCTGAATCAAACAAATTATGGTACTCAGGATCCGTGGATTATACCACACATATTTCTTCAAATCATTCTATAAACTGTAGTTGAGTAGCTCAAACTATAAAACTGAATTTTGGCTTGTCTGCCATTTTCTAGGACATCAAAAATGGATGCTGAGATGGCCCTTTTAATGTTTAAAATTTCTTTTTTTTTCCTTCGAGAGTGCAATAATTGTTAGCAGTTATTTATTATAATTTTATTATTTATAGTCTTGCACTGTGTTCCTCACCTGAATAATATTGGAGAAAAAATTTGGGTAGAAATGTGGCCAGTCTAATCTCCCAATGTCTACAATGACCTTAACAAGTTTATTTCTTACAAATACTGGTAATGATTTGTGGTAAGTCATGAGGTACTGGTTCAGGAAGCTTCTGATCTCCATTTTGTCTGTGGGTTGAATACCTATCCACTGCTTGTTGATGAGGGTCTGTGATGAAAAATGTCATGAAAGTTACATTATAGCTTAGAGCACATTTATATGAATGGACAGGTTACAGCAATAACTTACAGCACAGTTACTGTACGACATGCTGTGACACCCAAATGGCTTCCTTTTTGTTTTTGTCTTTCTGATCCAGTCAAATTACGAGTTACGGTACAGCCCAGTTACAGTACGGTTAAGGTTTATACCAGATACCTTCAAAGCGGAAAAGATGGGAAACATTTTTTCCTGCAGAAATGTAGTTTTAGTAGCAATGTTTCATTTGATAATTTAATTATACTAAAATCTACATTAAAAAATAAATATTTATTGACAGAAAAATAGTAAAGGAAGCTTTTAACACGAAGTAAAAGGTTCTGTTTGATTGACATCAGTTCAATTAACACATGATGCACAAAGTTTTTCCACACATGATTCAATAATTGCATCATTTGTTGGTAACATACATGTACATGTATCTTCCAAAAGGCAAGCAGAATGCCCTTGGACAATAAAGTAAAAAGAAATGTGCATATCAGTGCTCATTCTTGGATACCCAGTGGCAGTTAGTGGGCAACGGGAAAAAAAGGAATGAAGGGGTAAAGGAAAAGAGAAAAGAAGAGCCCCTGGGGACACTTACTGTAAAGACCAGTTCTAAATAATCTTAACTGGATTACACGCACGAGTAACTGCATGACATTCAAAAGTTAACACAGCTCAAAGACACTTAATTAGTGCATTTAATCTCCATTATTATCCGATCAGATACCGAATAAAAGTTGACAAGCACAAAATGAAACAGTGCTTTGCTTTCGTAAATCATGGGTGAACAAAGCGAAAGCATAAGTACAAAATGTATATTTTAGAAAGCAATGTGATATCAGTACGGAGATATTCACACTCCAAATACGGTTGACCTAGATTGCTGCCGAGTGCATGGGAGAGGTCTCCTTCCTTAGAAAAAGAAACAAAATATCATGAGTGCGATTCTATTTAAATTTTTGAAAAGTTTTTAAATAAAAAGCTAAGTGAGAAAGGTGGGATACCTTTCCGTGTCTGCAGTACCTGCAAATATCGAATTGACAAGGTTTATGAGCACTGAGTTAAAACTCATACGCATTATAAAAGAACTTTGAAATGCTGCAGCGAATGCACGTTCTGTTTCAAGAACTCTGTGTATCGAGTAAAGAACCTGATGGAATCAAGACATCTCTGATTTAAAGTCAAAGAAAAATGAAGGACAAATTCGCATCAAATCGTGATAGGTCCTGATCCAGGTTTACATTCTGGTCCCCTCAACCACATGTATCAGTATTTAATACGAAATCTGTTGGACAACAAAAGCTGCTGTGCGAAACCATTGTTTGCTATTAACTGTTTTGTTCATAATAAATACATTGCAGCCACCAAGTACTAATACTACAGTCTTCAGTCATTGCCAACTGGCAAAAAAGTACCTCCAAAGGCATTTAGCCCTCAGCTATTAGATTCATGCTGGAGCTCATGCTTGCTGCTGTTGAAGGACGTGTTTCCCCCGACATCCAAGCAACAACAACAGTAGTTGCTAAAAGCTAAAATTGCAAGATCTACTGGTACTGAAATGTTGTCTTGAAATCCGGTTGGTAGCTAGCCAAAAACTTCTCTTCTTCTTCCAACAACAGTCTCGATTATTAGTCTTTGCTTAGGTTTAAGCTCGTTAAAATTGGAAACGCTTGCAAACTTGTCTCCAAAGCACTAAAAAATATCTTCATCATCCACCATCTTGATCGAAGGAAGTCTGAAGACAACCGAAGGCCTGCAGATTTGTTTCGCACCACATGACAGGACTCGACAGGATGCCAAACACTCATTTTGTGTGGGAAAAGGGTGATAAATAACGATGTTGCTGATTGGGCACAAATTGAATGTGGAATTTGTGGCCAATCAGAGCAAGCCTCAAAATCCACTCTGGAACTGCATGGTCTTTACAGTAAGCGAAGGGCTGTATTCGTATCAGCACGAGAACTAAAAAGCCTAGAAGCATTGATAAACTCTGAACTGGACCGAGTCAAGGAATGGTGCGATACGAATAAGCTTTCAATAAACTTTTCTAAAACAAATTATATGATCGTTAAATCTTCGCGGAAAAAGGACGGAGAAATTGATATAAAATTACAAACCAAAGATGGATCGTGCCACTTGGAAAGAAAAGACCATATAAAATATTTAGGTGTTCTGATTGACGATTCAATGTCTTGGAAATATCATGTTTCATATGTTTGCTCTAGAATTTCAAGAAATATTGGTATCATATCCAAGCTTAGGCACTATCTATCTATTCACCAACTAAAACAAATATATTACAACCTTATTTACCCCTACATTTCTTATGCTATTCTAGCCTGGGGGAGTGCTTACCAATCACACTTGAAAAAGATACAAACTAAGCAAAATGTTGTAGCAAGGTTAATATTTTTCTCTGTTATGTTTGGCAAAAATACGGAAAGCGCTCTCCCCTTACTAAATCTCTTAGATATTCAAACTGTAGAAAATGTTTATCGCCTTCATGCCATAAAGTTTGTTCATTTGTGGCATAAAGGTCTCCTTCCAAGCTTGTTTAATGATTTTTTTCAATATGCCAGTGGCAAACACACATACAACACAAGATACTCAACCCAAAAGAATTTATACAAATCACGTGTCCGAACTAATACTGGCAAACAAATGCTTTCATATCAGGCAATTGATCTCTGGCAGGATATTCCTAGCCACCTAAAAGACCTTAGTGTTTTTGTCTTCGCAAAAAAAATAAAACACTATCTACTGTCAGAACAACATATTAAGTAAAAAAAAAAAAAAAAAAAAAAAAAAAACATTCTAGATAAATAACCTATTGTAAATATTGAAATTGTCCAGTAGTCTCAAATATCATGATAATCTTTAGCTATTCTTGTTTTACTATAAACCTTCATTCCTTATTGTCCTTTTTCTCTGTTTGTAAAATACTTTCAAAGGCTGGGGGCTAACTCGAAAACCTCACGGTTCACTTAGCTCCCAGGCTCAAACTTCTCAAACTCAAAATATTGCCTAACAATTTTATCTACCTTTATATGTTTGTCCACTTCTGTATATATTTAGTATTTCCCATTTGAGTAAATAAAGATTGTATTGTATTGTATTGTATTGTGTGCCACAAGGGACCAAATGCCCTTTTCAGGATGTTTTTCTTTCTTCGAAATTTCGATTAAAAATACAAAAAGTGAGTACACAGTAGCTTAAAAAAAATGTCCTGAAACACAGCAGTTCAAGTGTCCCCCGGGGCTCTTCTTTCCCTTCCCCTTTCCCTTCTCCCCCTCTGTCCCTTTTTTGCCCATCACCCACTAACTGTCCCTGGGTATCCGAGGATGATCAGTACTTGAAACTAACTTCTTTATGAACTAGTCCCTGGGCAAGTGATTGACAAAATCTAGTAGCCTGTACATGTACACTTATTTTAGTCGTCCACACTGCTGCGAAAGCACAATGTACAATATCAATCAATACAAAAGCAAGAACTACAAGTCATGTACTAGCCAAAGGGCTAGTGTTTCTCAAGATTCACTAGCCCAACTTGAATATTTGATAGTCCTGGGCTAGTGGACTACCGCTAGTGTTGAGCGCTGCATATTACAATAGAACCAGGTCCTTACTTCAATCCAGTAGTGGCTAATTGCACAAGTCATGCAGGTAAGGATTACATACACTGTACAATGAATGATAGTTACCTCAAAGACGGAGACAGCAAACATGAGCACATAGTGGTTGCTTGTATGGTTCATAAAATACACACAATGATGCCAAGCTCCTGACTGCTGGCCAAAGTTGTCCAATACTTGCTCTGAAAACAAAAAGAACATTTGAATGATAAATAATCAAGTCTGAACAGAGTACATTGTACGCTGAAACTTCAAACCGACAAGCTACAAGCCTGTGTTGGCCTATGGAATTACGATTTTTTAGATATTTTTTTCTTTACATGTAGCACGTTTGCCGTGAGTTCATATGTATTATTAGGCATTATAAAAAATAATGTATGCTGAGTACAATCATGTAGTTTACTAAACTCTAACAGGGCACAGAAGATTTACAAATGCTTATTAAGTCAGCATGTCTCTAAGTACTGGTACAAAAAATCATGTATATCCATATTCTTAGTGATCTATAGAGGATATTATTTTATAGATTGACTGTATATTACTTGACCTGACCTATTTCTCTCTTTCTGTGGTTGTTGGTGGTGCCATCAAAAAACTCATTCATCAAGGCTTGAAGTGAATGAAGTGAAGCATCATCCGAAGCCTTCAAATGGAAATAAAATTAATAACAATAATGGGATTAATCAGTGACATATCCACAAACGGAATTTTGTCATGCTCGTTCTGCAGATGCTTCTTTGGGGGAATCCGTCAAAGCGAGCACAAAGATGTGGCTGATTTTGCAGGCCAAAACTGAGCCATACTGAGCTCTCTTATTTTTGTGATTTTTATAAGCTTGCCACCTCTTTAATATTGATAAAAACATCCCAAAACTCGGTTGGATTTATTATTTTAATTTGAAGAAACTTACATATACGGTCGGCCCAGTCCTTTACCAGTTTCAAAATGGCTTATTATGCACCAGTTATTTGAAATCCCCAGCCCCCCACCCGGGGCATAGTGGGACATTCACTTAATGTGACCTGGCATGAAAACCAGTGAAGTTCCTGCACCCCAGGGATTAAAATCAGGTGAAGCCCCCACCCCCAGAGCTCCAAACCAAAATCAGTACTCCCAGTAATTATGAGTTGTATCGCCTTGTACATGAAATTGCTGCCTCCTCCACATACCCTTTGTAATAAAAATTTAATGCATGGGGATTTTTTTTTTTGGGGGGGGGGGGGAAATGGGCAGGTCAGGAGCCATTAGCAGGAGTGTCCATCTCCCATATTAAGTCTGAGAGTCAGCATATTACTACCCTGGGTACCAGAGGTTCTACTGTCTCCATTCGCGAAAGTTAGGCGCCGAGGAGCGAAGCGATGAGAGTCGAGGAGCGAAGCGACGATAACCTCTGGTGGCACGGATAGCCAATCTCACTTCCATGTTCGAACTAGTATCACATTTCTCGAATAACCGGTTTTGCAGTCATGATGTCTGTTAGCTGTCAAATACATGTTTACACTTTTCCGCACCACTGATTTGCGCTACACGTGCCGACTACTTGTGTGTTCGAAATTCAGATAATGCAAAAGACTCCACTGAAACCTGGACTGAAACCTGCTTTATAGCGAGCATGCCTTGATTCCTCGACTCTCCAGCTCTCTAATGTGTGATTCCACAAGTGAATTTAAAGGACACGCAACTATAACAGTGGCTTCTGAGGACAATGCAGACCACGAATCGAATGCAACGCGGGAATCATTTCAAACACCAAAGACTTTCCCCAACCCGGTAAGCAGCACAGCAAAAACATCTTCTGCATGAATTTCAAAATTGACTCATCTTGTTGAGGTTTGAGATTTTCAATCTCTGGAAAAAGTGACTTGAATGTTACAGAAACTGCTTCAGAGAAATACTTTTGCATGGAGTCTTCTGTCGTCATCTTGATTAAATGTAAAACCAAAACCGGTTTTTCGTTCGCTAAGTTATCTAGCCAATCATATCGACGGATATCATTCCCAATTATAACTAACCAATAATAAGCCTGGTACAAATTCTGTACCAAATTCGAACATGGAAGTGAGATTGGCTATCCGTGCCACCAGAGGTTCTCGTCGCTTCGCTCCTCGGCGCATAACTTTTGCGAATGGAGACCGGCAGTAGAACATTGAGCTAGTATATATTTAGAACAGATCTTGAGGGAGTTGTGCCCTCACTTTGAGAATCCAATCATACCATTGTGAGGACAATGCAGTGTTAGTAAATCACCTCAAAAAATCACAAATCATTCTCAATTTCGATAATGGCAGAAAGCGTGTTCGGACGGCAGCAGAGTCAGATGCCAGTTCCCTGGGAAACACATTAAAAAAATCGCTCAATCCAGTCATACGCTAGGCTCGGTTTCAGCCGTTGGGGTGTCGTTTCTCCAAAGCCTCTCCCCACTAACGGCTGGGTGCGCTGTCAACACACCATGTCCGTGACGTCATCTAATTAACTTCAATATTATTCATTTATTTGCGTGTGGCGTAGGTTCGATTCCACGTAAACTTTCAAAACACATTGGAATTTAATTTGACGTAGGTAAAGGTTCTTTTAATACCTGTTATTATTAGCTCTCATGTTCACAGTCCAAGTTTTCAAGGAAAGCCCGGCTGTTGAGAAACCAGGCTACTTTATTTGTTACTCTTTAATATTTAAGTGCCGATCAAGACACTTGCTGACAGAAATAAAAGCCGAAATATATACGGGATAAAAATTAAGTTCAGATGTTATCTCGGAACTACATGTATGAGCTACTACATGTAGCTAGAGTCGAGTACCGTATTTACCAGTGTATAAGCCGCACCTTTTCACCCAAAATTTTCGTTCAAAATCGGGGGTGCGGCTTATCTACGGGAACACCTAGAAAGGAGACCCAACATTAACATATATTTACATATATGTATCATGAACCTGAATGAAGCTTTTATTATGCGACGGTGCGTATATTACAAATCTAAATCAGGTTCAAATCGCAATGATGCGATCGTGTAATATAGCAATTTAAGCATAATCATTGGAAAAAACACACACTTTCAAAGAGTTAAAGCAAAAACTCTTCTAAGACCCACCTTAGACCTAATATATTAGAATTTCGTGAATATTTAAACGTGATTAAGCTTATTTACCTTTAAAAACAGACTTTTTCGCAGCGGTTGTCAAAGCATGCATCTAAACAACCAGGCATTCTTTGCAATTTTACACGTGGGAGATTGGCACTAGTTCATGAAAATCCAAGATGGCGGACCTCAGACCTACTCGTGCAAGTATTGTTTCGCCAGAAAACCTTTCTTGCTCTGGCGATTAAAGGAAAGCGGTTCCTTGAAATTGTTGTTAGTTAATTGGGGAATAAATGCGTAAGAATTCTAGAGTAATTTAAAGACTGCAGGTTAAAATATACACAAGAAATGACAAGGCAAGTTGAACCATATTCGATCGAATTAAAGTTGTGATTATTTATTTATGACAATCTGATGAAGTTTTGCTTCAAGTACGAGTGTTTATGAACTCCAACAAAATATTATTCTTTTTTTGAAGAAGTTTGGCATCAAGTACAAGCATTTATGAACTCGGACAAAAGATTTTCTAATAATATTTTGTATTTTTCAAACAATTTTTTTCCCCTAAATTCAAGCTTCAAAACTTGGGGTATGGCTTATCTACGGGTACGGCTTATACACGGGTAAATACGGTATTCCTGCCTAGTACTTGTGTAGAATATGTCTTGGAGACATAAATTGTACATAGGACTTGAAGAATTGTAAAACTCATTTGATGCAGCGATTTTCAAGTGAATTGCAATTGCAGAGTTAAACGCGTAAACATGGCCTGCGTCAGACGTGATTTCCTCTCTTCTATAATCTCTTTTAATATGGACTCGTCCGTCTTTTCTTCTCCGATAAAGGCAACACTAATTTTCTTTGAAGTAAGAATAGCCAGACCTTGGTCTTGCATCGGTAAAGTTAAATGAGAAATGACTGAACATTACGAGCTTCGCGACCTTTGAGCTGACGGTTTCCCAAGTGACTTCCAGAGCCAGTGCGTTTACTGACAAAGTGTCTTCACCCGAAAACTAACTACTGCTTCTTTCTGTGAATCCTTGAATTCGTCAAAACCAAACTTTTCCAGAGCAAATTTAAATGCATTTTGAAACAGCAATTGAAAGCCTTTGGTCCGGCTTTCAAAAGTTTACAATGTAAATTATGCAAATCAATTCAGCAACAGGAATTTAGTGGCAAGTTTTTGATTGGCTAAAACCCGACAATGTCTCAGCTCGCGCACCCAGCCATGAGTGGGGAGAGGATCGCGGGCTCACCGAAACCCCCATGGCTGGAAACCAAGCCTAGTCATACGCTGACTCACGGAATGGATATAGTATATTCTTGGTTTGCAACCACTCCCCAGAGATTTAATAGACAAAGACGTGGTGGCCATGTTGGATGACAATAACAAAAGAATCTATTGCTGAATCTTTTGTTATTGTCATCCAACATGGCCACCATGACATCAGGTGCAAACAAAGAATATGGATGCTCCTGGTAATGGGCTCCTGGCCTGGCAGGTTTGGAAATGATGGAGCCATTATGCAAAGTATGTCAAATTAGCATGCAGTGGGAACGTGAATCCCCTGCGGATCCCCAGACCAAGTAGGAGTGGGAAAGTCGTAGAATAATTAAGAAATATGATTATTGGTAATCAGGTATCTAGTGTTAATGATGTCAAGTGAGCTCGCAGGCAACACGTTGGCGTGCATGCAACCTACATGTAGTCAGTCATAAGCTCGATATCAAAGGGCAAGCAATGTTACCCAACCCTCCCAACCCATAAAGGTGGGAGTATATTGATTCAGCTTCTTTCTCACAGGCAGTTCTAAGTTAGGAGATCGAATCTTACTCAATAAACTTAACTTTGTTCCAAACCCAATGGCAATGTTGTGTGAGCACATGATCATTGGAGGACCTCGCCTCCCGGGGGAAATGAAAAATGGTGAATTTGAAGTGACATCCCCGCAATGTCCCGATCTCAAATGATTGGTGCATTACGCTTAAGCAACAAGAGATGGACAGGGAAACCAAAAGAAATTAACAACAAGACTCAAGAGATGGAGATAAATGAATGTGCATTTTTGCACAAACAGGTCATTGCTGCAATTATGTCTTTTCAGACTTAATCCATTCACGTCATAACTGCTGCTAAATAAATTTTGTCTTTAAAAACTCACCATTTTGCCCCCTGGTCGATCGGCGAATCCCAACACTTAACAGCTTGTTTATGTGAGGCCTTTGTTACCTCTTAGTCTTACGGTCGCTATCTGGCGCCATTGCACCGGCAAACGAGTTTCCTGAGAACGTGTTGACTACAAAACCAAAAATTCGTCGATAGAGTATGAAAACCACCTTCCACACAACGCAACACTCACATTTTCACTGTATACGAAGTGAAAGGAGATTTTAGGGGTAAAATAGAGTGAATTCTAGTCAGGATTATTAACACATCGGCCACACACTTTTACTCCTTCATTCAGAACCTTGTCCCCAGGGTCTTCTCGGTCAAATCCAAGATGGGACTTTGGAAACGAGGCTGGCATCATGGGAAAACGCGCTGACCAACCTAATTACCGGCTCAGAAACGTTTTCCCGAACAGTGAATGTTTTATTTGTCGCAATTGTCTCGTTTTTTTCCACTGGTAAATGGTTTTAAAATGTTCGAATAATTTCGCACGTAAAAATAAGGGCTCTGGCGGGGGTGGGTAATGTCTCTACCGGGGTCTCTAGTATCAATTCCAACTTACGACTTACCCATTCCCCCACCCCCCGGTGTGACATTTTTGAAATGCTTCCCGCGGGGCCAGCTAAGCTATGCAAATGTCCCACCGTAGAGCTTTGGAACGAGTGCAAATATCTTATAAACATTGATGTAAACTGAATTCGTTGTTTCGACTCTTTCACCAATAAAAAAGGTATGTCTGTCTGTACGGATTCCTTTTTTTTTGGGGGGGGGGGGGGGGGCAGGCAGGTTTGGAATTGATAACTGGACATTAAAAATAAATCATAACAAGGGAGTTTTAATGAGGGGGGGGGTGTGGAGTATTTGGGGGGAGGGTCATCGAAAAAAAATGTAATGTCTCTGAAGTGTCATCCTTTTTCTTTTTTTTCATAGGGGGAGGGTCAACCTTTTTTGTTTGAGTACTGCGTGTATAAATCACCCTTTGGTGCAGCGATCCAATGGGGCCATCCAAGGGATTCATCTTCCCATTTTGCCCTTGAAGCTCCCGGCTTGGAGGTGCACTGGTTGTCATTTACTGCTGGTTCCTTCACGTCACAGCTTCGCTTTTCTTCGCATAGCGCACTGGAGGGCATCCACAATAACCACAACTATTGGTTTCTCCCCTCTCAAAATCCTCCCACTCCCCGCAAACACACTTGCCCCTATATACTCCACGCGAATCTAAAACCATCTGGTATAAAGCTATATCACAGTGCTATAACAGACAGAGTACTACTGCGGATTTGAGAATTTATCTGTTTTAGATTCTTTACACAGCTAATGGTGGTCATTTTACAGTTTGCGATTAGCTAAGACAACTGAATAGCTAGGTGTTAGAATTTAATTCATCAACACAACCAAAGCCGTGCTGTCACGTTCATCGGGCCATGCGGAGCCGGTGTAGCAGGATTTTGGTTCCTACCCGATTTGGTTCCGGCCGGAACCGTTTTCCTAGGAAACAGGTTCCGGCCGGAACCAGTCTCCTGGCCGGAACCGATCTCCTGTTACACCTTAGATCTTAGATATTTATTCAGTCCTATTTCATAGTTTACACTAATACTGGAAGGTGCATAAAAGGATAAAACAGTGAAAAAATACAGCCTTATAACAACAACAAAGTGCAGGTGCAACAATGGAGGTGATAAATATATAGATAAACACGCAAATAAATAATCAGATAAATAATGATCGCTGAAGTAAAGTCAGCTTATAAGCGCCTAAGATATGGAGGCGTCTTCATTGTCTTGATCGCAGGGCCAATAGCAACATTAAATAGAGGTAACGATGGAGCATTGATCACGTGCTCAGGTAATTTGTTCCAACGCGGATTGTACGAACGAAAAATGAATAGCTAAAAGTAAGAACGTTGCACTGTAGCTGACAATAATACAAGTTATTATGTCTAGGGTTTGGGACAATATTGGGAGGGAAGCCAATCCCCACCAAGCCATTACGGATCTTATAAAACATTGCGGCCTGTTGGGCAAGTCTTCTCTCCTCAAGAGTGTCCCAACCCAGTGTGTTAACAAGTTCGGACGTACTGGTGTAGCGATCATAGTTGCTGCTAACAAAGCGAGCAGCATTTTTCTGAACTTGTTCAATCTTATTTATGCGGTCAGAGTCAGTGTAAGGGTTCCAAGCCTCTGAAGCATATTCAAGTTTGGGTCTAACTAAAGATTCGTAAGCTCGCTTCTTAACATATTTGGTACAGGGTTTCAGGGTTCTGCGAACAATACCTAGTGTTTTGTTAGATTTAGATGCGATTTTGGAGCAGTGAGTGTTCCAGCGAAGATCATGGGTCTGTGTGACTCCGAGGTAGTCATGAGATAGTGACGGAGATAGAGCCTCAGTTGCCATTTACATGATAGGTAAACTTGCTATATTCACGCTTATTGGTTATGTTCAACAGTTGACACTTGGCAGTATTAAATTCCATCGACCAATCCATACACCATTTTGCTAGTGTGTTTAGGTCGTCCTGCAAGATCTCGCAATCTAATTCAGATTTAATCTGCCGGTAGAGAATCGTATCGTCAGCAAATAACCTGATGTTGGAGCTAATGTTATCAGCAATATCGTTAATATACAACAGAGACAGGGTCGGACCGAGGTCAGACCCTTGTCGAACACTGCCGGCTCTGAGTATCTGCCGGACATGAAAAAGGGGCTCGGTTAATTACGCACTCGCTACGGCCCGGCTCGCGCGACGAGAGATTAACTTCTGGCAAGATTTGTCATTAGGTGAGCGGAAATTCTTCCATACAGCCTGCTCAGACATTCTACCATTATGACACGGAAACATTGTGCAGCAATAATGTCAAACGTATCGGGGGAGGGTCATCCCTTTTTCTGCAACCTCAAATGAAGGGCCGTGGATTTTTTTAGAGAAGCAATGGGGAGGGCCAAGGTTTTCCCTTGTATCTGTTGCAAAACAACTCCAGCCCACCCCCTCCTCATTAGAAACGTACACTCCCTAACTGATAAAATGTTACTTAACCACCAAAGCTACATTCAGTAATAAAATCAGTATAACAGTGGAACTGTTTTTCAAGTAGGCCGTAAACTTATGAACTAAAACCTAATACTATACTAATACATTATTACATTCCATTAAAGTTACAGGAGTGTTCATTATTTATGGTTTTTGGGGGCGGGGCAAAAAAACGTTTTAAGTGCTTTTGTAGGGGGTCATCAAAGATTTTACCTATTCCACTGATAAACCCACAAAAAAAATACTGCAAAAGGCATCAGCTAAATATGTTTACGATTGTTTTAAAAAAAAGAGAGGAGACGTCCGATTATATAATTTAATCAGTAGTTATCTCTGATAGAATTTGTAAAACTAGTTATAAAGTCAAATGTAAATTATTGTAAAATTATCTTTTTAAATTATGGTAACACTAACGTTATTTGGAACAAACAATCAATGTACAACGTTTGTACACGATCCGGGGGGGGGGGGGGGGGGTCATCAAAGTTTTGACGTACCTGTCATGTAAAATGTAATGAAATTGTTGTTGTAATGCTAAGCCAACTGTTTAGTCTCCAGAGCACAGGAAACCAGTGTTTTAGAGAGCAGTAAAATCTCAAAAATTTGGGCTCGGGCCTTCGCCCCTCGCAATATTTCAACGCAGACTGCTTTGTTTCTATTCATACGCAGGATGGTATTCTCTTAGCTCATGATCAAAGGCACATCCCCAGAGGACAGATAATGCATTAGTGTTCGGGAGATTAGTTATGCCAATGCAGAGCCCTTTTTCATTTATTTGGGACTACGGGACAATGCATATGCAATACGATGCAATATAAGTACCCATGCGGGAAGGAGGGTGAGGTAGAGATTTTCAGAATAATACCTGTATATACGTTTTCTACTAAACAAAAGTAATGTATCATGGAAAATACCATAAATCTAGAAACATTAATAGTAAATTTAATAGATTACATATGTACGAAAATTCAGTATATGCAGTTTGCATTCTTTCTTGCACATCCATCCTTTTTATAAGTTTTAATTCATTCATAGGAGGTTCATAAAAGTTTTAACAAGTGAAGCAGATGAAATGCCATAAATGAACACTCCCTTTGAGACTTTCTTGATTATTTTCTTCAATATGCGAGCTCGAATTTAGTTTGTCGTCAAGTATACCACCTAGGGAGTTACCCTTTTTATTCGAGTACCAGATATGGAGATAACGGACTCACGCATAAATGCTGATGGCTAATGCAGATGATGTGAATTATACTTTAGGATTGTTTCGGGCTACCCCGGCTGCAAGCAGTCTTCGGGTCTCCTACCCACTCCACCCAGAAAAAGGCGGCGGGAAATATCTTCTCGCAGGATATATTCGGTCAAGTTCCTGACCTTCCCTACTCTAACCCGGTCTACTTGTGTAGTTGGGACTGACAATCCCTGATATTTGCTACTGATCGGCATGTATAGTTTCCCCGTGATATTTCAGGATTTCAATATTAAACGAAACAGACTCATATAAAAGAAAAGTTATGTTTATTTATATTTCATACAAACATCAACACCGTTTAATACTATCGTTACGTGTACACAGGATGCCATATTATTTACAAAGCTAGCCGGTAGCTTATAACTGGTTCAAGATTCAACAAACACATCAAGTACAGAAAGCGAGGACAACTAAAGGCTATACAAAAACAGTTCAGTTGTCACCGCAAACTGAGTCTCAACGACTTGAAATGTTCCGTATTTTGCATGCAATCCCGGTACGCGGTATACCGGCCGGGATATGTCAAAAAAGACATTCTGTTGCCGCATTTTGATCGCCTGCCCACATGCAAGCACTGAGGTTCCCATACATCGTGACGCCGCTAATTCGTACTTCAGTACTTATCTATGTACTTCATCTGCTGATTTGTTTACCCAACGCCACCCGGGGAGGGGGGGGGGGGGGGGGGGGGGGGGGTACTTACATGAAAAATGGGTATGTATGTGAGGGTATGTATGTGAGGCCAAGAGGCTCAAACCCTGACCCTGTTTTACCCAATCCGAGCTCCAAAACCCTGATTGCCCAAAAAAAAAAAAAAACTGATTGCCCCTTCTTTAAATAGTTTTAAAAACATGGTCGCATAGAAGCTAAAACTGAAAAACTGAACCCTAACTGCCTAAAAAATACTGAACCCCGACCCTGACTGCACCCAAATTATACTCAAATCCTGACCCTGATCTGCCCAAATCAGGTCAAAACCCTGACCCTACCTGCCCAAACCTGACCCACCCAGGCGGCACATACATAATACGTCACAAACAGGAGTACCCCCCCCCCCCCCGGGATTTCAAAGGCCCGATCTTCGATGTGATTTGTGCTGCGATTTCAAGGGTATAGTTATTGCATTTTGTAATACTGTAGTTTTGTGACGTCGCTCTTGAAATCGCTGCAAAAGCGACGGCAGAGTAAGCAAGAAATGAACACGCCGAAAGCATGAGCACCAACCTCGTTCAGAAGCGGAAACCTCGCTTGCATGCTATATTCACATTGCTGAGGGAGAATGAGCATTCTGATTGGCTAAATTATTCTGCTTACGTTTGAAAACTAGTTTTCACTGGAATGTAAGCGACGGGAAGCTCGACGGAAGCATAAATGCAAGAAGAAGGAAACCTTCACTTCCTTCTGATTCCGTCGAGCTTCCGCTTCCGTGTCCGTTTCTTGATTTCCGGCATTAGAACGTAATGCTCTTTATCTTCCACTTCTGCTTCCGTCGCTAGTGGAAACCAGGCTAAAAACCGCAGCAAAAATCACCAGTGTACACGGGCCTTAGGGATAAGACGCTAACTTCACGAATGGCTCCTTTGGCCGTTTTGCAGTATCTTCACTGGGCTAGTTCCGTACAGTTTCATTGTCGTAACATCAGCATTCAGTGTTAGTTCTATTTCCGAGGAGTTTTTCTATAATTTGCTGATAATTTAATTTGTTTTGCGTTTTCTGGAAGGCGAACGTGTAACTGTGTCACGGCTTCTCCTGCCTTGTACTATCCACAGGTACCCCAAGCTCAAGTTATGAAAATATAACTTAAGGGTTTGTATGTGAGCGTAACGAACTCCGTTTACTGTAATTTGTTTGAATAAAAATGACTTACCTTGCGACTGTGATGTCTTGTGTCATGTAGGTAAGTCATTTTTATTCAAAAATATTACTACGGAGTTCGTTACGCTCCCAAACATACCCTTATAAAGTTATATTTTCGTAACTTGAGCTTGGGCTGCCTGTGTGCCATCTAAAGTGACGCTGCCACAGGAAGTCCGCACTCCAGTAATGATTCACAGAACCTGAGCATCTCTGAATGCTAGTGCAACAACAGCCTTCTGGTGCCCACTGTATTCCCGGACCACCTCCCCTGCGTCAACATTCCACAGACGAGCGAGGTTGTCTGAAGAAGCTAAAAAATAACACAGAAAACATCATTACATTTCCCTCATTTATATCTCATACCCGCGCCGGAAAGAAGGCTGGTAAGAACGGCTTCAGAGTTAGGCCAGCTGTACAAAACATTGTCGGTGAGAACTGCCTTAGATTCTTTCATACAGCACTTGTTCCTTTGTGCCACCAGGAAAGTAGCGTTATTTTCGGTTATCGATTGTAGATTTGTTGCTTCCTGCGATAAGCTGGGACAACTAGCCTCGCTTTGATGCCTTTGTGAATAAAGTACGTACCCAGCATACCCTTATCGACTACCTGATCAAACTCAGTGTCTAAATAAGAGAATACAACCATAGAGGTTAGAGCTACACTAGACTAGTTCTTACCGGTAACCAGATACTGCGAGTCTTCAGAGAAGGCACAGTCCCACACCCACCGTTGTGACGAGTCACTGAGTGTAGTTTTGAGCGAGAAATCTGCAGTCTGCCATATTTTAACAGTCGTGTCTGCGGAGGTAGTGGCCAACAAACTAAAAGAATGAATATGAACAAATTCAGGTTATCAAAATAAGAAAGCGAATTTGTTTTACGCTTATAGGGATCACACACGCACGCCGGACACGCGGCAAATGATAAAAAAAAATCATGTGCGCATCTTAAATCAAGCAAGCAACAGATGAAAGGGCTTCACTTGACCCATTTCAGAATTTGAATCTGCTGTCCTATTCCCATACTCCATTTCGGTCTGGTAGCGTGGTTTGAGTCATTGACCGAGAGCGTTTCTTGAAATAGCTGTATCTTCCCACTCAAACGGAATTAAGCTAAACCAGACGAGACCATGCAGGTACACTCACTACATATAACCTCACCATATCACTGCTTGTCTACGTATTACTGAAAAAAAATTATATAGTAGGAAAAACCATGGAAAATCATGGAAATACAGCTTTTCATGGTATTTCCATACTATGTAAATATGCATAATTTTCCAATTTATGGCATTTTCCCATAATAAATATCGAGCACTCACCACGAGTCTGGGCTGAAGAGACACTTGAGTGCATATCTCTTGTGAGCCTCTACCTTGGTCTTAGGGTGTAGTACTGTGGGGACATCATTAGTGCCACCAGACAAACTCCATACGTAGCAATTACCCTGGTGTAAACAAACAAATACAGTCGAACCTCCCGTAATCGGACACCCTTGGGACCTAGCATAGCTGTCCGCTTACAGGAGATGTCCGCTTACAGGAGGTGGCAAATGTAGTGTATTATTAGAGAAATGGTCGGGGCCGCGGAAATGTGGCCGCTTACAGGAGGTGTCCGTTAGTGGAGATTCGACTGTAGATGAGAATGTCACAAAACACTATGGTCCTCACCTTACACATATACACAGAGATGTTATTAGTCGGTTAAGACAGTGTTTTACTGAGAAATAAACCACTCATATAACTCATACGAAACTACAGCCGGGTACTGAGTGGCGTATTTTTCATATCACGTTCGCCGCATTTTGAACTACAAAGATGGCGGCAAGTTTGAGAAAATCACAGAGGAAGATGTAAACAAAAAAAGCCAAATACGATCTAAAACTCTCTAAAGATTTTCTCAACTGCAACGAAGAGACAAGAAAACCCGATAATACTACTAATGCCTTAATTACAATTTATTTTTTGGTGTAGACTGCAATTAAATGTATGCTATGCAGCTGATTAAAAATGCATATATTCAGTGTAAATGTATGAAATCAAGTGCAAACATGTTGGGAATCAGGAGACTGGAAATTTACTGAGAAACAAATATTTGGGACATGAACAGTTTATTTAGGACTGTATAAAATAAATTAGTCTGGATGAACTGAAAAGAAATCAGGAGATCTTTTGAGAAAACACGTCACTTCTCAAGCTTGTTAGAGCTGTCATCGCGGAAGACCAAATTCTCGATGTAAAGGATATTTGAAGACCCCGGTGGAAAAAGGGCGTAAGTAGTATGTTAATCGGCGCTTAATTAAACTGACAAAAAAACAAAGTAATTATCATCTAGCATGCTAAGATATTACTTGAAATGTAACAGGAATTAAATACGGCTCAACAGCAAAAATATTTATTTTTGTTTTGTTATGCTATATTGGGGGAAGGGGGGGGGGGGAGGGGAGGGGGTGGAGATAGATCTAGAAAGAACATTATCGCGCGCGAGCTCATTGGCCGTACGTTTCGGCGGGAAATACCTTACCGCTTACAAACTGAATCTCAAACGGACTTTCGCTCTATCTGAAGTCGGACGCCAAGCTGGAGAGATAGTTGAAACAGTGGAGATACTTGTTGGAAAGACGGAGTAACATTTCGAAAAAGCAACTCTATGTAAAGGGCCGTTGGACATCATTAAGTCGCCGGCTTAACTCATGGTTGAACGAAAAAGGCGGTTTGTTATCGCTGGAGATTTACATAGAGTTGTGTCTTCAGGCGAAGCAAACTGCGAATATTTTGGAGCTAAGGCGGCCATTTCGTTAAGTTTCGTGGTCTGAGCTTTCCAAAGATAGTCGTGTCGGGCCTGGTCTGTGCTTCGCCTGGGGACTTCTAAAAGATTGTTAAGACGAAACCGTATAGAGTTTCCCTGTCAAAATTTTTGCTGTGTACCCACAATTCTTTTTGGCCCGTGTAAAGTCCGAAGTTAAACCGAACAGAATCGGGTCTAACCTGTGTTAGCTACGGGGATAGCTCGCGAGGATTTCGAAAAGATTATAGTTTTAAACAGCAAAGCGACTAAACTCTGTCGGCCGTGCAATAAGTCCGCTTTACAATCAAAATAAGTGAAAGTGTGAAAACTCGGGTGGCGCAGTGGTTAAGCGCTTCGCCTCTCACCTCTGTGGCCCAGGTTCGAATCCCGGACGCGGCGCCATATGTGAGTTGAGTTTGGGCTAGATTATAGTATACCCCGCAACCCCAGATAGATAGTAAAAACACTGGCACCGTGGTTCGCAGTCACAGTCACGCAGTCGAGTGATTAGCATATTCATCAACTTCGGCCACCAACAAAGACTGATTAGCAGATCGATGCGTCATATTAGGCCCGGTCGTTGTGTCGTTCTCAAAAAGACCTGAAAGAGATCACGGGTAACTTAGCTTCATATTACGACAGTTCCCATCCCGTACAATTGCGTCGTTTTCGAAAAGATCACAAATACTGATTCACACTAGAGACATCCCGTACCGATTGTGTCGTTCTCAAAAATCTTAGATTAATCATAAATAATAAATAGGGTGCAGGAGTTTATAATTAACCCCTCTCTTGTATCCTTCACAAACTTTTCTTTATGTATGTATATTTCCTATTGTGTGTTTTTGTGTGAAATAAACGAACCATTGAACCATTGGCTCCGTGTCGTTCTCGAATTTGAGTTAGAAAATTGTTAGAAAACTGTTAGAAAATTGCAAAACTTACCGCCGTTTTATCTTCTCATTAGTTAATAAGCTGTTTATCCAGAAAGGTTTTCCAAGTTAGAACTGATCTAATTACCGAATTAACAAGCGCCGTTAGCTCAATTGAAATAGAACAAAGCACGCGAGTCGGTAACGCTCCTTTATTCGGCAAAGTTCTTTCAAAATAGATGGATCGACGCGAGCATTACGGGTTATCAAAATCTTACATACCACAATAACTACTTCAACTTCATTATGGTTTTCATGCATGTAAAAATCATCAGGCTGCTTGGCAGTTGTTTCCAAATATGAGTTCCACTCGTTACAAGCTAAGGTAAGTTTTAAAACTTCCCGCCGTTTTAGATCTTAATTAGTTCATTAGCTTGTTTATTCAGGAAGTTTTCACGCGAGTCGGTAACACTTCCTTTATTCGGCAAAGTCTTTCCAAAGTAGGCGGATTTACGGGTTATCAAAACCTTTAAGTATCCCCAATAATAATTATTACATCATCTACATGTTGGCTTTATTCAATCGCTTCACTGCGAGACTGCGGACCACGGTGGCACTTAGTTATGTGCCTTACTTATCAATTCAAAGAATTACGGTGCCAAGGTTTTCTAGGTGGTAGCTTCAAAAGTTGCGGGGTATTCTATAATTGCTCCCCAACACGCTAAATTCCAATTCGATCTGTGGATTAGCCGGGACCTGGCTTTGATCAGTCCCCATGGTTGTTTCAGGTCTCGTTAGAAATTCAGAGTTTTTTTTTTTACCTGGGTACTTAAACAACGTTTCTTTGTGACTGGCGCACTATAGCGTGAAGCGAATTTTTGATGAGTGAATGGCTATGTCTTCAAATTTGAAAAATCAATACGGCAATGCATGGAAAAATAAACAAACAAAATTAATGAAAGGTTTGAAAAAACCAAAAGAAGCCAAAACAGAATTAAGTTAACTGAAACTAAAAGAACTGTTTGACCTGTACTGAAACTGAGTATTGTGTGTGTAAATTTCACGATTCTCGCGAAAGAAAAACAAAATTGGGCAAACATACTTAACTTACGCCCTTTTCCCACCGAGGTCTTCATTTATTTATTTTCGGATTGAGGGATTGTTAGTGCTCTAGCTAATACGAGGCTTACGATTTTCCTACAGTTAGCCGGGTCCTCAGGCCAGGTTGATATAACATTTGGTTTGATTTTCCAACATTTTCATAGTGCAAGAGCATGATATGCAACATGGAGGCCAGCCCTGCTTACCTTGTTATTGACAGCTGCCATGTAGCTTGCTTCTCTGTCGATACTTATGGACAAGATGGGAGCATTGGCATCTGGAATCTAAACAAAATATTACTGGTCAATACCTGGAGCCCATGGACCCAATTTTCTCATGCCTGACTGGTAATGATTAGACTGGTAACACTGGTATCAGAGCAAGGCCAGTTGTCCCACAGATTGCAAATTAGATTCGGGCAGAAATGTCTTAGTTTCTGTCGTGGTCACACTCTTGTTTTATTTTGTATCATAAGGAAATTAACATTATTTTCTGCCATCTTCTTTTCCTGTGATGATGTGAGGCAACAGGCCTTGCTTTGACACCTTTATCAATAAGATCAATACTGGTTAACATTATTGGTTTCACATTTCTTGTTTGTTTGGTGGTTTTCTATACCTTTGAACATCTTATCAGTCTGTTAGCATACATGTATTAAATATATTGGAAAGGGAAAATTATAAAATCAAACTTCTAAACAAAACTATTTGACATTTTTCTCTAGGATATTTAGATTTAAAAGTTTATGAATTGTAACTCCTTTATCAACATCAACATTCCTTTTCATAGACACTGGTATGCATGATTGATATCAATTAATTTGTAAGACTACAAATGCAACACACCAACTGCTCATTATGGTCTGTTCGCAGGTCCCACATGTGAATGGCTCCACTTTGATCACCAACAATTAGTTCACCCTGTCACAACAAAATCAAAAGTGAATCAGTACACACATGAAGCATGCAAACATTTTCTATTATCCCAATAATCAGCCTACAGGTATAAGAAACTTGAAAATTAATAAATCAACCATTTCCAATAAGGAATATTTTCTGTGTGATACAGTACACCAAAATAGCTTGAATAACAACAAACCAAAGTTACCTACATGTAGCCAGTACAAAGCAGATACACTTTTGAATTTTCTTGAAAAAGAGTTTTAGATTTTAGGCAACCACTGGTACAGCTTACATTAATTAGGCTCAGTTTGGGCAAGTTGAGTGTCATACTCAACATTCACTTGTTACAGAATTGGACCAAATAGGTACTATATGTATGCTGTAGCTTGAACCAGTCTGACCAGGTCTTAATGATTTCATAGGACCATATATGTGTGTGAACCATCAGATATTTGTAGCATATATATTTACCCATTGGGACTCAGTATATTTGGTGGCCAAGGATGCTTGTCATATTTTTAGGGGTTGAAAATTTGCACTCCATTTAGGGGGTCTTTCAAGCAAAAAACAAACACTTCTTCTAAAATCTGGTAAATCTGGGTAAATGGTCCTTTGGGTTTAAACATTATGCATGTAAGTACATGTATCTAGACCCTTTGTACTAATGCCAGAGTTCATTGTTTGCCTGGCCTTGTCACCCACCACGGGAATACACTTTCATTGTTTCACTTTGTCTTGTTCTTTTATCCAATTATCTTCCGGGTGAACTTAACATAACAATAGTGACATCATATGCAAGGGTCTATTGGTAATTAAAATGAACACAGTTTGCATGTTAGTGAGATAATTATTTTACTATCACTGATTTATAATTTGAAGATCAAATTTTGCAATAATGCAAAACACCAAAACATTGATGGGTGGGATGGGTGACACTCAGAAAAGTATTTCTAAGCTATTATAAAGGTATTTTTAGGGTAATTGTATTTTTGAAATGAGGTACTTTTAGGTGTTTTCAAGCTTTACCAGAGAGCATCCCTGAGCTTTTCACCTTGAAGTCCCCCTAGTAATTTTATTCATCTCTCTTATCTTGTTTGGTATCAGTAATGCAGAGAAAAGTCTAATGAAGAAATGTTCAGACCTGATTTGGATGAAGACACACACAGTTGACGGGTGCATTCACTTGGAAAACCCTTTGGCACTGAAGGTTGCGTGACCTGTTCAAAACAATGTTCCAAACTACATGAATGGAAAAATTAGTAGTAGGGTCTTATATCAGTTTATAATACACTGTCAGTTAAACCTGTATTAAGAAGACAGGAGCCAAGGTCCTCTCCCCCCCCCCCCCCCCCCACACAAATAATAAAGGCTTTACTTATTGCTGTAATATCACGGTTCCCTATGTTTTCATTGTTCCGAGAGGGACATTTAATCTTTAAATGCCCTGATCACTGCTATTTATTGCACCTCATGCATAAACATTAGGTACGATTAGTAACTAATCATTAGATTGAATTGATTAAAGTAACTAATCATACCTAACATTTATGCAAAAGGTTTGCTTATTAGAAGAGAATGCACGCTGGACATGAGAGGGTCAAAAGCATCAACTCCTGCTCCCCTCTGGCACGACTAGCCCTGCGCTCCCGGATAAAAAAAAAATCCACATTGACCCATCTTCATCATAACCTTCAATGTATCCATGTGGGATACTTAAAACCATAAAAATAATGTGACGTAATTAAAATCCTTGCATGCTCTTTGGATATTTAGTCAACTGCATAATAACTAACAAATAGATGAAGTGAATGATTAACAGATTCCCAAGAGTATTCATAGCAACCCAAAAATAATTCATTTATTCATTTTGAACTTGTTGACTTGGCCAAAAGTGTTTTTGTTTTACTCTCCTACTTCCTTGGAAACCGTAATATTACAAACTGATAGCATGGCACTTCAGTTGATGTAGGACTTCAACAAAACCTCCCTCGGCTTTTGGGTACATTTAATCACTAATAAACCTCATGCAATGCTATTACTTATAATAAATAGTACTATCAAGCAGATTATGATTATGTTCTTTGTAAATTGCCTTAGTTAATCGTTAAATCAACATGTTGTAGTTCAAATTTGATCTCAGTTAAAAAAACTGTTTTAGAAGAAGCATAATTTTTCTGTGTTGTTTTAGTGATCTAGCCCTAAAAACCCTAAATTAATGAGCAATTGGATTTACTTAGGTTAGGGTTTTTTTAACTTGTGGATGCACACATGTGCAGGAACAAATTATTGGGGTTAGGTGGATTTTCATTTCTGAATGCTGTATCCTTTTCTGAAGATGTATGTTAGCAAAATTCATACCATGTTCGGAATATTATGTTTGGGATACGAGATTTTCCTGGCTAACTCGCTTAATATTACTGGCAGGTGGCTCAAACCTGGACAGGCATGGTATTGGGTCCCCATTAATTACTTAGTGGCGATGACGTAACAATGACATCATTGGTCATTTGAATTAATTTAAGTACATGCCTATATCTCCCTCATTTCTAATGCCAGACAGTTCAATCTTGGACAGGCATGGTATTAGGTCCCCATTAATTACTTAGTGGCAATGACATAACAATGACATCATTGATCATGTGATTTTAAGTACATGCCCATATCTCCCTCATTTCTAGTGCCAGCCAGCTCAAACTTGGACAGACATGGTACAGGGGCCCAGTGATTCACTTAGTGGTGATGATATAACAACGACATCATCGGTCACATGGTTTTTATTATATGCCAAAATAGCTCACTGACGATCCTCGAGTTGCCCTTAGGGGCCCTATGTTTTTATGTTGGTTTAGGGTTTGGATTAGTTCATAGGGAAAAATCATTATTTTTGTGTTTTTATTTGTGATCTAGCCCTAAAAGACAATTAAGTAGCACTCACATATTGGTTGTCCGAATGTGAAATTAACTTGCCAAAAAAATTACAACTAACAATGCAGCAGCTCTGAAGCAGGGTCAGTTAGTCCCACCCCTGGTGCTGGTTCTAGTTTATTCACCAACAAAGCTTGGTTATTTCTTCATATTTACAGAGGCTATTGATCAAGAGATCCTTGCAATGGCTCAAAGAAAATACACACTTATTGTATGTGGTAAATTTGTGCTTTAATTAGGACGTCTTGTCGTCCGAGGTAGGCATTACTTGTCTATGACGAGCGGACAAGTTCTAATTTTGCCCTGACCAGCAGTGTTACCTCAAGTCCCATATTCTGGCTGAACAATCCTCTCCGCCAGTGAACATCCATTTTCCATCCTCATGAAATCCTACTGCTGTGACATTTTTGGAGACACCATCATAATTCACAACCTAACAGCAAGAGAGTATTGTCAGGCACACTTCCTTGTAAAATGAAAAGTTTGCTTTCTTACAAATGTATGACGCCATTATAATAATTTTGAAAGAAATCGTTATCATGATTATCATTGCTATAAAAATTATTATTACAAATTAATAACCTCGAAAGAAAATTACATGGTAGGCACTAATTTGACCATACACAAATTCACATTCGCTGACTGACAGCCTACCATGTAATACAATGTAGGTGTATACAGCACCAGATGAGTGGCAGTACACTATATCTATACTTATGCTTTCAGCTTGAGTTTGTAACTCTGATAAAGCACAGCTACTCATTCTGTATCTATTACTTATCAACCTCATTAATAACAATTCATTACTTATCAACCTCATTAATAACAATTCATTACTTATCAACCTCATTAATAACAATTCATGAAGGAAAACCAAAGGAAATCAATGTGCAATTAAAATAAGTGATCTGTAAATCTGATACAGATTTCATCCTGATTTGCATAAACATTTTCTTCAATTTTCTCGGCCGACATAGGTTAATGTATCACCAAAATAACTGAAAAATATGACTCTATACATCTAGAAGTTTGATAAGCCATATAAAGAATTTGTGTCCATACTTATCAGATTTACAAACTCTTGCCTCCAGCTCAAGTGTGTAAATTCGATAAAACCTGGCTACTCATTCTGTATCTATTACTTACAGGATTTGGGTTGGCAGAATTCATATCATACATTCTTATGTGCTGATATCCTGTAAACAAAGGAGAAGACAAACATTAAATAATACAAGTTATTACGTGGATGAGAATGTTTTACCAGGAACCAGGAACTACGTCACTCGTAGATTTTCACTTGCTGGAAATTTACATGATGGTTTGAAGATACAAAGTTTATCCTCTCGAGTCCAAACCATTTCACTCATTCATGCACTGCACTTGCAAAATATTTTGACTCTTGAGGATAAACTTCATATATTTGCACCACCATACATGCATGTAATATCCTCTATTAAGGTGTTGATCACTAATCATATCATGGTTGACATCAAGTCCAGATAACACACAGCTGGAGCTTAATTTGAGCATTATTTCAAAACACACAGTGTATGACAAACTAGATTTTACCTGCTGCAGCCAACATCTGTCTGTCTGGTGTGATATCCATTGAGTTCACTTGGTAAGAAGTTGTCAAGGATGAAACTGCCTGAGTGGACCGCCTAGTATGCTTCATTGTTTATTTATTGTAAATTAATTATATTTATCATATGAACCTCCATGTTTTGTACATTTTTATATTACTTAAAAATGATGGCAGTGAAAATGGATTAAATTAAAACAATAATAAAACAAGGATATGTTGATAAAATCTATTTACTTACTAGGGATTTATTTGCATGATTATTTAACAAATAAAGAAGCCTTAGCCATGTTTTATACTATCATAAAACATGATGGGCATTTGAGAACATGAGAGAAATGTTAAAGCACAAGCCGAAGGCGCGTGCTTTCAACATTTCTAGAGTGTTCTCAAATGACCAGAGTGTTTTATGATAGTATAAAACATGGATTTAAGGCTTCTTTATCTGTTTTATAATATAGATTTACGCGCGCGATGAAAGGAAACCGCCAGTTGAAAACTATATAACACGGCTAACCATGTTATATACTCTGATAAAACATGGCTTCTTAGCCAATCAGAGTGTGCGTACTATCGTATCTATATTATAACAATGCTTACGAGTCACAGAGTAACAATACTCGCTGAACATATTTACAAGTCCATGAATGATGCCTTCTGAGGAAATGTGCTTTGCAGTCAATCATCTCATGTTTTGTCTCACAGACAAGGATTTTGGTTTGAGTGTTGTTTCATTTTTGATTTTCCAAAACTGTGCTCTAGCTAAAGTTAAAGACTATTTTTGAAAAGCTGTGTGGTGCAGTAGGAATTTCATACAGTTACACTTTCCTAGAAGTATGCACCCCGTGTTGTACTGTCAAAACCCAGATGAAAGTGCGAGCTGCTACTCGCTCCCCACGGCAGTTAGCATACCTTAATCAACTTTTAGTTGATCATACCAGTGTTTATCTTCTCCACCAATGCAGATCAACACTAGTTTCTTTACAGGAACTGGTCACCATCATAATTATATGTATGTCTGAACAGCTGAAGAAAATATTCATATGCCAAGTTGGTCTTCGAAAAGCCGGCTTCTTGATAACTTTACATGCAATGACTTTTACAAAGATCTGAAGGACTGATGGCTCTATTGAGTATAGTCATTGTGGATATACAAAAGGTAAAGTTTAGAAAATGTAAAAAGTCCGATCCAAACTCAAGTAATTAGTAACACGTTCCTTTTGTTTGGTGACCCTTCGATTCAAAGCACCAATTTTTAATCCTCAGGAATCTGAACTTTAGTAAACTCTGTAGCCTGCTTTCAGGTGGTAGATGGCGTTTTTTTCGCACAGCAAATGGATCATCGAAGTGGCCATCATATTAGCTGATCGTGATTGAGACCTGGGATAGAATGACCTATGGAGGGGGGAGGGGGAGAAGCTTCTCCCCCACCCCTTCCCCCTCCATAGGTCAATGATTCGATCCCAGGTCCCAATCACGCTCAGCCAATATGGCGGCCGCTTCGATGATCCATTTTGCTGTGCAAAACGTAGTACTAGTAGACGTTGAGGCACACATTCCTGTCTTATCTCTACCATATATTGCTCTGTTTGAAGCACTGGTTGCGTGGCTGAACAAAATCTGTCCCATGTTAAAGAAAGCAGGATATAAACTCTGCAGTTGTCCTTAGGTTTAAGAAAAAGTATGGTAATGCTCTTGTGTGTAAATACACTGTACATGTACGTTTTTGAAATCACCTTTTCTTTAGAATCTCCTACTGAAATGTGTAGTGTCAGTCACAAATTTGTTGTACTCGGTCAATCGGAAGGTTTTAGTAAACACTACAGTTCCTTCATACTCATTTCACTCGTGAGTCAAAGCATCAAGTTAATGATGACAATCGACTCGCAATTTGTGAGTGTCTATACTAAGTCATGAACATTCTGCAACATCTGACTTGCAAGGTGTGAGTCGGAATGAGTGAAATTTTGACTCCCCAGGTTAAGAATCTTGCATGATCTTACATGATCCTGCAAAATCTTGCCAAGATCTAAGATCTAATCTTGGCAAGATCCTGGGTTGTGACTTGCAAGTGGAGGTTACGCTACTTGGGAGTGGTACTGTAAGGTACTTGACCCTATTCTTGGGCTGCCAGTTTGTCTTGCACACTTGTGGCCTTGACTGTTATTGGGCAGCTAAACCTATACTCTGGCATGCATAATAGATTTATGGAATAGTTTTCTTTTGGCCAGGATAATTGAGTGACAGATTGATGCATTTGATAGTTACAATGTAACAAATCTACCATCTAACAGCAGTTGAACCATTTTGAACAGCATCTCATTTTCTTGTAGATTTTGTGCGCCATTTAGGTTTTATTACACTACAAGTAAATGTAAAAAAGTACACACACACATGTACACATTAGAGTTGAATTGCTCCAACAATAATTGATGGTTTAGACTTCTGTTGATGGTTTAGACTTAGCTAAATTTAGTACTAATTTAGTTGACATCACCTAATTGAAATGACCCATGCCAATGGTCCTCAGATCCGGAGGAGACATTAATTATTGACTATGGTTTGACTAAATTTGGTTTGCATCTGACTGTATGAATCAATGGTTTTACTTTCAAACTAAAGTTTACATTCAATGACATTAGCATAACAAATGTAATGTTTATCAACACAAAACATTGCTATTTATCAATCCCTGGAGATTCAAAAGACAGATGTGGCAGCCATGTTGGAGGACGGAACAAAAGACACTAATGAGGAATCTTTTGTTAATGTTCCTCCAACAAGCAACCCAAGAATAACTGCATTTATAAGCAATAAATAGATACATGTAGATACATGTACAACAAATTGATTAAAACTAAAATAAGGGCACACGCTATGAAGTTAATAACACAGCTAATCAATATTCATAACATTTAAGTACAGTATATGATAAATTGTAAAACAATAACTAAAGAGATAGTCTGACATACATGTATTCAAATTATTATTTCAAAGGATATGGAGTCCGGGTGCTGAACTGTTCTAAAGCATATTCCGCTGTGAGCCTGCCAGAATCGGATGGTATGGTCGTACCCCGCTGTAGCCAGAAGCACTGGCTCGGTCTGTCCGTTTCCCCCAGTCATTTTCGATGTGAATTTATGTCTGTTTTTAATGAAAATCCATCTTTGATCCCGAATTCGACTGTTCCCTCGACTGGAGACTGACCCCCCGACTCGGAAAGGAACTCCAGGAGACTGGGTACTACTCGAGAACCCGCTGTCCATAAACAACACTTTTCAAGCAAAATCGAAATAAGCCTTCCTGACATAGCTCGTTTTTTTGCCTATAATAATTTAATATGTATAATTTGAACTCTTAGGGACACTGTGAATTGGTCAAGACAATGGGCATTGTGGGACTTACCAGTTATGTTCGATCTATCGGTACATTGTGGACAAAAATAGAGCTTAAAGACACCGATGTCGTGATAGATGGAAGCTGCCTGTTGTACTATTTGTACATAAACAGTGGGCTGGAGTATAGATGTGGCGGGGAGTATGACGAGTTCGCCGAGGTTATAACGGCATTCTTTAATGCACTGACGTGTAATGGTGTGAAACCATTTGTACTTATGGATGGAGCAATGGATTCCAGCGAGAGAAAACTAACAACCCACGTGACACGAGCCAAGAAAGATATCCAGGCGGGTTACACACTGTCAAAATCTACAGACGCAAGTGTGTTTCTACTGCCCATGATGGCGAGGAGCACAGCTGTGCAGGTCATACAGTCACTTGGGATACCGTTTGCTGTGTGTGACTGGTAAGTGATTATGAAATACTACCCAAGTTTATAGGACTACTAGATGTTTGGTGTCAGGGGTGGGATTTCATTTATTCGCAGGTAGAATCACTGAAAGAAGTGTGAATAATAATAATAATAAATTATTTAAGTGTTGATTAAAATCTAGCTGACAAAGGTCAAACTAATTGGGGCCACTATTTACAAACAATAATAATAAATGATAAATTAACTAATCTAATCTAATATGGGTTAAAATATTAAAAATATATAATATATAAATATGTAAAAATAGAATAAAGGATACAGAATCCTGTACTAAATACTCTCATTGATAAAATTGTTAAAAATATATATATATAGTCTTAATGTGGTCAAAATTAGTGCATAGGAATCTATTTATTCTGTATAATGTATTTTCAGTTGTTCTTTGCTGTGTACATTGTTTTATGTTATCCTACATAATGGTATAGCCAGCCATAGGTCCAATAAAACGAAGAGAAAAACGAGAAATCAAATGGCACATGACCGGACATACATGGTTGTTGCCAGAGGGTCAATTAAACAGGGGGGCTTCCCAAGGGACTGTTATAAATGTTTATCATGGAAGGGGATTTCCGCATTTATTTTAATGTGTTTACTGTGAGAAAATTAAGGCAAATGAAATTTTAATTTGTTTATTTATCTTTCTTTTCAAATATTTTTAGCTGGCAGCTCACATTTTTCAGCTTGCCCATTCCCTACCCAGGTACCCAGGTTGAGAATCTTACAAGATCTTGCAAGATCTTACCATTAGATCTTATCTTATTTTTCCTGAAGGCAAGATCTTGGCAAGATTCTCAACCTGGGTATTTCCTTATCTGCTACACTATTGTGCAGCCCTGATGTTCCACACTCCAGATTTGCTGAGAAGTATAATGCTGCTTCATACTCTTCACTGAAATGAATATACCATACATTTGGGTTTCTGGAAAACCCGAATAGCGAATACCGCGAATAGTGGCGAATAGTGGTGAATAGTAAATATAAGTTAAAGATTAATACTTACAGAATGTAAGTCCTTCAACGAGTACGAACCTGACGAGAGAATCACACCGTCAACAATCGCCATTTTGTTTTCCTCGTGTAACTCAGTTCCATGGATGGGTTACCTGTGGCACTCGAAAGCGAGGATGATCACGGCGCATGAAGCCGGAACTGTCAACCGAACTCGGGCCAAAGATATTGTTAGAAGGCAACTTTGCCAAAATGTTGGAGAAAATAAAAAAACAGCAAACATTTTCTACATACGTCATTGTGCACCTGACAGACCTAGTTGGGTTCCCTGTGGCCTCCGGTTTAGGTCAGCGATCACCAAAGACCGCCTGGGAATGCTTCATGTTGTAGACATTTCTTTTTATAATAGTTCTTTCTTTTTTTTCTTTTTTCGGTTTTTTTCAGATAGCGCATTTTCAGTTTTCCATACGTTCAGTCTCTGTAAATTTTCCCATGGACTTTGACTCGTTGTTGTGTACAGACAAAGGTATGGTAAACTGAAAACACGATTGCATGCTTTCCAGCGCAGCTACATCCATCAAATTTTAATAAGCTTTAAAATAATCTTTTACCAGACAGTGAATATTTCAGAAATTCGATTTTACTGAAATTATTTGGCACTGGATTCACATACAAACCCCTTTAAAAATGTCGGAATCTGAACTGCAAACTCTCTGAATTTCTATAACGGGACCTTTAGCGTGTTGGTTTTTGTGGAGGGAGGAAAACCGGAGGACCCGGAGAAAAACCCTTGGAGCAAGGGCGAGATACCAACAAACTCAACTCAAATATGCCGATATGGCACCGTGTCCGGGAATCAAACCTGGGCCACAGAGGTGAGAGGCGCCTTTAAAAATATTGATTGGCCTCGCTTTTGAGTGCCACAGGTAACCCATCCATGGAACTGAGTTACATGAGGAAAACAAAATGGCGAATGTTGACAGTGTGATTCTCTCGTCAGGTTCACCTAGGTTCGTACTCGTTGAAGGACTTACGTTCTGTAAGTATTAATCTTTAACTTATATTTACTATTCGCCACTATTCGCACTATTCACTCTATTCGGTATTCGGGTTTTCCAGAAACCCCCATACATTTTATTGAAGAATACAAAACCAATTTTTAAAATGACATGATTTGGTTATCCAAGAATACTAAAAAAAAATTCTTCACAAAAATACTTTGTATTAGGAAGGAAGTGCATTAAAATCTTTCTGGGATCAGTTGAATGCCAGGATAATTAACTTTAGAGAAGCTACTAATTAATGAATCAGCCAGCTTTTACACCAATTAGATTTATGTTTGTTTTATTCCAGCGAGGCAGATGAAGAGATTGCATCCCTTGCTCACCAGTGGAGTTGTCCAGTGATCAGTAATGATAGCGACTTCTTTATCTTTGAAATCCAACAAGGTTACATCCCACTGGCTTCCCTTGACTGGCAGACTCATCCTCCAACTGCTGAGTTATTTAGACGAGAGAAGCTTGCAGCACATTTGAAGTTATTACCTAACCTGTTACCATTGTTGGCCTCCCTTCTTGGTAATGACTTCATCAGTATGGAGTCCTTGGGACATTTTAATCTTGAACTCAAACGAATTCAACCCACGAAGAAGTGCAGTAAGAGGACATTGCGTTTGTTTCGTATTGTTAAGTTACTCTCAGAATCAAAGGAACTCGAGGATGCTGTTAAGTCCGTTTTAAAGTTAGTTACTGGAGCCAAAAACAAGGCTAATTTAAATGAAGCAATAAAAGTATCCCTTGGTGGGTATGCCATTCCTGAATTGAGTCTAAGTGACTTCTTTGAACAGAAGATTGTTCGGTCATCTTTGAGAACACTCAACAGTGGGGAAATTCCACCTTGGGTTCTACAGAGGTTCAGAGATGGCCATTTCCCTGGTAAATATATAGGTTGTCTTTCCACTGGGAAACGCTTTCTCCGCTTTCAAGTAGAAAATGTGGCAGAGAAATCTGCAAACTGCTGCTCTCTGCAAATAAGACTGGTTCTTTATGACATGATCATGAAATTACCAATGACTGAAAACAAGGAACGGAAAAACGAAGAAAGTATAAATTCGTTAGCCGTGAAAGAATGGGATAGAGATGGGAGTGGGTTGAAAAAATGTATACTGCAACCGTTATGTGGTATTACATTGGAGTATGGAGAGATACAGTCTTTAGAAAGCATTCCAGATTTACAAGTCACAGAAAGACAGAAACTTGTTTTAACTGTCTTGAAATCTGATACAAGTGCAATAGCTCGCTTGCCTGATCATTTCCAGCTATATGCAGCATCCATACGCTTCTGGATAAGCCATGCAGATCCAGGGATCACTGAAACTTACCTCAAAGCCTTGATTTTGACATCCATCCAGCTTCACAAGGCTATAGACCAGTTGGAAGGCTCATCTTCACGGTCAGGCACAACTGGAAATAAACAGTGCAAGGGAAGACGATTGTCCGACATCCCCTTTAGTATAGAAGTGCAGCATAGCTACGCACAGTGGCAGGCCATCATGCAAGAAGCAATCTACTTGAACCAGGTTCTCCTAGAACCTCTTGAGAGTCCTGTAATCTCGCGGTTATACAGTGGTGTTATGGCTCGGCAAATTGTTGCACAAATAGAAGAAGGTAGGTTAGTTTTAGCTTGCATTGGACCTCAGACAACCCAAGCTCTAATTTAAAGTTGTTGGTGTGTTTATTTGTCAGTATATAATTATTAGGCTTTGTGTGGGATTACTATAAACGGGGAAAATTACGAATTTTATCACTATTGAAATATAAACATACCTTTGCTCTATCTGCCGTCCTTTATTAGCAATTTTGGCTTTTTTTTCCTTTTCTGATCTCCCTAAGAGAGAGAGGAGATCAGAAAAGGAAGCAAAGCCCAAATCGTTAATAGACAAAATGTTTTTAATTTTATATTTCATATCATAAGTACATCACTAATGGATCACCATTGTATAGTCGATATAATTCGGTCACTCTTATTGTAACTAGTACATCTATGTTTTTCGGTAATTCATGCACAGAACATCTGAATGGGCTCCCTGTAGGCAAACACAGCCTTTTTTTCGCAGGCTAACTTAATTGGTTAAAATGATTGACATGATTTAACCCATAGGAAAAGAACCAGAGACCTTGGTTTGGGAAGTCGACATGTATCGAAATCTTCATGATGCGACCACTGAAGGCCTGCGTGACAAACTAAAGCAGATAACTGGCTCTAGACCTGAAGCAGCGGGAAGCCATGGGAAACTCGAGGACAGTTCGAACGAATGGCAAGAATACAGCAGAAACCAACGCAGGAAACAAAAAGGTGACAGAACAAGGGAAATAAAGCAACAACCAGCTATTCTGGGGGAAAACAGATTTGGATTGCTCTGTGAACTTGCTAGCCAAAGCAGCGAAGAAACCATTGTATCGGTAAACTAAGGTGTGGTTATTCTTCTGATACACCTTGTTGACATGATGATTTTTGAGATTTGCAAACTGGGATCTCTAACATGAAAATAACCACTCTCGTCTCAAAGACCACCTATAAATCAATTTTTTTGGGAAAGTTTTAATAGGGAATGAAATCCTGCAAAGATATTAAAGATGGGATTTATATCTACTTCTGTATGGATTTTGCAGTCATGCGTACACATACTTTGCATAATGTCATTTAAGGCTCTAAAAGATGTTTATGTAAGTTAACTAGAATTGTGAAAATAAAATGATATTTCTCTGCGGTTATTGACGCTTTTGAATCTAAAAAAAAACATCAAAACGAGGCTGTGTATGCATGCCTGCAAATCTATAAATCCCATACCATTAAAACTTTCCAAAAATGTTGATTTATTGGTGCTCTTTGAGGTGACTGGTTATTTTCGTGTTATATAGAGATCCCAGTTTGCTGATTTCAAAAGGTGTTTTAAGGGGAAAGACTTTTATTTGGGTCTACGGTTTTAGGCACGAGAGGTAGTTTGCTAAGCTGATCAATAGCTCTCGTGTGCGGCAATTTTTTCGCCTCAATTGACCGTGAGGGAAATATCTATCGTGTTTGATATTTTTAGTCTCTTGAGGCGAGAAATTCACTGTGTGCGCTGAAGAGAGCTAGAGCAGATATCGTATGAGTGGAACAAACGACAGCACTGACTACAGCACGGTTACTGTACGGCATGCCCTGACGTTGAAATGGTTTCCCATTGTTTTTGTCCTGCTGATCCAATCAAATCACAGAGGTACAGTTACAGCACGATTACGGACATGCCGTAGTTTGTCCCACTCATACGAAATCTGCTCTAACAGCTTCGCTTGGCGTAGTCTGTTGACCAATGAAAACGCACAGCGCTCTCACGTGATTTCAAAATGGCGACAACGACGACGACAACAATTTATCCACGGGTTCCTGTTTACATTCTAGTGCTCTCCCAAGGAGCCGTGCACTATAAAACTACAATATTAAGCATATTCCTACATTAAAACTATTAAAAATCTAACGATTAAAAATATAATATACAAAAGTCGATAACCTAGACAACAACAATAACCTGTATCACATTCTAGTGCTCTCCCAAGGAGCTGTGCTTATTTCTAAAATTAGTAATTGATTTGGAAAGTCGTATCTCTTCAGGTAACAAATTCCAGACAAAAGCTCCTTCGTAGCCAAAACGCTTTTCCCCATAGTTTGTTTTTGGGAGAGGCAATTGTAATTTTGTTGTCGAACCTCTTATATTATATGGCGTCACAATTTATGAATTAAATGTTTAGGCGCTTGATTATTGTACACTTTGTACATTTCGATGGCCAATAGCTTACTTCGGCGAGTAGATAGTCGGTCCCATTCTAATTTTTCAAGAAGAGGGCCAGCACTATCATCGAAGTTTGAATTTGTAATTATTCTGGCTGCTCGATTTTGAAGTTTTTGTAATTTTTTGGAAAGGTCAGTGCCCAGGCCATCCCAGACTATGCTGCAGTAATCAAAATTTGGTTGGATAAGCGTTTTATACATAGTTTCGAGGGAGGACATTGGGACAAAGGACTTTATCCGTTTAAGCGCGCCAATCGCACTTGCGATTTTACTTGAAATCTTCTCGACATGGCTTGCTCAAGTAAGTGATTCGTCAATATATACCCCAAGTGACTTTGCCGAGGCTATTTTAGGGACGACTTCATCTGCAATCTGTAATGTTGGGCAAATCATATGGGAGGATCTTTGTCGTGAGCCTAATAGTAGATATTCTGTTTTTGTCGTGTTTAAACTTAACCTATTGGATCTGAGCCACTCACAAACGTTTTTGAGGTCGATGTTGAGGTTTAGCTCATTCTCTGCGCTGGAATTACTTGCCATTGTAATACTAGTATCGTCTGCATACATTTGTGTGTTTGAAAACTCTAGGCAATTTGGTAGGTCATTAATATAAAGTAAAAATAATAAAGGTCCAAAAATAGTTCCATGAGGAATGCCACAGGAAAGGACTTCAGTGTCTGACAATATTCCGTCGACCACACACTTCTGCTCTCTTCCACTAAGATGTGATTTAAACCATGCGGTACTGGACTGGCACACGCCGTAGTTTTGTAGTTTTTGTAGCAGAATTGTGTGGTCAACAGTGAGTGTCGAACGCTTTTTTAGGTCAATGAAAATAATGGTGTTAATCAAGCCATTGTCTATGTTCAAAGCCCATTTGTCAGTGGCATCAAGTAGCGCAGTAACTGTTGAATGCAGCTTACGAAAACCAGATTGACAATTTGTTAGTAAGCCATTATTTAGTAAATATGTATAGAGCTGGTCGTAAATGATGAGTTCAATAGCCCACTTCTGCGATATGCTTTACTTGTCACGCACAATGGTTTCAATACGAGGCTTCGCGCTAAATTAAATTTATTCTTTTCTCTGTACTTTTGCTATTGCTGGTATCACGGAAATCGGCCTGTAATTGTTTCTGTTTGAGCGCATCCCGCTTTTATACACAGGTCTAACTTTTACCTGTTTCCACTCCCTAGGAAATATCCCTTGGGTAATGGATATAAAGATAATCTAGACTATATTATATTTTACTTCTAAAAGCAGTCATGCTAGAGGCCTGCTTGGCCTCAACTGACAGACTATTCCACGAAACAGCGCCCCTGTACCAAAAGCTCTTTTTGAGGGCCTCTGCCTTTGGTCTTGGAATGGAAAGATTATGTTCCGAGCCCCGTAGACTGTTCATGGGTATACTCGGGAACCTGCTTGTTTATGGTCTTGAACATAAAACGTTTCAATTGATTTGTACGTCTGTCGTTTAGGCTCGCCCAGTTGAGTTCCTGAATAATCGAGGCAGATCTGACATCCCAATCAGATCCTGTTATGATATGTGCGGCTCTGTTTTGCAATTTTTCAAGTTTATGGAAAGTTTATTTTTCAAGTGCAGGGAGCCCACTCAAATGATTCAGTGTACGTATGGAATAAAATGGAATAAAAGTCATTCAAAACGTAAACATTGTGGTTCATTTGCACGAATTAGTAACGGGCCAGAAAAGCAGCCATAGAGGGGCTGAGTAAAGCCAGGACCCGGCTAAATCACAGATCGAATTGGAATTTAGCATGGTTTAATTAATTTAATTGCAAGAATTCTAGTAAAATATTGACTTTTAGTGGGAGAAATGTGATAGGTATATAAGACAAGGGAGGAACCTAAATGGCGAACACTTCACACCCTGAGAACTCCGCTCAAATAATCCCACTAGATCGTCGGCGGGGCCGTCGTTCAGTTCGATTCAGTACCTGTTCACTGAGCGGTTAGGATATGTTTTATGGTTCGGGTTTTAGTTAGTTTATATGCATGGTCAGAGGTTGGAGCCATTCTTGTATTTAGCCGCGAAATGATGTACAACTTTATAGAAACAAGAGCCCATCTGGGCTTTCACTCGGGCCACATGAGATTGAAGATGAAATACACTTTCATTTGAAATCCTCTTACATGTAGTAACAAGTCGTGCTTTAATTCGCCAGTGAGAACGTCATAAAAACGTCTGGTCTATTAATTGCTTTTATGACATGACTATGATAACGCAGGATTTGAACAACAGAATACTGGCAAATATTCAAGTGTATAAATGCAATACAAATATGACATATTCAGCCTTTGAATTTGATTGAAAATAGATCAAAAACTCGGGGGAATGTCCGGCTAAAACTGTATGAATAAATGTGAAATGAAACATAAATTTCATAGCAAGAAAAAATTGTAATTCCTAATGAGAAAGCTCTTCCAAGTCCGCTTCTCAAATTCACAGACTGTTTCACAAAAACATTTGCGCCTATCGCGTATCGACACAAGAGTTCAGTTGACCTTTCAAATAATTTATTCTGAGGTACGCATACTCTAAATCACAGAGATGTTAAATAAAGCGATAATTAGAAGAAAAAGTACATTAACAGACACACTGAGAGGGAATTTATTCAAATCAAAAAGAGTTTACTTACAGTACTTACGTAAATGAATCTTTCGTTTTGGATCTTTTGGTAGTGTTGTTGACAGCATTCCACCTTCGTGCACATACAATGTATGCACTGAATCGGAATGAAAGTCGAAGCCTACCTCGAACTTAACTTTCAGCTAACCTGTTTCCTTTCATTCCACAATGAATAATAATCTCATAAAGTAAGCCCGTAGCTTTCAATAAATTTGCCAGTGTCTGAATGAAACAGCTAGATCCTTTCCAATTTCTCTCACGGTGACGGCAGAAGACAGTCTCATGCTACAAAACTTGAATTTTAATCCTCTTCACAGTAACGTAATTTAACGTCTCAGATATTATATATATTCCTTACTTCAGCTAGCGCTGTGCATTTCAAGTACTTTTTCCTCTCTCTTTGCTTGCAGTTCATGCTTCTTGTTCGTGTAGTTGCCCCACTGAGCCGTAATCAGAAAACGAGCACAGCATTTCAGTTGGCATACACTGAAGACATCAGCTTAACTAATTAAGATTTGTAAAAATCTTAGCGGATCATGTAAATATTCCGCTTGGCTCAATGAGGGTTTCTGCCGTCAAAGTTCATTTTTTGTTTCAGTTTTCCCCATATTAGCAGACATGTATAATGTCTCGAGCTCTCAATCCAGTAGAAAGACTCTGGTTATTCTGTCGTGACCCAAATTTAGGTTGTATTGCATAATTGCCCACTATTTCTGACAATGACTCATTGAAATTGATATCTCCTTGTCTCGCCTAGTCTGAGAGCTTTGAGCTTTCTTATCTGAGCGCGCCTGAAGAAATCTAACCTTTGATTATAATTCGATACCCGTTGATATCCAAACGTGTTTGGATATTGTATTTCGCTTACGTTTCTAAACGTACATTGGATCTGTCCAGACAGCGCTGATCGAATGTATTACGTTGTTCATGTATTTTTATGGTCAACAAGAGCGCCAGTTGAAATATCCTGAGCCTGTTGGAAGGCTTTCGCCCTCGCGGGTCGACCATTTTGATTTACTGTATTGAATTATGTAAATATATTAACCTGGCGAGTGTTACGTGACCAGCACAGTGCGATCTGATTGGTGGTGAACTTGACTTTGAACGCATGCGCAGAAATTTTGCGACACCCAACAAAAAAAAAAAGAAAAAAAAAAAAAAGAAACTTGCATTTTAAGACTCGGTGCTGCCACAGGCAGCCCGAGTAACTAAGGCAGCAAAGTGTTCTAGCTTTGAATTTCTAAGTGTAATCAGCCACATTTCACATAGTATCACTGTAGATCTGCCATATCAAAGTACTGAGTATGTAAAGGCATGAAAGAGAAAGATATGAGACCATATGGCATACTATGTGAAAATGTGGATCGCCGGGGGAGGTCTCCTACGTTCAAGGCGGACGAGAACCGTTCACTACACCATCGGAGAACCTACGGACCGCTGACCGGATTTTCTAATTTGCATTTACTTCATGTGAAAGAATAAATCCCATCCCTTCAACCCTTTGATACCGCATGCGACCTTAGAGCAGCCGCGATCGCAAATAACGACTCGCCTCTCAATAGGGACAAACCGCTCCGCACGTGTCGTAATACAATGAAAACCAATCATGCAGAGAAATATTTGAAGGACTTTGAATGCCGTACCTTAACCAGGCGAGTAGTTATATTGGTAGTGAAGTACATGTACAAATCATTTGAGTGGGCACTAACACCTCTCGTGCCGGTAGCTGACAGCTCATGTGCGGCGGGGTTGAGGAGGGTTGTGCTGCGGTAAAGTGAAATACGTGCTTGACCAGGTGCAAAGAACCATTTAATTGGAGCTGACAATTGTAAGAATGACAGTTGTTATCCAATTTATAGGATTTAGAACAAAGCACAACAGTTTAGATCAAAGAAAAACAAATGTTTGCCGCCAGAGGACTTAGAGCAAAAGGGGGCCCTGGCAATTGGACGGTGCTTTAGAAATGGAGGTATCAAAAAGCAATTGAAAACAAAGCAGAGGTCAACCCCCTTCAGTGGGTGAAAGCAGCCTTAATTCGAACAGAACAATCGATCGATTGAACGTAACGTCATCGCCGCCTGGACGCCAAGTGTGCATGTTATGTCATCGCCGCCATCTTGGTCAACGTCACAGATCAACCAACATGGCCGCCAAATGTGCATCAGTGTTACGTCATCGCCGCCATCTTGGTCAACGTCACAGATCAACCAACATGGCCGCCAAGTGTGCATCAGTGTTACGTCATCGCCGCCATCTTGGTCAACGTCACAGATCAACCAACATGGCCGCCAAATGTGCATCAGTGTTACGTCATCGCCGCCATCTTGGTCAACGTCACAGATCAACCAACATGGCCGCCAAGTGTGCATCAGTGTTACGTCATCGCCGCCATCTTGGTAAACGTCACAGATCAACCAACATGGCCGCGAAGTGTGCATGTTACGTCATCGCCGCCATCTTGGTAAACGTCACAGATCAACCAACATGGCCGCGAAGTGTGCATGTTACGTCATCGCCGCCATCTTGGTAAACGTCACATCAACCAACATGGCCGCGAAGTGTGCATGTTACGTCATCGCCGCCATCTTGGTAAACGTCACAGATCAACCAACATGGCCACCAAGTGTGCATGTTACGTCATCGCCGCCATCTTGGTAAACGTCACAGATCAACCAACATGGCCACCAAGTGTGCATGTTACGTCATCGCCGCCATCTTGGTTCCCATTCTTCGTTAGCTTTGTTTGTTCATCCAACATGGCCGTCACGTCTGTCATTTGAATTTAATTGATTGCACACCACCAGTATAGAACTGCTATTTTATTTTATTCTTATTAACTTTACAAACTAACAGTATGTACACTGTCCATTTTATGAAAATGACAATCAGCTGATATGCAGGAGTAAGTGAATGAATTACATTAGGGACTTTAAGCAACCAGGACAGTAATGACGACGGGACGTAGAAAGTGTTTTCTCCCGAAATTTGGTGTGTATACTTATAACTGGCAGCATAGAATTTGTTTTCATGTCGGCATTTAACTAAGAGTTCGGATCTTTTGTTCAAAAGTTTTTCTTTTTCGGCTTTTAGAATACAAAGTTTTTCCGCTAAACACAGGTTGCATTGTTTGGAACACTCTTGTAGGCGTTGGCCCGTTTCATAATTGACAATTTAATCGTGAAATTGGTGTTCGCTTCCTTCAATTCCCAAACGTGCTTTGAGGGCGATGCTTGAAGAATACTGGTTGTTGAAAGCAAGCTTGTGATTTCTAAACCTTGTTTTAAAATCGTGTTCAGTCATTCCGATATAGATGTTAGGCTCGTTATCTGCAGCGGTTATTGTGGCTTTGTTCACTAAGTTTGTTGTTAGGCAGGCGCCGTCAAGCGGGCAGTCGGGTTTCGATCGGCAGTTACATGCCAATTCATTGCTTGGCAAACTAAACAGCTCCAATTAAGATGGGACCCCAATTCCGAAATTGCTGCTTAATGTGTTATATTACCGTCTACAATTTCTCATTCCTTAAAAAATCGTTCTGTTGAGAACTAAACACACTCACCCTTACAATTATAGATCAAATGCCGTAAAGGCTAACCCCCTTGAATGTCTGGATCATAGACTTGACGGCAAGACTCCATAACACTTCATTTTTCTTTTTAATCTGTCCTTATACTGTGAATTCTATCAAAAATACCTCTACATCGCAGCAACTATAAAACGGGAAAATATAAAAAAATGTAACTACTGTAAATTGTATTCTATCATCATACTGTGTACATGCACTTGTAGTTTATTACATCTGTTTAATATTTAATACACTCATTTAATCGTTTGATTAGGGGTTCCAAACACCGAGAAAACTATGAATCCCAAGGGATTTATTGTCTTAGAGGTCTGGAACCCCCGATCTAAACACGCAAATGAGTTTGAAATTGATTTTAAAATTGATATTAAACTCGTGAATAATTCATGAGATAGTCATCCAATGGGGGGACTGTGTTTGGTCACATGCATGGGTCTTGATACCCGGTGAAACCCTTGTTCGAAGCTTCGGGTGGATAAAATGAACCACTAACTACTTACATACTTGCCTAGAAGGGGTACACTGATAAACTACAAGTAAGGAGTGAAGAAGAATGACATAGAATGCCGAAAAAGAGTGCCTCCACTGGAGCTCGACCCTTCCAACTGCTTGTATTAGCTCTTCACCAGTACATTGCCGAGTACGCTAGTTGAATTCATTGCCAGCAAAAAAGCCGAATAAGTCATCTATGGAATAATTATATACAACAGTCAAACGGTAATTTAGTCATTCGCATGAGAAGACATTTCAAACACTCGTTGTTCGCTACTCGGGATTCAATTTGGAATCCCCGACCATTTGTGTTTGAAATAGTTCCTCAATCGAATGACAATAACATTAGTGGACAGGACAGGGGACTAAAAAGTCAGGAGTGTATCAAACCCCATAAATGATCGACTAAAAATCTAATGAAAAATTCACGAGTTTGAGCATAAAACGTGAAACTGGATATGAACGGCCTTCGACAATTATTCTATAGACGAGGTAACCAGTTAACACTCACACCATTCAATAGCCCACTATTGATATATGCTGCACTTGTCATGCACAAAGCTTTCAATACGAGGCTCCAGGGTAAAGTAAATATATATTTCTCCACTAGATAATAGAAAACATTTAATTTACCCTGGAGCCTCGTATTGAAACCTTTGTGCGTGGCAAGTGAGGCATATATTTTTTATTAACCGGTGCGGGCGTTTGTATTCTATTTTTTACAAATAAAGAAACTCAAAATGCACGTCTAAAAACGATAGTGTAACTTCTTGAAAATATTTTAGCGATATTTTATCGCCTAAGAACCACAGTTCCTTAAGTACCATTAAAGCTTTTCCACCGGACACACACTGCGCGCACGGCCCTGACGGTAATAGGCCCTTTGCAGCTAACAGTCACGTGCTGATATGATACATCATTAACGAATTAATTGAGCTCGTGATCTCCATGGGAAAGGCGTTGCCATGAATACTGGAGAGCAAGCTATCTTCAAAAACGCAGTTTTAGAAAGATCGGCAATCGATTGGAGGTGGAAAATAGCATTTACAAACAGGTTTTGCTAATAACAACACCGATCTCGTACAAGGCCTGTAAATAAATGAAGTCAGATATGTTTTGCTCTCCAGTACAACCACGTGATTTGTTAGCTGCAAAGGGCCTATTAGGCGCACTTTGCAATCGCTGTTGCCGGCAATGTTGGAGATTGTGTCTGTACCTGAACTGTATAATCTCTTTATGGCTTTGGATATACAAAAGGCGTTTTGCAGGAAACAGTCACGTGCTGATATATCACTTCAATAACCAATGAATTGAGCTCGTGATCCCATGGAAAGCAATAAAATTCCCGAAACGCTGTTTTCGACAATCGACTGGTGGGAAATGGCATTGACAAACAGGTTTTGCAAATACCACTATACCAATCTCGTACAAGTACAATTAAATAAATGAAGTAATTTTTTTGCCGTCCAGTACAATCACGTGATTACATTCCTGCAAAACCCATTGGTCAGGACTTCTCAACTCTCAAAAGCGTACCTTTCATTGGATAAATTAAAGTATTAATCGATTACAATAACCCGTGAATACGTATTCTTATATTGTTGGGGAAACTAAATTAATGAAACTAAAATACATGGGACCAAAGTAAAATGGATATGGATGATTTTCACCTAGCAGGGATGAGCAACCAAATCAATCATCGCCGTTACGAAGAAGTTCTGTAAAATTATTTTGGTGACAAATTGAAATAAACCATTTTTGTATTATTCTATGTAGGTAACACATCTAAATTGTAGAATATCGTCGTTGTGATGCTGTCCCTACAAGCAGATTATCTCAAACAATTGAAATCGTCGCAGTCATCCCTTGAAACAAAAATGAACTAGTGCAGATTTCGTATGAGTTGGCAAGTTACGACAATGACTTACGGCACGGTTACTGTACGACATGCCGCAACATTGAAATGGCCTCTTTATGGTTTTTCTCTTTCTTGTCCAATCAAATTACAGAGTTACGATATTAAGCAATTATTGGCGAAAATTATCAAGACAGAGGTCTGTATTATCAGCCGAAGCCGAAGGCTGATAACACAGACCGAGGTCTTGATAATTTTCGCCATCATGCTCAAGTTTTAGCAAAACAAAAAGCTATCGAAAACGAAGCTAAATGAAACGCCGTATAAAATTGGTTTGTTTACGATTGAATTTCTGATTCAAGATGTTTTCTTTCTTATTCGAGCTAAACATTGCATATATTTTACGAGTTTTTGAGAAAGGAATGACTAGAAACATAGCTGAGCGTTTAAAATAGCAAAATAACGAAATAATTGCCCTGCTTTCTAGCGTAAAATTGTCGTATTTGCTTATCATCGAGCGCTAAGTATTATCTACTAGAAGAAGAATATTGTCTGTTAGCAGATATTGTACGCATGCGCACTTAGTGCTATAGCTAGCTATCGAGAATTAGTTGCGTGTTCTCAGCCAATCATAATCGAGATGAGTAAAATGTATAATAAATAGTGGTTATTGGTCGGCTAAGCATCTAATACAGCTGTGTATTCTTACGAGTCATTCATATTTTGGCGAGCCTTTAGGAGAGCCAAAATACGTCCAATAAGTTGTTTATTATATAAATTCTGACAAGAAACGAAATTTTCTTTCCATAATAACCAAAGATCTTGCGCGCGTGATCGAGAAATGGTGTTGGGAAGCCATTTGAGTGTAATGGTGTCGTCTTGTGCATATTTCGTGTGTTCTTGGCAGAATTATATAACAAGGTAAGTTACAGTACGGTTCAGGTACTCATACGAAATCCGCTCTAGAAACAAAGTATTTCACGAGTAAAGTGCAACAACTCATCATCCACATGCATAATAAATATCACACAGGATTGACCATTAAATATAGCACTCAACTCCCTACACACACTCGCCCACTCACAAACCGTCATAACTACAGTTTGCAATCATCTCTCGAAACATTCTTACTTTGAAAGCTTATATGTAACGTATTTAGCGTTATAATGTTTCATACATATTTATACAAAGAATACCTGAAAATTATTGAAATTCTAATATTTTATTGGCTGGGAGAGAACATTCCGCCTTTACTTTTCGCGCAAAAGTTCATTTTATGAAGTGAATACGTCGGAAGTATGAATAATTACTATCAAATAATATATTCTATGAGGCTATTCTCACAGTGTTACCCTACTACTTCTAATCACGAGCCAGTACTGATAAAGATAACAGTATTTCCTAACTCGAGGACACACTGGTCTTCGCTTGTTCGTTGTCAAACATGGAATCCAGTTCGGAGGAGAAATCACTCAACATGTTATTGATGTCCTTAAACAGGTTCTCGGTGCAGCTGTAGAGAGAGAAAGAATCTGTGAGTGCCACGTCTGCCAGAGTGAATTCGTTCACAAAAGCTTTACTTACCACTAAGGCGAGATTAGTGGGAAGCCGGCGTGGCGCAGTGGTTAAGCGCTTCGCCTCTCGCCTCTGTGGCCCAGGTTCGATTCCCGGACGCGGCGCCATATGTGAGTTTAGTTTGTTGGTATCTCGCCCTTGTTCCGAGGGTTTCAGGTCTCGCTAGAAATTCAGAGTTCAGAGCGAGGCGATTTCACGCTAAGTTTTAACGTACTACAGCAAACTAAGGCCAGTTTCCGACGGCGAACGTTTCATGCGCCGTTAATACTAAGTACGGCAGTAGATCGGCATCTCGATCAATTGGGTTCGACATGTTAAAAGACATGAATAATTCCAGCTTGAAATTTAATTTCATCCAGATCCGTTCAACGAATCAGTTAAGTTTGCCGTCACCATCAACCAGTCGCTCCAACACGAAAAGTTCGCCATCTGTTAACGGACGAAATTTATACTTGAATTGTTCCCTTGAGGAAGTTCAAACTTCAGCCTCCCTGTATATTCTTGCTTTGCCGAAGGGTTGGTCATTTTAAAAAGCTGTACCAAAACCAGATTCTGCATAATCCTGGGTTCCTACTTGCGGTTACATCTATAGCCTCTTTTTCATGCAAACGGAAGTAGGAACCCATATTATTCAAAGGGTTTATTGCATGGAAAGTTTAAGAGAGTCAAAATGTTTACTTCCGGTTGCATGGAAGTGAGGCTAGAGATGTATATTGATATAACCGGAAGTAGCAAGCAGAATTATGCAAAGACATTATTCTATACCCCTTTTAGATTGTGATTATGCTTAGCCTGAGAAAATAGCCACCTCTCATTGCGGTTCATTTCAATCCCCCGAGAGACGTCCCGAGACTCGAGCCGGAAAATTCCATATTGATGACGTAAAATCTACTCAGAGGAAAGTGTGTATCTCGATTTCCATTGGCCGAGAAAAACGAGACTGTAAACATTGTAGATTTCAGATTGTGCATTTCCTATTGTTTTAACAGCAAGAGACTAAAAGGATGCTTGCGAAACGGGGAAAATAACCAATCAGAATCAATTTTTGTTATCATTAATATCGATTCTACATCAAGTAAATAGTGCTATATTTCTTAATTTGAGTGTTGCATCCATGAGTTATAGAGGTTTCTATTTCAAGTATGCTAATTATGTGATGTCACAGGAGAATGAAACTATTTCTGATTTGCACAAACTATTTGGTAAAATCACTGATGTAAGGCACAAATATAACATGGATGTGTACAATAAATGTGTTCTCCCATGACATCACATCATAAGCATATTGGAAATAGGACATCACATCATAAGCATATTGGAAATAGGACATCACATCATAAGCATATTGGAAATAGGACATCACGTCATTAGCATATTGGAAATATGACATGACATCATAAGCATATTGGAAATAGGACATCACGTCATTAGCATATTGGAAATAGGACATCACATCATAAGCATATTGGACATAGGACATCACGTCATTAGCATATTGGAAATAGGACATCACGTCATTAGTATATTGTAAATAGAAACATTTATAACTCAGATGCAACACTCAAAATTCAAATGACGCCTCCAATGACATCACATAATAAGCATATTGGAAATAGGACATCACATCATTAGTATATTGTAAATAGAAACATTTATAACTCAGATGCAACACTCAAAATTCAAATGACGCCTCCAATGACATCACATAATAAGCATATTGGAAATAGGACATCACATCATTAGCATATTGGAAATAGGACATCACGTCATTAGCATATTGGAAATAGGACATCACGTCATTAGCATATTGGAAATTGGACATCACGTCATTAGCATATTGGAAATAGGACATCACATCATTAGCATATTGGAAATAGGACATCACGTCATTAGCATATTGGAAATTGGACATCACGTCATTAGCATATTGGAAATAGGACATCACGTCATTAACATATTGGAAATAGGACATCACGTCATTAGCATATTGGAAATAGGACATCACGTCATTAGCATATTGGAAATTGGACATCACGTCATTAGCATATTGGAAATAGGACATCACATCATTAGCATATTGGAAATAGAAACATTTATAACTCATAGATGCAGCACTCAAAATTCAAATGACGCCTCCTATGACGTCACATAATAAGCATATTGGAAATAGGACATCACATCATTAGCATATTGGAAATAGGACATCACATCGTTAGCATATTGGACTCATAGACGCAACACTCGCATCAATAATTTTACTATTCACCTATTTACTTGATATAGAATCGATTTAAATGGTTTAATACTCACTTGACGTCCTGTTGCATGTCCTTGTCCGTGACTGCTGCATCGTTCTGCTCGGCTGTGATCTCTGAACCAAATGATGACGTTTGGGAATTATCTGAAACAACAATATAAACAACTCTGAGCACCGACCTGGGAATAAAAGTCGAACAGAAGTTGTGAGGATCGAAATAAAACTAAAGAACTTGGAGAAAAAACATACCTGCGGCTCCAAGCAGGTCTTCAAGAGAGGGCCTTCTGAACACCTGTTTGATCTGTTGGTTAAGATCTGCAAGAGACGAGAGAGGACATTGGGGAAAGAAACAAAAAGCAAGACCTTCACATGCGCCGTAAAGGAACTGTGTCACGGTCGCAGTCCGGACACAGTTATTATCAGGGATTTTATATGAACCTCGCGCACTTGTGGGATGGTTAAAATCAAAACAAATATGCAAAAATGACTAACAAACTATGCATAGAGTCTCCAAGGAACATATTGTACAATTCGATCAAGCATCGAGAGAGAAGCTTTAACTATGCACTACTCAGTCACTAATCAAATATTGATTCCATACTCTCTCGTTTAATTAGCAAGGGCCTCTGGCATCCAGGGTACATTAATGTACACTTGGAGGGCAACAGTTTAGGAGACCAACTAATAATAGTTCCACTAAACTCAATTCCTCAGGCGCGAGGATGGAACATTTATTTTGTTTATGAAGTTTAAGATAACAGTAAGCGAAAATGTCGAGAAAAAATGTAAAAAAAATAACAGTAAGAGGAAGTAACAGGTACAAGACACTTGTTGACGCCAAGGGGCGGCACTATTCAACGATACACCACGTGACCAGCCTGCTTATAGGTCCACTGCCATTGGCTGTCTGGTTGGTAATCTGACCATGCCAAGTATTGACCGATAGACGCACGACATAAGCTTTGGTTTCACAAACTTTCCATCAGTGTGAAACAGCCATCTTGTTTACCTTTTTCATCTTCCGGCCTACTTTTGTTCTCATCACGCTGACTACCATGCCGCGGGCTTATGTACGGCCGAGCGTAGTTAGTGGGGTCGCTGTATTTCCGCTGTAGGCTCTCAAATGACTTTCTTCTCTCTTCGTAACCCCTTCTTCTCTTCTCCAACTCTTCGATGACAGATTCTACTGCTTCCTCGCTACTGCTGCTTCCGCGTGACTGTGTACTTCTTCGTCGTGTCTTAGGCGGGGTGGGTGGGGGTACCTTTTTGGGTTTTGAGCCAGTGCTGTATCGCCCTGAGGATATACGCGTGAGCAGTAATAAATTAGGACATGTAACTCAGTCCAGTCACGCAGAACAGTGTGTTATCCATGCAGTTAGCTATCCATGCTAGGTTGTTAAACGGCTGCAAAGATGTAAACTCGAAGTAAACTGTCTTAGAAGGCTACAGAATTGTTAACTGATTAGTTACACACTGGTATAACCAAGTTAAATCGATTAAGGTTTGTTGCTGTGACAACCGAGTTACAGCTAACGTTTCGAGCGCTAACCCTTCGTCAGAGCGAACTTGTATTTGGTCTGGTAGTTGTCGGTGGTTGGACTTGTTTAGTAGGCCATCAAGTATCAGGTTAATTCGTTGCTGGTTAGCGGTCAAATCGTACTGACGCATCTGTCTTATTACTCGGCAAAACTTAGCACTAACACCGAGAATGACACACACACACAGGGGCACAGCTGTAGTCACTAACACTGAGTGCAGTGATTTGGTTACAATCCTAGAACTCGCTCCATAAACAATTAACGAGTCACAAACCAAAAGTAATGAGTCCTAAAGCCATTGAGTCCCTGAACAAAATTCAAATCAAAGTTTGTCAGAATTTAAGTGCTAAATTATTGTTGTTGTCTGTAATAGTGTCAATAGCTACACGGTTAGTTTGGCAGGTCTTACTATCGCTTACTATCATTTGCGAGGATGCTGTATTGTCTGTAATAGTGTTAATTGCTACACGGTCAGTTTGGCAGGTCGGCTTACTATCTGGAAAGACATTCATTAGCGAGGAATGCTGTATTGTCTGTAATAGTGTCAATAGCTACACGGTCAGTTTGTCAGGTCGGCTTACTATCTGGAAAGATATTCATTAGCGAGGATCTGTATTGTCTGTAATAGTGTCAATAGCTACACGGTCAGTTTGGCAGGTCGGCTTACTATCTGGAAAGACATTCATTAGCGAGGAATGCTGTATTGTCTGTAATAGTGTCAATAGCTACACGGTCAGTTTGTCAGGTCGGCTTACTATCTGGAAAGATATTCATTAGCGAGGATCTGTATTGTCTGTAATAGTGTCAATAGCTACACGGTCAGTTTGGCAGGTCGGCTTACTATCTGGAAAGACATTCATTAGCGAGGAATGCTGTATTGTCTGTAATAGTGTCAATAGCTACACGGTCAGTTTGGCAGGTCGGCTTACTATCTGTAAAGACATTTATTAGCGATGCTGTATTGTCTGTAATAGTGTCAATAGCTACACGGTCAGTTGCCAGGTCAGCTTACTATCTGGAAAGACGTTCGTTTGCGAGGATGCTCTATAGTTGGTTAATTGGTGGATAAGTGAAGTTGTATCGATCAGGTAGTTGTCGGTAGGTTAGGTAGTGGAGGGAAATGGATACCTAAAATCTGATCAATTAGACGGCTGCTGTTTCTCATCAGTTGTATCAGTTTCAACATCTTACTGATTTTACGAAGCTTGGAGTTGCTGTCTGCTCACCGTGTTAGAGTTAGGAATCCTGATGAGCAGTCATTAGTGATGTCGTCAGTGTTGATTGACAGATGGCTGCTTGAGCTTTTATCCACAATCCTTTGCGCGCGAAAAACTTTAAATTCGTTATACAATCGCAGGAGAGGTTTTAAATCTTAGAAACTGTATTGGCAATAGCCAATACACTGTCATTTACGAGAATAGAAGATTTCCACGTGTTATTTTGGCTGTGTTAGGTTCGCAATATTGTGGTGAAATGTACAGCTGCCATCTTCTTTCCGTGTCGTGGATTTTAAAAGTCCTGAGGCACCAAAGGGATCTCAGTACTCAGTTTAAACTGATTAAATCAGTCGTTTATAATCAAGAGTTTAGTTATGATACATCTCTAACGAGACCAGGCATGCACACTCTTGTTAGTCTGCTATAACATGCTGATTGACCCTTCTCACATGGACGCTAGAAACAATAGGTTTTTTAAGGTCAGCCTCGAACTGAGCAGTTTCAGAACGAGTTTAGACTAACAACAACAAAGGATTTGATCATCCTGGGACTCCACATGGTCGCCATGTGAGAACAGTTCATAGTCCAATTCGTAGCTCTTCACCGCCATTTTGAAAGGTAGCACATCGAGGCTGGAGTTGAGATAGCTTAGTCAGAGGCTTGTATCTAGTTAGCATGATAATCGATATATATCCATATTCATAGATAGAGGGTTTGTATCAGTGCAACTCCAGCCTCCATGCGAGGCTAAGGCTTGGTTACCTTTCAAGAACTACGTATTGGGTGTTAAAGTTAAACATGATAAGTTAGTCCTGAAGGTGCCAATGAAATGAAAAAATAGATCTCAAAATTGATTTTTAATTGCATAAAAAGGCTAAGGGAAGCCTATACTTTAATAAAATAAAATAAAAACGGGATCGATTTTTTTATTTCATTGGCACTTTAAACATTGTATACTTTTGTTGTTTCTACAATGTTCTGGAGCACGAGACTACAGGCATAATCTACACAACATGTTATATTTACTATAACAGCACTTACTCTGCAGGCTATCAGCTTCAACACGCAGCCCATGGTCCACCACTATCTCGCTTTGCAGCGACTGCTCTGTCTGTCCCGAGAATGACTTCGCCTTGCCTCTCAGTCCAAAAGGTTTAGGTGGGATTCTAGGCGTGGGCTTCTTAAGAGATTTGGGTTTAACGGGTGGAGCGGGTCGCTTGGCGCGTGAATTCGACTCAATAGACATACTGAACACTTTCTCTTCCAGCCCAACACTACCTGGGCCTCTGCGGACTGGAGTACTGGTAGCGGCAGGGCCTACAGCTGATCCTGCTTCCATCCCACCTGGGCTTCTGGAAGCATCTTCACGATGGGGACTTGTTACCGTCCTCGTGTGCTCCTCTGATGTCACAGTAGAGAAACTAGAACTTTCCACAGTACTTGAATGAATCGCCGGTGTCAACACAGGGAACATGACTTCCTTTTTACTAAGGTGGTGAATAATGGAATCGTGGAGATCGCTTTCTGATGTGCTGGGATGTCTCTTGGGTGAGTGGACCGGTGGAGAAGCCTCTGTATTAGGAGCGGTATCCTCTAGTGCTGGTATCGACTCGAGATTCTGTTCTCCTAATATCCCATGCACCGAGGGTGTACTTTCTACCGAAGTGCTTCTTTGTACATCGTACTGTATTCTCGTGTTTTGTTTAATAGGGTAACTATGTGTTACTTTCTCCACTGTATCCAACGGAGGTACGGACACTTCCAGCACGTCTTGATCCAACATTCCTTTCTCTGCTTGACTAATTGAACGAGGGTCTGTCTCTACACCTTTTACCTCCTGCACGACTGCCACAGGCTGTTTCGGCCTCACAGGTTCTCCCACCGTCACAGTAGCTATTGGTTCCGTTTTAATGACGTTTTCACTGTAAGACGCTGCACAGTCTGGCGGAAGCCGCGACAGCAAGGTATCGAGATCAGGGCCCTCGTCTTCCTGTTCTTCTTCCTCCCACTGCAGCTCCGTCGTGCGCTCAGAGGGTAGTGAGCTAGGTGTGGTTTGTTGTTCGTTCACAGACTGGCTGTCATTATGAACTGAAGCAACTCTACGATTCTTCTCAACCTCATCAAGGTCGGTCTCCATGTAACCCCACTGTTCCCGCCCATTAGTAACTTCTCTACTTCCCCGTGACGCTCCTGATGACGTACTTCCGGTGGTAAGAGTACGTAGAATGACATCATTACCATCGCTGGGTTCCGTGCTCTTCAGAGCGTTGACTGCCATCCAGAGTTTTCTCTGGTGTCCAGTCTTGGTAATACCAATGCTGTCCAGATCTTCAATGGCCAAGTCCTGCACAAAGTCCATGTCGTCAAAGCCACCATCTATGAACTGAGGAATGTACTGTTGGAAACCGATCAGCTTCAGCCACGTCATGATGTCCACCTTGGAAAAGAAACAGATGTATTGTAACACAACTGTAGTCTGCAAACAGGCTCATGGGAATAGAGGAAGGAGGGAGAGAAGGGAGAGGAGGGGGAGGAGAAGGAGGGGAAGAAGGGGAAGGAGGGGGAGGAAGGGAGGGGTAGGAGGGGGAGGGGTAGGAGGGGAAGAAGGGAGAGGAAGGGGAGGAAGGGAGAGGTAGGAGGGGAAGAAGGGGAAGGAGGGGGAGGAAGGGAGGGGAAGGAGGAGGGGAAGATGAGCCAAACGCAATTGAAATGGCGGCTTTGTTTATCTAATTACGTTTGGCACATAAGTGCCGCGGCATCTAAATCAAATCTAATTTACACGTGGACAGATTACATTGTAGAAGTTTGCGTCGAAAATTTAGACGCGGATATTCCAATTTGTATTGTGTCCGTACATGTTCGCAGGCCAACGCGCCAAGCTAATGCGTATCTCTCGTGTTTTAAGGCAATTTTATCTCAGTGTCCAAAACTTAAACTACATTGTCCAAAACATGTTGTTGCTCAGTTTCTGGAGGAAATGGTCTGAGTATTTGAATCTTATCCGTCCAGAAAAACTCTTATTCTTCGTAGAAAACATGAAGGTACGTCTCGCTAAATTTTGAGATTTCCGCTATTTTTGTATACACTGCAGTCGTGCCTAGTCTACGCGCGTCACGTTATTCAGTAGGAATGGGTGTATGAATAGCTATATCAAAGGTGTAATGAGCAGGTTGCGGAAGAAATCGAGTTGGACTTTCAATATACGCTTCACTTGTCACGCACAAAGGTTTAAGTGTGAGGCTCAGGGGCAAATGAAATGTAGTATTTTTTTCAGATAATAGAAACATTTACTTTACCCGTGACAAGTGAAGCATGTATCGAAAATAGGCTACTGTGGAGTGTAATTAATAATAGCAAAATATTAATGCTGATGATGAAGTGTAACATGGCCGCGCCGCGAGTGTTGAGCTCGATAATTTCTGAATTAGAGCAGCAAATGAGTGAGTTTTAAGCCTGATTTTCACTTGTGAGATAAGCGCAAATAACATACACAGACGCAGTGACGTATTTATCATTAGCAGTACTTGTTCTACTTACAGTTGTGAGATAAGAACAAGTAACATACGAAGACGCAGTGCCGTATTTATCATTAGCAGGTTTTTGGAATATGCAAATGCTTGAACTGTGACATCATTTGATGGACAGAAGCCTGGAGACAAATCACAAAATGAAGAATATCTCTACAAATAGTGGGTAAAGACAATTGAAACTTTGCACATGTGTGGTACTAAGGAAAACACACATCACTGTGCTAATTACGACATTGCCATGGAAACATTCGTGGCCCCAGGCTTTTTCCTTCGGAAATACAATTTATAAATTTCTCCTTTGTTAAACACAAGTTTATGCTGTGGGTGCATCAGAAAACTTGGATCAATGTTGGCATTTTATGTGAGTGGTTTAAAGCAATTATTTTCTATAACAGAAACAAGAAATGAGCCTGGGCCAAGAGTGTTTCCATGGCAACATAATTTCCAGTGATGTATATTTTCCTTAGAACCACACATGTGCAAAGTTTCAATTGTTTTCACCAACTATTTGCAGAGATATTCTCCATTTTGCGATTTGTCTCCAGGCTGTGTCAATGAAATGACGTCAAAGTTCAGGTATTTGCATATTGCAAAAACCTGAATATCTCTGGAAGGAGATGATATATTTACAAACGGAAAACGCCACCCTTCCTCATTTCGAAAGGAGTTTCAAGTGAGATCAACTTAATTTTCGATTCGTAGACACTTTAGTAAACATGACAAGATAAATTTCTTATCCCCAAGCGGCCATGTCATTTACTGCTTATTACATGGGACTATCGAGTGAGCATTTAGCTTTATGCAATTGAGTGCACAAATACTTGAAGGCACATGAATTGGTGAGTAGAGACATCCCACAAGTGTGCCATCAATGTATATCTCCATGCACTGGAGGCAGTGTGATTCATGTTGCTATCAGCCGGTATACCACTGCATTTCATGTAACAACACGATGGCCTCTCTCACGTTTTGCAGAGAGTTCCTGGAAGAAGAGTTAACATTATACTCACGGGCTTCTCCACTGGGAACGCACTAGGCTGAGGCTGCAGTCTCTTCCTCTTAGCGGAGTCTGATAACAGTTTCTTCCTGTGTCCAGTCTTCATTATCTTGATAGCTGTCAGGTCCTGTGAAGAATGACAACCAAATGAACTATTCTCTGTTTTTACTTGGTTCCGTATTCTCTTATTTTTCTTGTCTGGAGAGGTTTTGATTTGGTGGCGATTTTGATTTTAATGTTTGTGCACTATTCAGTCTATGAATCGAGAGCCAAATTACAAATAACTACTCATATTAACAGAGTATGGTTTCCAGATGTATACTGGAAAATATTGAGACAATTTTGATGAAGGATGAAAGATTCGAGTGGATGAAAAATACTTCTTTTATGAGAAATTTAGAGCAACTTGAAATCGGTTAACTGCATGTAACCGAAATCTCAGTTTCTAAAATAAGCCAGTGCCCCTTTAAGTGAAGTGATGTTTGACCTCAGACGTCAACGGCGTGCATACTGTACAGCGCCGGTTCATTCGATGACTACACAAACCCACACAGCGGTCAAACGACTGCGCGTGCGTATTACGGTCAGTCTGGTGGGCGGCCGCGCGAATTTCCCGCGCAAAATTTACCTTAAAACATATTACAGCAACCTGACGTTTCAGAAAAAACTCGGCTTGTGAACTTCTACCCCCAAAAGTTAAGAAAAATACGTGAAAGTTCAGCTTTTTATTTCCACAGTCGATGGGAAAGTAAACAAACTTCAAACTGTGAGTTTACTAATTGTTTTCATAATTAATTTTAACAAAAAAGTTCTCAAGGTTTGAAAATGGGTGTGGAATATGTTGTTGTTGCTGCAAGACTTTTGACGCATGCGCACACGTTTTACCGCTGTGTAACACATATCGGATATCGTGAAAACGCATCGCGTGAAAAACTGCAAACACAATTTTCATTACATTGTAAATCAACTGACTCCACACAGCCAACCCCTGTGACGCCTTTCCTGAATGACACGGATAAGGACCACGGGCGACGGAAAGCGCATGGACTCAATCTCACCGGGTGATTAATAACTTACTGTGGTACTCAGCTTTACCCAAGATCACGCAACAATCACTTTTCATCTGAGAATCAACTAAAATCGGATCCCTATTGTCTTTACCGCGAGGTAAAACGCAAAATCGGCTAATGCCAACAGTAGCACGTTGCCCGCGTTTGCGTTTCATTTAAGACTGAGAGGATTCTACTCTAGTGCGTACCTCTGGGGTGAGTCCAGTGACACTAATCATGTCAAATCCTGCTCGTACGAAGTTATCGATGTAGATGGCGAGTTTGCAGCTCTCGAGCCAGTCGTACAAAGCGTTGTACTCGTGTATCTAGGGGGGAAAACGCTCATTATAATACTGTATATTAAAACATGGTACAGCGCACGCGACGCATACAACTACCGGGGGCCACCCGAGAACTGAACAACTTTAACAATTCAAATCTCCACGATGCAGCTGTAGATCAAACATTTACGGACAAAACTAGCCAAGCTGAGTCGGTCTATTCGCTTCCCATGTCGAAAGGCATTGCTACTCCATCCTGGTGATGGAAAACTCTCAAGTTCAACACGGAAGATTGAATGAATGAGGCGATTAAATTCAGTATTGACCGCTATAGCGAATATCAAAATACTGATCAACAATGCGGATTAAGTGTAATCATAACGACGTCAAACCGGTGTTTCACATGTCAAAGCATCGTCCAGTACATATAAGTAACTTAGTATTTTAAAACAAACGGACGTGGAATTGAACAGAACCAAAAATAGAGGAAGTGACGGTGGATTTACCCTGAGCCCTGTCGGTCCTCGTGTTGGACTTGGATTCGCTGCGGCACCGGGAGGAGCTACAAGACAAGAAGGCACACGCTTTAACGCGATACCTGCATTACATGGGAAGGGATTTACGGTAGAGAATGCATGGCTGTCAAGTTCACGAGGGCGTAGTGAGTATAGCCTGCGTCGCATACGAACTGAACCCGTGAGTACCACAAGGTGTTAGGAATGACCTGAATGAAGAAGCAACAGAGACGTGATTGTCGCCGAGGATTACTACGACGTGATATCACCTCTGAAATAACACCGTGTTTAACGAAACTACGCACACACGAAACCATTGAAACCGATAATACAACTGTGAAGCTAATGGTATAATAATACACGTATTTCTAATTTTGAAATTCTGCTGAAATATCTTGATTAATATATTCTCTATTCATTGTTGGTATTTGTGTTTATGGACCATAACCCAAAGTAGGACATACTACGCTTAACTAATGACTATTTGACCGACAAATCCGTGTCCCAGTCAGTAGACCCCTTGTATACGTAGGGACAGCTAGAAGATTAGACACGTCAATAAAGTTAGTTTTTCATTTATATCTTGATAAGTTAATCTTATTGACGCTATTCACTTGGTAATATGTTTGAACTTTTAAGACTGCGAAATAAAAAAATAACTAGGATACCCCACGGAAATATTCTACTGTAAATGTAACGCCATATTTACCTCGTCATTATCCGCACACATGTAAGACCGCAAGTCCCGGGGAGAGCTATGTGGACCTCGCACAACATCAGTAGAGGACACGACGTACAATAAAATGTCCTTTAGGCCATCTCAAATCCACTGTGAAATAGGATTCTATCCAATCTGTTGTGCTTTTCACAACATTCTTATAGCGAAAAGAGGACAGACCCCTGGCACGTTATATTCCCATCATGTACAAGCCGGCATAATGTTTAAACACCAACTCTAGTTAGAATCCATAAAGATTACGTTCTTCATGTTTGTCTGACGCTTTGGGGAAACATTTTCCATTCTTGGAAACATCCAGATCTCACCGTGAAAATCAGTCCAGAAAATTCTGAGATTGAAAATTCAGTCCTTTATTCTTAAGTATAAAGTAGTTGATCAGTTGTTATATTAGGTATTAAGGGTGTAACGATACATCGAACTATCGATTAATCGCAATAGAACGGTCACGATAGCGATGCATCGATAGTAAATCAAACTATCGATAACAATCACCGATAGTTTGGTGAACTGTCGATAGTTTTAAACTTGTACTCCTTTTGCCTTGATTGAAAAATAAAAGTAAACCTTTTCTGATACTCGATCGAGTCATTGATTCGACTGAGTGTCGTAACACTGCTTCAATCAACAGTTTGTGTTTATTACACATTGATTGCATTTCCTTCCACAGCAATATGTTTCAAACTTTATCTACAGGTACTTCCAAGCTACATTTGTAACAGGCATTTATGGAAATTGAGGGATTTGAATATTACTGAAAACTATCGCAATAGCGCATATCAAATATCGCAAGACTAATGCAATAGTTAAAATTCCGTTAACAGTCACCCATATTAGATATGTCAGAGCACCTCCCCAACCTGACTCACATAACTTGTTGAAATAGACTATGTAAAGTGGCAATAATGATTATATCTAATGACAACTACACAGACTATTTATGGAGTTCATATGTTTACATTTTACACTGTCTACAATGACTCTAGCTGAACATTGTGAACAAAATCACTTTTTCGAAATAGTGTTCAAGTTGAATATTCACATCAGTCGTTAACTAATTGTCTCTAATATATTCAAAATTCGTTTCAAAATTCACCGTTTTCATAATAAAACAAGAAAATAAAGTAAGCATAAAAAAATAAGTAAAACATATATTGCGTGACCAAATTGTACCAAACACTCTATTGATATACAGCTGTTTCATACGAGGTTGTCCTGGGAAAAAAACAAGCGACATTCACAGACCGCAATGGATTGTGGTTATAACTGTTGTACAGTGTAATTCGAAAATCGATTCGCAGCAGCCATAAATATTCGTCTTAAAGTGTTTGACCCAAAAACAAACGCATTCACCAGACGTTCAGCTACAACCACAATGCATTGCGGTCTGGGAATGCCGTTTGTCGTTTTAATTCTTCGGGACAACCTTGAAACAGGTGTATGTATTTTTATCCAATTAAGGCTGCACTGTTGGTATTGTTCTTAATTACAGTTTAATCGGATATTTATGAAAGGTAGTTGTCATCTATTGTCGCCATTGTCTGGTACAGTTTACGTTCGTACCTTTCTGTCCCTCTGTCCGAGTCTCCGTTGGCTTATCATCGGACAGCCCCGGGGGATCATCAAGGCCCGTATTCTCCTGGGACAAATGTTTCAGCAGCACACGTCTCAAGTTTGACGTTAGCTTTGCTATGCCAGTTGTGTTATTGAGATGAAGATCGTCGAAGTACAAAGTGTGATCTATGAGACCTCCTGCAGTCATCACGACACTGTTGTTATCCATGTAAGACATCTCTTGATTCCTTGTGCAGAAGTTCTCAGTGCTTTGGTTTAATCTCATGATCTTTGTATTCTTTGTCCTGTCCGTTCTATGTAGTATCAGACTAGACATTACGATATGAGCACGCGGGTATTTTCTTCTCACACTATCAATAATCCTCAGCTGCATGTCGTAGAATTCCTCATCAGAGACATCATCAGAGACATCATTAGTGCCAGTATGAATGACAGCGCAGTTGTAGTCCATCTTCACTGACATTCTCTCCACGTGTTTGATCATTTCCTTCATTCCAGCATCCACACAGTGCTTACTGACCAGTACTCCAGGAATAAGTTTGTGTTGTTGTACTCCTCTTAACATGGAGTCAGTTAAGATCAGGATGGAACATCGTCCAGGTGTTTCTGCCGATGGTGAAAGTCGTACTAGGGGTGAAGATGGTTGAGATTGTGGTTGTGGTGGTGAGGTAAGTGTTATTAGTGGTATAAGTAGGTGTGGCATTTTCTTTGATGGTACAGGCGGCTGTTGATGTTGTAGTACAGATGAAGTAATGACATATTCAGGTGGAACTGGTAAATCAGGTTTTGGTTGACGCAGAAACGAAGGCGAGACTGACGATGGGTGTGAAATCAATGTTGTGTCTGTATATGGTGTCAGAGGTGGAAATTCCAATGATTGTACAAACTCCGGCACAGACATTTCTGGATGTCCCTTAAATGCAACCTCCTCATAACCAAGTGTATTGGACAAGCTGTTATTTTGCATTCCTCGTTCTTCTATTTCAATGAAACTCAATCCTCCAAACCCTGTGAGCATTATCTCTTGCTCTGCTTGTTTCACGACGATTGGTTCGACGAGTTGCTCGTGCAGACCCATCTTTGGTTTTTCCTGTTTGTCCTGAAAAGAAAGCCGACTCTCACCCTTCCAAGTAGTATCATTAAACACAAATTCATCCCCATCTTGTTGATAACATGTGCCACACTCACTCGGCCCTTGGCTTGACACCTTAGTTTCTGCACCCATACCCAACACTGCCTGACATTTGTTCGGTACATCCTTCATCTCATTCCTGCTGTAATCTGCAAGCTTGCCTCTAATTGATGAGCACTCTTCCTCCAATTCACGTACTCGTTGTTTCAGGTCCCCAACATCGCTCGACGTGATGTCCACACGTTGCATTAAGCTGTTAACTTCTGTAAAGACTTCTCTAGAAATCTCCTCTCGAAGCTCGCTGATCCTTATGGAGGTGCACAACTGTTCTAAGTCTTTGACACGTTGTTTGAGAGCACCGAACTGGTTCTGGGTAAAGCTGTAACTCCTCAGTAACGTTTTCGTAGATACCTTACTTGTGACATCACCCTCGAGTTTGTTGACACGTTTCCCGAGCTTCTCATGGCATTCCTGTATTTGGGCGTTTGTTTTCACTTCAAAGAATTCCACCGCTTCACTGAGAGAGCTTATGTTTGTGATTACCTCCGCGATACATTGCCTAAACGAGTTTTTCAGCTTATCTTGCGCCACCCTGAATGTCTCCAGCTCTTTGGCAATAGTTTCTAGGTAAACAAGCATTTCAAAGGAACGAATTTTGCTTGCTTTTTTGGCTCTCACCTCCTTCGCGGCATCCTCTTCTTTTACTTCAATGCCTTGAGATTCGAGATTTTCTGTGCTTTCTAATTTTACATCTCTTTCTACATTGTTTTTGTCTACGCTATCAGCTTCAATTTGTTGGGGTTGTACTTCGTTGTTGTAATATTGTTCGTTTTCCCTGTTTTGTGCTCCCAGGCATGCGGTCTTTCCTCCTCTTTCCCGTTCCTCTTGTTTAATTTCACTTTCGTTTTCAGTTGAGGGTTTATCAATACCGATCTCCAACTTTCTGTCATCTAACTTCTTACCATTATCTTCAAGTTCGTGATCAATTTCATTTTCTTGGAAACTGAATTCTATGTGTACAGCTCGGTTGAGTATTGTAGCACCGATAACAGGCTCATTATCCTCATACAGGCGTTCAACCTTGCTTCGTGGAGGTTCGTTTTCCAATTCTTCTTTGTCAAATACAGCCAAAGAAATATATTCTTCTACACTCTGAACTTCTTGAATACTTGTCGATTCTTTGCCATCCAGCTCTACCCCACCTCTCTTGTTTGGCCAATACTTACTTTCAATCGTACACTGAATTTCACTGAGATCAGCATCAAATTCTTCGAATTCCACTTCTTTTGATTTTGATCTTGATTCGGTTCGCATGTCACCCATGGCCCCCTCATCACCCAGTTTCTTGTCCTCTTTTCTTCTGCCTTTTTTGTCACATTCTTGTATTTCGACGTCGGTTTCTCTGAACTGCTCTTCCCCACTCAGGTTAGTATCCCATAGTAAATCTTCTTCGTCGCATATCTTTAAGTCATCCTTCTTAACAAACTCGGGCTGTTGAAATTGTGTTTCTCGAGTCTTGAACCTGATTTCTATGGAGCTGCAAAATGTATTTCTGGCTTCCAGCTTGGCATCTTCTTTCATTATGACACCAGCCTCATCTTGAAGCACTGTTTCTTCCTCTGGAAGTTTGCATTCTCTCTTTCCTATTTCCAACTCGTTATCCCCTTCCGTTTCAGCCTCAATTTCAGAATGTGTGTGTGGTTCATTGTCGTTTTCTGGCACCATTTCCTGAGGCCTGGTACTCGTGGATGGTCGGTCTACTTCATCCATATCAGGTACAGACACAACCTCTTCCTGGTCTTCTATCGTACTTAATAGATTATTGTCCCTGTCTTTTACGAGCTCTTCTTTTTCTTCGATCTTTTTTTCAGGAACATCTGTTACTCCTTGTGCGACGAAATCAAATTCGCCCCCATGTTCTGGTACAATTTGTAACGCACCATCGACAGCAAAGGTACCTGTACTTTCTTCTTTCGACACCCCAATCTCATACTGGGACTCGGTACAGTTCTTTTCGACTTTGTAAGCTTCTGATGCAACCTCAGCAGTTTGTTGCATACTTTCTACTGATCCAAACTGGAAATCTCCTTTGTCTGATGAGCATTCCATTTGTGTTTCTTCTTCACTTTCCCCCATTTCAATTTCCTCTACCTCATCTCTGCGAGCATCCTCTTCCTTGGTTAAATGTGCATTGTCTATCGGCGAACATTCAAACCGTTCGACACTGTCTGATTCACATTGTCCGTGAGAATCGTTCTGACCTTGATTTTCTCCCATTTCATTATTTTCCAATTCCTCAGGGACATCACTTTGTTTCACATTTTCTACTGTGCTTACAGACTCTCCGTCACTGGTCACTTCTAGTCCAGCCATTTCAAATTCCAGTTCTCTCTCAATTTTATTACTCTTTTCTACGCTTAAATGTTCTAGTATCCCTTGGATTTCATTTTGAGGGTAATTTTCCTCTAGACCTGGATACTCTTTGCCATCAACCATGACCTCACCATCGTCATTCACAGCTGGATTGCATACCATTTGGATATCGGTTTCAGCTCGATTCTCTTGCATTTCCATATTTTCTAATTGATTGTGTTCACGTTGTTGTTGTAAAGTTTCTAAACTTGCCACCTCTTCATTATCTATCAACATGTCATTTTCTCCAACTTGATCTTCTCTCATCTTAATGTCTAACCTTCCTAAGGGAATACTGCTTTCTTTGTTGTCATCACCGATCGCTATGCCTGGTGATACATTATTATCAAGATATTTTCTTTCTCCCCCCTCGCTCTCGACTCGATCATCATCAACTTCAATGCTTTCTATTTCACCTTTGACATCGTTTTCATCACTGTCATCATAGTGTATTTCCAGTACATGTTCTACTGCTGCACTCCACAAGTTTCTATCATCGCCCAATACTGTGCCTTCCTTGCTTTCCTTTTCTTCACATCCCAGCGACGCTACCACTACTTCAACTGGATCCTGATCTGCTGTATTATATCTGACGCCGTCCATGTTGCGCTCATCGCTCGTGTGCATGCGTGACTTGATATAAACCGCTGGTGATGTTTCTATATTACAGCTCTCGTCACTTTCCTGAGCCTTACAATCCTTAGTTTCAGCACTTTCTATCTCAAATCCCGGTTGCTTCAAATTCTCTGTGTTTAGTGATTCACTGTCACTGATACATAGCTCTTCACTCTGTTCACTGTACATCGGGACGTTTGTAATATCGCCGTTTTTTTTCGCATTCTCGGTTTTGTTGTTTCTTTCTTTCTTATGTTCTTTACCCGGCACACAAAGGCTTTCTTTTATTTCATCAAAATCTTCTATTACTATCCGTATCTGTATCTTTTTCTCAACATTTACCTCTGCCCGCGTATTTTCCTTTTCACAGATTTCTTCGAAGGTACACTCTTTCGAAGGCAGTTCTTTATCTTCGTCTTCATAAACTCGTATTCCCTCTTCAATCATCCCTTCTTTCCTAATTACGCCATTTTCTATGTCTTCTTCATTCCTTTCTTCCACTCCCATTTCTATCTCATTCACAGTATCTGTGGTGCCCTGTATTTCACAAGCGAGGTCTTTGTTCTCTGTATTGTCACCTTTCACTCCCATTTCTATCTCATTCACAGTATCTGTGGTGCCCTGTATTCCACAAATGATGTCTTTGTTCTCTGTATTGTCACCTTTCACTCCCATTTCTATCTCATTCACAGTATCTGTGGTGCCCTGTATTTCACAAGCGAGGTCTTTGTTCTCTGTATTGTCACCTCTCACTCCCATTTCTATCTCATTCACAGTATCTGTGGTGCCCTGTATTCCACAAATGATGTCTTTGTTCTCTGTATTGTCACCTTTCACTCCCATTTCTATCTCATTCATAGTATCTGTGGTGCCCTGTATTCCACAAATGATGTCTTTGTTCTCTGTATTGTCACCTTTCACTCCCATTTCTATCTCATTCATAGTATCTGTGGTGCCCAGTATTTCACAAGCGAGGTCTTTGTTCTCTGTATTGGCACCTTTCACTCCCATTTCTATCTCATTCACAGTATCTGTGGTGCCCTGTATTTCACAAGCGAGGTCTTTGTTCTCTGTATTGTCACCTTTCACTCCCATTTCTATCTCATTCACAGTATCTGTGGTGTCCTGTATTTCACAAGTGAGGTCTTTGTTCTCTGTATTGTCACCTTTCACTCCCATTTCTATCTCATTCACAGTATCTGTGGTGCCCTGTATTTCACAAGCGAGGTCTTTGTTCTCTGTATTGTCACCTTTCACTCCCATTTCTATCTCATTCACAGTATCTGTGGTGCCCTGTATTTCACAAGCGAGGTCTTTGTTCTCTGTATTGTCACCTTTCACTCCCATTTCTATCTCATTCATAGTATCTGTGGTGCCCTGTATTCCACAAATGATGTCTTTGTTCTCTGTATTGTCACCTTTCACTCCCATTTCTATCTCATTCACAGTATCTGTGGTGCCCAGTATTTCACAAGCGAGGTCTTTGTTCTCTGTATTGTCACCTGTCACTCCCATTTCTATCTCATTCACAGTATCTGTGGTGTCCTGTATTTCACAAGTGAGGTCTTTGTTCTCTGTATTGTCACCTTTCACTCCCATTTCTATCTCATTCACAGTATCTGTGGTGCCCAGTATTTCACAAGCGAGGTCTTTGTTCTCTGTATTGTCACCTTTCACTCCTATTTCTATCTCATTCACAGTATCTGTGGTGCCCAGTATTTCACAAGCGAGGTCTTTGTTCTCTGTATTGTCACCTTTCACTCCCATTTCTATCTCATTCACAGTATCTGTGGTGCCCAGTATTTCACAAGCGAGGTCTTTGTTCTCTGTATTTTCAACTTCCTCTGACGAAAATTCAACTTCTGCCTTATTCTCATAAGGATTTTCTTCTTTTCCTTGTTCACGCTGCATGTTCTCAGAAGAGGACAGTACTAGTTCTGTGTCTTCCTCTAAACAGTGATTCTCTTCGACACTAACTATTTCACTCAGTGACGTATCTTTTTCTTCGTTCCTACTTCCTTTTACATTTTCCCTCTCAGTTTCACCTTCATTGCCATCAATTCCCTCTTCAATCACAGTCGTTTTCTGCATCTCCCAGCCATTCACGTTAATCTCCCTTTCAGTCTCATTATTCAATCCTTTCACTATCTCCAATAGAGCCTCGACCTCATGTTCTGCTCCTTCGTTGCCCTTTTCTTTGTCATTCACGCTTTCAATTAAAACCTCTTCGATCTCTAACTTACAACCTTCCCTACCGAACGGCTGCATTTCTAATTCATCCTCTTCAGGAATTTCAACATTTTTTAATCCGTCTCCAAGAGATATTTCGTTGTCGTTGTCTTCCTGTTGCACGTTATCCATTTCATAAGGATGTCTTTTCAAAACACTAAGAATTTCAGTCATTTCACTTGCAGTTCCAGACAGACAAACATCATCAAACTCGAAACTCTGATCACTATCAGCTTCACCTGTCATCAAACGATGGCCCCCCAGTACACCATCTGCCAATTCTCCGTAGTCCATTGAATCCTTGGGGTCACGAACTTCCGCCTGGAAAATATCATGTGGAGAGGATATATTGGCATAGCTCTCCTTTCGACATAATCCCCACGGCTCTTTCTCTACACTACATGGTGATTTGCTTTCATCAATCAAGGATACAGTTTCTACTAATCCCATCCTTTCTACGTTATCACCCACGTCATCAGATGCCGATCCGAAGATGTGTTGATCGCTGTGTTTTTCTAATTTGTTCCATCCATGACTAACTTCCTTCACATCTCCACTATACTTTAACAGAGAAATCAAATCCACATTACTACTTCCGTCGGTTTCCAGTTTCAATGTGCCTTTATCTACCTCAGTTAACTCGTCAGGTTTATTATCCTCTAGCCTCACAGCGTCATCTTGTTTGGATTTGAAGTTTTTCTCCAACTCAAATATACCTTCCCTGAATTCAAGAACCATTTCTACCTCTCGTGCTTCCTCTGTTAACTGCGAGTGACATTCGTTTCCGCTCCGCAGTCTACCAATATCCCTCACTTTGTCTGCACAAGATTCGTTCACGAATTTCTCGCCTTCGCTCGCTCGTGGCATGTCTTTGATTTGAGAAACTAATGACGTCAAATCAGTCTCGCTCTGTGGATCTCTACACCCTGCACTTGACTGGACACGCCGATCGCCTTTGTTAACACAGAGCTCAATATCACCTTCTATTTCTCTTTCAGTACATTGGCTATCTAGTATTTGCACCGTATTTTGTTGCTCAGTATTTAAACTGGCTTCAAAGCCACGACTATCACCTTGGTTGATTTCATCTTGTTTAGTTGCACCCTTTATGCCTTCGATTTCGAATCGCTCCATTTGCACAATACTTTGCCGTTCAGTATTCAAGTTAAGTTCTACCTCATATCCCCCTATGTTAACTCTTTTTGGTTCTGTCAAAGATTTACTCCCTTCCATGATTTGCAGTTCAAATAACAAGCGTGATGAATCTTCGTCGCTAGTTTCGCATTTGGTATCCTCTCCTTGTTTACCCACACTTTCTCGCAGTTCAACCTGTTCATCCTCAAATACCATCCCAATGTCCACATCCCCTTGTTGATCCTCCAATGCCATCTCAATGTCCCTTGGCCCTTTGTTTTGTTTCTCTTGTTTATTACGTTCCAAAATCTTTTCCACGATTTCAGTAGTTGATTTTTCCTCACATTCTACGTCCATTTCAACGACAATTGTCGTTATTTTCAAGCATTTAACGTCTCCTATCTCGTCTCGTGATTTCTCACATCCAGAGACGAGTTTCTCCGCACTGAGCTCGCCCGCAGTGTAGTTTACCAACTCGGTATGTGCAGCACATTTACTTTGGTCCTGTTTGTTTTTCTCGTTATCTACGATACATTTGACCTCTTCCAACTCACGCTCTATTTTTAGCGACTCCACATGCAATCCTTTGTTTTCAAACCCCGTTTTTCCCCTCAATACAGCTCCGTTCCCATCATCCTTTTCTTTGCCATTCGGTGACGGAACCAACTCCTTAGGAATTAGAAACACAAGATTACTCTCATCCGACGCTTCAAATGATTCTTCAACCCTTGCAATTTCCTCCTTAATCCGGGCGTCTAAACAATCAATAACATTTCGCCCTTCTTGTCGGGCGTTCTCTGTGGGTAGATGTTCATTGGAATACAAAATGAGCTGGTCGAAATCTAATTCATATTCTCGTTTGACTGATACTGCTTTCAGTATAACTTCTTCATTTTCCATCCGAATATGCGCATCTACTTCAGTGCAACTCTCACGTTCAGTGCTCGCACGATTCTCTTCCGGTGATCCACCGTCGATATCCTCCTGTCCTGTTTCCATTCCGTTTCCACACAGTACTACAAACACCACAACATGCCGAGCGAATGCCACTTGATGAATGAATCCTTGCACATCCAGCATTCACTCCTGCTTGGTCTTCAGTTTAGATCCTCCACGAGTTAGCGTTTTTATATTCCTATAACGTACCGTTTTATTCTCGTGTTTTGTTTTGGCAATCATCCACTATGAACTGCATGCTCATATTTCCCTTAAAGTACCAACACAACTCTCCTACCAATCGTCCCATACCGAGAATATTCTGTGTTTGTTTTGGTGCTCGCACGGGTCATATTATGAATTTCCCACATCGCGTATTATTGTCTCAAAATAACTCGGATAGCGCGACAGTTTATAATTTTTTTTTCAATAAAGCACATTCCTCAGGATCGATTGCACTATAAACCGTGTACCATCCACGGCGCGGAAATGGCCTGTTGCTCCAAGGCCAAGCCTCCTTATAATAAGCCCAACAGATGTTCCTTCGGATAATTAGCACAGCTAATGCGTAAAGACAAGTCCAGCTCCAAAAGACATTTCCTTTTCCTTGTAGACGTGGTAATACCGCTTGCTAACGAGATTTTCCTTCTCATCAGTAACTGATAGCAAGTTCGGTGGGTTGTTCATAGATTTTCTAAAAATAAAAACGCATTAAACCGTCTGTATTTTCGCGAATGAGGATATAATCTTGGCAAAGCCTTCCACGATCATCCCGAAATCTAGGAACGCTCCTAAGGTTTTTCCCGTCATTAGAATAATAGTTTCAACAATTGACCTGGAGAATTTATTCATTTCATATATTTGCTGCCGCAGCGAGCGAGCAAGGCAGCAGTTCTAATCTGTAAGCGGGTCCAAATCTCGATATATTTTTTTTACCACAATGCAACACTTCTATTATCTTTTTTTACCACTGCTTTGCACGGATCTGAACGTCACGTGACCTTGCACGAGGTGGAATCTGCATTGTTTGAGCTAACTACGTTCAACCGTTCTTTAACGCATTTCTGTGTATGTAATCCTTGTGTAATCATGAATTTGTTGAAGTGTAGACGTGTAGGCGAACTCTTTCTAACTCTGTGTGAACTATCAGTTTCCAAAGAGCAAGATCTCTCCTGTTATCAAGATGGTGAGCAGCAATAATTTTATTCTATTGGCTTCGATAAAGTCAAGCAGCCGGTTCAAAATACAATTAGCATTTACAATTACATTCTCAGGAGATATTGTAGTTGAGTCTACGAATAGCAGTTTCAGCGGTATTGACCCGAACGCCTCACTTCAATGTAATGAAGCGCTATTCAAACTGTGTATTTAAATTAGTCGTGCTTGTTTAGAAGGGTGTTGGTGTCGTGTAAGAATGATGGTTTCAATGGCGCTTCATTACATTGAAGTGAGGCGTTCGGGTCAATACCGCTGAAACTGCTATTCGTAGACTCAACTACAATATCTCCTATTACAGTTGATTTCCGGTGTTTAAACTTCACCGGGGCGAACAGCAGTTTGTTGGGGTTGTGTCGGGAATCTTAAGAAAATGTTGGGAATTGGTAGACTCGGGAGATCGTTGATATGTTGGGACAAAATGAAAATAAATCGCGACAACTTTTGAGTTACACACTACAGCTCAAACAGTATTCAGTCGCACGATAGCCCCAAAACTACAAAATATATTCATCTAACACCTTGACATTTATATCACCCAGTAATCTATTTTTCCTGCCAAAGTGCTACTGTAGGTTCTCTTCTAATACACTTCCTTAACTGAGCGGAGCAGCATTCACTACCTATTAGGTATACTAGTTTAAAATATATTATATATAAGTCACACTTTGGGTTTTCTCCCACAGCTCCTCTCGAAATACAACTTCCCTGTATTGTTTGGCGAGCGTGTCAGTTTCATTCGAAGAACTCCGACTGTCGGTTCGACTCACTGTTGTGCATCTACAAAGCGTAGATACGACGTATCTCTATATGATCTAATAACAGAAATACGTACTGATATTTGATATAACTTACACTTGAATACCCAAAATATCATTCTACACCTGAGACGCTACCAGTGATCGAGTCCCGCAGAAAGAGCTCCCGATAGAGCTCTAGCAGTGATGTAATAACCTCTAACAGTTCATCATGGATCTTACAGGGACCGACACTGTCAACCGAATTGAACCTTAAAGTTTCTGAAAATTAAACATTGAAACTACAAAAATAACACCGTGAGATAGAAGAGAAATACCATATGCATGTCCTGATATAGTTTTCAAACGTTTTCGATAGAGAACGGCAAAGATTAAAGTAGTCGATTACAAAAGCTTATTTTAGAAACAGTGAACCGATTTCAAGTTGCTCTAGATTTCTCTTAAAAGCACTGAGTATTTTTCATCCACTCGAATCTTTCCCATCCGTCATCAAAACATCAAAATTGTCTCAGATTTTCTCCAGTATATTTGGAAAGCTTACTCTGCTAATCTGACTGAGTAGTTATTGTTGTCTATCGTCGTGAGAAAGTTTACGATATTGGGGTTAACAGTGCCTCTTTAGTTAAGAACAAGATGAATATAGTATACATCACTGTTAAAGTGCCTAAAGGTTTCATTGCTCATGCCCTACTCAGTGAGTCGACTATCGGCTCGTATGTTTATATGGATTATCATAGGTTCATCAGCAATAACTATGTAAATAGCTCTCAAGGAATCCCTCTCTAACTATATAAGCACTTCATTCTATTTATATTACGATTGTGATAGGATTGTTAACAGACGTGGAATGTTAAAGTACCCTTTACTTCAGTTCATTCTACGCCGTGTCGCACACGGCATCCATGTTTCTTCGTTTCACTTAGAAATACAGCGTTTCTGATTCATGTTGTAGATTTCCTAAATGCGAAGTATTTGCTCCAGCTTTTAAGACCCGCTAAGTAACGAGGTGTGAACACGCGGAGGAGACACCCGAACAGATTCTTATCACATGTGTTTCACCTAGACTGGGTTAATTGCTTAATGACGGTTTATGGTGGGATAGGATTTGCTAATTTTCGAACTTGGCGTGCTCAAAACGTTTACAGTATCTAAGAAATTCACTCAGAACTCTACACGGCTGCTGACTTCATTGTTCTCTTTCCAGCAATCACTAGTGTTAGATTTCTCCCATACGTTTTCATATCGCACAATAAACCCTAGTTGGGCATAAGGCTTTGAGAGTAAATAAATACGAAAAGAGGGGAAAAAGTACTCGTCAGAGAGATCCACAGTAAATAAGTTACATATGCGCACGTATTCTGACTACACTACTCAGAAACACTTTCGTATGAAATGGTTTATTTCGGATGTGTATATGTAGCAGCCCTCGTTGGAACTGATACGACCTGGCGCACTTTATTATACCTTTTATACTGTTTACCCTAGAATTACTAGATGTTGTGTTCTATCGGATACGAAAAACCACAAAAACCACCCTGGAGCTGTGACCAAAATGTAGAAGGACCAATGTACACACATTCTCCGACGATTAAATAATTCTATATTTTAGCTACTGATGCAGTAATGTAAATATTGTCACGAATATTATAAATACTCCGTAAAATTAACTTACTATACTAGTCGTTGGCTGATTGGCGTAGAATGACTCAATTTCTCACTCAAACTGCATATTATATTAACATGGCATATATACCATTAATACTATCCATAATGCAATAAGCGCAAGGCTCAACCTCTTTCCCGTGCCGTCAGAAATCGATCAGTCTGACTAGATCCCCTCTGTCACTCAGCCGTCAGAAATTACATTTTCTGTGTGGGAAATTTACTGTCGCCTAATTTCGAGTGGTTCATTCGTATATTTTATGCGATTTTTCGACAATACATAATGACAACAAAACCGGACAGGAGACTAACCAATCATCTATCAACACATCACACTACGTACCTGGTACACTGATGTTGATGTAGTCGTGGTCTCGCGAAAGCCTCTCACCGTCCATCGGCACGTACCCGGCTGAACCTGTAGCATCTGTAAGCACAGCTAACTCAGTTAGAAATCTGTACAAAACCGGCCAGTAATTACATGTAACTTAGTTCATTACGTTTTCGTATTGTTTTGTTGTTCGCCCGGCGCTCTTTTCTTGTCCGTACTGTACATTTTCTCTTTCGCTTGTATTAAATGTACCTTTGTTATTTATGTAGTGGACTTGTATACCAATAAAATGAAATAGAAAAATTATAAAACTGATACTGAAAAATCTGTAAGATTATCATATATAAATAAATGTTAATATGTAATTCTTGATGGGAGAGCAGTACAAAATTAAAGAGAAGAAAACCGGCTCAAAAACGGATTTGTTAGGGTTCGCATAGGGTGAGGCATACGACAAAATGGCTTCTATATATTTTACTTTTTTGTCTCTCTAATCCAATCAGATCAAACATAGGATGAAAAATGGCTTCCCTACCAATTTTGGTTCTAGCTCTCTTAGGGGGAGGGGAAGAAAAGAGTTCAATCAGATCACAGCGCTTGGATACGGCAGGATAAAGCCGCTGTATATCTGTTCGTACCTGTGCTCATAGCAGACTCGGTGTTCACCAGTATGTTCGCATAGGCTTGTGGTGAGGAGTTAGTACTTTGATCATCCTTTGTAGCCACAGGTTCAACTCTAGTCGACTCAGAGCGGCCCTCTATTTGAGTAGTATTCATTGGCTCATAATCGGACGGGGACTGAGAATTCCCACCTCCCATGGGTTCATATCCCGCAGGTATTTGCTGGCTAATGGTATTCGAGGGCTCTACACAACTCATAGACTCGTAACTTTGATTTTCTGATTCCACAGATCCCATTGTTTCATAGGTTTGAAATGCACCATGGTCATTTATACCCTTAGGGCCATCGAACTCCTGAGGGACATTTTCGTAGCGGTGTTTTTTAGGTGAGGCACCTGAGGGCACCTCGGGGACCACTCCACGGTTAACCGTGACGTACTCACTGTCGTCCCCAGTCTCCTGTTGATCGACCTCGGTTATTAACATACTCTGCAAATCGTTCTTACATCTATACTTTAGTTCAACATTCTCGTAAACAAGCACTTGTCTCCGGTCCTTAGGGAGTTCAACATCCCTGAAATCTAACTTTCTGGGAGGCAGCCTGCTGTGAGGCTCAGGTTCTTCGTCGTCTTTCTCGGGTGAACTAAGAGTCATATCTTCGTAGCCTTTCCGAGATAACTCTGGGCTATGGATCTTCACTGGCGAGATGCTTTCAACTTCAAGATTAATCTTTGCCTTTTCAAGAGACGGCGGCGGCGATTCGGAGCCAGTAACTTCTTGCTTCTCCTCCTTCTCTTCCTTCTCTTCCTTCTCTTCCTTCTCTTCCTTCTCTTCCTTCTCTTCCTTCTCTTCCTTCTCTTCCTTCTCTTCCTTCTCTTCCTTCTCTTCCTTCTCTTCCTTTCCCGGTTTTACCTTAGGCGGTAAAGTCGGACTGGAAGCTTCATTCTTCACCCAAATGTCACTGTCGAGTTCACCGTTGTCCTGTTTGCCATGCTTGATAGGTAAACACGGTGGATCTTCATCGACTTCTTCTGTGGTTCCATTTGCCGTGGGTGGCAGTACAACCACTGCATATTGGGTCCTTGAGGGCCCAGAGGAGACAGGAGACATAGGAGGCGGTGGAGACTTCTCTACCGATACCTCCACGTACTGTAACGACTGTTTGGTTTTCTTGAAAAGCTCGCTCTCGCACAGACCGTTCGTGATTGCTTCGTTGTCATGGTGCCTCTTGGTAAGCGGCAGCATTGACGGCCTCCCTTTGGTTTGTTCTTCAGCTTGTTCAGGTGAACTTGGCGGCGAGACAGACGACCTTCCAGGTTTGCCGAAACTGCTCATTCTGGGTCTCAACTTAAATGGCGATGATTGAGAGCCTGTAAAAAAAAATCAAATATATAACAATTTACTTTTTACGCTGGAAAATATCCATCAAAATTTTCAGTGTTCGTTTCATTCTGAAAATAGGGCACTTAAGCAACAACGACGGCAACGTCTAGGTTAGCTCAGTGGTTAAGTCCGGTCTGACGAGCGGGGGTCGCGGCTTCAAACCCCGGCCGGACCAACACTCAGGGTCTTAAAAAACTGAGTAGAGTTAAGGTGCTGCCTTTGTGAAACAATCTCGTTATCGAACTGCAAACGGTTAGATCTTCACGTCTTCTCGGATAAGGACGTAAAAACGTACGTCCCGTGTCGGCCTCAAGTTTATCAGTCTCACAAGACTGTCACGAGTTACAGACGTTAAATAAACTCTACTCTACTCTAGGACGGCATAAAAAATTGCCTCAATTACAAAATACAATAACTGCACGTGAAAATGCACGCAGTCGCCTACATTTCAACTGTTGTCTGCAAATACAGAATGTGAAACCCACAAAGTTTACGTTTTAAAGAGAACGCGAACATAAGAAAGATAATAAATCGGTTTTTTATTCGGCATGAACGGAACCCTCTACTCATCATATTTTTCGAAAATCTGGATGTGAGAAACAATGAAAGGCGAACAAACATCATCTGCCGTCGCCGTCCTGATTGCTTAAGTTCCCTAAGGAATTGATCAAGGCGGTATACAACTACAGAATACATCATTTGCAAAGCATCCACTAAAAGGCGGATACGCATGCAGCCAGCAAGACTTACTAACCGCGTATCCAGTTCAGACATATCAGACGTAGGGGAGGGGTGCATGGTCTCACTCATTGCGTATCCACTTCAAATATATACCTTCAAAGTCTGGATCAATTTACGTATCTATAGGATATCTCCTAGATAATTAATTATTCCTCGTTCTTTAATAGTAGAAGAAAAGCCACTACCTACCTATCCAATAGTAGCAAACTCGAAAGCTTCTGCTATACTGATACCCTATAATACTGTTCTTTTTATAAATTACAATTATCATATTTTCACGTGCTTCTTACAAAAACAATTAACAGCAGAAATGTAAATACGTACCACTTAATTTCAGTCAGGAATTCTTGAATTTTTGCGGCATTTTAAAAGTGTTCCTATTCCCGAGATATCTTGGGAAATCAGTGCCGGAAACAAGCCATTCCGTGCCGCAGTCGGTACTATTTTGATGTGGTATACATTAGAATAAAGCATGACCAGACATTGTTTCCTAAAAGTCTCCATTCTTTTAATGAGTTTGCAAAACTCACCACATTTAGACCACTGAAATGGGGGGCCAAACCACTGTTGATTGCGGTTTACTAATTAAATGTTGAGAGAGTTAAGAGTTTAATACCTGACGGCAGAGTAACCATCTCGTATTTACTAATCGGCATGACTGCTGCCTCTTTCATAGACATGGTTTTATCTGAAACAACAAGAATGCGTTTTCATCACTGATGAACTCTCGGGATAAAAGAGACACACTCACATTCAGCATCAACATAATCATTCAAATAACATTTATTGAAATGGCGAGATGATCCTTACTCGAGGTTTTCCTTGTAACTGTTAGTTTTACCATAGAGGATGGAAAATAACCAATCGTTTCTTTCTGTAAAGAAAATAAATAATCAATCATATGAATCAACAGGACATGGTCATTATGGCGTCATGTAACTACAACTACCACAATCGAGTAGCACGGAACCTCTCGAGACCTGTATTCTGATTGCACCCATAATACTATACTTCTATTGTTTTTGTACTGCACTTTCTATAGGTTATGTTGGGTAGGCCAATACTGTCGCTCGTTTCGAGAAGTTCCACCCGACCCCCAGAATCCTTTTCATGTTTCATTTCGCGTACGATACCTTGTGCGCCACAGATAATAGTTTTTCATAGGTTTGCCGGTTTTTCCTCCCTTCTCTTCTTACTCTAACTAATTCAAACTAGTTAGAGCTCCGGTTGGCTCAGTGGTTAAGCTCCAGTCCCTCCCGGTTAGCTCAGAGGTTAAGCTCCAGTCCCTCCCGGTTAGCTCAGTGGTTAAGCACCAGTCTGTCCAACACATCCTCCCCGTTGAATTAACAACTATCCTTAAATGGAAAACACGCTTGAAATAATGATAATCGTTAATTCTAATAATTCTTAAAACCAGTCAAGGATAAAGATAAACATTTGTTACATTCCGAACGGCGGTAGACCGGCTTAGTGTAGTAGTCATGACGTCTGCAGTACACTGCACTACACGCAAAGGGCTACGAGTTCGAGCCCGAGTAGGAGCGCTCAAATAATATGTTTTCCTCTCTAGGTGAGTGAGAACCCGTCGTTTACACGCGAACTCGTACGATGGTTACGGTTCGGGTTAGGATTTGTCGTAGAATTAACGATTATAATTATTTCAAGCTTGTTTGCATTAAGGATAGTTGTTAATTCAACGGGGAGGATGTGTTGGTCTGTCGTGCGGGACGGTTCAAACCCCGGCCGGACCAACACTCAGGGTCTGAAAAAAACTGAGTAGAAGGTAAAATCGTAGTTCCCAACGTCGGCCTCAAGTTTATCGGTCTTCCTAGACTGTCACGAGTTATCGACGTTAAGCCAGGTTGCTTTTTTGTGCTCTGAGGTCACACATGAACTGTATAGCGCCTTCATATGCTGTTAGTTCAACCTCGTGGGGTGCGCCATTTCTGTATTTGAAGTGGATGATAAGAGAAGACTCGTTTTTTTCCCATAGATTCTCGCATGCATCCTTTTCGTCTTTTTTCTATTCTAAAAGCATTCTTGAACTCTTTTTTTTTTCAAGCAAGCCGGTAAGATCTACATTACAAATCTGCACCGTATTACTTTAATTTGTCAGAGCCGGGGTAGCGCAAGTGCATGGTAAGGGTTGCCTCACACCACTCTACGTGGCCAAGATTGGAGCCCCGCGGTAACGTGTGTTTGAGTTGAGTTTGTTGGTATCTCGCCCTTGCTCTGAGGGTTTTTCTCCAGGTTCTCCGGTTTTCCTCAACACGCTAAATTCCAATTCTATTTGTGGATTAGCAGAATCATGACTTTGATCAGCCGTTATGGTTCAGATGGTTGTTTCGATAAAACAAGCCTGTAATCCCTCTCTGAAGTCAGAAAAGGAACCAACAAACTTTTATCCAGAAAGAGACAGAATACAGGACCTTTATCCACGTGCATCCTTAGCCAGGATCGAACTAGCTGCAGAGGTGAGGGCCCTACACTGAAAACAAAACAAAACAACGGACTTACCTTTCCTAACGATAATTTTCCTTTCCATCTGCCATTATCATTTTGCTCCAAAATCTGAAATCATTACATCATATTCAATTTGATCTTCATAAAGTCTGGTTTTCATAGAGCCTCGAGAATTTTTCTTGTTTTTCCATCGGTTTTTCAGTTAGAACTGATCTCCGCAACAACAAGAGAGATGAGAAAAAACACGGAAAAACAAAGGCCATATGGAAACCAGGCTTTACAAACACCACCAGCATGCAGTCACGAATTGAAAGAGGACTTGAGTATTCTGTTCAGTTTATTTTGGTATCAATAGACCTAGTCAGCTTGCCTGTTTGTTGCCCCATTTCGTACCACGTGTTAGTTCGCCAGAGGATTCAGTGTTTGATTTTCCAATTATAGAAATTGGTACATTTCCTCTTGGGATACAGAAAAAAAAGCATTACTCAAGGGAAAAGTCACGTGGTCTGAAATGGGACCACAAACAGGCGAGCTGACTAGGTCTATTAATGATAGCACTGAAAGACAAGGAATGTAAAAAGGTGTTTATATTCTCTCTCGTAATTTCATTGGTTGAAGTTCATATATTCAATAGAAACCATCTAATTAATACATAATTTTTGAAGCTTAAATGTATTATTGATCAACTAACTATGGTTAATTTCGAAGAATATCATATGTGGGTTAAGTTCTCAAATTTGTGATTGAAATATATTTCGTTTCCTCCCTTTCCGATTGGCTGGATGGTGGCTTTGAGTTTCAGTAAAAAGAGCCAACGGCATAAACAGATACTGTATTTTCTGACTGTACAATGTAGTTGGAACTATTCAAATGTCAACATCTCACACAGCACTTCGGGCATATTCAAGCTAACTCGTGTGTGCGGACATGCCATTGCCATAGCAACCTATATATTGTCTTTTGCTTTCGTTCTTTGCTGAATCATTACTTAACAAGAGCCCATCTGGGCTTTCACTCGGGCCACATGAGATTGAAGATGAAATACACTTTCATTTGAAATCCTCTTAGTAATAACCAAAGGGAAGAATTATTAGCAGTCTTTAGGAGTGGCCGGTAGCGCGGTGACTTTCATTCTCTGCTCCCCTAGTATATATATACATGTATGTAATTTAATATTTTTGTTTTCTCGTATGTAAATTAAAGTAGTTGATCTTTTATTGAAAACACTACTTATTCATGTGTGTATGTATGTTCAGACTACTATCGTGCAGCTAGCTAGAGTCTTGAGATATCTGTCAGCAACTCGCAGCTAGTTAATAAATTAGTACTGTTCAGACCTAGTAACTTAGTAGGTTTTACTTTTTGTTTTTCCCTCTTCTGGTTTGTTTCTATCTCTAAAGAGGGCATGAATGGGGTTAACTGACTACTGACAAACAGCCTTAAAAATAACTGACAACTGACAAATGACGATTTTTTTACTGACAACTTCGGGGGTAGAAGCGGAATATTTTCACTCTAAAAATTCCGTATTCCTCTGCTCTCCCGAGGTGAATATTCCCATTCCCTACTAATTTTTTTGTTGATATTCCTTATTCTTTTTAATTTTCGAAAGTGTCATGCGCTTTATTGAAATATTCCGTATTCAGTATATTTTTCAGGCAAATATTCAATATTCCTCAGTTTTCAACCACGATATTCAATATTCAATATTCCGCTTCTACCCCCGAGACAACTGACAACCGAAAAATAACTGACAACTGACAAATTTGGTTTTTGTGGGTCAAACATTGTAAATTTTCTCTAGTAATGATTAACTAGGGCTAACTGACAACTGACAAATGGCCAACATTTTAACTGACAACTGACATGTAGACCCCCCCATTCAGACCCTCTCTAAAAGATAGAAATTTGGTCTATAACTGCCCTTGGCGCAAGTGTTTCGTAATCGCAAATAATTGACCGCCAAAGTGCTCAATTGAAATTTCAACCAAAATATTAAAACTGTGCGAAAAACTGCTACTGACTGGTGTTTGGCGATCCTCGTTATCCATGATGGCTCAATTGACGTACAATACACCCGGTAGTTGTCATCGATGGGCTTTTAGCGCGCTAGATTCTATTCAAGCTACCTCGCTAGGTAGCCTGGAACTTCAAAGTATTCCACCGACCACTAGCTAGCTAATCACCAGAGCAGAAAAACTGTTCAGACTAAAGAAGCTCGCTACCTCCTGTGGTTAGCTAGCTAGATTTACTAGCCTGAACACGGCCACACGTTTACAATTTAGTCTGCAGGTCCGATAAAACTGCAGGTTCCAGTCGTAAACAGTCCGAGTTTGACCAAAGTGAAACGATCGAGCTGCTCGCGTCCGTAGATATATATTTCTTCGTTTGCACTTTTGACATGATATAATTCTTCAAATGGCACCATTGTTTTATTTCTTATGTTTAATAATACAGTTCTCAGCTGTAAATAAAATAGAACATTCTATGGAAGATTTCTTGTCCTAAAGTTTGGAAACGTAACACATGCATTTGACGCTAGAAAGTTCAGTACTCGCAAGGTCAATTTACTAGTGGCAGTTTACTAGTTTGCACTATCGGCTGTTATGGAATGGAAACATACTTTCACAGCTTAATATGTATGTCGATTGGTCAGAAGGATACCTTGTTTAAATGCTACGGTCCTTTCGGCATCAGAAAATTTTTAAACGGGAGTTTTCGTACAGTATTTCAAGCTATGCTGTAGTGCGAGTTCAGTTACGCCACAAATGTCGGTGAAACTAATACCGTGTTCATTATTATCGGTTTTCTCTATGGGTTCTCATGTATTCAATAATTACTTCTGGAGCTTCATATTTATGTCGATTGGTCACAATGATTTCCTCTTTCAGTTTTTCCCTTTAGTTTGGACATTAGGGATATATCCTTGGAGATTTCGTACAGTTTAGCGACCGTTGTGTCGAAAGTAGAAACGTTCGTTTGTCATGAAAGTGCGTAAACAAACTGTCACAAGCGGTTTCATAGCAGCTCGATGTTTGACTCCCATATAGTCGATGATAACGTATATAGCTTCATATGTACGTCGATTTCTCACAAGGATTTCCTCTTTCAGTTTTCCTCTCTCTTTGCTGGCAGTTCATGCTTCTTGTTCGGGTAGTTGCCCCACTGAGCCGTAACCACAAAACGAGCACAGCATTTCAGTTGGCATACACTGCGTACATCTGCTTAACTAATTAGATTTGTAAAAATCTTAGCGGATCATGTAAATATTCCGCTTGGCTCAAATATGAGGGTTTCTGCCGTCAAAGTTCATTTTTTGTTTCAGTTTTCCCCATATTAGCAGACTTGTATAATGCCTCGAGCTCTCCGAATCCAGTAGAAAGACTCTGGTTATTCTGTCGTAAAACATGGACCTGACCCAAATTTAGGTTGTATTGCATCATTGCCCACGCTGGAATAGATTTCTGACAATGACTATTTGAAATTGATATCTCCTTGTCTCGCCTAGTCTGAGCTTTGAATTTTCTTATCTGAGCGCGCCTGAGGAAATCTAACCTTTGTTTGCGTGACCAGCATAGTGCAATCTGATTGGTTCGAATTTGACCTTTAACGCATGCGCAGAAGCCGTCTGACACTGATTAAAAAAAAAAAAAAAAAAACTTGCATTTTCAGACTCGGCGCTGCCACAGGCAGCCCGAGTAATAACCACTTGCATTTTCAGACTCGGCGCTGCCACAGGCAGCCCGAGTAATAACTATCATAATCAAAATAAAACATCAACATTTCTAGTTATACTGTTCTATTTTCAACGTTACGAAACGTTTCGGAACGGGGTTTCAACAGTAAGGTTTAATAAATATGGAGTTCTATTGGTGTAAATGAAATGAACATACGTGTAGGGAAACATATCAGAAGGAAAAAGAGAGACTAGAGCGATTTTCGATTGGGTGTTGAAAGTAATTCCGTCGGTGATAGCTTTGGTTTTGCGTAGCTTTGCTATTGGCTGTGAAACATGTTTTGTGATTATCAGCCAATCAAGTTCTAAACTAAGATCGTCCATTGCGCAATCCATTTCGTTTTAGATAGTTATTCACGATTGGTTCAAGTAAAATCAATCGTTAATTACTTCAGTTCGTGAATGGCTCATTGTGTTTTCACTTGCTCCTGTGATTGGCTCATTGTGTTTTTACTTGCTCCTGTGATTGGCTCATTGTGTTTTGACTTGCTCCTGTGATTGGCTCATTGTGTTTTGACTTGCTCCTGTGATTGGCTCATTGTGTTTTGACTTGCTCCTGTGATTGGCTCATTGTGTTTTGACTTGCTCCTGTGATTGGCTCATTGTGTTTTGACTTGCTCCTGTGATTGGCTCATTGTGTTTTGACTTGCTCCTGTGATTGGCTCATTGTGTTTTGACTTGCTCCTGTGATTGGCTCATTGTGTTTGTACTTGCTCCTGTGATTGGCTCATTGTGTCTTTACTTGCTCCTGTGATTGGCTCATTGTGTTTTGACTTGCTCCTGTGATTGGCTCATTGTGGTTTTACTTGCTCCTGTGATTGGCTCATTGTGTTTTTACTTGCTCCCGTGATTGGCTCATTGTGTTTGTACTTGCTCGTGATTGGCTCATTGTATTTTTACTTGCTCCTGTGATTGGCTCATTGTGTTTGTACTTGCTCCTGATTGGCTCATTGTATTTTTACTTGCTCCTGTGATTGGCTCATTGTGTTTGTACTTGCTCCTGATTGGCTAATTGTGTTTTTACTTGCTTGTGATTGGCTCATTGTATTTTTACTTGCTCCTGTGATTGGCTCATTGTGTTTTTACTTGCTCGTGATTGGCTCATTGTGTTTTGACTTGCTCCTGATTGGCTCATTGTGTTTTGACTTGCTCCTGTGATTGGCTCATTGTGTTTTGACTTGCTCCTGTGATTGGCTCATTGTGTTTTTACTTGCTCCTGTGATTGGCTCATTGTGTTTTTACTTGCTCCCGTGATTGGCTCATTGTGTTTTTACTTGCTCGTGATTGGCTCATTGTGTTTTTACTTGCTCGTGATTGGCTCATTGTGTTTTGACTTGCTCCTGTGATTGGCTCATTGTGTTTTTACTTGCTCCTGTGATTGGCTCATTGTGTTTTTACTTGCTCCTGTGATTGGCTCATTGTGTTTTTACTTGCTCCTGTGATTGGCTCATTACGTTTTTACTTGCCTGTGATTGGCTCATTGTGTTTTTACTTGCTCCTGTGATTGGCTCATTGTGTTTTTACTTGCTCCTGTGATTGGCTCATTGTGTTTTTACTTGCTCGTGATTGGCTCATTGTGTTTTTACTTGCTCCTGTGATTGGCTCATTGTGTTTGTACTTGCTCGTGATTGGCTCAGTGTTTTTACTTGCTCGTGATTGGCTCATTGTGTTTTTACTTGCTCCTGTGATTGGCTCATTGTGTTTGTACTTGCTCGTGATTGGCTCAGTGTTTTTACTTGCTCGTGATTGGCTCATTGTGTTTTTACTTGCTCGTGATTGGCTCATTGTGTTTTTACTTGCTCCCATGATTGGCTCTGTAATTACTTTGGTTTTGGTTTTATGACACTCAATCGAAAACCGCTCTAAAATAAAAGCTGACACAGCTGCATTAAGTATACCATTAAAAATCAGCAAAAAAGGGCAGCATTTGACACAAGACACTAGCTGTTCCCTTACCCAATTACTTTCTTTTTATATCAAGATTTGCCCAAAGGGCCTGGCAGGTGTAGCACAATAAGACACAAGGTGTTTGAACTTCATGTGCATGTCCATATCCCACCCTGTATAAGGGAATAAATTATCTAGCTCCACCCTTACAATACCACATTAATAAACAAATTAAGAAATGGACAAATGTACACACACATGTTCAATATTTTGGCAACCAATGCAATTATTGGTATGATTCTTTTCTCCTGGCACAAATAATTTTTGTTTTAGAGTTGCCAATCCCCTCCCCTGATTTCTATCAACTCCTTATAAAAATGATATAATACATGTTATTATTCACACAAAAATAATTATCCTTACCTCAACAATATCTCCAACTTTAAATGCCAGGCAGGTTGGGTCATACATATTCCAATAATCCCTTAATGCCTTTGCTGTAACAATCTTATTCTTTGATGCATCTGATACAAAATGAAAATTGTACAATGTACAGGTATGATGGTGCACAGTTCATTTACATGTATCAGTACATGTGGTAAGTTAGTACTTTAGAATTTACAGTGCGACTACTGAAACCGGGACCACTTTGGTTTTCAGTGAATACTTTATGTTCTATGCTTGTTTGAAATCGTATAAATTTGACCTTTCCTGACCCATGACCGCATAAGTAAAATCCTGGGTCGATCCCTGGGTAAACGTCATCTCATTAGTGCATTATTCTCCATGGCGCCTTTATTACAACAACTCGATGTATACAAAATATACACAGTTTTATTAAAATTACTAAATTATCCAGGGTACCTGACTCGATTAATAATAATAATAATAGTCTTTATTAACAGATATACCACATCAAACGTGCAATATTTACCAAAAATGTGTAAAAGAAAAAAGAAATATATATAAATAAATATTTAAAAAATATGAATCTAATAACAGTCAATTATGTTTTCACAAAGTGAAAAGACATCTACAATGTATTAATAAAAGCGGACTTGAAACTCTCAGTTTTTACACAAGGCAAGATGTAGTTATGCCCTCTATCACGGAGTTGTCTGGATCTCTGTGGTGGAAACAGATCGTCAAGGGCAGTATGATTTTGAGAGATTCTGTTCCATAATTTCTTATCCCTAGAGTTTAAAATACTGCAAATACTGTATTTCTCCAAACAATATCCTGATCTAAAAGCTCTAGCAAACATTATATCTATTCTACTGAGATATTTATCATAGAAACAGCATCCCCATACTTTGATGGCATAGGTGAATACAGAAATAATAAGGCTATGAAAGAGCAGATCTAGATGCTCAATTGGATACTTATAATATTTACATACTCTTAGTATATAAAGCCGACTACTAGCTTTACTCAATAGGAATTCTACATGAGTATCCCAATTAGTGGAATGGTCTTCAAAAGTAACTCCACGAGTTTCAATTGATCTTTGCGCTCAATAATAGGAAGAGGGGCAGGTGGCTGCTTAGGACATCTACCCTTAAGCAACATTTCCCATGTCTTACTAAAATTAAGCTTCAAAAACTCATGAATAATTAATGAGCATTTTGTCCAATCAGATGAAGCAAATCAGGCACGTGCATGCTCCTTTATACCTGATAAATCTCATCATACTTAAAAGGGCCCGCGGAGGGATTTGAATTCTGTCCCAGGGGGAAACGGGGTTAATGATTGAGACAATGGATAAGCACCTTCCAACTCTTGGAATTTCTATTGATGTTTCAGCTTTCTCATTGAATTGCTAATTAGGATGAACGTTTTATATAAAGAATACCAATGAACATGAAATTTTATATAAAGTTTCATCCTAATTAAGAATTCACTGATAAAGACCCAAAGATAACAAAAAGTACACGGAACATAAGGTACCTAGATAATAAATTTTGCACTAAATTTACTAATATCAGCAGACTACCGAGATACACAGATAATATTTTTAAAATGAAGTTATCCAACTACCCGCATTACTTGTTTACCGAGCCACTGTTTAGTTCCAATTATTAAACCAAACTCTAAGCCGTAAAATAATAAAAACGTACATTAAACTTACATAGTTTGTGCCGGAGTCAAAAATTTAGAGTCTGCCGTCATGTCAGTCACATCGCTTTCCAAGTCTTGAACTTTATCGAGGTAAACCACGACACCAAATCGTTCATTGCGAAACGCCGCTTCAAAAACATAGTATGGTAACTTTTTCATGTCATTCCCTTGAGATGTTCGTAATTGCAGGCGGTGATTACTCGAATATTTTGCATGGCGTTGTGAATACAAAGGTTCAATGGTTCATTAAGTAACCATTCCCTTGAGATGTGCGTCTTTCTTTCATTGCATTTTTGAAGCGTTTTTGAAGCCGTTTAAAACACTCACAACACGTGTTTTATCAAGTCTAAAAATTATCGGGCTTCGCCCTCGAATTTTTAAACTTGATAAAACACTGCTGTTCGTGTTTTAAACAGTACTTAATGTGGTTATTTTTTACATTTGTGATTAGTTTTATACAAAGCTATTCCAGGTATCCTGACACCCTCCCTAATTTAATTAGATGTCTTAACTTAATTCATTTGTAAAATATGGGTGTGAAATAAAGTATTTTTTAAATTTTTATTTGTTGTTGTTGTATATACATGTAGTAATTGCAGCACTTGCATGGTAGACCCTTATAATACTAGATGTCCTTACATGGTACTTGATCTAGACTTGAATGCTACTTGATTTGTCTTGAAGTATACATGTTATTGTTAAGCATGTATTTGCACTGTATTTGAATATACTTGACTGATCTTCAAGCCTTTCTTGAAGTAGTCTTGCCACAATACTTGTGTTGTACTTGATGTCAAGTACAACTTGGGTAGTGTATTGAAGTGTACTTGACTTGTATGTTTCGTATTCTTGCATATCAAGTACATATCAAGTAGGTGTACATGAAATGTATTTGCAACATACATTTTAGCAGAACATTAAGTCTTGTGTGACAAATACATATCAAGTAGGTGTTCATGAAATGTATTTGCAACAGACGGCAGGTCTTATATGATAAGTATATATCAAGTAGGTGTACATGAAATGTATTTGCAACATACATTTTAGCAGAACATTAGGTCTTGTGTGACAAGTACATATCAAGTAGGTGTACATGAAATGTATTTGCAACAAACGGCTACTTGATATGTACTTGTCATATAAGACCAGGCGTACATGATATGTATTTGCAACAGACACATTAGCAGAACCTTAGGTCTTGTGTGACAAGTACATATCAAGTAGGTGTACATGAAATGTATTTGCACCAGACGGCAGCTCTTATATGACAAGTACATATCAAGTAGGTGTACATGAAATGTATTTGCAACAGACATTTTAGCAGAACATTAAGTCTTGTGTGGCAAGTACATATCAAGTAGGTGTACATGAAATGTATTTGCACCAGACGGCAGCTCTTATATGACAAGTACATATCAAGTAGGTGTACATGAAATGTATTTGCAACAGACATTTTAGCAGAACATTAAGTCTTGTGTGGCAAGTACATATCAAGTAGGTGTACATGAAATGTATTTGCACCAGACGGCAGCTCTTATATTACAAGTACATATCAAGTAGGTGTACACGAAATGTATTTGCAACAGACATTTTAGCAGAACATAGTACATATCAAGTAGGTGTACATGAAATGTGTTTGCATGCATATACATGTTTATTAATTGTCACAGATCTGAAAATGAACTTGAAATGTGCCCAAAATATACTTGACATGTGTACCTGCAAACTACTTGAACTGTAAATTCAATTTTCATGCAGGCCGCTAGGTCTGTATTTGCACACTATTTTATTACTGGTTGAATGGTACTTGACTGATCCTAGGGCTAGAGGTCTTGCAATATACTTGACTTGTACCTTTTTGTCATTGAATTATATTTGCAATGTTTTTGGAATAGACCTGTATGTATTAATAATGTGCCACTGGACTGAAAATTATCTTGAAGTGTATCAAAATTATATACTTGAAACGTGTAAATAGTGCGAGTATTAGTATTAATTCACCTTCCAATTAATCTCTGACTCTTTGTCAGTGGAGTCAGTCCAATATTCCGCCATATTAACTTAGATGCATCACTAAAATGTTAAATTCTCAGTTGAGTGATTTTCGGTTTCCAAACCTTGAGTACCTTGATTGTCAATGCAATTTGAAATTCATATCATATCCAAAATTCTGTAACTCCAACCGTACAGAATTATTTTTCAAAATGGCAGCCAAGAAGGGATTCGTTGCATTATGGGATGCATTGGTGCATTGTGGGATTGATTTGAACGGTTGGCATTGCATTGTGTATTGTTGTGCCATTTTTATTTTGCCAACGGTTTTCGGTACGACGTATGTGTGATCTCTTCACGATATCTGTATAATATGGCTTCAAGAAAAGGCAAACCTTTGGAGCAAGCCTTACAAGACAAACGAGGTAAGATGGGATCATTAAATTTGTGATTTGTGATTTGTATAAATGGCTATAAAGGCTTCAACACCGGGCGGGTTCAATTCAACCCTACATCATTTACATGTCCTGATAGCTGTAATATATTGCCTGCTGGCAGAGGTCTCTTTCTGTCTAGCTTGGTAAAATGGAAACGAGAAACATTTTACCAAGAAACGAGAAACATTTTACCAAGACCGAGAGAGATCTCTGCTAGCAGGGAATATTTGAACTTGAATAGTAATTATTTTATTAACGAAGTGATTGTATACGTCAGGTTTTATATCATTTTATAGCGGCATTTTACATGATTTTTCGAATCGCGAAGCATTTTACCGTGGGCCGGTTCCAGAGGCCCTCGCTTGGAGAACTACTATATCGGTATATATATAGAGAGTGAGATGAAGAGAACATTTACGAGAAATAAATATCACCTACATATCATGAATAACTTAAAGGGCTATGTGACGGTACATGTTACAGTGTCCAGACATTGAATTGACAGCTTCATTGTGTAACATATAGAATCAATCAAAATAAATGTGTGTATCGGGTGACAGGCATGATTCACATGCGAATTGTTTACAACTGTAGAATGTAGTTTAACACATTATATGTCGAGATTTACAGGAACTTTATTCTTCCTACATGTACAACCAAGATAAACGGCAGTTATGAATGGTATCTATATTTCATTATTTTACTCGCTTGTATTTTTGGCCGTGTTTCTAGTCATAAATAGTCCGAATTCTACCAAAGTGAAGTCGCTAACAGCCCGCGTGTTAATGTAAATCTTAAAGATTACAACTTTGAAATATTTTTTATCAATATAGCTGTGACGATAAAGGTGCTTCACGAAGAAAAAAAGTTGCCAAGGATGTCCAAGCATGTAAAACGGCGCCACATGGTTTTGCTGTCTGCAGCTAAAGAGTGAGAAGATGGCAGCGCAGTCAGGTATAATGTTGTTGAAAATGCCATGTCGTTATAACTTAATTGAACGTTGCCAATAGTGTGATCTACGTACTGGTCAATCCAAACCCTCTTCTGGTTGTAACTCAAAAAGCTTTCAATTCCTTGCATTTTCCAGCCGCTGTATTCGGAGTTAATAACTCAATGACTGAGTCTTCCCTGCCGGGAGGCAGCACTCGTGATTTCCGTTTTTTTATAGTTTTGCTACAGTCAGCAACGACGACTTTTAAATAAACAAATAACTAAAAGTTACTCGACTGTTTTGTTGATCATAGCACTGAGAGATGTAGATAATATATTGGCAACAGGGCTATTTTCCCAGTTTAATTACCTACTGTATATAAGTATATTGCAAGAACCCTAAGATCAGTCAAGTACATGAAACATTTATCTAGTAACAAAAGAGTACAAATACAGAACTGCAGGAATGTTGAAATTACAGTTCAAGTAGTTTGCGGGTACACGTTTCAAGTATATGCTAGGTACATGTACATGTCAAGATCATTTTCAGTTCAGTGGTGAATTAATAAACAATATTGTTTCATGTCTCACATACAGGTCTATTTCAAGAACATTGCAAATATAATTCAATGACAAAAAGGTACAAGTCAAGTATATTGCAGGAACTCTAGGATCAGTCATGCAAGTACCATTCAACCAGTAATAAAATAGTGTGCAAATACAGACCTACATGTAGGCCTGCATGAATATTGAATTTACAGGTCAAGTAGTTTTCAGGTACACATTTCAAGTATATTTTGTGCATATTTCAAGTTCACATACAGGTCTATTTCAAGAACATTGCAAATATAATTCAATGACAAAAAGGTACAAGTCAAGTATTTTGCAAGGATTCTAGGATCAGTCAAGTACCATTCAACCAGTAATAAAATAGTGTGCAAATACAGATCTGCATAAGTATTGAAATTACAAGTCAAGTAGTTTCCAGGTATACATTTCAAGTATATTTAGGGTACATTTCAAGTTCATTTTCAGATCGACTAGATAAAATAAAATGTGTATTTGATGTTTCAAATACAGGTATATTCCAAGTATATTTCAAGAATATTGCAAATATAATTCAATGACCAAAAAGGTACAAGTCAGGGAGGGTCAAGTATATTGCAAGGAGTCTAGAACTAGTCAAGTAGCATTCAACCATTAACAAGTAGTGTACAAATATAGACCTGCATGAACTTTCAAATTACAATTCAAGTATTAATCAAGTATCAACTACAAGTACACTTCAAGTCTGGTTTAGGTACTATTTCCCCCTAACTCTGAATTGCTTATCAGTTTGTGCAAATATTGCTCAAGTAGTAAACTGGAACACTTCAAGTACTATTTTGCAAATATATTTCAAGTATACTTACCAACTACACAATAAATATGTACTTGATGTTTCAAATACAGGTACATTACAACCATAAAACAAATATAAAACAAATATAAAACAAATATAATGAAAGTACAAAAAGGTACAGCTCAAGTATACTCTATACTCTAGCCATCAAGTAGCTATAAGGGATAAAACAAATATAGTTCAAGTACACTTTTCAAACACAATGCAGGTACCTTGCAAGTACAGAAAAAATATAAACTGCAAATACACATCAAGTAGTCTTCAAGTATTGCTTATTTTCATAAGGGGAGACAGTGAAATATTATTTAAATAGGATGCAAGTTACACCATGTAAATTCATTGTAATTCAAGCACTGCAAAATTTTACCTCTGAGAAGATTCTTGATATCAGCAGATGCTCTAGAGCTTGTAAATTGTAACACAACGTCCAGTGGAGTGTACCCTTCTTCATTGGTGATACTCACGTCGGCCCCATGCTGCACAAACACAACAAAACATGTGTACATTTATTAATAATGCACCTTTTTTAAAATTAAACGAGTACAGAAAGCTTACCAAGATATAGATCATTAAGAACTGAAACTTACATCTAGTAATAACTTGACAACGTCTGTCTTGCCATACAGGGCAGCCTCGTGTAAACATGTGCCATTAGCACCACTCTGATTCACATCAGCTCCTGCTGCAATTAACATCCTGAAATCAATACACAATAATCATGGTGGTTTAGCTGGTAACACAAAATTCCCTAAAATACATGTACCTTAGCTATGGTTTTGTCAATACCTTATCATTTCAGCTTGTCCAAACAGAATTAGTTTAATTAATATATATTGAATAAAAGTACTCCAATACGAAAACTGAGAATGCAGTAAATTTTGTAACAATGATGGTGAATTAAGGGCTTTATTTATAAAAATATACCTAATAATCATTACACTATGTGCTTGACATTACTATTGTCAAACTCATTAATAATTCATCTGGTGAATACAATTAAAATCATGACCATGACAAGTATTTAGAAATCGTTTCCAAATACAGCTCGCATTTCAAGACTTTTCGATCGTTAACTCTATCATTAAAGTGGAGTTTGAGAAGCCATGCAAAACACTCAGAGCTTGTTTTAGAAGCGAGTTTCTAAATACAGTGAGGGGTTGAAAACCGAGGCAAAGCAGAGGTTTTCAAGCCCATCTCACTCTATTTAGAAATTGCTTCTAAAACAGCTCCTCATGTTTTACATATTACAAACAAAATAAAATAATGTTGTGTTTCTGGTAATGAGCTGAAGAAAAGCCAGGTAGGTAGACTGAAAAAGAAATATTTTATTGTTCATGTTATTGTCATGTTCATGCAATCGCGCTGAAGACACAATGTAGAGAGACGAGTCGTTGTTTACATACATGTACATGTACTTCTTATTGTTTAATATGCTTCATATTTTTATGTTTATTTTATCTATTTCAAGTCTTGAAAAATAGCAATAAAACGTTTGAGGTCGGCATGAAAATATCCAGGTTGGTCAGGTTACTGGAAACACAACATTTATGTTGTTTTAATATTAACAGTTACTTTAAAGTGCCACTATGATCACATTTTCAGACAGTGACATCTGGTATTTAATTGTAAAGTAAAGTTGCTATATTTTTCCCATCCAAACAATTTTTTGATATGACAATGATTTGTTGGGATCCGACTCTTGAGGTTTTATGTCCCCCATTACCCATTCCTGTGACATGCAGAACTACATTTCAGCGGAAGTTATGTCATTTTACTCAACTCAGCAACATGCAGGATTACTTTTCAGACAAACCTTTGCTTGAACTTATTAGCAAAGTACAATATTGTTTACTATTTTTTTCCACAAAGGAAAGAAAACAACAAAGTTTTGAATATAAATTTGTATGCCTTCAAAAGAGCAACAGATTGCAAAATTGACATCACAACAGCAAGCCGCTGGACGAAAATTGCAACCTATAATATTGTAACACAAAGTGATTTTGACGGTATGTTCTCCACAAAATTCATTGTCTAATTTGGTCCCTTTACAATATTTTCACTGATTTGGATATTTCCGCCACTCAGTGTGTCCTTTTTGGAAGACAAAAAGTGCCAAAAGAAACAGTTGAATTTCACCATAGTGGCAATTTAAGGGCAGTAAAGGAGAATATGAACCTACATTGTAACAGTCTTCCAGCTGAGATCGGGGCACATGAATGAACAAAATGACTGGCCCACTACACATCTGCTATTTATATAGTCGGCAAACTAGAATGAAGTGGTTTAACCAATAAAGAACTGAATGAGAGTTTGAACACAATATCTTGGTTTTCTACTCTAACTACATACAATGGCAGAGCCTGAAGTGAGGGCCAGCCATTTAGTGGTACATGTATGCAGTCTGATTGGTCATGATTTTTTTTCTATTCAGCTGGTTAGGATATACACACTCAGATAGCATGTACAGTACATGTACGTGGTTAATCTTCATGTCGTCTCAGATAAGGATGTAAAATCATAGGTCCCACGTTGGCCTCAAGTTTATCACTCTCACAAGACTGTCACAAGTTACCAACGTTAAATGAGGTCGCTTTACTTTACTTCATGTACATGTGAAACAAAAACTATAATAACTTCTTTTATTCATCCACTTACATGACTATCTCTTCACGCCCTGTCTTGCAGGAAAGGTGTAGTGGTGGGTCAGCACTGCGAGGGTTATCATCGTATAATGCCAGCAACTTCTCACAGTCTTTACTCCTTAGCAACAACTCCACAACCTGAAACAAAATATCAGAAAGTGTTATTCACAGCTAGCAACAGTTTGCAAATATGTCATGGCATCGCCACAATGTTGGAAGCTCTGAAAAAAAATCACTGGCTTCTATTACATGTATGATCTAAGTTCATAATGATAATGGGATTAATCAGTGGCATATCCACAAGGTGGATCTTCATCCACTGACGGGCCCACGATTTTACGTCCTTATCCGAGAAGACGTGGAGGCAGCACCTTCTACTCATTGATTGAGAATTATTGCTACGTGTACGTCTTTGTTATAACAAATGTGGATTAACAGCAACTATCTTTTTTATAATACATTTATTACTATATTATAATAACAGTGTTTCAGTGGAAGCGAGCGGAGCACCATAGACATGAGAGCACAAATTGGCTGAATTCCGGTTGCCCTCCTACGTGAACCCCAATGTGTGATGTGCCTGAAAATATGTCACACCTGCACATACAATGTACATCATTGTACACTGTTGAAACCTGGCCGCCCAGACTGAAACCTTGGTCAGTAGCTATGCAGTGATAATTTTTGCCTTTCTTTTTTTTTCATTTTCTGTTATCTTCTTTTTTCTGCTTAAACATTTTGCACTGATTTCCCTTGGTTCTACCAATTACATGTATTTTTGCATTTTTATCTTTGTTTTCTTAAAATAATTTATCAGGGTTTTTTGGGGTCGTTACCTCAGTTCAGATAATTGGGAGCTCCACGTTTAGGCTTGCCTACATACTGTATATCTATTATTCTTAGCAATAATATACCTCAACTTACATGCATGTGTCCAAATCTACAAGCCAAGTCCAGTGAAGACTCTCCATTCTTATTGATAATTGTGGAGTCGGCATTTCCATCCAACAGGATCTCAACCTAGAGGTGAAATAGGAATATCATTCACTAAACTTTATCACCAGGACTAGTGTTCTAGCTACTGTTTTTCTGAGCACCCTTTCATTTTTACAGATGCCCTTTTGTTTTTTTAGGCTTGTAACATAAAAGCTATTAAAAAAAGGACTAGAGTTGTCAGAGATGCATAAAATCACAGGGAATGCATGGCCAGAGGCACTTCAAAATTGTATTGGTTGTACTCACCACTCCCATATTTTGATGCTGGCATGCCAGATGTAATGGTGTTTCTCCATTGTCTGAGCACATGTTAACACATGACCTGGCATCTATCAGAAGCTTGGCAATTTCTGTCTTTCCTGCCCATCCAGCCAAATGAAGAGGGGACATGCCTGAAAAGAGAAAGGGTGAATTAATGGTAATGCCATGCCTTAATTTACATGTATGTACTGTACATATATGTATGTATGCAGAGGGTTTACATACATTGTGTACATACATGTACATCATATACATACATGTATCTCTACAACTTTCCTTGAGTAAATGGATATGCCATGAAAACTAAAGTCCCAATTCAGTATTTCATTGAACAATAGAAAATCCACATTACAGGAATGTTCTGTACTTTGGTAAAACCTAAAATGGAGAACTTTGGAAAACATTCAAAAACCTCAATAAATTTTAGACTGACATTTCATCCCAGACCATACAAGAAAAATGATTTCACTAGCAGTGAGATTAGTCTGTCCTGTACAATGTATGTATCTACAATTTGTACTGTATGTATGTCTTGTCTGTCTGTCATTATTACTGTCCATTGATTTTAGCCTCTATGTACCTTCATCTCTATAGACAACCATTTCATGCGCCAATATAATACACAGTCATGTAAACAGTTACCTTTTTTGTCTCTTGCATTGACATTGCATTCCATATCGAGTAACGCCATGGCAATATCTATGTTCCCAGTAAGGGCTGCATGATGCAATGCTGTGAACCTAGAGTGAATAATTAATGATTATTTCTCAAAGTGGAGATGACTAGTGGTGGATATATTTACCAAGCAGTGAAGCAGGGAGGTAAATATCCACTGCTATATAGTCATGCACCCACACTGAGGGGAATAATAATATTATTTTTAATTTATATTTAAAGGAGCCATCTCACCCACAGTGCTTCACATGCTTTGTTATTGTTTATATCCAAGACTTTGACCCCTTGTTCATGGCGGGAACCTCACGAACTGAGCGTATTCTTTATGTTGGTGACATGATAATTTTGATTTGAACATGGATGACCTTGATGAAACTAATAGTACCTTACAAGTTGAATGTGAAGTCAACAAAGTGTTATACAGCAGTACTTGGCTGTACTATAATATTTTCCGCTCACCCATTGCTGCTATAAACAGAAAACACTCTCTCCGGGTAATACTAATAATTATGAAAGCGAGAGGTTTCTCTCCTCGGTTTTATTTTTACTTGCAGACAGAGAGAGAGAGAGAAAGATCAGGCAATCTCGTTGCTGGCAGTAGCAGAGAACCAGTTCAAAACGAATTACAGGTTGTTTGAATGGGAAATTATTATTTTGGCGGCTCTGTTGTCAAATTTCGTGCAAGTATAAACTTTGATTGATCCGGTGAATCTGAAAATCCCGGCGAAATCACTGTGTGAAAGCCAGAGAGACCTGTTTCCACAAGATAAATGCTGAAGCCCTCAAAATGATTTTAGGAAATTGCTCAATTCTTTTCGGGTCGACCAAGCGGAGTTTCGTTGCCTATAATATTTTGTTGACTATAATATTTACTGCTCACCCGTCGCTTCCGAACCTGCCATCAGTACTATAAACAGAGAATACTAATAATTATGAAAGCGAGAGGTTTCTCCCCTCGGTTTTATTTTTCCCTATAGAGAGAGATGGAGAGAGAGATCTGCTAGCAGGCAATCTAGTTGCTAGTGCCAGAGAACCAGTTCAAGAGAGAACAGTGAACAAATTATTACAGCTTGCTTGAATGGGAAATTATTATCATGCAGTCTCGGCGGCTTTGTTTGTCAAATTTCGTGCGAGTATAAACTTCAAATGATTGACCCGGTGAATCCAAAAATCTCGGCAAAATCACTGTCTAAAAGTCCTTCGAAACCAGAGAGAGACCTGTTACCACAAGTTAAATGCCAAAGCTCTGAAAATGATTTTAGGAAACTGCTTAGTTCTTTTTGGGTCGACCAAGCGGAGTTTTGTTGCAAATTGTGGTCACGTAAGCCAGCCACGGTGTTCAAAAACCCAAAGACATACCTGCCAACTCTCCCGGTTTATGCGGGAGACTCCAGATTTTGGACCTCATCTCCCAGTCCCCTGGATAGCACCTCAAATCTCCCGGTTTTTAGCCATTTTATGGATTGAGGTCGCCGTTTTTCAGGCTCGAGGGTTAAAAAACAATTTGTGTTCATTTCGCATGCTAGCGAATGCGCGAAAAGCACCGAGTGACTCTTGATCGGTCGCGAGGCGTCATGGACATCATGTGATTGATTTACAGCTCGCAGGCAGCGCCATATAAGCCATAATCTGATTTTTCCGAGAGCTTTCGGAAAATCTTCGGAACACAATCGGGGTATCTTCGGAAAAATTCGGAAATCATTATGTCATAACGAAGCCTCAACCAACATTATCCAGATTTTAGAACTCCGGGGGTTGGCAGGTATGCAAAGGGTAGTAGATACTTGAACTACGTAAGTGCTAATATATCTTTAAATATAAAGATTAATGTCAGAATAGCTTCTCCATGTTGTAGGTGGAAATCGTGAGGACGAACGAGACTGGCATCCATCAGAGAACTACGGCCACCTGAAATAAAACTAAAATTTACATGGCCAAATAATTTAAAACATTTAAATAAGAAGCTCATTAGGAAGAGCAATAGAAAAGGTTCAACCTAGTACGATTTTTTTGATGATAGCTGGAAGGATGGCAGAGATGTAGAAAAGATTAAGACCACTGCCATAAAACTCTGGATTTCGATGGCATCGAAAATGGCCGCTATGCTATGTGAGCGCGCTATTAGCACTGTGGGTGAGACGGCCCCTTTAATATATATGTTGTATGCCAATTTGACTCACTTGGTCGATTTGACCCAACCCAAATCAACCTTAGGTCAATTTGATCCAACATCAATCATTTTAATAAGGATTTTTTTTATTCATAATATAAAGGGGTTTAGTTATTTTTATGGGAGATTAACACTAAAAAGGAAAAAAATCACCCACCCCTCCCCTGCAAAATATTTTTTACCACTCTCCCCTCCCTCTCTATGATACTCACCGTTCCCCCTCACAATAAACCCCTTTTCCCTTCGCTAGTCCCCCACAACCAACTTTGTTAAATTCACTCATTAATGACACATCATTACTACTTACTTTTGTTTGACTTCTTCGTTCACCGGTAGTGGGACTCGAATCTGCAACCCTTCAATCGGAAGAATGCCTTGGAAGACCAGAGTTTTACCAACTGCACCACAGAGACTTGTGTTGGAGATCCAGTCACGTTTTTGAAATAATATAGCTTTTCTTATGGAAATTAGTTACTAGTCCTCTCTCAGTCACTTTTTTTAACCCAGCTGTCACTTTTCAATGTGTATGTTACAGGTCAAATATGTTCAGATCATTTTTGTCAACCTAGGTAAAAAAAATCCAACCTGGGTTATTTTTTTCAACCTAGGTTTTTTTATTACCTTGGTCATTTTTTTACCTACTGGTAGGTCATTTTTGTGTACTAAAAATAAATTCACCCTCCCCCTCTGCTTTCCTTCCTCTACTCTTATCACTTCCTTCCCCTACCCCTCTCCCCATCTCCTTACAGTGCTACATTGTACCCAACTATACTAAGTACTGGTAATTACCATATTTATTTACAGTCAACTGTCCTTGCTGGTACTTGAACGGGCAACCATCGGATCTGTTGGTCAGAGCCTTAACCACTGTGCTACTGAGTGATCGATGTGAAGCACCATACTCATGATTTAAAAATTATGATGGTGCTACTTGTACCCATTCCCCCACGGTCTAGTCCAAATTTCCTTTTGTGCAGTAAAACCTTATAATAGCTTGGTATTTCACTAAAACTGTGCGCAAAATTGGTGACACAAACCCAGTACCCCAATGCATTGGACATATAATACAATTGAAAATAATTATGTTCTGGCACTCACTGGCAGATGGTTGGTTCCCTCATCTGGTGTGCACAGTGACTACGCTTATATAAGGTAAAAATACTAATTGAATCCAAAAATAACCTAGAAAGCATAATTTCACATATATGAAAGCTGGAGAATAGTGAATGAAATCACAGGTAGAAAGCAAGGGAAGATTGGAATCCTAGAGGGTAAGAACAAAGAAGAAAGGATAAAGAACTGGCATAATCATTTCAAACAACTGCTAGGAGAGGAACCAAAGATAGATGGGGAGGATGAGGAGATCAACACTGTAATAGATGGCATTGAAATTAGAACTGGTGAATTTGACATGGATGAATACAAAAAGGCAAAATCAAAGATCAAACAAGGAAAAGCATCAGGACCGGATAACATCCCACCAGAAGTCATCAAGAACTGTGATCTTGATGAAAATTAATTATCTTAGGTTTTGCAAATAACCTACTAATTAATCAAGAAAAGCCGGAGCAGTGGTCACTAAGTGACATAATTCCCATACCCAAAAAAGGAGACCTAAGCAAAGGTGGGAACTACCGTGGTATCACTAAATGCAATAACTGCCAAACTCGTAAATCGACTGATACTGAATTGTATCCAACCTGCACTTGATCCATATTTACGACCCAACCAGAATGGCTTCAGACCAGGAAGGTCAACTACTTCGCAGATACTTGCTCTGAGACGTCTAATCGAAGGGGTAAAGTCAAACAATCTTCCTGCAGTGATACTCTTCCTGGATTTTCGAAAAGCATTTGACAGCGTACATAGAGGAAAAATGCTCAAGATTCTCAAAGCATATGTGATACCTGATGAACTTGTAAAGGCGATTGGAAAGATGTACGAAAACACTTGAGTAAAAGTTCTTTCACCAGATGGGGAAACAGAAGAGTTCAACATTGTAGCTGGAGTTCTGCAAGGTGACACACTGGCACCATACCTCTTCACGATAGTACTGGATTATGCCATGAAACAAGCGATAGAGAAGATTAACAACCCTGGATTCATCATAGAGCAGAGAAGAAGCAGAAGGCATCCAGAAGTGAAGGTAAATGACCTTGACTTTGCAGACGACATAGCCCTAACTCTCAACCTGATTGAAGAAGCACAGAAGGTGTTGATAGATGTTGAAAATGCAGCAGCAAACGTTGGACTGCACCTAAATGCCAAGAAAACAGTCTGAGGTCATCATCTACAATCAAGAAGTAGAGGATATACGCACAAAAAAGGAGAAGATCAAGGTGGTCCAAGACTTCAAATACCTAGGTTCCTGGATCGACGACTCTCTGAAAGACATCAACACTAGAAAAGCACAAGCCTGGACAGCATGCAACAAACTACGTACTTTAGGGCAACAAACGATTGGGCTTCACTGCCAAATGAATTAAAAAAGCCCATGCCTAAGTTCATTTTTAAAAGAAATATAAATAAGTTTTAATTAATCAGTATTTATGCTAGTTTTATCTTTTTATGATCGTTCTTTCTTATTAATATTTTTATCTATTATGTCCATTTTGTCTTTTTAATTTTAATTTTATGTTATAGAGGACCCTCCTGAAAACCACTTTTGCATAAGTGACGGAGGCCTCCTCTCAAAAGATTTATTATTTATTATTTATTTTATTTATTTAAACTGAGCAAGATCTGGAAATCCGGCCAAAAGAAAGAGATGAAGATAAGACTGTTCATTGCAACTGTAGAAAGTGTTCTGCTGTACGGCTGTGAAACTTGGACCATGACCAAAACCACAGAGAAAATGATAGATGGCACTTACACGAGGATGCTGAGAGCAGCATTAAATATCTCCTGGAGAGTCATGTCACCAATGATGAGCTATACGGGTCTCTTTCAAAGGTGTCAGTTAAGATTAGGGAAAGGAGGATGAGGCTCGCTGGACACTGTGTAAGGCATGAAGAAGAGGAAGCATCAAAACTTGTGCTATGGCAGCCACATGGAGGGAGAACCAACAGAGGAAAGCGGAAGAGGACTTATATTGACACATTGCTTGATGACACTGGGTTAGCAACAACTGGAAAAATAAGAACTGCAATGATGGACAGAAGTGACCGGAGGAAGAGGATTCATATGGTCCGGGCTAGCGCCCGACCTAACTAACTAACTAACTAACTCACATATTACAGCCATAGGTTGCAAACATTCATGTAACCTAGGTTAAGATTTATAACCTACATATGTTAAGATAAAATTGACCTGAAAATAAATTTGATCTGTAACATGCAACAGGTACATGTTTATTGATTTGACTTTATTAAATTATAGAAGAAAATTATTTGTTGCACATGTATGTATAAATCATGTTGATAAGAGGAGAGATCTTGCTCTATGGAAAATAGTCTTTATCTCTGCCCCAAACTATCAAACGGTATATGACTAAATTACTCCAGTGATGCATGGAGTTGTCAACTTAGCAAATTCAGAGTTTCAGAGTTTTATTTATCATCAAGTTACAATTAAAACATATTTTGTGGGTTAGTAAACTTCACAATGAGCACTGAAGGAAGTGTGGTAACAATACAAATGAAGGTGATTTACACTCGCTGGTTAACAACAGATTCTATAAGTACAAATAGTGCCCAATAAAAGTAGTACAAATATACACACCTTCACACCCAAACGAAAATAAAGCCACATGCGGAAGACCACGCATATTGTTTCTGTGTCCTTGCACATGACCACAATGCACTACTCTGGCAATATGCCAATTAGTGCTGCTGCCTTGCTCATTCACTTAATAGTTACTCTAAATTTGTTTACTTAATTAATCTAATTGCATATATATACTTATTACTAATTCTGATTCCTTATACTAATTATAAATTACTAATTTCTAATTACTTACTATTACTAATAGCATAATACATTAATTAACAATGTTACATTATATCGATAATGATACTAATTACTTGATAAAAGTATATTACATGTATTTACTTGTATATATACATTGTACATTAAGTAAGTGTACAAAGAAAAGAAACCCATCCCTTAATATTAACAATCAGAATAAAGGTGAAAGAGACAAATATACCCTGAGTGGGATTCCAAACCCATGGCCTTGGTATACTAGTCCAATGTGTTAACCACTACACCATCAGGATGACCACACTGGTAATGCAGCAGACTTTTTAGTTTTTGTGGTGCCTTATAATAATTGTTATATATTTATAAAATGCTATATAAATAATTATAAAATGCTATATAGAAGAGACTACTTCCATTCCACAGCTTTAAATGACTTCAAAGAAATTTTGAACTGAGATCATATTTGAACCGCAACATACATGTATACACTAGTGATTTCAGAGCGTAACAAGTGGTATTGACATGCGGGATCACCAGCTTGTGCATATACCCCTAAGATTCTTAATAATTTTATTAGTTCTGACTCTGGACATATTCTTAATATATGCAGGCAGTTAGTGACTTAAATATAATAATAAGCATATCATGTATGCGTCGATCAGCTTGAGTGTAGCCAATACGATCAGTTCAATGTACACTGAAATTTGAGGACTGATCTCTATTTCATTAAGCTTATCAAGCTTATGACTATCGGACTAAAGACAGTGGGGCAAGCACAAGAGGTTCATCACAATCAACACTGTCAGCTTACCCATCCTGATCCTGAGTATTCAAGTTGTATTTGGATTTGGATCCTTTTTCTAAACACAAACAGAAAACCAATGAATAAGAATTACTGTATACAGGGCTCGAAATTAAGAAAAAAAAGGAGGCATAATTTTATGCTCAGCTTAAAAATTTTAGGCGTAATTCTCCAAAATTTTACGCCTAAGTGAAAAACGTTAGGCGTAAAACAAAAAAATTCTAGCCGTATTTACGCCCGTATCGGGCGCAATTTTGAGCCCTGGTATATAAATAATTATTATATACAATGTATATACAAGCCCCATTTAAACAACATTCATTTTTGGACTGGTACTCTTAAATTTGGGCCCACAGGCTGATAATTTAGGGCACGGCACTCTTCATTTACATGAAAAAAATCAGGAGTGTGAGTCCCAAACTTATCAGCCCACTGGCCCAAATTAAAGAGTGCTGTGCCCAACATGTTTGTCATGGAAATCGGGCTACAGCCATGCATTATTAAATACTTTAGTGCAGAACTGGTTTTGAAATACAGTGATAAAGTAAACTTATGGCTTGTTATGACACAGATTTATACCTTGTCCTGATTATATTTGTCACATACATGTACAGTGTAGAGCTCTAAAATATTTGTAACATTTAAAATTCAGACCATTAAGGAATTCAATCTGTTCATGAACTTTTCTTAAATTTCTATTTTATTAAACTAAATGTAAAAGCCAACTTAACAAAACACATTAATACCACCATTCACCCTAAAACATCACAATTAATCCTTCTCAGCCATTTAAATGTAATCCTTTAAGACAACAAAAGCACTTAAAAATCTTCCAACTTTTGATAAAATTAATGTTAAGCCTTTTATTGCACTTTAATAAGAGCTTCAATTTTTACCAATTTTAAAATTACAATGTAAGTACTGACAATATAGTGCATATTTTCTTCAAATGGGTTTGTTGTAAAATAAGACTTGAATTGTTTGGAGCAAAAATCAATTAATCAGTGATCAAGTTACCTCCTTGTTTCCCTCTTTAGTAATGTCTAGAATGTTTTCAGATTATCATACTGATCCACTTTCAAAAGAAAGCCAAACGCATGCACCTGCTGTTGTTGAACTATTATCTAATAGGACTGGGTAGTTTATTCTAACTCTGCTTTCTGTCATCAAAATCTATTGCATTGAAACAAATCAAGCAGACCTAGCTATACTGTATTTATTTCCATGAAAAAAAAATCATATTTGTCATTGACAGAATAATGTCAACAGGAGAAAGCTGAGTGATCTACATATCATATAGAAAAAAATCAATCTTATTTCCTGATCATTTTCACTTTTGTAACAGGAAATATCTTAATGTCGTTATTATCAATCCTCAGCTCTATAGGAAGGTTTCACAAATGTCTGATAATTTTAGTTATTTTGTTAAATGCAATTAGAAATGAAAGTGCTTTGACTGCATAACTATTATTTGTAATTTGAATATGCATGCCTAAAACTGGCTGGACTGATCGATTTTTAATGTGACACTTTCAACCACAAAAAAAAAAAAAAAAAAATTTTTTACAAAGATAATACTAATTAAAGTATTAAATCAGATTTTTAATAAAGCTATCAGGTATTAGTATGTACAATAGTATCTATTAACACGTTATTCCTAATTCAAAATTATGATTTTAAGGACATCACTGAATGAAAAACTTTTACATCCAAAATTATATAAACTTCAGTCTTTTGACTGTGGAGAAAATAATTAAACCTAGTGAAGGATAACGGCTTCTAATGGCATGGCAGAACAAAAATTAGACAGTACACACAATTAGAAATAAATATTTGAAAGTCTTTGAATTTATACAATGTGCATCAAGCTGCGGTAGACTTTGTGCATTAACCCAGTTATTGTAACACTGAGCGATAATGGCAAATACCCAATATTCTCATTAAAATCCGGCTAAAAACAAAACATGGTAAAGTAATCCGGAAAAATCGCGTGAATTATCTGTCGATGCCACAGGCAAAATCTTAAATGGGGTTATTGCTATGACAAGGGTAAGGGGAGTTCGTTGACCCTTTTCTGTTCTGAACTGTGAGTTGGTTTGTGACCGTACGTAGAATTATACCAATTAGGTTAACACGTACTGAAAAAAGCAGGCGATTTTAAGAAGAAATATAATAATTTAGACTGTAGTTTAAGAAAAAATGGTACCAGAACACCTTGAAGGCAGCTCATGACTATGTATGATACAGTAGTCAGTATAGATTTTAATAGTGATATTAATACATGACATGGTCACGAGTGATAGTACGCTCTAAAGCACATTCAACGCTAGACGTTACGAGCTTTCAAATTCGTTTAGAATCAAATAAATTAGAAAATATGTAGTATTGCTTATAGATACTATGAAGATAATGTATAGAATATGTTTTGACTGTAGCGTTTAATTATGTGAGGCGTTTTTCACGTTCATAATTACCAACCAGGTGGTGTGTTGGAATTGGATTTGGTGTTAAATGACTAGCTCGATACACGCGAATTAAACAAATTCCAAAGACTGCGAGATAGATGCTGTTTAGTTTGACTACAGACCAGCTGGTAATCTAAGCATTTAAACAAAAACATACAAATACAACCCACAAAATAAACAGATGAGGTTCGGCATAGGAAGAAACCCTTTCAGCGAGGGGTGGAACTGTAGTCTGCAGCAAACTAGTTACTTACTTGACTTCGCTGAATAGATTTTGCCCAGTATCTTTCTCACAGTGGCAACATCGTTGGATTTTACGGCCAGGAGAAGGTCTTGGTCCTTCGCCATGGTGGAGACAGCCTCGACGAGGCCTGAAGCTGAAGGGAAACCAGCTGGTTTGTGGTTTATCGTACACACTTCTTGCAAGAATCAGTACAACAACTGAACACAGAACAGATAACAAATTAGCAACCCTTCAGTATTTCAACTCATCTTCCCTGAAGTATTGGCGTGAATTCCATAAGTTAGAAAATGGCCCATTTGTCATTAATAAGCATTAGAAGACCAAAGTATCGAGGTTGAATGAGTTTTTTCTAAATTAGCCAATACTGATTACTTGAACGCTACTTGTGACTTGTGTACACGCGAAGCGCGAAGGTCGACCAAATCGATTGAGCAACGGATGACTTCGACGTAACCTCGGAATACGAATATGACGTCACATCCGAGAGCGGGAGTGTCAACCGTACCCTGTTTCATTTATGCGCAAAATAAATAAACTATTTCTGTTCCCTATCTATTTTTTTGTCTTTTAAAAATGAAATGATGAAGCAAGGCAATAACTAGCTTTCATATTGATAAGTCAATTGTTATTCGACCGGAAATGAGAAGGGAAGCTGGTCTCCTGAAGGGAAAGGAATATTTACATAGGAAAGTCGTACTCGTGAGTGAATTTCCGGAGTCAAGTTCCGCTGTTGTGATTGCTGCCATTTCTTGGTGAAAAAAAAACCTTTTTTGGCGAAGTAAGTTTCAAAAGTATGTTAATTAATTGTGATGCCTTATACTGAATTCTCGACAATGACGGATTTCTCTATCTAATTTTGATTCGTCGAAAGGACTTCTATTCAACAAATAAAGAAACCTTAGACTGGTGTACATGTGTTTTATTTAACAAATAAAGAAGCCTTAGCCATATTTTATACTATCATAAAACACGATGGGCATTTGAGAACTTTCAACATTTCTCGAGTGTTCTCAAATGACCAGAGTGTTTTATGATGGTATAAAACATGAATTTAAGGCTTCTTTATCCGTTTTATAATATAGATTTACGCACGCGATGAAAGGAAACCACCAGTTGAAGACGATAAAATACGGCAAACCATGTTATATACTCCGATAAGACATGGCTTTTTAGCCAATCAGAGCGCGCGTACTATCGTATCTATATTATAAGTAGTTAGATAAGGAATTCGCGGCCGATCTTTATCGCTTTCAGCTCGAGTTTGTAAATCGGATAAAGATCGGACGCGAATTCTTTATCTTACTTACCAAACGTCTAGATGTAGAGAGTCATGTTCTCAGTTATTTTGGCGATACGACTTATTTTGGCCGAGAAAATCGAAGCCAAAGTTTATGTAAATCAGGACGAAATCTGTATCAGATTTTCGGATCCCTCCACGCTCATTGATTTCCTTTGTTTTTGCTTCATGAATTATTAACGAGTTTTTTTACAACATCATCTTTATTACCAAAAAGGCTATAAATACTTAATTTACATAAATACATAGATCTCACTAAATTATGGTAATAGTTACTCAGAATAACTAAAGTTAAACGCCAGTAGTTAGATGGCTCACTTTGGGATCAAACCCTGGCTCCTGATTGGCCGAGACAGGGGGCGGGGCCTAAAACGACGCCATTACGCACGTGGCGTCCCAAAATGACGTCACAGCACGGGGAGCCGCCGTTTGGCGGCCAAAGCCAGGCCTGGGATTGGTCGGAAGTTTAGAATGACGTCACAGCACGGGGCGCCGCCAAACAGCGGGGGGCCCCCAAGGGAGGTTGGACCGGAAGTGGTGCCAGGGGCGAAGGGGGATTTGGAGGCCCAAGCCAGGCCTGGGAGTGGTCGGGCCGTGTCGGGCGTTCGGGAGGGGTTCGGCGGGCCGTCGGGGGAGGACCAGGGCGGGGATTGGCCGGTGGAGTAGCCCGGGGCGTATAAGAAAGTGAACCCTCCTCTGTAAATTTAGTGTGAACCCCTACGTGCTTTTGTAGGTGTTACGCCAAAGCCGTCCAAGGATTAGTTGAGACGATACTTTCCAATGGAAGAACAAGCACTGAGATGGGCAGCGGATATCCACTTTGACGATTGCCTGAAAATTGACGAGTACTTCATGGATATGGATAAGTTGACCGCAAAGCTGGAGAAGGAAAGAAACCCCACCACAGAAAAGTACTATGAATTGCTATGTGAAATGGATTTCAAGGCTATGCAGGAAGGTTTGAACCACAAGCAATACCTGCAAAAGTACGAGAAACAAGCCTACGCTGGAATATATCCAGGGTCCCCCGCCCACCCCCCTGGGGACAGTCCGGGATCAGTCCCACGCGGAACCAAGAAGACCTAGATTTTGGGGACAAACCGGACCCCCGGGATTTTTTTTTACCCTGGGGTCGGAAGCATCCCCTATGTAATTCTAGGTGTCCTTTCAACCAAAAACAGAAAAAGAATTAAAAACTATATACCTATTTACAAGGTCAACCGTAGAGAATGAGAAAGAATAGCCGAAGCTAGAAAAAACAATAAAACTTTCAAGAGGAACAACGTGGGGTGTCTGTTGTCTCTTTCCTAGGGGGAAAAAGTATAAGGGAGGTGTCGCGCGCTAGGCTCGGGGAGAGTACAGAATGCCTTGCGGTGGAGGAGGAGGTCCGTCCCTCAAGTGCCATGGTATTTTGAAACGTGTCCGTTGTCTCTTGGCGTGTTGTGGAGGAAAAGTGATTATCCAGGGCTCTCATTTTGAGGATTATGGGGCGCAAGAAGGAGAAGAAAAAGAATCCTTCCGCGCTGCTCGAGGCGTTGTATTACGACCCCAGCAGCCCTGATGCCTTTGGGGGTGCTGCCCGTCTGGTGAAAGCGGCTAGCGAAGTGGGGGTGACGCGCACCACCACTTTAGCCTGGCTGAAAAAACAATTGACCTTTACGTTGCACCGACCTTTTCGAAAAAAATTTCTGCGAGGGCGCGTGCGCGTGCTGGCCCTGGACGAACAGTGGCAGGCGGATCTGGTGGACATGCAAGCCACGAGCACCTTTAACAAGGGCACCAAACACATTTTGACCATCATCGATGTGTTGTCCAAGTACGCGTGGGCGGTCCCCCTGAAGAACAAGACGGGGAGGAATTGGTGCGCGCCTTTACCCAAGTGTTTCGCGAACGGAAACCGTTGCGGTTGCAGACCGATGCCGGGACAGAATTTACCAACCGCAAGTTCCAGGCCTTTTTAAAAAAGAATGACGTGGCCTTTTTCGTCACGTACAACGAGACCAAAGCCCAGATTGCCGAGCGGTTCAACCGGACGCTCAAGGGACGCATGTACAAATATTTCACGGCCACCGGGAAGAAAGAGTATTTGAAAGTCCTCCCTCAATTGGTGCTCGGGTACAACCGAGCCGTTCACAGCAGCATTCGACGCGCCCCCATCACCGTCACGCCCTTCAACGACCACGAGGTGCGGGCCATCTTGTACCGGGAAAAGCAGCCGCTAAAGAGGAAACCGAAGAAACCGCTGTACCGTCCCGGCGACACGGTACGGATTAGCAAGACCAAAGGCCATTTTGAGAAAAGCTATCTGGCCAACTGGTCGGAGGAAGTGTTCACGGTGATAAAACGGCTGGACTACCGCACCCCTCCCGTCTACCGGTTGGAGGACTTGAGCGGGGAGGCGTTGCGGGGAACGTTTTACGAAAGCGAGATGACGCCGGTGGCCGTGGAAAAAGAAAGTCTCTTTATCATCGAAAAGGTGTTGCAACGCCGCCCCGGCAAGAAGAAGAACCAGGAAGAAGTCTTGGTGAAATGGGAAGGGTACCCCGCTAAATTTAACAGCTGGGTCCCGGTCACTCAGCTCCAGACCCAAACGTATGGGTGAAAGAAAAAGAAATAAAAGAGTTGGTTGTTCCGACGGACGGAGTCATTGTGGAGAAAGAGAGGATGGAGGAGGAGGAATTTTACATTACCTTAACCCACGGGGTGAAGTCTTACGTCTCCACCTACGTCAATGAACCGTCCCGGTTCCGTATCCACCTCTATAAAATGTACACGTTGTCTCGAGACTGGGAAATGGCGGTCACGACTCTGGTCTTCCCCAGTCCCCAGAAGAAGACGACCTTGTACATGTACTGTAATTTGGTGGAACCCAGTATTGTGGGGGATACGAAAGTCCCCTTGTTGAGAGTCCTTTTTTCAGGGCCCGGGGACGGTGAGGTCTACGAACGTAACTTTGCCCCCCTGTACTACAGACAGTTGTCCAAGACGGTGTTTGAGGATTTCGAAATCCTTATAACCGACGAGCAAGGGAAACTTGTTTCATTTCCACAAACCTCCAAGGTGGAAGTGACCCTCCATTTCCGGAAAGCATGAACCCCGACCGCATCTGGATGACGCTGCCTAGCGTGGCCAGCCGGGATACCTTTCCCGATAACACAGGCTCCCATTTTCGTATCCGGCTCCCGGAGATGTTGGTCTTGGACCGGCAGTGGGAGATGGCCCTCTGCCACCTGCAATTTCCCCGCGCCTGGGATGAATTGTTCCCCCAAGTTCAAGACCGCCAATTCTCCATGATCCACGAAACACTGGATCCAGAAGTAGAAATCTCCTACGACCTCCTCCCGAACATCACCTTTACTCCACAGTCTTTCGAAACGGTTACAGAACTGGTCAGAGCCATGCACTGGGCGATGTTGCAAGGGGGCTACCGAGCGATCATGAAAACATTTACCGTCCGGGTGGAATCTAACAATCAAGCCATGGGTAAAACCGTCCTGGAATTGGTTCAAACCCCAACGGGCGGCTACATGTTAGTCCTCCCCCCTAAACTGGCCTACATGATCGGCTTGGAGGACGATCCCAAAAAGGCCACCGCACATCCTGCACACCTGTTGAAAAAACCGGGCCCTCGCACACCGTTGTTGTCCAGTTTCGTGAAGAAGAATGTAGGGGAGTCGCAGAATGTCAAACCCGTCCTGATCCTCGCCTCGGTTTTGGAGAGAGAACGAACTGTGTACTACATCACTAACGCGAGTACGGGCAAAGGCGCTAACTTGTTTACCGGCCATCGCAAGATCGCAAACTCCTTTGTGGTACCGGCCGGGAACTACGCGAACCTCATGGCCGTCCAAGCTACCATTCCGAATCCCTCTGGTGTGTTATGGTTTTGGTACCAGACTAATGGAACCGCCACGTTGACCCTTGAACTCCTCAAGGAGGAGACCCAAATTGCCATGAGCCCCTGGCTGGCCAATCTGTTTGGGTTTGGGCAAGGAAAGCCCGAACACTATCCGGTGGACGACAACACGCCCCTGGTGGGGTACCAGCCCGAGTGTTGGTCCACCTACTATTCGGGTCTAAAATTCCGGACGCCCACCCCCTACCTGCTCACCCGCGATTTTAAACACCAACCCGTACGCAGTTTGTACGTGTACTGCGATCTGATCGAGCCGCATATCGTGGGGGATGTGAAAGCACCCTTGCTGCGTGTCGTGTCGGCCCAGGTTGCGTACAACAAGGTGGTGGAACGAGACTTTCCGGTCATGCGCTACTTCCCGCTCGCCAAAACGGTGTTTGACACGCTGGAAATCCTTATAACCGACGAGTCCGGCCAACGCCTCTCATTCGCCTCAACAGCTACCGTGGTGGCGACGTTGGAATTTGTGAAGCGTGCTCTGAAAAGATAAGGATGAATGGAGCGTCTGCGGAATCTATGGCACTGGAGTCATCTATGGGGGACATGGCTGGCGGAGGGTCTTCGATCCCTGTGTTCCGTGCAAAACCCGCACCCCCCACCACTCGACGCATGCCCTCCTCCATTCCTGTCTTCCAGGGGGGTCGCGGCCAGCAAGGCGGTGGCGGACTTCTCCCTATCCGCTGGAATGAACTCGGCCGTTACGAGCCGGTCACCAATCAAAAGGGTGGACTCTTACCCTTGGCGCTAGCCCCCTTGGCCGTCATGGCGGGCAAAGCGCTGGCCGGGACCGTCGCGGGGGCGGTGGCTAAAAAAGGAGGACAGAAGATACTCGCTAAACTGAAATCGAAATTTGGCAAGAGGGTGGTGAAACAAATCGTGAAGGACACGAAAAAAGGGACAGCCCGTGTGCTCGGCAAGAAAACCAGCAAAACGTTGATCCAAGGCCTGGAAAAGATAGCGGGGATAGCGCCGAAAAAGAAAAAGACGAAGAAGCCGACCAACAAGAATAAAAGAAAGCAAAAACAGTCTCCCTCTCTCATTCCTTCAACGACCGTCAAGCGTGCACGTGTGGAGAGAGATATCTTTGACGACGATTATTGATGGCGACGGTCGCAGGCATGGGCAAGCCGCCCCTGCCCAACATGATGGGCGGCTACAGCACTCATTTGGATTTTTTCGGCAAGGAATTGGCCCAAGCGGTCGAAGAACGAGGCTATTGGTCGGAGCACGCTCCCAAATCGGCCCTTTTGCCCGGGTCGCCCGTGGAATTTTACCTCCCAGCCAGTCCCTATTACACCGTGCTGCCTAGAAGTTACTTCAAGGTGACGGTCAACCTCGTGAAAGCCGGCGGCGGGAATTTGACCGCCGGTTTGGATCTGGGACCCGTCAACAATTGGTTTCATTCCCTCTGGTCCCAAGTAGACATGGCCTTGAACGGGGAATGGATGACCATGAGTACCAAAACCTACCCCTACAAAGCCTACCTCAACACCCTCCTCAACTATACTCCAGCCGCCAAGAAATCCTACTTGACCTCGGGACTGTACTACAAAGACATGGCCGGCTCCATGGATGTGTTCGCCATCGCCGGGGCCAACACAGGGTTGACTGTGCGGGCGAAATACACGGAGGAAAGCAAAGTGGTGGAACTGACCGGGATGTTTTGCATTGACGCGGCCTTCTCCAACAAACTGCTCCTCAATGGGGTGCCCCTGGAATTCCGCCTCACCCCCGCCAGCAACGCCTTCGCCCTCATGGGGGACAGTGCGGAGGCGGAAGTGACCGGGGCTAAAATCGTGCTGAAGCGGGTCACTTTCTTCCGCCGTGTCAGTGTTTGCAACAAGGACTTCATGAAGAGCATCGAAGTGAAACTCGTGTCCCAGCCCGTCCTCTACCCTTACAACAGCGAGGAAGAACGGATGTTCACCATTTCCCAGGGCGACACCACCTTTGAGAAAACGGATTTCCTAGGCGGTCGCATCCCCCGACGCATGCGCATTGCCTTGGTGGAGAGTGGGAGCAGTTTGGGAGCGCTGAAAAAGAACCCTTTCCATTTCCAAAGGTTTGGGATGACTCGCGCGACGGTCACGGTCGACGGCACGCCCACCCCCTTCTCCCGCGTCGAATTTGCCACCGGGCAAACCCTGGACGGCTACAATACCCTGTTCCTGGCCCAAGGCGCCATGAACGCCAACCATGGGATTGACATTACCCGGACCGATTGGGACAAGGGCTATGCCATCCTGTGTTTTGACTTCACTCCAGACGGCAGTGGCAACGCGGCGCACATGAACATACAACAGTACGGGACGGTGGGCATCCGCCTTCAGTTTGCAGCAGGGGTCGCCCAGACCTTATCGGTGTACGTGAACTGCGAGTTTGACGCCGCGTACGAAATCAGCAGCAGTCGAGAAGTGAAAAAGTTGTAAGCCGAGATGACCACCTACACGTCGCAATTGACGGTCTTGGCCCGCCACGATTGGTGGCTCCGCGCCTCGTTTCGGGGCGTGTTTCCCATGGACCTACGGCCCCGCCGCGTGACCCATCCCGCCTCGTTCATTCTCAATACCGACAACGCCGACGGACCAGGCACCCATTGGTTGGCCTTTTATTTTCCGCGCCAAGGCCTGAATGAATTCTTCGACAGTTATGGCTTTCCCGCCTCTTATTACGGGTTGCAAGAGTACGTGCGGCAGGGGAACGCCCAGCACGTGGAAAACAGTGTGATGTTGCAAGGGAACAAGTCCAACGTGTGCGGTAGTTATTGCCTGTACTACCTCCTGCGCCGAGCCCACGGTCGATCCCTGGCGGAGGTCCTGCAGAACCTCCAGCAGTGGAAGACCAAGTCCACCAGGGACCGGGCCCTCCAAGCCTGGCAACGCCAGTACCAGCGCCGGAGTGTGGCGCGGTGGCAGCGGCAAGACAGTTCCCTTCACGATCAATGTGTTATCAGTTTGAGACAAAGTGAAAAAATAAAATAAAACCAGGAAACCCACCTCCATGTCTTGTTATTCTTGGGAAGGGGTGAGGCGTGATGGATGTCCGTTTCCAAACGCCCTGCAATATCTTGATCACGGGTCAGAGTCAATCGGGCAAAACGGTGTTCACCGAAAGACTTCTGCACCACGCGAAATCCCTTTTCACCCAGCAGCCCCTCACGATCGTGTACTGCTATGGCAGCGCCTGGCAACCCCGGTTCACCACCCTGCAGAAACAATTGGGGGTGACATTTGTGGAGGGGCTTCCCGACGACCCGTACGCCCCCTTTCGCGGCAAGCCGGGCCTCTTGATCCTGGACGATTTGATGAAAGAAGGCTCCAAGGACGAGCGGGTGGTGGACCTGTTCACCAAAGGCTCGCACCACCGCAACATTACGGTGCTGTACCTGACCCAGAACATTTTCCCGCCAGGCAAGTACGCGCGCACCATTTCCATCAACGCGCACTACCTGGTGGCTTTTAAAAACGCTCGGGATTCATTACAAGTCCGGAAATTGGCCGAGCAGGCCTTTCCGGGGCAAGTGCCGGCGGTGATGAGGGCCTACCAGGACGCAACCCTACGCCCCTTTGGCTACCTCCTCTTCGACCTCCACCCCCGGACCCCGCCCCAAATCCGGTTGCGCACCAACATTTTCTCCGAGGAGGGACAACAGCATCGCGCCTACGTGTTGGAGGAGGATCAAAAGGGGGTGGGCAATGCGTTGGACCTGTTGAAGCTTCTCTCCCAAACCCCCAAGGGGGTGGTCCCTGGTTTGTCCTACCCCAAGCTCTACACCAAACTACAAAAGCATCTCGTAGGAAAGCCACTGCAACTAAGAGAACAACGAAGGGGTATTAAGAAAAAGAAGACGGTAAAAAGAATCCAAGAGCTTCAGGGGGCCGTGTGGAAGAGACCCAACAAATCCCCCTTCCATCCTCCTTTTCTAGGCCAGAGACAACGTGCTTTACGATCCCAGAAGTCCCTGGAGAAATCGAATTGGATTAGCTTCATAGCCTAAGTCCCGCAGGGAAACCGTTCAGTTGTGGTGATGGCCTCTCCCTTGCTTCAACGTCACGCGCTGTTCATCCGACAATTTGCCAAAGCGGATCTCGGTCAGAAAAAGAAACTCATCCGGGCCGCGAGTCACCCTCAAATCAACGCCGTCAGCGAAGTGGTGCACAACGCCTTGCGTGGAACTTTTCCCATCGGCAACCGTGCGAAGAAAGTCTTTGCTCCCATCAAGGTGAAACTTCGAAAAATAGCCAACAAAGCCCTGCCGCCGGCCGTGAGGAAAAGAATTCTGCTCTCCTCCTCGACAGCGGTGCAGAAAGCCAAGCTTAAAAAGGCCGTGGGCCAGCGAGGAGGCTTCATTTTCACGACCGCCGCCCTCATTGCCGCCGCCGTTTTTGCTGCCAAAGCGGCCGCCGCCGGCGCTATCAGTGGAGGCGTGGCTTACGGAGCCAAGAAAGCTCTGGATCAAGCCGGAGGTTATATTAACCCAAACTACTCTAACCCCTACCCTTCCCCGCAAGAGTACGCCCGAGAACTGAGTCAGGCTCATATCTGGTCCTGAATGGTCCAACCAATCCGCAACTGGCCGGCGCCCGAGGGTACAGACCCGGCCCGGTGGCAGTTGTTTCTAGCCCGCCTGCGAAAAAGGCAACGCCAAACCCTGCCGGGAAAAAAAGTCAGCAGGACTGTGCGGGCGGCGAAGAAAATCCAAAGAAAGTATAAGACGCGGCCGCCCAAGAAGAAATCCCAGACAGGGAAAAAGAAGCGGGCCCCACATCATCCTCCAGCAGCCCCAGTAGGAATTTCCGTGACGCGATGGACCGTGAAGCGACACAAACGAAAAAAGCCATGAAAGAGGCCGAGGGGAAGAACCCTATGCGCATGGTCTTGGTGCCGGAAGAGTCCATGCGGTGGTTGGAACAACAGCTTCGTGTGGACACGACCAAAGGGGTTAAAGTGCTCAGCCAGTACCAAACGGCCATGGCGCAGGTCCTAGAAAACCCAGAGAAACCGGCCAGCGCCGACCAATTTCAAGATTTACTCCAGAAATACGTCCGACGTCGCGAAACCCTTGAGCCTAGTCCCTTCACGGCCGTGGCAGCCAAAGTGTTAACCCAGAGCCAAAGGGGTGCTTTGCGAAAAGTACCCCCCTCCAGCAAACCTTTAGCGTCGGTGATGGTCAATCTGTTGAAGTTGAAAGGGGGACAGAAAATTACCTGGAATGCGCAAGGGGAAGTGAAACTCTACGGGCAAACCCTGCCGGGCAGTCAAATTGCCGATCTGATTAAAGAAGCGGTGCATCCTTCTTCCACCCGCACGTCGCCCGGCTACCGTGATTTCATGCAATTTCTAGCGGAAGAAAAAATTCCTAAAGATCTCATCCGCCACCCCCGGGATCTCATCTCCAAGAAGAAAGAGTACACGCCCCGGACTAAACGCACCGCCACCGCCTACCAAGAGGATCTCCCGCCCCAGCCCTACAAAGATCTCCCGCCTCCCCGCCGAGAGGAAACACCGTTCTCCAGGACCCCCTACAAAGCCTTTTCCCGCGGGGGTCCCCGTGGGGGTCCCCGTGGGGGTAGCCGCCGCCTCTCTTTTGGCAGAGGCCCCACCGAAAAACCGCCTTTAAATTGGAGTCCTTTCTAAATCCCTCTTCATTAACGCCATGGCACGAACCCTAATGAGACCCGCGGGGATGGGACAAGCCCCCTGGCAACGCCGTGTCGCCACCGCAGGGAAGACGATGGCCCGGAAGAGGTTGCCCCGACATACCGTGGTGGGTAAAAAACCCAGCAGGACCGCCAGGGCGGTAACGCAAATACAGAAAAAGTATAAGGCGCAAAAGAAAAAGAAAGCCCAGACAGGGGGGCTGCAAACGGTTCGCAAGATCACGAGCCGCAAATCGAAAGACGGTCGTACCGAAACAACGATCCGAACGACGACCACTTCGGGTAAGCGCCAAGGCAAGAGTATCAGCCGGTGGACCGTCAAACACCTGAAGAAAAATACTTAAAGAAAAAAAGACTTTGACAATTCTCACTCATTACGCGGTACTCTTCAAGCTGTGAACATCATGGGTCTAGATATTACTTTCTATGGAGCTGAGGGCGGCGGCGATGTCATTGTGGGCGAGTGCCACATGTGCTATTCTACGTTTGGGAACTGGATGGAAGAATACCTGAGCGAAGGCGAAAGGAAGCAGTATGTGGTGAGCGACTGCGAAGGAACCTATTATGGATTCTATGTGATGTTGGTCTATCATATTTGTATTTGGGAAGGATTTCTGCGCAAGCATCCAAGACTCCAGCCTTACAAGATAAATAAAAGACTGAGACTTTAGTATCACAGCTCAAAGGAACTGAATTATTTATTACAATAAAACTTTGTTTCTTCTAGAGTCTCTTTGTTTTCTTTAGTAGCCGTAAGGGTAGCTCTGGTAGCCGTGGAGTACCCTCTTGTCGTAGGTCACCTTGAAGGTCTTGGTCTCTGGGCGGGTGTGCAACGTCCGGTCTTGGGTGTTGCGGTGGATGGCGTGCGGCGTCACCACCGTCCGTGTGGGTTCCCCTTGACCTTGCACCATGGCTACCATGGTCTCGAGGTTAACGATCGCCCGATTTCTCACATTGAGGCGTAGTCCTTTCACTTTGCAGACGGTACGGCCTTGACTCGTTTCGTACCCGTAACTCTTGGGCCCGGTACAGGCAAAACGGACAATGTGTTCGCCTTCTTTCAATTCGTTCGTCATGTCGCCTAGAAATCGACCGACCGGGGGCGCCACTTGGCCTACTTTCTGTGTGAAGTAGATGCTGTCCGTATCGTGGTAGACGATGCGGTCCTTCAAGAGGTGGAGGTAAGAATAGAGTTTCAGGCGTGCGTGGGCTGTGGTGTAGGCGGCAAACACGACGTTGGTATGGGGATTGGAGTCAATGTAATTGGGGGTGGCGTGGTAGTGGACCTGCACCATGTCTTCGTGCACAAACAGTATGTCCTGCACTTCAAATTCGTCGCTCATCATGAGCTCAAAGTAGCGGTCCAGTTCGGTGACGTATTCCGACCGCCGAGGGTTCTGCTTCTGGCCGAACTTGCCCCACAAAGTGTTGAGCATCCATTTCGCCAGGGCCCGCATCCCCGCGTTGAACGCAATCTTGTCCCACTCCAGTAAAATCCCCGTGGCCACCCGATAACTCTCTATAAAAGAGGCTTTCTCAGCGTCGGTGTGACACCCGGGCGGCCACCCGCTCGCTTCCTGTTTCATCTTGAGGAAAGTGTTCACGTAGCCCGTGAACAACCCCTGGGTCCCGGTGGCGGGATCGTATTGCTCCGACTCGGGATAATGCCATACCCGGTACACTTCCAGGACCCGGTACCCTTGGCGCAGGGCTTCATGGAGTTCATGGCTCACCCAAGTGCCTGTCAAAGCCCGGGCCTCGTCGTCGTGTGCGCAGGGGGACTGGTTCTTGTCTTCGGCGCAGGTCCGGCAGAGGGTAAACAGCAGTTTGTCGCCCCCATGGGTCGGGAGGACTGGGAAAAACAGCTGACGTGGCGGTAGAATCTTCAGATGGATTAACCCCTCGTACGGGAGGGTAGGGTCTAGATTTTCGGTAAGGATTTTTGGATGGCCCAGCGGAAACCGTTGTGTTTTTTGCACCCAGGGGTACAGGGAGCACACATCCAGCGCCTCCATCCATTCTCTCCCCCATTCTCCCTCGCTCGCTTCCCAGTAAGTCTTGATCCCGTTGGTCCGCCCTCCAAAGAACGCTTTCTTGGGGTCGAGGGGAAGCTGGGTTTGAGGGATGGGTGCTAGGGCGACGATGGTCGGATCCAAGGCCATGGCCGCACGAATTTCACACTCCCTAATCTGGACCACGCGGTACCCTTGCTGTTCCAGGTACAACATTTTGTCCCGGGTCCGGTCGGTCAACGTTCTCATGGTGCAGTGCAGTAAGGGATGAACTCTGTCTTGGTTGTTGTTGCAACGATCACAGCCGTGCCAGAAACAGCCATTTATTTCGTAGGCCGTGTGGGTGGCGGCGTGGTACCCATCCAGTTTGTAGGGGCCCACGTGCTTCTCTCCGAGATTGCCCGCGTGCTGGATCTGAATTCCATCTCGCCGCTCCACGTGGGCCAACCATTGGAGCGCCAACACCGACTGGACGTCCTTGGGGCGGTAGCCAAGCCGTGGCAAGACCGCAATGGTGTTCGGTCTGAGGAATTTCTTGCGGAATACTAGGTTGCACATGGAGGCGAGTGTCACGGTCCTGGTAAACGGATCTATCCCCGCCGCTTTCATCATTATTGTCCGGAATGCCAAACAGGCCCGTTGTAAGATGGCCACATCCCGGTGGCAATAGAGGGCCAACTCTTTCTGGAAATCGAACACCGTACCCTTGACCCGTTCGGTCGCATGCCAGGCCACCAGTTCTTCTTTGCCTTGCGGGCTCAGCGAATCCGGTTCGTAATAATGTAGGGCGGGGAGCGGGCCCACGTACTGCTGATGTTCTGGTTTGTTAAAAAAGATGGGAAAATCCAGCTTGTTGAGGTTTTCGGTTTGGAACCCAAACGTGACGGGAAATTGTTTGAGGGCCAGCGGGATGAAGAGCAACGAGTCTTTGATAACCAACTTGTAGTCGGGGATGGTCACCACCATAGCCTTGCCACCGCGAAAGATCACTTCAGGTTTTATGGCATTCTTGAAGAGGTATTCCAGGATGGGGTACGAGTCGTACCCCATGGCGTTGTGGGCCAGGCACACGTAGTTTTTGTGATCCCCCGAGAAGAGCCAGTCGCAGAATTGGGTGAGGGCCGTGAGGCCTCGGAACTCTACTTTCCGTGGACCGCATTGAGGGCAGGTGGGTAAGTCTGACGTCACACAGAGATCACACACTTTCAAGACCCCCGCAAAGTTGACCACGTGCTGCGCTTCCAGGGGCATGGCTTCAAAATCAAAGAACAGGTACCGGAACTTGTCTCCCTCGTCTTCCGCGGCGGCTCTCTCCGTCTCTTCTTCTTCCGCCAGGAGGGCCGCGTAGGCATCTTCTTCTTCTTCTTCTTCTCCCCCTCCCCCACCTCCTCCTCCTTCTGGGGTTAGGCGCGAGAGTTTCTGGTCCGCCACTTGCATGGTGCACAAGTGGTCCGGGGGGACAATAGCTTGGCAACTCCGGCAACGGTATTCTCCGCACACGTGGACTCCGGCCAGGCCCCGCGCCAGATGGTCCACCATCACCCCACACTGGTCACAACGCGTGTACCGTTCGCACTGACTCCATGTTCTGGTGTAAAGGCTCCCATGCCCCGTCCGGTGGGGTTGGTGGCGGCGGTGGTTGTCGAAGCAGGCCCCACTCTTGAACCACCGACGGCAGGGGTCACATTTTCTCCAAGAAAATTTCTCCCCAGGGGCGAGGGGAGAGCAATCCTTGACCCCACAACAGCCACAGGTCGTGTCACAAACGTGTTGTCTAGGGTCGTTGTAGGTCTTTTGGCAGAGGGGGCAGAAGTATTTGGCATTCAGGAGACCCCTCATGTTGTTGATGACGTCATAGTGGTTGTTCTCAGTTTGGTAGAGGTACACGCGGTAGCGGGCCTCAGGGAGGTGACCCGAGTAGATAATACTATTCATGTGCTCTCGGGAGACCAGATTCACTTCTACCCCTTGGTCTGCCAAATAGGTTTGGAATCGTTTGAGCTCCGGGATCCCACAGCGTTGAAGAGGGACGCCTGCCTGGCGGTGGAGCTCCAAGGCTAGAGACCGTTGTCGGGGTTTCCCTCTCCTTATTTCGAGGTAAAGAGGATCGTTCTGCTCCCGGGCCAGGGCCGTGACCAATCCTCTGGCCATGCATAGTTCATCTCGATTTCGTATCCTCACAATGCTTCGTTTTAATTTTCTGAATTTTTCCAAGTCGGTCGTACAGCAACGGGGCGCACGCCCTCCTCCCGCTCTGGGTATTTTCACGTGAAACACATGGATGTGGAAACGGCCCCGCAGTAGGAATTCTTCATTCGATTGGGTGATCTCCCCAATTCTATCCATGACCAGGGCGGGAGTGAGGGTGGACCTCATCAGGTAGGGAAAAGACAACGGGTACTCCAGATGGGGAGCGTCTAGGGTCAGGCGTACTCTGTCTTGCGGTTCGGCCTCCCCTAGGGTGGTCTCCAGGACCCTCTCTAACACGGTCGTGAGGTCTTGAAGGGCCTGTCCATCAAAAAATAATACATAAAATAAATAAAATAAAATAAAATAAATAATACATAAATAAATTTTAAAAATTAAAAATTAAAAAAATTAAAATATTTTTTTTATTAAAAATTACAAAAAATGAAATTTAAAAAAATTAAAATAAAAAATAAAAAAGTATAGTCCTGCTAGAGAAGATCAAGAAGAAAAAGAAAAAAAGAAAAAAGAAAAAAAATTGGATTTCCTCACGGGGACTCGAACCCGTGCGCTTGGCGCTTGAACCCCTGCCTCTTGCCACAGGAGATTTAACGCTACGCGCCACCTCGCCGCGCGCTGTGACGTCATGCCAAAATAGTGTAGTCAATCCTTACCTCGGGCAGAGTCGCGCGGGATCGCGTCCTTATGTTTAGTTCGTAGTCCTTGCAGGTCGTCTTGAACTTTTTACACGCTCTGGATCGGGTTTGTAGGAGTTCAAAGATTTCCTCCTCTTCTTCCTCCTTATCCTCTTCCTCCTCCTCCTCTTCCTCCACGGCGGTGGCGGCGCTGGTTTTTTTCTTTTTTCCTCCTCCTCCCTGTTGTTCCCTCACTCGTTTGCCGTCGGGAAATAAGGCGTGGAGACAATTGTCCGGCTCGAAATCGTCCTCGTTGTCCTCCTCGTGGTTCTCCTCGTGGTCCTCCTCGTTGTCCTCCTCGTGGTCCATCCTCTTGGGGAACTTGGGACCGATTTTTCCCCACGAGAGGTTGAGGGACCGTTTTTGCCAATAGTCTGAGCGAAATGAACTTTCCAGGTCTTGGTCCGTCACTTCCGGAAGCACGGTGGGGAGGTTCAGCGCCTCGACGGCTTTTTCTATTTGCTCCTCGGTGGTGGCGGTCTCTAGAGCGGCCAACTCGGGGAATGTAAACGGTTCTTGCGAGGAGGAGGCCACCCCCGGGGGGAAATCCACATCTTCCAGGAAGGCAAACAAATCCTCGGCGTTGTACCACGGATTAATTTCTTCGAACGGGAGCTCGTCCTCTGGGTCTCCCCCCGGGTCTCCCCTCGGTTCTCCCACTGGTTCTCCCACTGGTTCTCCCACTGGTTCTCCCACTGGTTCTCCCACTGGGTCTCCCACTGGGTCTCCCCCCGGGGAGGGATGAGTCGGCGCCTGACGGGTTATGGCATAGGGATTGTCCTCTTTTTCATCTTCGAGGGTGAGGGGTACTGGGTTGCCTTCTTCATCTAGGTAATTCCAAGAGTCCATCGTGCTCACACTAACCCAAATCAAAATTCATCGCTCGCTTTTATGTTTTTTGCCCTGCTCTCTGATTGGTGCCTTTTTCTCGGCCGGTAATTGGTTCCTCTAGAAGGAACACGGTTCATGATTGGTGGAATTCGATCCGCTTTTGGTTCGACTGGATCCCCTGGGGGCTAAGAAGCCTCTGAAAAACATCTCCCCCTACCCCTTGTTCTTCAAAAATTGTCTCACCCCCACCCCCGGGAGCCCTTCTTCCTTCCTTCGTTGAACCGTAATCACTTTGCATTTTCTAAACACCTTTTCTGAGCTCCTTTGATCCTCTAAGCTAGAACCCCTCAACAAACGCGCCCAGCGAGGTAAGCAAAAACTAGTCCAACCGGTTTATCCCAGTTTAGGAGCCTCTCGTGAATGAGATTTTGTGAGGCAAAGACGCGCGGCTCCTGATTGGTGGAAAACTAGTCTAACCGGTTTATCCCAGTTTAGATTCTCGTGAATGAAAGTGCCGTGTGCAAAGGCGCGCGCCTCTCGGTTCCTGATTCAGCGTGTACGAGGTTTCGGCATTAAAAGGAACCCTTTCCCGGGCCGCCGAAGACGAAAAAAATAGTGGAAAAATTAGAAACCCTGGAGGACTAATTCCAGCAAAAATTTCAGACCCTTTCAGGACTGTTTTGGGGGTGAATTTTGAGAGTCAAAAACCAAAAATCCACTGAAAACGAATTCGAGCCCAAACCGGATTGAACTACCCGCCAATCATAGCGCTCGCTTCGCTTAGCGAACCAATCGTAGGCCGAGCTTAAGGCACCAATCACAGCCCAGTCTTTGCCTCCATAAATACTAGCCCCAAAACTAACTTCGGCACAGTTGAATCAGCCACTCAACCGGTAAGTTTACACAAAATGTTCTCTTGGAATTCACCCTGAGCCTTGACTAATCTTTTCTTCTTTGGTTTTTCCCTTTTTATTTCCTCAGTCAAACAACAAACAACCACAGCGACAAGAACAACAGGTGAGTTTTACACAAATTCTCTCTGGAAATTCAACCTAGGGATTTACTAATCTTTTCTTCTTTGGTTTTTCCTTTTTATTTCACCAGACAAAACAACAACAGAACTATGGCTGCCCGAAGACCCGTCCGGGAGAGAGAGGTACTATCCTGCGACTTTTCTTTTTGTCAAGGATCACCCCCGCTAATTTTTCTTTTGTTTTTCTAGAATATCCGAGGCGTACCCACAATCAACCTGGCTCAAGTAAGTTGTGGATGTTCTCCCACCTCCCTAAAACAGTGTTAACGTTCGGTCCCTGCTTCACAGGGCCGTCCATTTTATTGGCAAACATTTCCCCATTGAGTAAAGTTTAATTGGGTTAATTTTTATAAGATTTTTTCGAGTCCCCACCGGGGGGATCTCCGCTCTCGTCAGAGCGCCTCTAGCGAACTAATGTCTCTAAAACAGTATTCGGTTTTTATTTATTTTAAATTTTTTTAAATTTTTCTTTTCCGAACAGACTTATTTACCTGCCGCCACAAATTTGCAAGACAGACACTTTATATCCCATGCTATTGTATTAAGATCAACGGGGTTACCCTTGGATATCCTTGCGAGGATAGGGGCCTACGTCTGTGGACAGCAGCGGGCCGAGAAGCGAAAGGCGAAACACTACCAGCTATTTTTTCCGACCTTACTCATGATCACCTGCCTCGAGGCGTGGGATTTCGAATCGAGCTATTATTGGGATGGCAGTTTTTACGAATTGCCCCACAACAAACGCTTTCGGGGAATAGCCCCCATTGAGGCCGCCCATCTTATTGAGCCTCTGACCGAATATAATTTCCATTGGTGTAACCTATGTCATTGCAATAGACTCATTTGCATACGCCATTGCAGCATAGGGATTCTGTATCAACGGTGTCCCCACCATCCTATTTTTTCTGATGTGTGGGACGAGGGGTGGGGACGTTTTCCGTGGCGTAAGCTTTTCTTTCATATTGAGTGTGGTGATTACACTAATCCCACATAGAAAATAGTTCAATTTTTTCTAAAGATATCTCTTGACCTGTGGTATTAATGTTCTCAAATTAAAATGCATGAAATCTTTTATTTCATTTTTATAGTGTTTGAAATGCAACTTTCTCCCAGAGAACCAGCTACCCCCTCTCCCTTGTTGCGGAGAAACCATGTGCTCTTCGTGTTTCGTAACCGAGATGTACAAGATATTAACGAAAGGGGATCCCCCCCATTGTTTTTATTGTGATTCGAAAATTCATCATCAATTTTATCTTACCTCTGGTAGCGTTATCGTCTTTAGACATGGCACCACATTTGCAAGTGCCGCTTTACCTATTGATTATTATTACAAACGCCATTATGAGATGGTTTACCCTCATCTTTGAAGGAAAAGTTTACGCCATAGATTTACTGGATAGATCCCGTGGCGTACGTTTTTAGTAGCCCTAAATTTTTTTTCTTTTTTAGTGTTTGAGATGCAATGCCTTACCAGATCACCAATTGCCTCCTCTACCCTGTTGTGGGGGTACCCTGTGTGCCTCCTGTTTTATAGCCAGACTCTCGAAATTTTTAAAAAGACACACCACCCCTCGGTGTTATTATTGCCATTCAAAATTTTACCACCAATTTTATGTAAAATCGGGAAGTATAATTATTTTACATCATGGCCTTAATTTTAGCATTATTTGTTTACCAATAAATGTGTTGCACAGCAAAAATTACAATATCGTGTATTAAAAGTTTACGCCACGGGAATGATCTTTTTCAATTTTTAACAATTATTAGAGCGTTTTGCTCAATTTTTAAAAATCATTTTCATAAAATAATAGAGCGACTGGCTCACGTTTCTAAATTTACATAGAGTAGAGCGATTGGCTCACCTTTTTATCAACCATTTTTCATAAAACAATAGAGCGATTAGCTCACCTTTTTATCAACCATTTTTCAAACATATGTTTATTTAAATACTAGAGCGACTGCTCACAAAGTTTCGACTATTTTCTCTCTCTTGGACGGGTCCTCGGTGGCCTGTATATATGTATATAGTTTTTTATATTTTTATATTTTTATATTTTGGTTGAAAAGATACCTTTGATTATTATTATTATTATTTCACGTTTCTAAATTTTCATAGAGTAGAGCGATTGGCTCACCTTTTTATCAACCATTTTTCATAAAACAATAGAGCGACTGGCTCACTTTTTTTTTAAACTATTTTTCAAACATATGTTTATTTAAATACTAGAGCGAAGGCTCACAAAGTTTCGACTATTTTCTCTCTCTTGGACGGGCCCTCGGTGGCCTGTATATATGTATATAGTTTTTATATTTTTATATTTTTATATTTTGGTTGAAAAGATACCTTTGATTATTATTATAATTTCTTATTACTTGTATTAATGTCTGTTCGTTTGGTGAGGGTGAAATGCCCCACCGCCATTGTAATTTAATTTTAATTTACCGGAAACAAAGTTGTTATAACCAAACACAAGTCTCTTTTATTGCCTCCTTATGACATAGTGGTTGAATCCCATAAGGCCACAAAGTAGCTTAGGACATAGTGGTTGAATCCCATAAGGCCACAAGGTAGCTTATAGGACATAGTGGTTGAATCCCATAAGGCCACAAGGTATAGGGGTTGCTTCCGACCACCAGGGTAAAATCCCGGGGGGCCGGCTTGTCCCCAAAATCTAGGTCTTCTTGGTTCAATAGCTCACGTGGGACCGGAACTTGGCTCGGGTCGGAATGTCTATAGGGGGGTGGGGGATCCTCGGCCGTTGACCCAATAGGGGGTCTGGAGGACGTCTCTACTGGACTCCACACATTCCCCGCAGGGGGACCCCCCTGGGGACCTCCCGCCGACCAATCCCCGCCCTGGCCCTCCCCCGACGGCCCTCCGAGCCCCTCCCGAACGCCCGACACGGGCCGACCACTCCCAGGCCTGGCTTGGGCCTCCAAATCCCCCTTCGCCCCAGGCGGCGGCTCCGGTCCAACCTCCCTTGGGGACCCCCGCTGGGGCATTTGGCGGCGCCCCGTGCTGTGACGTCATTCTAAACTTCCGACCAATCCCACGCCTGGCTTTGGCCGCCAAACAGTTTGGCGGCGCCCCGTGCTGTGACGTCATTTTGGGACGCCACGTGCGTAATGGCGTCGTTTTAGGCCCCGCCCCCTGTCTCGGCCAATCAGGAGGCAGGGTTTGATCCCAAAGTGAGCCATCTAACTACTAACGCCGCTCAGTAACATTTCAAGTTAAGTAACAATGTTATTGTAGGGTTTTAAAGATGAAAACTAAAAATATACGCTACGATACGGTAGTTTGTCCGAACTCTATTTATATAGTAAGTTGATTTTGATGCAAGTCTGGTGTTGTATTGATGTTTTGACACTATAGTTTGAAAAAATTATCAAACACAACAGGTAACGAATTATGATGAAACTGATACATGAAAAGTGTGTTAAGGAATACTATAATTAAGGTCTGTGCATTTAAGAAGTTGAAATTCTTTGAATAGGGGATCAGAATGCTGATCTGGTTTTGAAAAAGTTTAATGCCTTCTTTTGTAATGTAATAATAGGTTTGACTGTTGAATAGTAACTATTACCCCAGGCTAATAAGCTGTATGTGATAAATGGATAAATGAGAGAGTAGTAAAGTTGGCATAAGATTTCCATATTCACGAAATGTCTCACTTCAGCAAGAATACCAACCCCTCTCCCTCTGGAAATGTTTTTACTTATTTCATGGACATGGTTTTTCCAGCTTAGATTTGAGTCCATTACAAGACCTAAATATTTGACATGCGAGTCTTGTTTAATAGTTTTATTGGATATGTTTAGATTCATTTGATGCAATTTATTTTTACTTATTTCGTGGACATGGTTTTTCCAGCTTAGATTTGAGTCAATTGTAAGACCTAAATATTTGACATGCGAGTCTTGTTTAATAGTTTTATTGGATATGTTTAGATTCATTTGATGCAATATTTTTTTACTTATTTCATGGACATGGTTTTTCCAGCTTAGATTTGAGTCAATTGTAAGGCCTAAATATTTGACATGCGAGTCTTGTATAAAAGTTTTATTGGATATGTTTAGATTCATTTGATGCAATATTTTTTTACTTATTTCATGGACATGGTTTTTCCAGCTTAGATTTGAGTCAATTGTAAGACCTAAATATTTGACATGCGAGTCTTGTTTAATAGTTTTATTGGATATGTTTAGATTCATTTGATGCAATATTTTTTTACTTATTTCATAGACATGGGTTTTCCAGCTTAGATTTGAGTCAATTGTAAGACCTAAATATTTGACATGCGAGTCTTGTTTAATAGTTTTATTGGATATGCTTAGATTCATTTGATGCAATATTTTTTTACTTATTTCATGGACATGGTTTTTCCAGCTTAGATTTGAGTCAATTATAAGGCCTAAATATTTGACATGCGAGTCTTGTTTAATAGTTTTATTGGATATGTTTAGATTCATTTGATGCAATATTTTTTTCGGTGGAGGATGAAAAAGAACAAAACTTGTCTTTTCGATATTTAAGGATAATTTATTGGCATTTAACCAAATACTGACTTTTCCTAGTTCTATATTAAATTTAGATTTTAGAGTGTGAATGTTTCTATCACTCATAAATAAATTTGTGTCATCTGCGAATAAGTGAAACTCTAAGATCTTTGAGCATTTATGTATGTCATTAATAGTGGCTCCAGAACTGATCGCTGTTGCACTCCACAGACTGTTTGTTGGTAATCTGAGTCAATATGGCCTATTGAGACAAACTGTTTCCTATTTTTTAGGTACGAAACAAACCAATTATGCGTAATTCCTCTTACACCATAATATTCTAGCTTGCTCAATAAAATGTCATTATTGACAGTGTCAAATGCTTTACATAAATCTATAAATATATATGCCACATGAATAAGTGCCAGAGTCAATAGTTCTCTGTATTTTATCAATGAGCAATATAAGTGCATGAATGGTAGAATGGTTAGACCTAAAGCCAAACTGATTATCATAAATAACAGATAATTTTTAAAGAAAATCTATTAATCTAATATATATCAGTCTCTCTAGAATTTTGTTAAAAATGGAAAGGAGAGATATGGGTCGGTAGTTAGATGTAAGTAAAAAAGAACCTTTTTTATGAATAGGGATTATTTTTGCAATTTTCATCTGATCAGGAACAGTGCCCGAAGTAATTGAATAGTTCAATAGAAGTTCCAATGGATATCAGTGATATTACAGATTTCAATATTTTCAGCTATTGCTTTGCTGCTATTTAGACTAGAGATAATGTTATCAATTTCAAGTGCAGAAATAGGAGACAGAAAAAAGCTTGAAGATTGAGGTTGATCTAAGTAGGTTCTAAAAGAGGAGTTACAACGTGGGATAACAGCTGCTAAGTTTTTCCCAATATTAGCAAAATATTCATTAAATTCATTTGCTATCTGTTTGACGTCAGTAATTTCTTGTTTATCTTTTATAATTTTGTTAGGTCTACATTTAACTTTAGATTTCAAGCTGATTAATTGTCTTATGCCCTTCCAAATATTTTTTGTATTAGATTGGTTAACAGAGAAGTATTCCTGATAGCATCGTTTCTTGCTTAATTTGAGCAGTTGGCTCAGCTTATTTCTGTATAATTTATATTTGGAATGAAGAAGTATTCCTGATAGTATCGTTTCTTGCTTAATTTGAGCAGTTGGCTCAGCTTATTTCTGTTTAATTTATATTTGGAATGAACAAATACAGGCACGCGCTGACTGTACGATGAACGAAAAATAATGAATACTGCATGAGGCCGAAGGTCGAATTATGAATAAATGTTGAGTTCATCGTACAGTCAGCAAGTGCCTATATTTGCCAACTGAGACACAAATATTAAAGTCTGATCTCTAACCGTTTAATATTCAAAATGAGCGCATAACCAGAGCACTGTCATTAGCCAATCACCTGCTTGGATACTGTGCAAGAATAAAAACACAACGGGCATTTGAAAACTCCCATAAGAGAAGCGATTGCTTTCAACATCTCGGCTGGAGTGTTCTCAAATGAGTGGAGCAGAATGACAGTACAGTACATGGCTCATAAGGCTTCTTTACTTGCTTTATGATATAGATTTAAGCCCGCGAGGAAAGCAAACAATCAGTTCTAAACAATAAAATACGCTCACGCATAATATGACTCCAATATAACTATAATAACTTTATTGTTTATCCACGCTACATTCAGTAAAAATGGTTAAAAATAAACTGGTTTTCAAGTAGGTCGTGCGTTATATAAAAATACATTACTCTAAAATACTAACCCTATCTAATCTAAACCGCTGATCTAAGCCTACTTAACTGAAACTAATCGAGTAATAATCTAATGTATTTATTAACTCTACTCATCTAACCTATTCCATTATTACGTGGTCGTATTCGCCCCCCTTTTAAAGGCAGTAGACTGGAAGGGAGTTCCACAAAGCAGCTCCGCTGTATGATATACTGAGTTCTTTTTTATTCCGTTCTTGCCTTCGATAGTACTACCCTGGTCCCAGTACTACCCTGGTCACAGTACTACCCTGGTCACAGTACTACCCTGGTCACAGTACTACCCTGGTCCCAGTACTACCCTGGTCACAGTACTACCCTGGTCACAGTACTACCCTGGTCACAGTACTACCCTGGTCCCAGTACTACCCTGGTCACAGTACTACCCTGGTCACAGTACTACCCTGGTCACAGTACTACCCTGGTCACAGTACTACCCTGGTCACAGTACTACCCTGGTCACAGTACTACCCTGGTCACAGTACTACCCTGGTCACAGTACTACCCTGGTCCCAGTACTACCCTGGTCACAGTACTACCCTGGTCACAGTACTACCCTGGTCACAGTACTACCCTGGTCCCAGTACTACCCTGGTCCCAGTACTACCCTGGTCACAGTACTACCCTGGTCCCAGTACTACCCTGGTCACAGTACTACCCTGGTCACAGTACTACCCTGGTCACAGTACTACCCTGGTCACAGTACTACCTGGTCACAGTACTACCCTGGTCCCAGTACTACCCTGGTCCCAGTACTACCCTGGTCACAGTACTACCCTGGTCACAGTACTACCCTGGTCACAGTACTACCCTGGTCACAGTACTACCCTGGTCACAGTACTACCCTGGTCACAGTACTACCCTGGTCACAGTACTACCCTGGTCACAGTACTACCCTGGTCACAGTACTACCCTGGTCACAGTACTACCCTGGTCACAGTACTACCCTGGTCACAGTACTACCCTAGTCCCAGAGGCTTTCGAGAACGGAGCCGCGAAGCGGTGAGAAGGGAAGAGAGAAGAAAGCCTCTGGTAGCCCGCGACCGTTTCTCACTATCATGCTAACGATAGGTGCCAATCAACATCACTAGATCAATTAACGAGGAACCAATCACAACATACTAGACAATAGCTAATCAGAGAACGCTATAAGGTAATTAAAGATTCCTCCAATCAGGAGGAAAGGGCAGATCTTGTCCCTAGTTCAAATCTATTGGCGCGGTACGATCAGTCAACGGTCGCGGGCTACCAGAGGCCTTCTTCTCTCTTTCCTTCTAACCGCTTCGCGCGCGGCTCGTTGATCGCCGCTTTGCGGCTCCGTTCTCTTCTCTCCGACGGAAGAAAGCCTCTGGGACCAGGTAAGGTAGCACCAAATTATGAGCTGAACGTCTGGGTGCATAATTATGTCTGATCTGTCTGATGTTTGACTATGACAAATTTGATCGATAATCCGGTGTCATCCCAATGGTGATTGGTGATTTAGAACGTAACCTTCTTTCTAGCCCGCGAGCGGCTCTTATGGGTATTTTTTTGTTAATTGTTTTTGGATTGGGCTACCTGTGGCGCGCGGTCAAAATGGGGCGAGAAAAAAAGGGAAGGAGGGGGGTGGGGGAGGGGAAGGGGAAGGGGAGAAGTTAAAAGGAAATAAGAGCCTGCAGGCAAGGCATACCTTTTAGAGTTCCGCCCCTGGTGAGATGAAAGCTCTTGACATGCTAGCAGGCTACCTTCTTTCCTCTAGAGTTTACCATTTACGTTTTTGGAGTACATCCTCTGAGTGAGCATCATAGCTCGAGGAGGTGATTATTCGAGCGGCACGGCTTTGTAATTTCTGGAGCTTATCTCCGAGTACCTTACCGCAGTTATCCCATACGGCGGAGCAGTAATCTAGGTGGGGTAAGGCAATGGAATTATACACTTGGATCAATGCCTTACCATGTATATATGGCTGTATGCGTTAAATACATACGGTGGAGCAGTAATCTAGGTGGGGTAAGGCAATGGAATCAGTATACACTTCGATCAATGCCTTACCAGGTATATATGGCTGTATGGGGCGGATCTTCACTTTAATGCGTTACTATACTTTCTTAACTATTTTATCAATATGATGGCTCCAGTTAAGTTTATCGTCTATTGTAACACCCAGTGACTTCTTGCAAGTGACTCTTTTAATGTTATCGCCAGAGTACAATACCAGAGTACAATACCAGAGTACAATACCCGCCAATCGCGGAGCTGAACCAAGCAGCATATACTAGAGGCATTGATATGAAGGCAGTTTGCTTTTAATCACTTATGGAGTTCTTCGTTCAGCTTGGTTTCAATTTCTTGCTAGGTTGACCCAGTTAATGTTATATTGGTGTCATCAGCATACATATTAGGGGTTGACTGGGAAAGACAGTTTGAAAAGTCATTAATATATAGAATAAACAGGAGCGGCCCAAGTACTGAGTACGAGGAACTCCATGGGTTATTAGTCTAGATTCAGTTTTGATGTCGCTCCACTAATATAACAATGTTTGCTGCGCATAAAAACACCATCCACCGCCTGCAAGCAGGCTAACTCTCGCCGGGCTCCCTGTGATTCAGTGCAAGAACAGTGCTTGGGCTCCCTGTGGTTTATTAGTTACGGACAGTATTTGTAGTTGAGTTATATACGTGTAGGAGATATATATATGGATGCAGTCGGGAAAGTGTTTATTTCCCCGTATTTCATCCGTCAAAACCGTACAGGTGTAGGCTTGGAAAAAACGTGATTAACTTTACATTAAGAACTTAAAACATATATATGCTAACGGTTCTCCATCGGTTCTCCAACGGTTCTCCATGCGCAATAAGATAGTATGAAAATTAATGGTTCGTTAAAAAATGTGTTCATTTACATTTTTAGGGAGTTGATGTCAATACCTTTCATACTGATACAATTTTGAATGGTTGGGAGGTTGATTTGTGCTTTTTTTGCAACGGTTCTCCACAAACGGGATTTATAAAAGATAGAATATTCTTAGTTTTTAACTAATTTTGTGGAGAACCGTGGAGAACCGTTGTCAAAACGTTGAAAAGTTGACAAATTTCCTAAACACTTTAGTAAAACTTGATTCTGGTTCTATTACAGTCAATATTGTCAATGGAAGAAATGAACAAAACATATCTATCATGTCAAGATACACAAAGAAACAACGGAGTACCGTTGGAGTACCGTTGGAGTACCGTTGGAGTACCGTTACAAAATAAGCGTATACGTTCGTACAGTAACGGTTTAATACTTTGTTCTGAAACCTTTAGCCCTAATTATAGCTGCAATTCTTCGTGGCATTGTACTATTTATCGTGATGGGGGATGGGGGCATGATATGTTATAAAATCCCTAAAAGTATCCCAAAATCCTCTAAGAGTTCTTTCGGTCCAAGGTATTTTTTGGCAACGATTGTAGTTTCATTCAGTGTTAGGACATCAAATGAACGTTCACGGAGAAGTATTCGAAGCTCATCAACATGCTTTGGTAAAGTCGTAATATTTCAGTAGATGCCCTACCCTAAAACCGTTAATATGGCAGAGGATCCATCTCCGATGACTTATTTGTGTGGTAATTAATAGCAGACTCAATAGAGTTTCTGGTTAGAGCTGCTTCGTTAATTCAACATACTCTGATTAAACACGCTTTTTTAGCCAATCCTGAACGCGCGTTCTTGATCGTGGTTATATTATAAAAGTTGATAGTATCTAACCGGAAATAAGCCGAAGCATCTGGCTTTCACTTCTTCGTGTAATCCGGGTCGTTCCAGTTTATCTAAAACTTGTCGCTTATTTTAGAGACTCTGCCAAAGTTGATATCTCGGGTCAAAACAAAGACAGGTGCATTGTTGAGATTTGTTCACTACTATAGTACTGTAGTAAACTGAGGGGTTTTTGCCTGCTTTGTAACGTAGTGACAGCTAGTGCATGCTAGAGAATACTAGAATACACGTCTCTGATGCAGGACCCATGCAGTTACTCAAAGACCGATACAGAGGTTAATGAAGCCCATGACCGTGATCCTTTCGACTAACTTACATACTTTCAAAGACAATTAGTCTAGCACAGTCGAGTTGAAAACTGTAAATGTGCCTGTTTTGACAGCACGACTGTCCGCCGCACACAACAACGTGCCTTGCAGGCCTTGTTACATGATGTGTCAATGCTTGGTTTTCTAACCGCAATAGAACAGTGTTTGCTGTGATCTGTACTCTGCCGACAAACTGACACGACTGAAGATGTATACAGCTGTATCATAGCTCTATCCCAGAAATCACGGCGATCGTTACGATCGTTACGTATATACCGGTACGGTGTTCCCATGCATGTGATCGTTACGATCGCTGAGTACCCGGCGTTATACGATCGCTGACTGATCCAGCGTTACGATCGCTGAGTACCCGGTGTAACGATCGCTGAGTACCCGGCGTTACGATCGCCGAGTACCCGGCGTTACGATCGCTTAGCACCCGGTGTAACGATCGCTGAGTACCCGGTGTAACGATCGCTGAGTATCCGGCGTTTTTCCAGTGATCGCAGCGATCGTGCATTGCGATCGTAGCGGGCCAAATGGAAACAGAGCTTTTTTTTTCATTGGAACCCCGGTTTACTAGCTCACTTTGGTTATGACGGCTCATTTGTTTTCAGTTGACTATTCGTCATGGAATGGGCACTGATTGGAGATGGATCCGGTGAGAAAAGGGAGGAGAATATGAAGTCGCTAAAAAAACTAACTGATCAGGACGTCAAAGGTCAGGGATCGACGCCGAGTGAAGCTGATTTCCTTTAGGCTATGCCATCACAAAATGAACTGAAGCCAGATTCGGTTGATTTTGCATAACAATACATGTGCGACATTATTGCAGCAGGATTCTAGTTTGTGTAGTAAGGCCGATTTTTTTGGCGCGTTGCCAGCGCATTGCATTGTGGTTATGCGCAAGGTCACAACAAAATCAATGCGCGCGGACCATAATGCAATCTTAGCGTTTACTACAGCGAGTGTAAATAAATTGTGATAGTCTTCGTTTGTATTTTTATCACAATTCCTACAGTACTCCTTCATTAGTCTCGTGTTTTGATATGAAGTTTACTAACCCACAAAATATGTTTTGTAACCTTAACCTGTTGTAATTTGATGCTAAGTTGACAACCGTCCACGTGTTACTGGAGCCGTTTTGTCGGACTCAATGTGAGCATATAGTTTGGGGCGGAGATAAAGACTATTTTCCAAGCAAGATCTCTCCTCTTATCAACATAATTAGTAACAAATAACTTTCTTCTATTAGCTTTGATAAAGTCAAATCAAAGATATACTGACGTTCTCCTAAGCCACCACCCTCGGATCAGGAAAAGGTGGTCGCTTACGTACGAGAGTAGTCACCACAGGACCAGTGTTACTGTGATTCAAGAGTTGTTGTTATTCAAGAGCAGTCAATAGTCTATTATTCTTTCTGCATACTCATTAGCATTTAACTATGGGATAGTCACCCCCTGATTCCACCCATCACGTTAGAATATCCCGTTATGAAATTCCCGTCATTATTACTCGCTTCCACTCCCAATCCTTATCCAGACCTAGGAACTTTCCCCAACCCTAACCTCACTCAACTTCTCCCTAGTCTGTAATAAGGTTTCTCTTAGAGTTCCTAAAATGCTTGAGTAAAACCCATCACATTGTTCTGCTTTTTATAGTTCTCTGCCAGATCTAAAGGTAACCTGGAAAGGATGTTGGCCGCGCCTCCTGGGTTTACAACCTGGTTCAGTTTGATGTTATGGCGCGTTGTGGACGTAGTTTTCCAACCCACATGATCCATGATTGCTTCGAGGCTCGTCCCCGATAGCGCCAGAGAAATTGCACAACCACTTCTCAACCCATGTAACGTAATGTGCCGATTCTCAAAGTATTGAATTGTATTGTGCTTTATTATATTGTATTTTTTTGTAGAAATGCGCGTCTTCCTACATGATCATATGAAGGGATTGTCACTTTCGAGTCCTCACAGTGACGTCATTGTAATGGCAGATTCGGTTCCAGGCCCCGGACAGTTTTTAGCATAAAGTAGTCAATTTGAATGGCTTTTCGATTCGCTTTTCAACTTCAAAGTCCATTGTATTTTGGCGTAGGATAAAGTTAAATACGGGAAGAAAACCAAGGCCACCAGTCACACAATATCTTCCACCTCCTCGCTTATTTTTAGCTTTCTCTGAAACTTTCTCGCCGAGTCTGCCATGTTTGTAGTATATAAACAGCGAGTCCTCACAGTGACGTCACGCAGCTCATTTGGCCGCGCGGCAAACGGGACAGTTTTTAGATAAAGTAGTCAATTTGAATGGTGAAAAAGAGACCTTTCCGAAGGCGGAACTGAAAAATAAATATACTCTTGATAATCAGAAAGCAATGAACTTTATTATTCTGCAATAAAATAAAGATGCAAAATTTGGTTTCATAAACACTAAGTTATTTATTCTGTAGCTAAGTAATTTCGCGACCTATGATTGGTCAATGTGCGGTCAATAACTTCCCGTATGGACCTTCCGCCCACTTCCGGTCTCAAAGAAAATGAGAAAGCTATATAATAAAGATCTTATTGACCTCGTTTGCTCGGTCTGTACCGTACGTTTTCCCGCCTTTTTATGGCCCGCGCTCATGAATCTGGTTGAAGACCGAGAGGATAGTTAGAGCAGAAGTACGGCCGATCGTTCCCCACCATCCAAAGGTGAAGACATCTTGCCAAATTCCAAAGTCTAAGTGTTGCGTATAGCCTCGTTACCATACTTCTCTTTAATACGTTCAAGGCAAGAGTTGGTCCAAGTCTGCCAAGTGGCAGATTATCTTTTCGCTTAACCTCAGACTTGTTTATCCTCTGTAGAAAGTGTTACGTTTTGTCGTGATTCTTTGAGGACTTGGGCATTTACTCTCATTATAATGCGCTCACACAAGTCTCTCATGACAACAACATTTCCAAACGGCTGGGATATGTCTATCAAAAATAGGTTCTGTTAAGGACTAAACACTATTTAGGTAATATAAACTAAAAAAAAATGCAATAAATTCACACTAGTACTTTCTCTCGCAAACATTACATTTTACAATGTATGGAGAATTTCGCGTTTGATATTTTAAAAATCGTTTTGCGCTCGATCTTGCGTTTATTTTATAAAAGAAATAGATAAAGTTTACCGTGTTTACGTAGCCTGATGCAAACACTCGGGCAAGTTTGGGAGAATTCTCAAGTTTTTGTGTGAACCCTCGACCTTCTGTCCTCGCGACGGTCCCCGCTGACCAAATCTGAATGAGTCTGGGGACGAGGCTGGTAGTGTTAGGTGATACAGCAATCTACTTTATTGGAGCGGATTTCGCATGAGTGGGACAAAATACGGTATTTCCGAAGCGTTGCCGTAACCGTACTGGAACTTACTGTACCGTAACTCTGTAATTTGATTGGATCAGAAAGACGACACCAATAGGGAAACCATTTCAACGTCACGGCATGCCATACATATAGTAATCGTGCCGTAAGCCATTAACGTAACTTGCATGCCCACTCGTACGAAATCCGCTCTATTGACAAGCTCCCAAAAAATGTATTGCATAGAAGCGTTTCTTATATACGAAAACAGGTTCAGTCCAGGTATTTGGTATTCCTGTCAGATCTACAGTTTAATACATAAACCAAAACCATTAGCACCTTATTCTTGCGGATCTAAGCCGTGCACGTCCGTCCGTCTCGAGCTTCAAACTGCACCAAACGTATTTCTGTAAAACTCGTTTAATAGACCCTTCCACGGTTATTTGAACTTTTGATATATACGTATAACAGCAAAACCGTCGATACTACTAAAAAGAGCACCTCGAAGTTAGTCAAAATCCCAAATTTGAGAGTTATATCTTTAATAGGAGCAAAGATACAGGCCCGCAAACTCGGAAAATTTCGACTGCGAGGCACAAACTTGCCCCCAGTCAAAATTTCCATACAAGCGTCTCTAAACTTTTCCGAGTTTGCGGGCCTATACGGCTCCAGCAGAGCAGATTTAGTTAAAAATTCTATTGTTCATGTCGATTCTGTCCCCCTCATAAACAAGCCGTGACGTCATAATGATATAGGTCAATTAAACCATGTACTTTGATAACAGTTTTATCTGGTAGCGTAAAAAGTCCATTCTACTGACGCCCGACTCCTAAAAGGTACCGCGTCACATACAAATGTCAGCGCTTGATCTTGAGCATCCTAAGAGAGATTATCTCACCTATAACTTTGCTCTTGAATAGAAGAAAATTTAACTTCGAATTGTCTGGTTTCCAGATATCAGCTGTATCAATGTTTATCCCACACTATTTACCGTATTCGGTGGCTGTTACCGCTATTCTACGTTCTACGAAATGCATTTCATAGAGCTAGCGTTTCTGTCGTTGCTGTTTTGTCCCCCTCCAACGACCGTGATCCTTAGCGTTTAAACAATAGATTGTTTTGATTTGACGTCATAATGATATAGGGCAATTGTCAAATAATGATATGGATGTCAGGGTAAAAATAAGTTCGAGCCACGCCCTTTTTGGTACCTCTTAGGGGTCAAAACGAAAAGTCCCGACGAGCATTCTCGCCATTTTTATGTGGTAGTTCCCCCCCACCCCCCCCCCCCCCCCCCCCCAAACTCCCCCGGGGGACTATCTTCATTGTATTGTTCGATATTGTAATCCCTCGAGACTTTTTTACATATCGATAACAATGCGTGCAGCTAGTCCTAGTTCTAGCGTCAACTTCCCTTCATGTAACCAGGCCTTTACTAAATAGCCAGACGGACACTGCGCATGCGGGAAACGGGAGCCGTCTCATCACTTTCTAAAGCACAACCGGCGATAGCTTAAAAACTATATGGTTATTTTTAAAGGGGCTATGTCATGGTACTGCGCATGTATCGAGTAATCGCTCGTTTCGTGGCTGTTAATTGGTTACAAACAGTTAAACTTCCCTCCCTCAACGCTTGATTGAAAGGATTTTCAATATTTTCCCTGGAGACTGTTTATATACACTGTTTGTTAGTCGTTTTTGCGTATTTGCTTTCATTTTAAGCATCCCACATGGCCGAGAGGTTCGTCAGTTCATATCAAAATCGGTGGAAATAGCTCTTTCCCGCCCGAAAAAACGAATGTAAAGTCTTACCGTGACACAGCCCCTTTAAGAGTTAATTGCAGAAACTGTAAGGATGCCGGTCTTTGTGTAAGCGTAAGCGGGTCCGGGTCACGAATTCGGCTCTCTCTCTCTCTTTCTCTCTCTCTATATATATATGACACACGCTAACATGAAAAGGGCTTTAGATAGGAAGGCCCCTATTCTGTTAACATGCTTTTTTCGGCGTCGCAAGTGGAAAATTGCATAGTAGGTCCGTGACCGTGTTATCCATGTGGAATGAATGAGTTTCTCAGACTACACGTGCACGGCTACCGCGCCGACGCGTGATACTTCTATGCTCTATTTTCCTTTTAACTTCTCCCTCATCTTATGATTCTTACAAAGAAACTTTTATGGACCCAAAAAATACAGGAATCTTTTCAGAAATCGCTGTAATTCTCGTTTTGTAAGCCGAAACACAATACATAGAAATCCACACATATCTGAAAACTTAGACAAAACACATTATCGGATTAACAGGGGTCAGATGATAAGGAGTGATCAAAACGATTACAGCAGCCAGATGTAATTAGGATATGTTGTTTTTACCTACAAAGAAATGTATCTGTCACGGTGATGACCTCTGCTGCGAATGTATTAATGTCTGCATCGATTTATCTCTAACCGAATTATTCAAACGGAGAAAGTGTTGTTGACCCAAATAATTAAACTCAAAAATATGTTTTAAGTATAACCTAGTTATTCCAAATTGGAAGTGAAATGATACCGACCGACGGTGACCTCGAAACACAATTTGGAGGTAAAAAAGTAAGTAAGCCATAAGGATGGTTTGTAAAATTATCTCCGTAGACAGCCATGAGATTGCACTTTTTATGCACAGCTACAGAGGGGTAATTACACAATGGTATAGAACGCATGAATTAAATTGTGTGGTCTTTGCATTCAGTGAGTGCTGTCACGAGTAGAGAGAAGTCACAGCAGGCGAATAGATACGGTATGTACTCATAGCTTTTGTCATGCAAACAGTTCAGAATATAAGCGCTTGCATTCGTCTTTACAAGTATGAAACGAGGACAATGGTTCATAGCAACGAGCCAGCTAATCTTCTTCCCCGCTAGGAAAGTCTCTGGGTTTATTTTCCTGTTGTAAAACTACGTTGCTGTACTGTACAGCTTTTAATAGAGAATGACTTGTTCCGTCGATATTTTTGATTGAAAAACAACTGGTAATACGAGTCAACCTTTGAATCATACTTATCTCATGGTCACAAGTCCCTGATTGGCTGATACGGGTCAACCTATCTCATGGTCACAAGTCCCTGATTGGCTGATACGGGTCAAGCTTTGAATCACAAGTCCCTGATTGACTGATACAAGTCAACCTATCTCATGGTCACAAGTCCCTGATTGGCTGATACTGAGTCAACCTATCTCATGGTCACAAGTCCCTGATTGGCTGATACGGGTCAACCTTTGAATCACAAGTCCCTGATTGGCTGATACGAGTCAACCTTTGAATCACAAGTCCCTGATTGGCTGATACGAGTCAACCTTAGCCTGCGTGGCAAGCCCAGGGGGAATGGAAAGAGGGGGAAAGAGGGGAGAGGGAATGGAGAGGGGAAGAGGAGGAATGGGGAGAGGAAAAGGGAAAGGATGGCTTGCAACGAACCCCCCGTTTTTCCCCTTTTAACGTTCATTTTTTAGACGCAAAATTCCGATTGGCTAAAGTGGTGTTCAATGACATTTGATTGACACTTGTAATAAAAATAGCAGTTATGGCGCGATGCAATGAAGAAGTGTTCACGAAGTCGAAGGACTTGGTGGCCATTTGACCCACCAGATTTGGAAAAAGTATCTTCAACTTCTTGTAGTTTATAGAGCTATTAGTAGATGTACAGCGATAGCTTCAGGGTTGTCGGAAAAACGAACAGCGAAGACCCAGGCGGAAAAACGAACCCCGAAAAACCGAAGAACTGCATGAAGTCTGTTGACTGTTGTGAATTTTTCCTTGTCGAAAATCGTATGTTTAAGCCAAAATGTCTTGCTGGAAATTTAGTACGGATACCTAGAGGTTTCAGATAGTTTTTATTTGGTGAAAATTCATACAGAACTCTATTTTCTAGCCCAAATGTTTGATCTTCGGCTTCGTGGAGAAGGCAGTTCAACATGGCGGCCCGTCTTGTTCAACCAGTGCTGTGTACAGTTATAGACTTAGTCTAGGCCAACTTTAGCAGCCTTGAGTTGCCTAAGAAGCAGATTCTTTACCACTAGGATGTCAAGTGATTAAGATAGCTACGTCTTGGGACCAGAAACTGCGAAGTTGTATTTTATTTTGATGCAAATGTCGGAAGGGTTGTGTTTTGTTACGCCAGTGTTTGGAAAGCGAAAGTCGTGAATGGACGAATAACATTTTCAAACTTTTGATGTAGAAACACTGACTTGTATGGCCAAATATTGTACTACACTTGGATAATATTTGCCCAGGAGACTGTCCATAGCTATTATTGCACTCAATTCGGTGCAGAAATGTGTTTTTGCGTACAAAACGCTCGCCAGATTGAGAGAAACCAAAATGGTCTTCACATTAGCGATGTCTGGGCTAGGCCAATTTAGTAGCCTTAATTTACCTTAGGTTGCCATAAGAAGTAGATTATTTGCGATTAGGATGTCAAGCGATTCAGGATAGCTACGTTTTAGAGAAGAAAAGAAGAAAAGGGGTTTCACCGTGTCCAATTCTTCACAAGGAGATCTTTCGAGTGACCGAGCCGAGAGAGTGTCTGCGGAGGAGTCTATATTTAGTCTATTCGTAAAGCCAGAGAGTGATTCCTTATCGACTTAGCTAAAACTCTTGAACCACTCGGAATGAATAACCGTGATGAAACTTAATATGTATATTTTTTTACGCGGGTTATTCTACTTACGTCATTTCCTTTCCTCTCATATTGTGTAATCACTTTTTATATTTTTACTTGCCATTGTGAAATATTATTCACTTGTAAGATCTACCTGAAGAAGGCTGGTTTGGCCAGCCGAAATATTGTTAACTTATCAATATATACGTTGTTTGATCAGCTTTTCTGTAGTCATTGGACTTATATTTTGTTGTTGTTTGAGGTCATTTGGGTTGCTTTGGTAGGTTTGATTGTTTCGCTCCGGGTTCGCTGTGATGGACCGACAAGGTCGAAATTTGCGGCAACAACATATTAATTTTTAATATTGAGCTTTTGTCGCTTCTCTACAGTGATGTATGGATTTGTAGGATTGTAGGGAGCACAAACTTTATAATATCATTGACCAATCCAAAAATCCTCGCTTCGCCTATTGTTTTCTCTTGACAAACTACTCTACTCCGTAAGTCATGTTTTCCCCTCAAATCCTGTACTATACATAGTCATTGCACGTACATATTTAAACGCCAGATTTAAACGAGCCTCTGACTCACTCTGTGAACGTGGGAAAATATATTACTACTACTACTAGTCACGGTATTTGATGAAAACCGGACTGTTGTAAACCCGGTCCGAGTTAAAGCTGGTAGCTTCTTGTTACTTGTTAAAGGCCGGTTATATGTGGAATGGTCATTATTGAGTGCTCTTTGTTCTTTTTGCCGCGATGGTAAACTTTTTTGCTACAAGTCGCGCAGACTCTTTTTCATGGAAAATGTTTTTAAATCTCATCTTTCCATCTCTTCAGAGCCATGACAAAGATCGATCATCTGTCAAACAACACATTGCTTTTTCTCACAACATTCATATCTACTTTGTACGCTGCCAAGAGCTTAATTTGTTTGTCCAGTAAGATAGTAACAATTTCCAGATCCGGCCAGTCGACAGTCTACCTATGACATTGGCAACCCCTAAAAGCGCTTTTAGTCTTGAAAGAGCAGGAAAAGACTCAAGAGCCTCGTGTCCTCTGTAGAACCTCTCACATTAGAACGAGATAGCTGCGATTGGCATCAGTTGTCAACAGCGACAAATAAAAGACACGAGTTGGTTGACTGATGCTCTGTTCGAAGGGACGGTGAGGTATTCCTGGCTCAACGACAACTCATGATCACCAGAAAACGTTGCCAACATTGCGGATGACGAGAGGTGAGTGACGATTTCATTGGAGAGGATTTGTGGTGTCTGTTATAAGCCGATTGACACGTTGTTGTTATTTCATGGTATACCGCGAAAACCACGAAATGCTGGATAACTGGCTGGCTGGCTGTAAGTAGCGGCGAATCATATTTACATCTGTTCGTGCGTGCGGCAATACCGCCAACTCGTCACCAGTTACTGGAAATAAGCCATGATAAACTGGCAAGTCAAGCCAGTACCGATCTGTTACGGATCCCTCCTCTAGCTCGTGAATTCCTCAGGAGTCATCAGTTCTTATCCTTGTTGTGATTGCCGAGCATGGGGCAATGCTTTTCTGTTCGTTCTATATCTAGATATGTTCTAAAAAGCAAGCAAATAATCAGACAAGGTGTTCCTTTTATAGTATTTCATTACTTTGAGGAAAAATCATACAGTCATACATACATACATACATACCAGATTGGTTTTAGGCAAAAGTTTAGAACTTCGGATCATATTTTAGTACTGAAAACTTTAATAGACTACTATAAATCGAAACGGAAACCATTATTTGCGTGTTTCATCGATTTTAGGAAGGCCTATGATAGCGTTTGGAGAGAAGGTTTATTTTTCAAATTAATCAATTGCGGGTGCAGTAAGACGTTCGTTCGTATCTTACTTAGTATGTACTCATTTGTTAAATCGGCTGTGAAATTGAGTCAAGGGGTTACCCCGAGTTTCCAGTCGGATATAGGGGTGAAACAGGGATGTAACCTTAGTCCATCGCTTTTCAACTTATTCATAAATGATATACCTGAGCTTTTTAATAGTGTTGGATGCAACCAAGTCTCTTTAGGAGATTCCAAGCTAAGTTGTTTGTTGTATGCAGATGACTTGGTTATCTTGTCAGAATCGGAGTCTGGTCTTCAAACCTGTCTTGGCAGGCTAGAAAAATACACTGCTAGATGGAAGTTAAAGGTTAACATGAAAAAGTCTAAAGTGTTGGTCTTTGCTACGAGATCACAACGTATGAAATTAACAGGTGTTAAATGGTTCTTTGGTAGCAACGAATTAGAGCAAGTTGAGGAATATACCTACTTAGGTATACCTTTCCATCGTGATGGAGGGTTTAAAATTGCTCAGAAATCGCTATATAATAAGGCTTTGCGTGCTTATCATTCCCTCTTTAAGTGTTTCTCCTCGGTTGAGAAAATGCCTGTAAAGGTGATGATAAAGTTGTTCTCCTCTACGGTGATCCCGGTCCTATTGTATGGTTGCGAAGTGTGGGGTGTTTATACTTTAGGGAAGCTGTCTAGTTCAAACGATTTTAAGCACAAATTATTTTCAATGGTTCCTATTTTAGAAAAGCTTCATTTAAAGTTTTGTAAGCGGGTTTTAAGGGTCCATACCAAAGCAACGAACCTAGCAGTGTATGCTGAGTTGGGTAGGATGCCTTTGATTTTACACGTAGCTGTTTTGGTGGTTAAGTACTGGCTGCGTTTAAATGATGCTACGTACAGTGACACCCTTGTTGGCAAAGCATCACGTGTCTGTATGGAGTCCAATTCTCCAGGTGTTTGTTTTGCAAACTTGGTCTTGAAAATATGTGGTTTCGATAAGGTATCGAATCTTTGTATACCTTTGAAACAAATTAGTACTTTCGTGAAACATTTAAAGTTAAAATTGTTCGATTCGTTTGTTAAGTTTTGGGAATTCAAGATATTGAATGGGTGCAGTGATTCATCAGCGGTTGTTGGAGGTAAAATGCGAACGTTTCGGTGTGTTAAATCTAACTTCGGTTATGAGCATTATCTTGACAACGTTACTAATGCATTACACCGAAGTGCTGTCACAAAATTAAGAATTTCAGCACACAAGTTACCAGTTGAAACCGGGCGTTATAAAAAAATAGATTACGTTTCTCGTGTATGTCCTCTGTGTACATGCAATAAAGTCGGTGATGAATTTCACTTTTTGTTTGACTGCAAGCATTCTAATTTTCTTGAGTTAAAAGAAAATTTCCTTAGAACCATTCTTGCTGTTAATGCTAATTTCCGTTTTTTCAATGATAAATCGTTGTTCTTGTATTTATTGACTATGAAGGACAAATCAGTAAATAGAATTTTTGCAAACTATTGTTATAACGTCCTAGAGCAAGCAAACAGGTTAATTGACTGTTAATTAGATTACAAATAGGTCCAGTCTTGTGTATTATGTATCCTATTGTAATTACTATTATGTAACCATATTTTATTCATTCTCTAATATTAGCTGATGTACCTTTTTCGGTATAAAGTTTAATAAAATTAATAATGAATAATCCTAGCCTTATTGCATTTGGAATAAGTTGGTCTCGGGGCTCTATGGATTATACATGTCTTTATCATATTATCATATTATCTTGACATTTTTTTTATAATTTAGGTTATTTTAATAATTTATAATTGGATTTTATATGCTTAGCACGGCTCTCTGGAAGAGCATGTTTTATGAATAAATACCGTGGATAAATAATTAATCGGTTATTGCCATATAAATTCAACAGCCGGTGATGGGCTTGACACATTAAATATTTAGATTTAGACTTACGACAATATTTCTTTCAAGTACAGGATCTGAGATTTTTTTCTGTCGGCCATAGTAGAACTAGGACGGTAATGAAGGCTAAAGTTTGACTGTGACGTCGACCAGAGTTCAGTAATGGAGATAGTTGTTTTAAATATTTCAATAAACTAGCTTTCATGTCCTTGTGAACAGGTCACGTATACAAACATCCCGGACAGTATACCGAAGCGAATCCGATAAGCAGACAATGTCGGACTGTTTGCATGAAAACATCAGCTGGTCTTTACACACGTGCAGTCGTTCAGTTTCCTTTAATTAGACGTCGCTTATCGCAAACGTTTTCCATTTACTTGCTCTGGCATTTTAGCATTCATTAGCGTAGCTATATATTTTGGGTATAAACGGAAGCTAGCGCTTTGTCTAGGTTCTCATTCATTAGTTAGTATCCATTTCACGATATATGTTGGCATTAAGTGTTGTGGCCGGAAAGCGATGGTGCTCTCTTTAGTGTGGCTTTAGTTTTACAGGTCAAACGTGGGTTGATGGTGCGTTCTCCCCGCTACGCCTGCGATTAGTTTATCAGGCCGAGTGAATGGAAATTTAGTTTTGATATAGATTTAAGTATTCTTGTCAATTCGGAAAGACGCGCTGGAACTTCCATGTGCTACCATGAGATTTCGAAGAATTAATTCTAAGAAATACCCAGGCAAAAAAGAGAGAGATGAAACAATCCGATCCGCACTTTAAATGTGCCATGAAGAGATCCTTGAGATCAAGAGACTGCAGTTTCTTGTTAATGTTGTAGCAGTGGCTTAAGGAGGGGGGGCGAGGGGGTCAATTCTCCCCCCCCCCCCCCAGCTCAGTCCCAGAAGAGAGATTGACAGACGGTCATCAATGAAAATATCCCAGAATTCATAATTTTGCCCCCATCCCCCTCCCCCACCAAAAAAATTCAGGACCTCCCTACGCCCCTGGTGAGGAATCCTCCTGGTTATGTATCTTGCCACTGCCACACCTTTTATAGACCGTTTACTGAACGCTGGTTTGTTTTCCTTTTGAAGGAATCCGCTTAGCCCGGACTAGAGTATCCTTGCGAAGCGCATTTGAATATATTCATATAGAATTTGCGCTTTATAAATGAATACCTTTTTTAAGGTCCTATATCATGTTTTACCTGTCCAAACGATTTTTCGAGACGACTACGGGAAGTCTTTTTTTTTTAACTCCGAATCTTGAGTTTTTACGTCCGCAGAGATAATTTTCAGCGGAAGCCTCACATACTTAACACAACACTTTTCACACACATCTTCACGCGAACTTACATATACACCAATAAATTTTACTATTTTCCACAAAGAAAAGGAAACAACAAAGTCTTGGATAGAATATGCCTTCAAGAGAGTGACTTGTTAAGTATATGACGTCACGACAGCAAACGTACTCGCAGGCTACTGCGAACGTCTAATTTGACGGTAAACTCTCTGCAAAATTCGTTATCTAGTTTGGTCCTTTGATTATCTTTTTTCATGGATTTAGATATTTTGATAATTTGGCCTTTTGAAAGACAAAAAATGTGGCAAATAAAACTGAGAGATGGTCACATTTCGTGGTGTGCAACGAAGATGAGTGCACTATGAGGAACCCGGATTTCGTTGCCCGGGCAACAAGTTTCGTACATATTTTTGGCACACTAATCCATCCATGCATCATGAGTAAATTAACAGGTAACACGAATGACAAGTTCATCAAAAACAAACACTTTTACTTAAACGATCTACGTGCAGAGATCAGTGAGTAAAGGATAACAAACGAACTCTTGCAATTTTTAACTTCGCGAACTTTCCGTGAATGTTTTAAAAGTCCTGGCAACAACAAACACCCTAGCTAAGTTAAGGCTCCATAAATCAAAGGAGAGGTTTATTCCTTGTCAATGAACAGTAGCATGAAGCAACAGGAAGAGAACAATGACAGCAGTAATTTGATGACATTGCCGCCCTCAAGCCAACCCCGAGAGAGAGGGGCTCCCTTTTGGCCCTCGAAAAGAGATGGCCATTTTGGCGGGTTATTCACGGTTGTGTGCTAATTGAGAGTGATTAACGTGGGATTCGTGGCGTGAAACTAAGAGAGACGGAGTGATAAATAAACATGCAAGCTTATGTAATCTATCGAGTTTGGTTTCAAAAAATACAATTCAACCCATAAACACAGCACCACACTCTGGGCTTCATTTTATGGTCGAGATAGCAAAATACTTTGAACAGGTTTTATTATTTTCTCAAACAAAAGGTATTTGGATAGCCCTATTAGTACCCAGAGGCCGACAAAGTATAATTTTAGAACTTGGAAGTGGTGTAATCCCCTTACAAAAAGAGAAATTAATGACATAGCTCAACATACAACTGGCAAAATCGTCGGTAAGCGAACAAAGAAACTGAATGTATAATTGGTATCATAAGCTAAGAGAGCCGGTCTAACGTTGCCGACAGTTCATGCATGCAGTTATCCCATTAGGATATCGATGCTAGATGAAGAGGAAGCGAAGGTTAGGAAAATAGTCCGGATGTGAGTCATGGAGAAAAGAATTTTATTTGCTTCTTGGAAGCCATTTAGCTGTCTCCGCATAACCCCCGCGACCCTGCCATTGGTTTGAATGCATTTGAATGACAGATAAAACCAGTGTTGTGTGTTCGAGGGAAGGATATTGCCATTTTGTTGTTCAAGTGTAAAGCCTTCATTTGCATTCGAGCTAATTGTGTCTGAAAACAGGAATGTGCTACGGAGACTCTTTGTTTTGTTAAAAAAATATCTTAAGTGACGAGTCTGTCATGGAAAACAATATACCATCCCTATTGGTCGATATCCACTGACGTTTAGCCCTGTGCACAAAAAGGTCTATATTTCCGGGCTGCGAAAGGAAACCAGATACGGTGTTGTCCGTCAAAGTTGTACACTGTACGTAACACGTCTAGTGTTTATGGTCCCTTATACATGTTATTATACGTGCTCGGTTTCCTATTATGAATCAGATATGACCTGAGCTACTCACACACATCACCGTGACCTCTACTAGATGTCCAGAAAAGATCGACCAGAGCTCACTCATGCCGCTAATAGCTTCTCGACCATGAGGGACTACTATCCAGGGGTTGGCCAAAGTTGCAATAGCTTCACAATGCCTTCCAGAAGAAGCAGTTTGACTGGTCCAGCGATTCGAGAACGAACGGGCAGAACACAGAGAAGTAACAGTGTGAGTAGTGCTGGGAATGTAGAACTCGTCAGCTCCATAAACTGGAGAGTGGAACTCGCAAAGAAAAGACCAAGTTTGGTGACCAAGATCAAAGAAGGAAAAGACGACAACAACGACACAACGGAGAAGTATTCCATGGTAGTTCTCGGCGTCGGAGGCGTTGGAAAAACAGGTACTGATTTGACTTCTTCCAAGTTTCAGCTTTATTAGATTTTTCATCGATTCATAGCATTTGGAGCTTAAATATTTGAAGAGAAGGTTTGTTATTATTTTGGATATCACTAGAATCGTCGGGTTTAAATAAAAAAAAAACCGATGATCTAACCCGACCAAATTAAAATATAAGATGAGAAAACAGATATAAACAAACCACATGAGAAAACTTAAATACGGCATCAAGGATTTTTATTGCAGTTGTTTGTGTTTGTGAATTAAGGAGCACGTTTTGTAGAAACGTGACTGAAACGTTTATTTACCACGTAATGTTTTGTATTGGAAGTGTTTAAATTAAGTGGAATTATGGGCGTTCACGTGGACAAGACTGAGTGATCTAAGTTTCCTCTCATCAAAATAATGCTATTTTTTTTCTTGAAAACTTGATCAGAAACATCTGAAAGCCCCGCAGGAGGCCGAAAGATTGTCGTTGACGGGAAGCAGTCGATTTTATAACACGGCCGTCATCTCGTCGATAGTTAATGACTCAGTGTAGTAAACTCATTTAGCCAGTTCAGTTAATAAAGCACTTTCATACAATTTCATTCATTTATAAAGATTATCAACAGTTCAATCGCCGCACTCTCCGGCTAAACATTTGCAGGACATTTTCCCCTTAAAAAGAAGTTTAGTTATCAGATTTTATTTCAAAGGTCGTTGACTCCTAAAGAGTCCTCTGTAGCTTGTAGATTTTATCTTGTTTAAAAAATATATAAATTAATGTTTCTATTGTCGGCAATCTTTTTATCCTTTTGGAGAGGTTTGCGCCCGAAGTACTCGATCTGAACTCCAATCAAATTAAGTTTATTCTTCAAGATAACGTTGTTTTCCGTCTCGATCTTCAGGCAGCTGTATGGATTCTCGAGATCTTATTTTCACTTCATAGCGTTGTTTTAGTTACAGGTCGAAGTTTCATTTTATTCTCACTTGTGGACTGTTTATTTTTTTTATTTTTTTACAAATGGACCGTTCTTTCATCAGATTCATAAAAAAACTCTTATGATAACGTGTCGAATGGTCAGTGATATCATAACATTAATCTTTCTATATATAATCACTAATTGCTATATGTCCTATATTTCCCCCCATAACTTCTAAATTACAATTGCAGTTAAACTTAGGAAAAGCTTTAACTGAATTTTTTTTATAATTCGTTGTTGGCTTGCATGCGACGGTATCAACAATCTAACCTATAAGTCCTACAAAGCTGTAATTTGTAGATATTTGTAGATATTTTCTGTATGACACAGAAAAATTCACGTCGATAGAGTGTTTTTTTCGGAGCCTAACAAAAGAATTTTATGATCAGGAACGGCCCAGTGTTCTTATGCCAATTTCTTTTTTAAACTTAATGACTCCTTAAAAAACTGCATCCAAAGAGTTTTGAAGTAAAACTCAATGATTTTGATGGGAACTATCGCAGTTTTATGGTCGCCATGATTAGGTCCCACGCAAAGACGATATAAAATTGTCATACGTTCATCAGCCCACAGTTCCGTTAGGAAATAATCTAATGTTCCAAAATTGGGTTTATAAGTGATTTTTGTTAGTTCTACAAGACCAAAACTGTCTTATTTAATTTCATCAATGCACTGTAAAACAATTCTTTTTTCCGATCGAAGGTCATGTCGATGAACGGAAGACCACCAGTACTGAATGCTCAAGTTGTTGTTGGTTGAAAGGGTACAGATATCGCGTGAAACACATCTAAAAAAACTTTGTTCTGAGCGAAGAGTTTGGGTTGTCGAAGCACAAAGAAGCATTGTCTTAGTTGATTTGCACCTCGACTGAACTTGATCTCTAATGAAATAAAAACTTACAGGGAAAGTCAGCTTGGTCAACTTTTCCTAATCCCCCTTTACTAACTCCGCTAATAATGAGGTTTTCTAAGAGATCTGTGTTTGTCAGTTTTGATATGAGATTAGGAGAAAATATCAAAGAGATTGACTCTTGTTGTGTGGCTCTGTCAGAGATTTTCACTCGATAGAGAGATTGATATTACTAAGGCAGACTTTCCTTTTTTCTTCTTAGCTCTCGTGGTAAGGTTCGTCACTGGACGTTTTCTGAATGAATACGACCCTACACTTGGTGAGTAAATCCACACTCTTAACTACCATGCTGTCTTTTGTTATTAATCACGACTGGTTTATGACCTATCGACCCCGCCTAAATTTGACTCTTTATGAAGTGTACGACACTTCAGTCAGTTCTGACAGGCGACGTTTCTTAGTTTTAATCTTTTCTCTCTTTCCCATACCAACTTAATTCCTTATTTATTTCCCTTTTATTTATCATGCTCATCCAACTTCATTTCGGTTCAGTCATAGACTGATTTAGCCCTTTCGGTATTATTTATATTCAGATCGCGTCAAAATCAGTTCTCATGACTTAAAAAGCCACGCCGTGATGATGAACGTAACATAATAAGCACATCCACTTAAATGGGAGATGTTTGTTACGTAATGGAGCGTCTGTCGACTTTAGGTTTATGGTATGGATTAACTTGCTCTTCACTAAACCGCAAAGTCGTAGATAATTTTGCCTAAATACTTAGTAAACCGACTGGGGAACAACTAACTCGATCAATTCTCCTTCCAGTAAAGTCGGAGTAAAAAATTGCGTGCTTAATCCTCTAAGTCATAGAATCCGGGCAGACATCCGTTTATTGTGTTCCCTATCGCTTCCATAATCCAAAATGAGAAGACTAGAAGGAAATGCTACAAGTGGGTAATAGTGTCTACGAGATAAGTACTGGACTTTCTTAGCAGCACTTCCTGTTGGTAGCTTGAGTGGAAAAATAATAAATAGAGTATTTCAGAAAGGGAAAACAGGAACTCGTTCATTATTATTTTTTTCTTCGGTTCGCTGATGACCAGTTCGTTTAGCTGTCATTTCCTGGGATAATGAAGTTTAAAAAAAGACTTTTCCCATCGTTTCCATACGGGAAGTATTGTTATCCGAATCCGAAAACATGTTCTAAAAATACGCACCATATCTCTATTTATCAGTTGACTACGGAATCCAGTCTGTGTGTGTAGCCTGCTTGCAGGCGGTGATCCGTTTGCTGAGCGAAGAAACACCCTCCATCGAAGTGGCCGCCCAGGTCTCAATCACGCTCGGCCAATATGGCGGCCACTTCGATGGAGGGTGTTTCTTCGCGCAGCAAACGGATCACCGCCTGCAAGCAGGCTAGGATAAGTACTGAAACGTTTGGTCTCAATTTGAGCCTACAACAACAACAGCAATTTATTAAATGAGCACAAGAAAAATTACATACGAACTTCCACCCGCAAACAGGCAAACAGTTTAGCTATTCCGACTTTCTATAGTGAAAAATAATTTTACCCCGCTGCTGTTGGGCTAACACCGACTTTCGCTGATTATTTTGCCGTCCAAATGTTTTATATACAGTTTTAGACTAAGGCTTGTTAGATGTATTTTATTTACGAACAAGTTCTCACGTAAAAGGCTACATCATTTTTTATTGTATAGGATGGGAGGTCTACTATAAAGTACAATTTAATTGATCAAATTACATTCAAATTTGTAAAATATTATTTCTTCGCTACTTCTGCGCTTTTTAATATTTTTTACCTTAGTGTTTTGTTAACGCTACGTGATTCGATTTTCTTTGGTCTAAGTACATCCCGGAGGCTATGTCGTTTTTTGACAAATACGAACAGCAGGACCGCAATGCAATATTAACGGGAATTTTATAACAGACTGACTATAAATGAAAAGGGACGAATACTTATCTGGTTTGCAGGTTAAATTTCGAATGTACCGTGACTTGATGAGCAAACAACAAAGGGAAATGAAAGTATGAGGTCTTTTGAGTGCCGTTTAGAGCTGCTTTATCTGTTTGAATACGGATGACAACCTTGAGGTTCTAATTCCCACCCATTTCCGGTTCAACATACACCCAACTCACGCTAAAACGCCACGGAATCTTCCGTTGTTATGGTTTTGAGTTTCTTCACATCACCTAGACTTCGCGTTATTTTGCAAAAAAAAAATTATATGCAATTATAGTCGTGTTAGTTGTATTTATCACATGTTTCAGGTTTTTAGTTTTATCCCTTTCGTGTCTTCATTTTTGAGTGTTTGCCTAAGCAGGCTTCTGACTCGGATCAACGCGCGTGAGAACAGAACCCAGTTTTTTTCTACTTCACCCCTTTTTTTCAATTCAGCATCCTAGACGCGTGCGTTTTATTCGAAATAGTTGGGCGCTTATATGGCAGGCCCGTTGACAGAACTCTGAAATCGAAAGGGGGTTCGTTTTTGGACATCTTACAGTTCAAAAGGTTCGAGGCTCGATCGTGGCGTTTTACCAAATACGTGAGAAGCTTTCGACGAGAGGCCCTGGAATCGTAAGGCTTTTTTACACATGGTAAACCTTTTAACACCGTTTGTATGAGCTTTATTATTGATTTTCATTTTTATCGTGAAAAACGTATTCATTGTGGAAAAGACTCGGAGACTGGGGGGGGGGGGGGGGGGGGGAGCACATCGAACCTACCTGGCCTGGGAGGAGCACATCGAACCTACTTGGCAACGGGCCTGTATAATGAATGACGCGATAATATTTTGTATCCGATGACAGGGCTGTCGCTGTCGCATTCTTGTTCGATGTCCACTTAACAATAACTGACTTTATCATTAACTTACAAACCTGTTGCATTCTACAAATGTTCAGTGAAGCATCTAACATTAGTAGCATTATCTCCGCTTGCGATGCATCTTTGTACTGGTCACTACTGCTAGTCTTTTCTCAGATAACTTTCATATGGCGCTATATCGAAAGAGCCGTTGCTCACGGACGTAAATTCTCAGGTTGGGGAAGAAACTGTTTTGGAATCCGCGCAAAAACTTTCAATTTTTTTTCTAGCAAATCAATTAAGATCTCAAATGATTGGTACGCCGCGTTCAAGCCCCTCAAATAACCACGAAGTAATATCAGGTTACAAAACGTAGTTTACAAAGTCAATAGCCTTCGGCCTGCTCTCGCCCACCACAGGATTCCCACACCCTGTAAGCAACCAAGTCAAGTGCACATCTGGGAGCAACTGCACAATACTCCACAACTCTAGATAGGTATATCCGCGTAGCCAGTGCTATGCATGCGTTGGAAAGTAGAACGACAAATAGCACAAACTGGTTACGCAGTTACGAAGTGGTATATTCATAGTAACCGAGGGCAGTTTGGAAGTGGCTATACGCGGATATGCCTATTAGTTGTAGGATATTTTGCAGTTTAGCCCACAAGAGATTTTATTGGATTCACACTGATGTATATGTACTGTGTCAAAGTGCCAATAAAATCTTGTGTCATTTGAAATGCGTCAAAGAGCTTTTAAAACCAACTAGCCTGCTCAATTTATTTTCAGCTAAACCTCTGACCTAGCTAGCTACCGGCTGCCTACTTATCTCAGCTTTGCAGTAATGCGGCTCGAGGTTCAGTTAGTTTATACCAAACAACTAGCTAGCTACTCTACCTACTTATCTCAGCTTTGCAGTAATGCGGCTCGAGGTTCAGTTAGTTTATACCAAACAACCTACTCGTTTCAGTGCGCGCCTCAAGCCGGCAAGCAACAAGAAGAAATCTTACACCACACTTTATATACGATCTCTATTATTGATTATGTAAACATAGCTAGACAGACCACCCGTTAATGTGCTAATCCAATTTTCTCCAAATCTCTTTTTAGAAATGACATACGAGAAAGAGCTTCGCATCGGGGAAAGCGCAGTGTCTCTTGGAATTCTGGATACCGCTGGCAACGTGAGTTTCGGTTGATTTTCGAGCTTTGCGCTAGCACTATTGAACGATGTCTGTAATGGCAATATTTATAGCACTGAACGGTGCATTATGCCGCATGCTCGCCAACTGAGACCAGTCTGACCAGTCGGGTTGCTTTGCCTGTAATCCTTGGCCAGAGTAGTACGGGCAAAACAACCCCGGACTGGTCTCTCGAGCATGTGACGGTTGGCTAACATGTACAAGGCACCGTTCAAAGTTATAAATATTGCAGTTGTTGTTCAAAGCAATGGTAAGCGCTACCCCGGGGTTGCCAAACGGTTTATTTTACCAGGCCTCCCAAGCCAGAGGTTTATCAGATTAAGTAATCCGACGAACTCCAGGGTCGAATTGGACTTTAGGTTGGTTAAATCGTACCCTGGATACCAGAGGCTCGAAATCGTCGGTCGATTCCTTCGGGAATCAAAACTCCTTCGATCGCGGCACATTACAGTATATCCATACCTGAGGACCTCTGGAACCAGGGTAGTTAAATCGCTAACCCGAGGTTAAATTGTAAAGATTACAATTACAGATTTATGCACTAGTCAATTGAAACTTCCGACCCCCGGAACATACAGTGTTACATTTTGACCTTTTCCCCGCCCAATGGGGGACAGTTGGCTGTTACAATACCCGCCCCTATGGCCCCGGCATGTGCTTCAGAATTTTCAATTGGGAGGAGGTATTGATCACGACATGAATAATTCATGTCGAAAACGAATTGCTACGGAAATAGAGGGCAAAAAATCGGGAAAATACAGTTTTTAAGCATTAATAAACCAAGCGTTTAGGACTAAAATAGCAATGGTTAAGCGCTTCCCCTCTCACCTCTGTGACTGTGGCCCGCCAGGTTCGATTCTCGGACGCGGCGCCACATGTGAGTTGAGTTTGTTGGTATCTCGCCCTTGCTCCGAGGGTTTTTGACCGGATTCTCCGGTTTACCTCCCTCCTCAAAAACCAACCTAATAGGACATTTTCATTATGGTGTCATTTTACTACAACTATTCTCATCGGCGCCTCCGCGGGCAAGCGCCCTAAATTAGGTCCCTATTATCGCTAGGGACAGCATGCGCTCGTGGGTATGTACACGGATTACTTCGGTGTCAAAATAGTATAAATACGCTGCCCTCTTATTCAGTAATCTCTCATCATCTCTCAATTCGTCGAACTGCCATCGGATTTGGATTTCATCGCCCCACCCTCCTCCCGCAGCGATGAGCGCTGGTCGGTATTCACCTCCCTACTCCCGCTCCCTCTCACCGCAGGGCTCGTCTCTTCCCATATCTTAAACCTAGCCTTGCGGCGCTTGGGTGCGGGGGCGTACGATGAGAATCTATTACTTCCAGAATCCTTTTCAAATTCTCTTTCTCATTCAGATTTTTAAACTCCATTGAAAATTCCAAGACAATGGTACAATTAGAGGAACAAAAGGATTAACGGCTTCCTGTATATTCGACGTAAAATAAACCTTTTCCGGTCCCTTCCGCCATGTTTGATACACGTTGTTGATGCTCGGGCCCAGTCCCGCTCTGTCGTGACTGGCGTTACAACCACCGCTAAAATCCCCGCAAATTTTGCAAATCGTTACTTTTCCCGTTCTACCGGAGAAATGCAGCGGTAAATGTGAGTTATTCCACGGACATGTCCTCCGTTAATGCCCCGCTATGTCCCGGGGGTCGGGGGGCCGGGATTTCAACTGATTAGTGCTACTGCTAGGAATAAAGTTACCCTTGCTTCGAACAACCGGGCCCGGTAGAATAACCTGAAATCAAGGTACAGAATACAAGATTTGTAATTCACTTTAATCTTTGCAATGTTTTAACAAAACACGAAGTTACAAAACACACATCGGGATATTCACAAGCTATACTGCTCTTCTGCCAGAGTGGTTATTTTAGTGTCTTCAGTACAGTACAGTTTAAGAGCAACTCAGAGGCTCAATTCGATTGACAGGTCCATTTGAGTAAAATGAAAACCTTGGACTAGTAAACTTGAAAAATGAACACATGTCCTCAGTTGCAATCATCGGCGAAAAGCTGTTTTGTGACTTAACAAATCTTCCTATTCTGTTTCTAAAAAAAACTCTAAAACTATGTTCTGAATGAAACTGAAAACCTCGTAGGAAATGTTTTTCCCGGCAGCAAACAGTACATGATTTTGCTAACGACATTTCCTTTTATGAGGCCGACAAGATAATAGCTCCAGTCCCGTTTAGATGTTAAAGAGTTGGCAGGTCTCCTATAAAAATAAACCCAAATCTTTATTTTTGCCCGAGCTGATTGGTTGTAGCCCCAAGATCTGCACAACACATGTTAGCAAAGCCAGTTCACCTAGAAGAGAAATCCTAGAAAGATTAGTGATTAGTATTAACTTACAATGTGAACTGAAAAAGGAATAATTCCCTTGGATAAAAAGGCCGTTCAAACGAAGGTGCATGAACTGAAATCTCTCACATGTCGCGGTTATAACAAAAATATATGCTTTGAGTGAATTAAAAGAAGGACTCCTATTTTTCTATTGCACTACCTCGTTAAAAACTTCCGGTGAGTTTCAGAGTAGTCGTCAGCAAGGAGGGTTATGATTAGTCTTTGTCGGAGAGTCGGTATTTACTCTGCTAAAAGAGCTCGATCGGCGGCTTTCCTTTGGCTTCAGTGTTCTCTTCACGTGTTATCTTTCCACTCATCTTCATCTCAACTGGCGGCAAGTAGCTTGTCGTTTATCGTTACCAAATATGTTTGGGTTCAAGAAACTTGGGCACACATTTATTTGTTCTACTAATAGCTCAATTAAGTTTTATGGAAAGAGCGGTATCTGTTTGTGTGGGAGTGGAAAAAAACGGCTGAAAGAACTGTTTCATAAAGAGCTACTGGCAATTCAAAAACCATGTAATGAAGGAGAAATATCGTGTGAATGTCCTGATATGCTTCCCAAACTGTTTTGATAAAATTATCTGGTAATATTCAAAGATTTTCTACAAATTATGCCAAATTAATTCACCGTCTGCATTTGACCTAATCTTTCCTTTCTTATCCGCCGCAAATTAGCGGAATTTTATATAAACTCCTGGGTTCGGTTGCATAAACATTAGCCCTGCTAACGTAAGACCGGTCAAACTATCGAATTTAACGTTAGTGGTTAGGCCCAGCACACGGCGGCAGGGCTCATCAGCGTTAATGCCGCGGTTCATCAACCAGTCCCTGGGTAACACGTACGCGCTATGTTAAGAATATTAGGTCGTTATCGTTTCAGTGCCGTGCGTTAATGCTCTTGGTAGCGCATTCGACAGATAGTCAGCCGTCCCTACTTTCCGAGAGAAGCGCGCGAATATCAACCAATTAAACGTGAAGCGCAATAAACTGTTAACCCAACGAAGCGCAACAATAGGCCAGTTCGTGGTTAATTCTGACATTTTGAAAGGGGTGTAAACATGGCGCAAAATACAGTCCGATGCCAAATTAGTTCCGTAAAATCGAATTTTAAAAATATTTACTGTCTGCAAACTTAAGATACCAGGTAAAAGATTAACTGATCAAAATTTGAGGGATGTAGCTGTGATGGGAAGCGTGCAATCGTGTTCAGTTTTCCATACATTCGGTCTGTAAGAACGAGTCAAAGTCCGCGGGAAAATTTACAGACAATGTATGGAAAACTGAAAACACGATTGCACGCTTCCCAGCACAGCTACATCCCTCAAATTTTGATCAGTTAATCTTTTACCTGGTATCTTAAGCAGTAATGTTGCAGACAGTGAATATTTCAGAAATTCGATTTTACGGAAATTATTTGGCATCAGATTCCCATACAAATACTGTAGTTCGCGCCATGTTTCCTTTCAAAATGTCGGAATTAACCACGAACTGGTCTATTGCAATGCGTACCGTTCGGTTCATTCTTTTATTCAGGCTTGTGCGCAATCTAAATCTGCAAGCACGGCCTGACCAGCTAAATCATTTCAATTCTTCAGTCTTGCGTCATGATGGTCAACTTCAACTAAAGATTCCTCGTTAGCTTCTCTTGTTAGTCCACCATCAGCCTTCGCTTCTTTGCCATTCAATGAATCATATCACAACCCAAGATAAATGTTACGCATGACTGGACAGGTTTTTTGGCTTTCCTATAGTTTATATAAGAGTAAAATCAGTTGAAGAAGATCACCTATAGTAGTAGGAATGCCCATCACTTGGATATCGTGACTCTATTCATTTGGTATCTAAATCGAGTCTTAACTATATCTAAATCATATAACGTATATAACAATGTTGCAATATTGATACTAATTCTCGCCTCGCGTTCGCTGCACCATGCAGACTAAACAAACCCAAATGTTAATCGTTTCTATTGCAATGTCTTCTTCAGGGCGAGGCGTCGTACATCAAACACGGCGACGGTTTCGTCGTTGTTTACTCCATCACAGACTACTACAGTTTCGAGGTGGCGCGACAACTGATCAAGCTCATCAAAGAAGTCCGTAAGACCAGGGATATATGTCAGGTCCCTATCGTACTGGTAGGAAACAAAAGAGACTTGAGAAGAGGACGGTCGGTGTCAAAAGAGGAGGCACGAGAAGTCGCCTCGGAGTACGGCTGTTCACATTACGAGACATCGGCACTCACCAATAGAAATGTGCAAGTAATATTCTACAACATGGTTTTCCAGACCAGATTCACGAAGGCTTCTAATAAGGAGAGCAGGAAGTCCTCCCAGCATGGACAAGGCAATGGATTTCTAAATACGGTGAAACACTTTTTTAACCCGGGCAGCAGACGTGCCAGTCTACCTTCTTAAAAATAAACTAAAATAAATGCTACAGCTATGGCATAGTAAAGATGCTCGTGACAAGTTAGAGTTTCTATTGCTTATGTACGCGTTAGTATTAGCTGCCAGCATCAAAACAGAGATAATTTATGCTGCATGCCGACATTCCAGAGATCGTTGTTGACTCTATAGACTATTCAAACCACAGTCCCGCTGCCCTCAAGACGATAGTGACGTCAGTAGTTACGTCAGTGATGACGTCAATTTAACGTGACGTCGTGACCAGGCAACTTCCCTGTAACAGTTGTTATTAGTACGGCTACATGTCCAGTTTACAAACTAATAGTAATCACCTTAATGCGAGTGAACACCAGGGTTATGCTTCTGTCGATGTTAGTAGCACAGGTCCAAAGTAGATCTCATACCGAACAAGGAATGTAGGACTATTGGAACTGAAAGTGTATAAATGGTCAAACAATTTAATCATTAATATCGATTCTCCATGAAGTGAATAGTTGAAGATCGAGTAGAATATTTCTTGATTTGAGTGTTGCGTCTATGAGTTATGGAGGTTTCTATTTCCAATATGCTAATGAGGTGACATAACTCGGAAATTTACTTTCATTTATTTTTCCTTGTGAATGAAACCGTTTTCTGATTTGCACAAAATATTCGGTAAAATCACCGAATGGATATAAGTTTCCAATATAACATAGATCTTCACAAAAGGTCATTATCTCTACCAGTATGTTTTAGTATAATAAATGAAGACTGGTATATATATTACGTCACCGGCTTGAATATATTATAAATATAAACCTCTATAACTCACGAATGCAACACTCAAATTGATAAATATTCTGCTATTCAACTATTCACTTGATTCAGAATCGATATTAATGATAACAATATTTGACTTGATATACACTTTAACGGCGTAGCCGACTTAAAGTTTAATGAATAACTATTTCTTTAAACACTAATATTGGTCTGCCCAGGAACCCATTACCAGGAGCGTCCATCTTCCCCATTAGGTCAGTTGCCAGCACAGGAGTAGATGTGGCTATATTTAGAATTGCATTTCGTGTGAAATAACAAAGGGCATGTTGGCTTAGCCAATCAGATAGCTAACGTCACTTCTCATTATTATTCATTATCATTATTCTCACTTTCAACGCGGGAATTCGAATTGCTGGTTTTCACTCGATCCCCAGAGATTCAAATGACAAAGGGCATGGCGGCCATGTTGGTGCCCCAACAAAAGAAGCTAACGAGGAATCTATTGTTTAAGGGCAACAACATGGCGGCTATGACGTCAAGTGAAAACCAGCAATTCTAAATATAGCCATATCTACTCCTGTGCTGGGGGACCAGCCCATGACACAGAAACGCTCCTGGAAATGGGCTCCTGGTCTGCCCCATCAAAAGGGGGGCTGCGCTCGAAATGTCAGTTTCACCATGCTTTCCACCAACCATAACAAACCTTGGTAAACTGTTAAGCTCCTGTCAAACGGTCTCAACATTCTCTCAACATTTGTTGAGTCAGGTTGAGAGATGTTGAGACCATGCCGCGTCAAACGGCCTCAACAACCTCTCGACAAATGCTCAACAAGTGAGATGCGTGAGGTCTGGGACTGAGAATCATATCCCGCTCGTCCTTGAGCGTGTCAAACGGCTTCAACATTTCGAGAACAAACGAAATGTTGAGAAGATGCACGTGGCGCCGTGTTGCGGGAATCGAACTCAGACCCCGGGCTCTCCGGGTTTTTATCGACTAAAGCTCCTGTCAAAGGTCTCAACATTTGTTGAGAGCCGCCTGTTGAGGCCGTTTGACACCCCTCTCGACAATGTTGGGAGGTGTTGAGAAGAGTTTGATTTCGTTTAAACTTTGTCAGGAGCTTGCAATGAAGCTATTCTTTCAAAAAGCTATTCTGCAGAGGTATTTACCCTGGGAATTTTTCTGACATAAAATAGATCCTGGGAGCATTCGAAAAATACATCGCTCGCTCATTGGCGATTTCCGGTTGCAAAACATTAACAGTCCTGGGATCCTTAAAATTTGGAATTTGGAAATTTGATAAGATTTCACAGGGTCCGCTCACAATTACTTTTGACTCCTGCGAATGCAATAGAAATAATATGCCTCGATTCCTGGGAATGGTAAAAAAGTACCTTGACTCCTGGGAGCGACTAACATGCCAGGAACATGTTTTGACTCCTGGAAGTTGAGCCTGTTTTTTTTAGCATGCAACGAATATTCCCTGACCCACCCTGGGATTTTTTTTTTGGCTAGGAAATTTTAACTTTCCTGGGAATCTGTGACTACTTCTTCCGAGCTGGGAAAAATACACATAAACCTATTACCTGGGAAAGTGTCTTCGAATATTTTCATTCTGGTTAAACAGAATAGCTTTTTATTTGCCAGCGGTTTTTAATATCGTCTAATTTGAAAGATAACTGTACGAAATGATCACTACTGCAGTTATTCCAGTTGTTTGAACAATTTTCCCATTGCAAGCTCTCGCTTTGTCGCCCTTGCTCCCGGGGGTTTTCTTCGAGTTTTCTGCTTTCCCTCCTCAAAAGCCAACCGATATTCAAATTCGACCGAGGAATTCGCGACCCAGATTAGTAAACCCTTTCTATGGTCAGCTAGAAGACTAGACACACATTAAAATACTAAATAAAGTTGTTTATTTATTTTACCAGTGTTAGCATCTTGCAAGTACACGCATTGTTCTACCATGGAATAGATGAGATTTTGTGTGGCCTAATTAAGCCAGATCAAGGGTGGTCTTAAAATATTGTTATCGAGAACGTTCAAGAGATACCGCTTTGCATTTTCGATTTGGGGATGGAGTGAGGACGTTTTATAATTTCATGAATCATTTCGAGAGGGGGCACTCTTGTTTATGACGTAATTTATATGTGAGGCGGTTTTGAACCTTCGGCTTCCGGTCCGGGTTTTTCGTAAAAATATGTCGAATATAGACGATTCAGAATAATCAAACAGGGAGAAAATCCGGGTTCGTTCTCACAATAACTTGGAAATCCGTGTTTAGAGCCATTCTTATCTGAAAACCGAGTCCTGTTCTGGACCGCACATACCATTTATCATACAAGTGTCACCCGTGTCACCCAGATTTCGTATGAGTGGGACAAACTATGGCAATGACGGTTACCGTACGGCATGCTGTGACATTGACATGGTTTCCCTATTGTTTTTGTCCTGCTGATCCAATCAAATCACAGAGTTACGGTACACTAAGTTACAGTACGGTTACGGTTACGGTTACGGTAAGGCTACGGTAAGGCTACGGACATGCCGTAGTTTGTCCCACTCATGCAAAATCTGTTCTACCTGTAAAAACAATAAATGAGGGTTGATTGTACGACATTGACAAGTTTCTCTAGTTACAGTAACGGACATGCCGTACTTTTGTCCCACTCATACGGAATCCGTTCTATGACGTCACAGTCGTGTAATAAAGTCGGTCATGTTGTGGTGTTTTAGACTGGGCTGTTAATGTTATTGTATTTGTGTAAAAATGGATAACTTTGTAGCATTAAAACACAAGGTCTTTATACTGAAGCAGTGATCTCTGGCGGAATATCGCATACGATCAGAAGGCTCATTCTCGACCCCAGACCCTTCTCTTATTTCTCCAGATATGCAAATGAGGGTTGTGGCCAAAATCTGGCTACAGTCCTCACAGCGCATGCTCAAACCTCCAGAAACGAAATGGCGGACAACTCGATGTTTGAACTGGCGTTAGAGTTTGTTATTAGGAAGGCAGGGAAAGACTGTACTTTCAATAGTTAGTATAGGTAATCAAATGGGGACGAGTGAAATTAGGGATAAATTTCACTCGTGTTAGTCAAAATCGAAGTAATTTCCCGAGCCGCTCAGCGAGGAAAATTACGTAGATTTTGACAAACACAAGTGAAATTTATCCACAATTTCACGAGTCCATGCACTATTTGATTACCGATTAATATTATGGAGGGCAAATTACGATCCAGAAAAACATTATTTTAAGCGCGCGTAGGCGGCTTTTGAAATTTCGCATGTGAAATTACAAATTACAAGTTGAAATTAGAGATTAATTTGTCCTCTATTGTATTACTTGGCGAAATTATTTGACCTAACTTCAGACACGCTTGTGTTCGTCCGACATTTTGCTTTCTCCCTTCAAATGCAAATAAATTAATTACGCACGCACGTGCTATGTCGTCATCTGTATTGTTTTATAAAACACTAATCAGGGCTCTCTAAATTCTGGAGTTCCCCTAGCCTTACGATTTCGTCGAGCATGCGCAGTAAGAAATAAGAGAAAGGTCTGGGGTCGAGAATGCAGAAGTCCATAACCAGAAGTACAGTCTCGATAAACAATGAAATGCGGCCATCAGTTTACGGTATAATCTATTATATCAGAAGTCCATAACCAGAAGTACAGTCTCGATAAACAATGAAATGCGGCCCATCAGTTTACGGTATAATCTATTATATCAGAAGTCCATAACCAGAAGTACAGTCTCGATAAACAATGAAATGCGGCCCATCAGTTTACGGTATAATCTATTATATCAGAAGTCCATAACCAGAAGTACAGTCTCGATAAACAATGAAATGCGGCCCATCAGTTTACGGTATAATCTATTATATCAGAAGTCCATAACCAGAAGTACAGTCTCGATAAACAATGAAATGCGGCCCATCAGTTTACGGTATAATCTATTATATCAGAAGTCCATAACCAGAAGTACAGTCTCGATAAACAATGAAATGCGGCCCATCAGTTTACGGTATAATCTATTATATCAGAAGTCCATAACCAGAAGTACAGTCTCGATAAACAATGGAAATGCGGTACAGCAGTTTACGGTATAATCTATTATATCAGAAGTCCATAACCAGAAGTACAGTCTCGATAAACAATGAAATGCGGCCCATCAGTTTACGGTATAATCTATTATATCAGAAGTCCATAACCAGAAGTACAGTCTCGATAAACAATGAAATGCGGCCCATCAGTTTACGGTATAATCTATTATATCAGAAGTCCATAACCAGAAGTACAGTCTCGATAAACAATGAAATGCGGCCCATCAGTTTACGGTATAATCTATTATATCAGAAGTCCATAACCAGAAGTACAGTCTCGATAAACAATGAAATGCGGCCCATCAGTTTACGGTATAATCTATTATATCAGAAGTCCATAACCAGAAGTACAGTCTCGATAAACAATGAAATGCGGTACAGCAGTTTACGGTATAATCTATTATATCAGAAGTCCATAACCAGAAGTACAGTCTCGATAAACAATGAAATGCGGCCCATCAGTTTACGGTATAATCTATTATATCAGAAGTCCATAACCAGAAGTACAGTCTCGATAAACAATGAAATGCGGCCCATCAGTTTACGGTATAATCTATTATATCAGAAGTCCATAACCAGAAGTACAGTCTCGATAAACAATGAAATGCGGTACAGCAGTTTACGGTATAATCTATTATATCAGAAGTCCATAACCAGAAGTACAGTCTCGATAAACAATGAAATGCGGTACAGCAGTTTACGGTATAATCTATTATATCAGAAGTCCATAACCAGAAGTACAGTCTCGATAAACAATGAAATGCGGCCCATCAGTTTACGGTATAATCTATTATATCAGAAGTCCATAACCAGAAGTACAGTCTCGATAAACAATGAAATGCGGCCCATCAGTTTACGGTATAATCTATTATATCAGAAGTCCATAACCAGAAGTACAGTCTCGATAAACAATGAAATGCGGTACAGCAGTTTACGGTATAATCTATTTTTAGAACAGTGCTCAAACTACTTTCGTGGGGGAAAACGATGGCAGCCATGTTTCTTTTATAAACAAAAAAAATAGAACAAAGGCTTTCATGTTTTGGACCAATCAGAATTGCTGGTTCAATAAGGTGCAATTCGCTTGGCTATCGATTAAGCGAGAATCGTTTTCTAAAAATAGATTAGACCGTACACTGATGGGCCAAGACCCCGTATGAGATATCGAGACTTATGGTTATGGAGATACGATATATAGCCAATTGTTTGTGGTCCAGTCGCGTATTTAACAGTGAATGAGAGATTGCAGGGTTCATTTCATTTGATAGGATGACGTAACAAAATTTCTCAATTCTGATTGGCTGAGACTAGTGCATTTCTAGATAATAGAGTGCAAAAATAAGAAATAGAGTGAAATAAATCCTTTGGCAGTGTTTGTTTGTTGTGGTCGTCTCAAATCCTTTGGGGAAAAGGTTCTCAATTCAAGAGATTTCCATATCAATGTACCTTTCCATGCATTAAAAAGAAATAACGAAAACAATATATAAGGTGTCTGAAATAGGGCAATGAAAAGGGTCTATTTGGAAATTGCCATGGTTACGGGCAAACAGGGCTAGATTTTCATTGGGGAGGGGGGGGGGGGGGGGGGGGCGGGGTGTTGGTGGTGAAGATCAATATGAGCTTAGGGAAATTTGTTTGTGGGAAAATTGTATGATCTTAGACACAAAAACGATATTCACGATTTGGTGTGATTCGATTCATAACACCGTGAATTTTAACGAGACCTGAAGCAAACATAAAGGCTGATCAAAGTCAGGACCCGGATAAACCACAAGTCGAATTGGAATTTAGCGTGTTGGTTTTTGTGGAGGGAGGAAAACCGGAGAACCCGCCGCAAAAAACCCTCGGAGCAAGAGCGAGATACCAACAAACTCAACTCACATATGACGTCACAATCGTGAATCGAACCCAGGCCGCAGAGATGAGAGGCGAGGCGCTTAACCACTAATAATAATAATAATAATAAATTCATATAGCGCCATATCCACTAACTGCACTATGGCGCTTTACATTACTACATTAAAAATAAAATGAATATTTACAAAAAAGCTTTCCCAAAAAGGTAAGTCTTCAGACTTTTCTTAAAAATTGTAATTGACCTGCCAGGCCTTCTCATATCGATGGGCAGAGCATTCCACAGGCGCGGGGCAGCTACCGCGAAAGCTCTGTCACCATAGGTCCTTTGATTGGACCTGGACACTGCAAGTAAAGAGCTATGAGAAGACCTGAGATTACGGTTAGGGATGTATTTCTTTAATAAATCACTGATATAAATAGGAGCTAGGTTATTTAGAGACTTAAAAACTAATAACAAAATCTTAAAAACAATACGGTGCTCCACAGGTAGCCAGTGGAGCTCATAAAGTAAAGGCGAAACATGGTCAAATTTAGATAGGCGTTTAACAAGACGAGCAGCGCAGTTCTGTACGGACTGCAACCTCTGGATCTGATATTTAGGCAGTCCGTACAAAAGGGCGTTCCCGTTGTCTAACTTACACGTTATGAAAGCATGTATGAGTGCTATTGTAGACTCTTCAGATAGATAACTTCTAATTTTAGATATTCTCCTAAGATGGTAAAAAGCTGATTTACATATAGCACTAATGTGCTTCTCAAAAGTTAAACCATTGTCAAAAACTACACCCAGATTACGAGCAGACGCCGATGACTGTACTACGGAATTACTAATTGTAAGCGAGTTCAGAAGTGGACGAGGCCGATAACGAGAACTAATAACTAGCAACTCCGATTTGTCGCTGTTAAGCTACACCACCTGGGCTCCCAAACCTTTTCAACAAGGCGCGCAGGAAACGCGTTTATAAAGGCTCGTCTCGCTTCTTATTTTGTTTAGTAGACTATAAACAAACAAAATCGCACGACTTTGTTCGTGTTATTCTGGAATTAGACATTTCGTAAAGCGAAAAAAGGACTGGGACCTAGTGTGTAAAGTTCATATAATTAAGAAATGAACACGTGATGTTTACCAGGTTACAGATCACCTGATGTTTACCAGGTCCCTGATCACGTGATGTTTACCAGATGACGTGTGTTTACAGGTCACTGATCACGTGATGTTTACCAAGTCACTGATCACGTGATGTTTACCAGGTCACTGATCACGTGATGTTTACCAGGTCACTGATCACGTGATGTTTACCAAGTTTGAAGATGTTTGGGTAAATAAGAGCTGAATAGCAAGCTTTTAAAAATCACAAATTAAGACTTTTAAGAAAGTTTTTGAAAGCTAATCACGTGGTTAATATTGAGCCAAACGTCCCCAAATTCGGTTAATTAATAAAAAATTCAATTAAAACTTACACACTCGGACCCAGTCCTTTTTCGTTTATGAAAAATTTAATGCTCGTACAATTACGAAAACTTTCAGAACTTCACTCGTGTCCATTATTCCCGAATTGCACTTACATTCATGCGATTACCCCTACGAATTTTCGTAATTCATACATAATCAAAATTTTTTTTTTACGTATTTTAAAGCTACTTACTGCACTTTTTCACAGCTAGAATGATTTTTATCTGCCAGATCCCGTTTCCACGTGTAGAGACTGTGCGTTTTTATTCAATTTTTAGTCATGTAGCAGATGACGACACTTTTTTTATCAATTTTGTGGTATAATTTAAACGTTCGGTTCAGTAGGTTTTTATATTGGATAAAGTATGTGTTGAAGATTTGAAAGGAGGTTGCACGGGTTTTTGGAGATAAAATAATGCTCATAAAATATAAACCAGGAGAAAGTTTTGAAACACAACGCGTGATGCCCTTCGTACAAACGTGCTGAAGCCACCGGTATCAACGGCTACGCAGAGCTATGTAAACTCTGGCTTGCTATACCGAGCACGACGAGACCTGCAAAAGCTTGAGGCACCTGCACTCGATCTAACCCGCATTACCTCCCGTATTTTTGACTAGGGGCCCTTACACGCTAGGGGCCCTTACACGCTAGGGGCCCTTACACGCTGCGCCTCTCACCACTGTGACCTGGGTTCGACTCCCGGACGTGACGTCATTGTGAGTTGAGTTTGTTGTTGATTCTCACTCGTACTCATGCTCCGAGGGTTTTTTTCCGGTTTTCCTCCCTCCGTAAAAATCAACATGTGAGTAGAGTGTTGTGAGCTGTAAATGACTTCGTATAAAACGTGGTGAAAGCGTGTGTGGAGAATACTCAGATCATTAGCAGGATCTGCTAGAGGTCTAATAAGCCTCAATATCCAAGAGTAAACAAAAGATGTCTGATTTGATATGAATGTAGTAAGAAGTGTGTGTGGAGAATACTCAGATCATTAGCAGGATCTGCTAGAGGTCTAATAAGCCTTAATATCCAAGAGTGAACAAAAGATGTCTGATTTGATATGAATGTAGTAAGAAGTGTGTGTGGAGAATACTCAGATCATTAGCAGGATCTGCTAGAGGTCTAATAAGCCTCAATATCCAAGAGTAAACAAAAGATGTCTGATTTGATATGAATGTAGTAAGAAGTGTGTGTGGAGAATACTCAGATCATTAGCAGGATCTGCTAGAGGTCTAATAAGCCTCAATATCCAAGAGTAAACAAAAGATGTCTGATTTGATATGAATGTAGTAAGAAGTGTGTGTGGAGAATACTCAGATCATTAGCAGGATCTGCTAGAGGTCTAATAAGCCTCAATATCCAAGAGTGAACAGAAGATGTCCGACTTGATATGAATGTAGTAAGAAGTGTGTGTGGAGAATACTCGGATCATTAGCAGGATCTGCTAGAGGTCTAATAAGCCTCAATATCCAAGAGTGAACAAAAGATGTCCGACTTGATATGAATGTAGTAAGAAGTGTGTGTGGAGAATACTCGCATCATTAGCAGGATCTGCTAGAGGTCTAATAAGCCTCAATATCCAAGAGTGAACAAAAGATGTTCGACTTGATATGAATGTAGTAAGAAGTGTGTGTGGAGAATACTCGCATCATTAGCAGGATCTGCTAGAGGTCTAATAAGCCTCAATATCCAAGAGTAAACAAAAGATGTCTGATTTGATATGAATGTAGTAAGAAGTGTGTGTGGAGAATACTCGCATCATTAGCAGGATCTGCTAGAGGTCTAATAAGCCTCAATATCCAAGAGTAAACAAAAGATGTCTGATTTGATATGAATGTAGTAAGAAGTGTGTGTGGAGAATACTCAGATCATTAGCAGGATCTGCTAGAGGTCTAATAAGCCTCAATATCCAAGAGTAAACAAAAGATGTCCGATTTGATATGAATGTAGTAAGAAGTGTGTGTGGAGAATACTCAGATCATTAGCAGGATCTGCTAGAGGTCTAATAAGCCTCAATATCCAAGAGTGAACAAAAGATGTCCGACTTGATATGAATGTAGTAAGAAGTGTGTGTGGAGAATACTCGGATCATTAGCAGGATCTGCTAGAGGTCTAATAAGCCTCAATATCCAAGAGTGAACAAAAGATGTCCGACTTGATATGAATGTAGTAAGAAGTGTGTGTGGAGAATACTCGGATCATTAGCAGGATCTGCTAGAGGTCTAATAAGCCTCAATATCCAAGAGTGAACAAAAGATGTCCGACTTGATATGAATGTAGTAAGAAGTGTGTGTGGAGAATACTCGCATCATACTCGCATCATTAGCAGGATCTGCTAGAGGTCTAATAAGCCTTAATATCCAATAGTGAACAAAAGCTGTCCGACTTGATATGAATGTAGTAAGAAGTGTGTGTAGAGAATGCTCGGATCATTAGCAGGATCTGCTAGAGGTCTAATAAGCTTCAATATCCAAGTGTACACAAAAGATGTCTGATTTGATATGAATGTAGTAAGAAGTGTGTGTGGAGAATGCTCGGATCATTAGCAGGATCTGTTAGAGGCCTAATAATCCTCAATATCCAAGGGTAAACAAAAGATTTGTCAAGCTCTTTCGGCATCTAGGATGCTGCGCCACCGCGCAATCTAGCGTATGAGAATTCCATTCCGGATTTTCCGAATCTCGCGTTTTGTTACATACTGACGCACTTATTCCGACATTTTGAAAGGGTGCAAACATCGCGCGAAATACAGTGTTTGTATGGGAATCGATGGGAATCCGATGCGAAATAAAATCCGTAAAATCGAATTTCTGAAATATTCTTCAGATACAAACTTAAGATACCAGGTAAAAGATTTATATACATCGAAATTTGATGGATGTAGCTGTGCTGAGAAACGTGCAATCGTAAAAACGAGTCAAATTCCGCGTGAAAATTTACAGACAATGTATGGAAAACTGAAAACACGATTGCACACTTCCCAGCATAGCTACATCCCTCAAATTTTGATCAGCTAATCTTTTACCTGGTATCTTAAGTTTGTATCTGAAGAATGTTTCAGAAATTCGATTTTACGGATTTTATTTGGCATCGGATTCCCATCGATTCCCATACAAACACTGTATTTCGCGCCCTGTTTGCACCCTTTTCAAAATGTCGGAATTTACCGCCAACTGGTCTATTAGTGAACCCGATCACAGTAATCACCACACAGAACGGAGATATCACGCGAAAGAAGTAGGGATTGAATAGTCTATTTTCTCTTGTCGATTTTCATTGCTTTTTGCAAAATAGGATATATATATATATACATGTTATATGGTATTATGTATGTAACACTTAGGCCATGTTCGTACTATACCGGCACGAAAACCTATCCGGCATAGTGTGAACAGGCACGGAGCAAGTCGGCACAAAAACCTATCCGCCACAAAGTACATTACTTTCAACATCGGAGCGGTGCAACATCGCTCCAGTACAAAAATCGCGTCGAAACAGCGTTTCACGTGTAAACAGGAGGCCAATCCGTTAGGGTTTTCATGCCGGCACAAAATCTGTCCGGTAATAATTATTTTAATAATGTAATATATTATAATAAATTTATATAGCGCATATATACTTAAATGGTCTATGCGCTTTACAATAATATTAATAAATAAATAAATATAGCTTAATAATGCGCACTACAATGGAGAAATAATTAAACTTAAATACTGTATCTAATACTTTAACTACGTAATGAAAGAAGTATATCTGTAACTATTAGTTGCTAGTTCAGATTATGGCTGATTAAAAAAGATAGGACTGAAGCTTAGATTTAAAGATATTAACATTTGGGCTTGATCTAATTTCTATAGGTAAGTTGTTCCATAGTTCAGCAGCCAATATAGAAAAAGTGCGTTGACCGTATGTTTTAAGCCTAGAGATAGGGCGTATAGTTAAACGTAGCGTATAGTAGCATTATTTTAGGTTTATAAATGTGCAGCAAACTTCTTAACTGCATGGACAGGAGCTTGATCATTTAAAGCCTTAAAGTAGAAGGAGTTTAGATTAATACAATGCGCGTATCTACAGGTAGCCAAACATGTTTATGTTTATGCGTGCACGATATTATGAGAGCAGCAGCTTTTGGACATATTGTAGTTTCTGAATTAGCTGTTTTGACAGTCCATGTATAACAGGGAGTTGCAATTATCTAGCTTAGTAGTAACGAATGCATGATTGAGTGACAAAAATGTCCTGATTCTAGCAATATTTCTTAACTGATAAAAAGCAAACTTACAGATAGAGTTAACCTTGTGAGACAGACATAGTGTCATCGAAAATAACTCTGGCATAATTAGAAGGATATATAGCGTATAGTCAGTATAGTGTAAACATGGCCTTACTTTACCGGATGGTTGTCTGTATATATGGAGAATAACTTTGCCAGAGGTCTTGAAAACGACCGACTAAGGCCAGTAAATAACGTTTAAATTGTTTTCCTTATCAATTTATTTTATTTTATTTTATTTACTTTCGTTAATTCAGTCGCGCGATCTTACCGAAGCGATACATTTGTTAGTCTTGAGAGTGCGTTCTTTATTTTCGCCTTCTTTGTTTCGGCTCAAATGACTGGAAATTTAGTGTCTATCTCCTTTTTCCAAGAGAAGATGTTACAAGATGTTCAATGCTAGGGTACATATGTAAGAATCTCGTTGACTTTGGAATTAGCCGGTCAGGATGAGAAAAAGACTGGACCGGGTCACCAGCCAATCAGAGCGCGCGATTTCATTGGATTCTAAACCGCGGGTAACAGTAAAGAATATTTAACTCTGGACGTAGCAAATAATGTCTTTTATTACACATTTGGGGTTGATATCCGTGTGTTAAAGCCGTGAATAAAAACCTTATCATGCAGTGAAGTGATACGATATCACTTCACTGTACTATTGCTTTTAGAAATAAATTTAGTTATGCTTAATTTTGTGTTATTGTATTCACTTTAAATGTATAATTTAAAGTGAATACGGACTCGCTCGTTCGCGATATGATACGAAAACCTCGTGAATAAAAACGATATCAAGCTCTTAACATGTAATAATCTCTATTTATTATACGACTTGGCGTTTCCGAGTGCAAATACGGGATAAAACCATGCAGTGCAATATGAGAGCGTATTACACGGTTCACAAACAGATTTGCACAGGTTTATTCAACACTTAAAAGGTTTTGTAAGCGCGCGAGCCAATCGAAATGGGGCTGTGAAAAACCTTCAGTGCGCGCCCGCCCCCGACATTTAACTTCAACTGAAGCTGAGGGGTTTCTTCTCTCGAGACTTCTTCCCTCAAGGTTTTCTTCAAACGGAGCAGTAAGGTAAGCGAAAACAAACCTTTTTTGTTCGTGTTAGCTGTCGTATAATAAACAATTTATTACACGAAAAGTTTTGTAATACGCCTGGGAATTTTTACTCGTCAATTTTGTATTTTCTCGCCTTTCAGGCACCTCGAAAAAAATAAAACTGACTCGTAAAAATAACCAGCGGTATTACACAACTTTCCGTGTAATAACCTCTTTTTATTACACATTTGGGGTTGATATCCGTGTGATAAAGCCGTGAATAAAAACCATATCAGTGAAGTGATACGATATCACTTCACTGTACTATTGCTTTTAGAAATAAAATTTATTATGCTTTATTTTGTGTTATTGTATTCACTTTAAATGTATAATAAACAAATTATAACATGTTAAGAGCCTGATATCGTTTTTATTTACTCGATTTTCGTATCATATCGCTCACTCGCTCGGGACTCGCTCGTTCGCGATATGATACGAAAACCTCGTGAATAAAAACGATATCAAGCTCTTAACATGTAATAATCTCTATGTATTACATATTACATGTGAATAAAATCCGTATCAACAGTGAAGTGGTATGGTATCACTTCACGGGTTGTATTGCCCAATCAAATTTCACGTAATAAATTACTCAGTAGACCAATGAAATTGCTTGTATCATTTATTGCCGAAGCTGAAGTAAGTTTCCCGCCAAGACAGGCTTGACGTGCGCGCCGCGCTCGGTTTGCTGTTTTCTGAAAGAAATGGCGGCTTCAACCAGTTCGAGGTTCTGAAGAAGAAATTACGCGGTTTCTTCAACAAAATTAAAACAAAAAAAAGCTAGAGAGACTTGGGGTTATTCAAGTCTTTTTTTAACCCAAACTGAAAAAAACAAGGAACCTCAAGAATTATCGCCACAACAAGTGGATGCTGGGATTGAGGTGAGCTTTTATTGTGCTGTATTAAAATGTTGACTGTTGTATCGACCCCTAAAAATGTCTCGCTCGAAGATTCGCTCGTTCGCAATATGGCATAAAAAAACACGTGAATAAAAACGATATCAAGCTCTTTTAAGATCTCTATGTAAATAATAATAATAATAATTTTATTAACGTAGGTCATTGGTTGAGAGAGAATCGTTCCCAGTCGCTGCTAAGTTATAATTGGCGGCGCGGTACTAAGACGTCGCTCACCCCTAATCCTTTGCGCGACTTCCCGTGACACCCCGCGCGCTTGCTAGTCTTACTGATCGTAGTAGCGACTGGAAAACGAGTTTGATGCTGAGTAACAGGAACTAAATGTGGTCAAACGAAAAGCTACTCATACAATGTACATATGCCATTGTAAAATAAATATGTTTTAATGTTAATATAAAAGAACTGACCTTTCTTTTAACACGAGTGTTTTGTCATTCAACTATACAAGGATTAATAATCCGTTCTGCTTGTTCCGAGCAAGAAGCTGATTTGAGAACACAAAAATACATTCCGGCCTGGGAAAACGTGACATCGAGTTTTGTTAATAGATTAATAACAAGATAAAACTTTCTCTGATGACCTCAATCTTTTTTCTTTTTTGTCGGGGAAACGGTCGAGTAGAGTCGCATCCAAATATAGCCATGCATTGTGGGAAACGAGCAAAAGAGAACTGAAAAGGGAGCTATGGTTCTCCCTCTTCTTTCAGTTCTTTGTCTTGAGTTGTTTTCGTCTGGTCCTCACTTTAGTGGACGCTGGATAGGTTAAGTTGAATCACAGAGGATTGGCTAGAGCTGAACGTGAAGTGCGACAAAATCCGAAAATTGTCTCCTACGGCTGTTTTACAGCTGTAAGCCGTACTTTTACGGACTTTACGATCTGGGCGCTGTATATCTCACCAGCATTATAATCAGTAACGAGTTGATTTACAATATATTACTTGTTGATCCAAAACGAACACACGCCGAGAACAACACACATACATTACTATGAATGAAGCTCTTAGACATTTCGCAATTCGTTTACGGGAAACAAAATTAATGAGCTTCTTAATTTGGTTTGCCGTCGGACGGTGCATATTAATATGAAAAACCTAACCACACGCAATAGTTCGCATTCTAAGACCTTCTTCTTACATCTCTTTACTTGGTTTTCAATATTTTCAGTGCTTGTTTTGTAAGTCGGTTTGTTCACCATTTAGTTCAGTTACAATTTTCCCACGCTTGAGTCCACACGACAAGGTTTTGTGCCATGAGGTCCTTAAACCCTGAATGGTAGAAATGATTTACGTCTCCATTTCTTGACAAATAGACATGATTGATCACTAGACTCTCTTTGGCGTGATAGCATTATCTGACTGTGTTATTTTTCTGGGTTAAACACATTGATTCATTAAGTTAAGGGGAACTCGTGCGAAACTATGACTCAAACATTGACCAGGTTTAAATCTCCGATAACGTCGCATGTCAAACTAATTCATTGCGGTATTGCTCTCGATAAGTGGCTCAACTTAAACACTTCCAATCTGCGGTATGCTTCCTCTCTCCCTATACAACACTTTCAACAAGACTTCAAATTGTTTGAATACTTTATCACCATGATAATTTGTCCTCAACTTCATTGAGTTAGAAGTGGCCTAATAGCAAGCTCTACTACTTCATAGTTGCTAATTATGGTAACTCCTGACTAATAGAAGCAACCTTTTTCCCATAAATTTCTCACAAAGTCGCCTAAGGCCACGGAGTTTAAGGACTTTGTCCATTATTGCTGGTCGGCTCCAAGTGGCAACCTTTTCTTCGCGCACGTGAACGGGGTGGGAAAGTCCTCCTACTTTGAACTTTTCCCAGGCTTACAGCGCCGCTAAACACAAAAACCGCAAACTCTGTAAGGCACTTATACGAACCACACATGTTCCTCCTGCAAACCGTAATAATAATCAGCAAATTCATAAACAAAGAAACAATTCTCTGTCGAGACAATACAGGTTTGTCCCTCCCTTGTAATTAGGAGTTCGTTTTCGTTAGTTGTTCAAACAACTCGGTCTCAAACAAAGCTGGGAAACGTTTTACTAAGCATCCAGAATTGCTATGAACGAGAAAACAGGCGTAACAAATTTTATCTAAACTATGGCATTTATTTGAAGCCGGTTTTATTCAAAACAATGACTATTGTCGGGAGGTTTATGTACTCGAGAAATTCAATATTTACGAGGCATGTGGCTTGGAGGTATAACATTACTCACTTTTAGTCAAACACCATAACCCTTTGCCATTGTTTTATTATATAATAATAATGTATTGTACACATATGAGACTTTTGGAGTTTCATCCAGGCAAAACTTGACGACAATATAGTAGTAGAAAGATATCAAAAGTCCTCGACTAGCTGCTAGAGAGTAGAACTTCAGTTACGTGAGGTTGGTCACGAGAATTTCAGTAGATTAATTAGGTTTATTTTGAGAGTCAAAGTAGGCATTAAAGACCAAAAAACTCTTACTTCAGGAATAATATATTTAGAACAACAGCAAGATCAAATCAAAGAGAACTAGAACCGTAGTACCGTAGCAGTTCGATAAAATAGTTTCACTTTTTGTTATCTAGGGTGGCTTTATTGTCGTGTTTCGCTGCTGTGCTATTTTTTAGTTCTAAGAATCATCTTGCGCTGCACCACTTTCTCGGTAGCTAACCTCGTCAAACTTTCTTATGACATTAAAAAAGGAGTACTGCTAGAACAAATCCAGTGGCTGAAACAAATCAGTATATTGCTCCCATAAATTGTCAATATCGCTATTACTAACTTGAGTATTCGTTTAAAAACTCTCGTTATCTGAGTTTGCTATCTTCGGCAAGTTTTGCTGTGAAGGGGACGCGCGGTAACTGAAGGCATGCCGGGCTTAATATAATGCTTCTCCTGTGCAAACTTCGGCTCTGAATTTCTAACGCTCTGTCTGAATTTCTAACAGGCCCTGAAACAACCATAGGGGCTGCTCAAAGTCAGGACCGATCGAATTGGAATTTAGCGTGTTGTTTTTTGTGGAGGGAGGAACTCCGGCGGCGGTTCGCCTCAAGATTTACATCAGTTGAAAACCGGTCACCACTAAACTGATATTGATATTTCTTTTCAACTTATACTGCCATTTACCTCACAATTCATAACCCAGCACACTTGTCCCTATAGACTGACGTTTCTCGGTATATACGGACATGATGTACTCAAACGTTAATATTAATAGCTGTATTCACCTTTCGCATCGTTTCACAAACACTTGGCGCTTTTCAATAACATGTTCGCACTAGACACTAGCAGACTTGACCTATCAATAACTCATTAGACCAGCGAAACCTGACCAACATATCGACAATAGTGCAAAATAGTGTAGAACCTGCCAATAAACCAGTCATTTTAGTAAATTAATAGTCATTTTATAGTTTTTTGGGAAGAATATTCGAGACCAATGGGTCGTTACTGAATGACAAGTGATTCATGATAAACTGGGATATTTCAAGTGGACTAACTCGTGGCTATAGCTATTATTGAGCGAATACGCATAATAGGCGGTCACAAGTGATCGATGGAGTGCTCGAACGATAATTCGGCTTTATTGAACTTATAGCGGTGCCCAAGGCTAAACAGATATGGCGCAATGGGGGAACTCGAAATATAAAATCACCTTAATAATTGAGCCAGTAGTTTTGGAAGATTTAAGTAAAAAGGGGGTGTAATTTGAAGTCAGGACTCGGCTAAACCACAGATCGAATTGGAATTTAGCGTGTTAACTTTTGTGGAGAAAGGAAAATCGTAGAAAAATCCTAGTAGCAAGGCCGAGATATACCATGCAACAAACTTAGTTCACGTGTTACTGGGGCTGGGACCCAGACCACAGCAGTGAGGCTATCTAAAGTCTAGTAATCGATACAATTTTCAAAACGAGTCACTTTGCAAATAATGGTAATAATCACTACGTAATCACCTGCTGACTAGATTCTAGTTAGTTGGGTAAACATTTATAATATTTAAAAACTTTAAAACTCCAAAATAATCGTTTCATTTGTAGCAAAACTTTCACCGTACAATATAAAATGTACCACTAACGCTAGCTAGTTTTAGAATTCAACTGGCAAAGGACTACAACAAATGGAAATTTGAACACTTAAATTTTTGATGTTAAAGCTGCGGTTTTCGGTATTGTAAATTGATACCATGACTTGTCAGTGTTCTCAGTGAAGTATTTTCCGTTTTCTAGTTGCCCACTTGCTGTTCTTTGAACGAATGATTAGCCTTTTTTAGTCAACACATGCGGTGGACTTGCACGAGGTTTGGCCGACTCAAATTGCTACATTAGTGATTGATCCTACTAGTGTGTGCAAGCCGAAGGAAAACACTATTCAGTTCATTAATAGCTGATATAAATATTATACGAGCTTTAATGCCAAACGCGTAGGAATGGTCGATAAGTGTTCAAAGTCGAACCAAAGAACGCTATCAATGACTGGCCTGAGAAACGTTAACACTGAGGACTGTGTTCGCATGACTAAGCACGCAAATTGTTGCCCTAGGGTTATGGCTCACTTGTTGTAACAAAAACGAATATGACAGAAAAGCAGGACAAAGAGGGGAGCTCTTTGTCTTGCTTTTCTGTCATAGTCTTTTTTTTGTTACAACAAGTTACTCAAGGAGCCACAGTCCCCGGGCAATAACTGATTTGCGTGCCGACTCATGCGAACACAGTCCTGTTAACGTTTCTCAGGCCAGTCATTGATAGCGTTCTTTGGTTCTACTTTGAACACTTATTGACCATTCCAACGCGTTTGGCAATAAAGCTCGTACTGATCGTGGTCATAATAAATAATTTGGTGAAGGAAAAAGCTAAGTCTGGTTAGAAAGCTACTGGTACAAAGAAGCCACGAGGGCAGTTTAATTAAAAAGATTAAAAAGAATTCAAATGGATGAATGTTTTACACCAATTGAATCCTCCGAGGTGTTACCTGGGAGTAACGCTCATTTCAGTAGTTAGTAACAGCGGGAAACTGAAGCTATATAGAGTTAAAACTTAGAGATAATGAATATTTCTATGTATTTTATCTTAGGAATCTTTGACTATTTCTAACACTAAGTTTGCAATTTAGAACGACGAATTAGGGAAGTATTTACTAGAACGGCTTAAGTTAGTGGAATTGAACGAAGTAAAGAAATGATATTGAATCTGAAAGAAAAATCAATCAGTGATCATTTCCAAAGCCTTCTTAAGGGCTATAATAGGATAAGAATGAACAATAAGGCATCTTAGTGATGAAGAAAGTTGATGAAAAATACAATGTTTTATGTATTTTCGAAAATACCCAAGTTTCAAACTCGACTTTTCTTCACTTCACTTTTCTACACTAAATAATCATAAGACTTCCCCGGATTATATCTGATAAACTCACGTTAAATCCAATCCTCCAACGTTAGACTAAGCCGATAGATTTTATAGTGTTCAAATCGGCAGTTGCCAAATTTGGTATGTAAAGATGATGCAAAGTCAGCAATCTTACACAACAGACTTTTCAAATGACTTGAAACAAAACCGTCTTTTTAGCTAATTTAGCTGGCAGAATAGGATTTTAAAACTGGTGAAAGATTTTACTGAGACTTCATAACATTGAGAGAGTGAATTTTATTATATGATAGTAAGTGGAATACCGGCTGATAACAAAATCGTAAAAATGATACAACACTGCAGCCTCCAGTGGTGATATCAAATCAACACGAGTAAGATATCACTTCACAGACCAAATATTTCCTCTTTTTTTTACACCGTGAAATGATGTGAAAAACAGTTTTAAATAGAGAACCGCGTAATTTTGAGCAACTTTGTTTGATTTTAACTCGGTTTGTCAGGCTTTCAAGAAAGTTTGGTGATCTTCAAAATTACTTGAAAATGTTCACCAACTGGTTTTCATGTAATAAAAAATAAACTACATTGCTGCTTGCGCTCACTCGTGAGTTATCAAGCTAAAAACTCGGAGATAAATTCTGTATGTCCACGCGGCCATGTATCATATTAGACAATTTAGCAGCATGCGGTGTTCATTTAGCAGACGCTAAGTGCGTGTGCCGTCTTAAGGAACTTGGTTTTAATTAAACTTAGATTTAAATAATTATAATGAGAAAACGTCGGTCAAACACAAGTTCTTGAAACTGGAAATACGTTCAGTTCCTAACAGCTTTTTGTTAACTTCGAACATCTCTGTCCCTTCCTATGCATGCATTACGATACTGCTGGCTGCTGTTCGATAAGTGTTGATTCTGATCAAATGTTGGTTTTCTTGGTAAAACGGGTGTCTTTCTGTCAGTACAATCTAAAACTATACTAGTACAAATGAACTCCTCATCAGACAATACGGTTTTAATCCTATATCAGTATTGTACAAGTTAACAAATTCGACTAATGATAAACCTTAATCCTACATGGGTTATTTGATGAGTTTTGAGAGGGGGCCGTTTGAGGTTGCAGTGTTCATTCCCGGTCATGCAATTCATTCCAGACATGCACAAAACCATGACACAGCGCTTTTAAGAAATATAATCATTCAGAAGCGTTCACTGGAGAATTCATACTAAGATAAAAGGTGTTTCGGGATTAGAAGCATTTGCATGTCAAATTATTGAACCGGTATTGTATATAGGGTATGTTTTTATAGTAATTATTTCTATACGCAGGAAGGTAAAGCTGTTGGACTTGTCTTTTTCCTCTTCTATTTTATATGAGGGGGCGTAAAATAACCTGTTGTGCTATTTCGCGGTCTCCAGGCATAACAGCATGTATTCTGGAGGTTCTCGCCACAGTGCGCCACGATTACAGTCTGTATCACAAAAACAAGTTGTGAAGCGCATTTCGATATATTTATATAGAATTTGCGCCTATACAAACGAATAACTACTTTTATTTACTATTAAAATAGATCAGTATTGTCAACTCAAGTTTATTATTGGTATGCTAACTTCCGTGAATAGCAGGTAACATGCGCTAAGGGCTAGTGTATCGTAAAAGCACAAAAGGCCGGTTGATCGTCAGGTTGATCACGTCTATCGCTTTTACAAGGCTATAAGGAGTTGAAAACCTTAAAACGAAGTTAGCTTTATCATTGAAAAAAACCTCCCTGAACTCTCTACAGCCGAACTCGAGAAACCCTACATAACAGATGGGCACTTGCCAATCAGATCAGAGCACGATAAACAACAGCTTTCAGAAGGAATGTATCCTGCCCCCTAACCGCCTCCCGCGATGAAGGCCTTTTTCGGTACGTGCGGGAGTAGGGCGCGGCTTTCAAAGAATTCTCTCTATGAATTTCTAACGAGACCTGAAACAACCATGGGACTGGTCAAAACCAGGTCCCGGCTAATCCACAGATCGAATTGGAATTTAGCGTGTTGGTTTTTGCGGAGGGAGGAAAACCGGAAAACCCAGAGAAAAACCCTCGGAGCAAGGGCGAGATACTTAAGTTGCGGCAGTTGTGTGAAACCTAAACACACTCTTCAGTAGAAACGTAACCTTTACAACCATGCGCAAAACTGATTTGAGCCAACCTGTTACTGTCCACAAACAAACCATTTCTTAATGGATTTCACTAAGAACACGTGTGCCATTATTTAGGATTTTTAAGGTGAGAGGTTTTGTCGTGAGTTTGGATGATTCGTTCAACTGATAGAGTTACGGAATACGTACCTGTAAGACTCTTTGTCCAAAACTTAAGGGCGGTATTAGTATTGAATGGTTAACCCTAGTGTTTCGACTGGTAAAGGCTAAATCATTATGGCTAACCCCCTTTGAAAGACAGCCCAGACAGCACGTTGGATTGCTAAATATGGCACCGTGAAAATTCTTAGAAATAAATCTATTTCTGTAGCGTATTTGAATGAGCGATTCTCTGTTTATCCATCACTAGTTTTGCAACAAAGAATCCAATCAAGGAATGATACATAACTCATTGTATAATTATCATGACTTTCTGTTGCCATCTTATCTCGGGATAACGCTTTTTCAATTTCGTATAGTCTAACACTGTTCACTTCAGTTTTTTGTTAACTTTGGATCAGGACTGATAATAGTGATTCCTAGTTACCATAGACACCTACAAAGCATCAAAAAGTCTGGATACAGGGCAGAAAACGTACTTAAAAGAACGATATAAAACCTTGAGCCTGGAATCATAACTAAGTATTTTGTGGTTTTACGTTAAGACATTTGTAAGCCTCTTTAGAACGACGTAAACTCTGAAACTTGAAATTAAGTTTCAGGGTTGTTTGCTTAAGGAGGATAAATTTCACACAAAAAAGGAGTGATATTTGTTTTATTTCAGTTTACATTTTAGGCGATGACTAATAAAGGGAATTATGAAGGGTTTAAAAACACAATCATCCAAAAAGGAAATATAAGCAAGGCAAAATACACAACTACCTTTTACAAAAAAATACTTTTTTTCTCAGTTGTAGATACCAATCAAGTGGTACCACGCAATACCATATATAAGGCAACAAAGTTGTTACTCCAAACTTTAATACCACCCTCGTGAACTAGATACAACTATTTTCAATGGAAAACAGGTTATTTGTCTCTTTTTTAGTGCACATCTTCAGCCGGTGTCAGGGTTGATATTCATAATCAAATTAATTTCGCACCAAATTCGGATTAACACCCAAAACTTGAATTCGCTTAATATTGGGCATTATTCTTTGAATAAATGACTGAACAGTCGGCAATTTTGCAGTTACAAAAACAACGACTATGAAAACAAAAAAAAGAGGTACACGATGAGAGGTAAACCTATATCAGCCTAACGCCTTCTTTTCACGAGAAACTTTCTTGCCGAGGCAACACCGTGTTCGCCAGTCCAACACCTTTTCACACGTTGTAGTTTGTGACACTTTGATTTTCAATCCCCATAAATCGACTTAATTGTCTCTTTCATTGCCATAAACTTCATTTGCATACGCTAGGTACACGTGTCATGATATAGACTGTAATACTGGCGTACACTGGCTGTGGTTTCTGTCGCGATAGCATCTGGGATACAATCGTAGACCTATAGACGATACACTCTGTTACATACAAATTTCGGAAGATGTTTCATATATAGTTGTCCTCCGTACGAGAGCAGAAGTGCTTCATGACTAACGCAGTAAGGCTTCGGTGCATAACTAGATGTTCGCTTGCACTCCTGGACAGCTCGTCTCGTCGACGACTATCAGCTATCTTTCAGGTATAAACTGACGGACAGGTTCCTCCATTTAAAACACCTTGTCATGGTCGGTTAGTAACGTGTTCGCAAAACCGAAGTGACAGAGTAAGGACAGCATCATAACGGCGACCTATTCTTTGATCCCGTGGTGTTTATTAACCATGGTTGTGCGTTTTAGCTCTTTTGAATTATGTGTGTTGGCTCTACTTTCACCCAGACACATGCAATTAGAATCGAAAATTAACAGCAACCGCATACATTGATATACTATTAACGCCGGTGACGGTATACCAATAGAACCATATCCACAAGCGATCTTGTTTTCTTTCAAGTTCTTCCTATGCTTTTGTTAGCATTATTATCACTCTCTGTTTTTCGTAACAAAAGGAGGGAGAAACCTGGGTGGGGTTTAACTGGTTGTTAACTAGGAAGTTACTGAATAATTTTATAATCTTTAACGGTATAAATATATGTTTTGTTTCAAAAATCTGCATATTACTATCCTAATGCATTAGCAGAACAAACGAAAACCACACTCCAAGAGCAGCCGACTCGCAAACATTAAATGGGTTGAACCCAGTCACATTAAATTTAGGGCGCGTTCGATTGACCGTATTCCGGAATAGGAATAGATGGAATAGTCTCTGGAAATCACTGTAAGCTACAAACGCTTGCTGATATATGATATTCACGATACAGTTATTATTCCAGTAGCTAAAAAATCCCAGTAAACGTGATTTGTAGTGATTATTCTAGGTATTCTTATTCCGGAATACGGTCAATCGAACGCACCATTAATGTTGTGGGTTGAACCCATACTGAATGATAATCTGAGCAACCCGCGATAAAGATAATCAAAAATATATTTAATTTCTTTCACGATCTCCTTATCCCTTCCTAGGTTCCTAACCCCTTTCAGCATTATACATCTCTAGGTTCAATTTGTCTAATTAATATATCTTAATTTTATATGTTACCTTTCGATTTCCCGCCGCCGGGTTGGAACCCGAGACCTTCGGTGTGCAAGACCAGAACTTTACCAATGAGCCACAGAAACTTGCGATGAAACGACTCTTAATTTTAAAAATAATAATCTTAACCCGTACCATAAACCTAACCCTAACCGACAGTAAACAAGTTCCCAGGTAAAACGACGTGTTCTCGCCCACCTAGAGCTAGGGTTTACAGGTAAACAACGTGTTCTGACTGTAACGAGAGCACATTTTTTTGAGATTGCTTAGATTATCATTTGGTCAGGGTTCAATCCACAACATTAAATTTAATTTTGTGGGTTAAATCCATTTAATGTTTGCGAATCGGGTGACAAGATAGCCTTCCCCGCAGTCGTTTTTAGGGGCTCATTCCCACTCTCTAATGAGCCCCTAAAACGACTTCGGGGGAGGCTGGTGACAAGAGGGCCCGGTTGTTCGAAGCTTGGGTAACGTTATCCCTAGGATAGCGCTCAATATATAATTATCAGGTTAGCGATTTACCCTGCATATTGGGGTAGCGCTTATACACAGGCTTCGAACAACGGGCCCTGCGATATAAATTATCTGCACTCTTAGTTTTGAATATCGAATGTTGATAGCAAACTTTATCAGTTCTTGTTGTTTTGGATAGTAGTTTGGCTTTATTTCACGAACTGCGAAAAAATCCACACAGAATAGTTTACATTTTACGATAAATGGAGTAATATTTTTGACTGGAACGGAAATTTAGTGAGACAGGCTTACCGCTATAAATCACATCTCAGAAAACGAGTGGGATATTATATTTTTCACCGAACAGGGAAATGTAGTCAATATGTTCTGTGCCTCTTTGGAGAAAGATACCGCAGCAGAGTTAAAATAATTGTACAAAATAGTTGCAGTTGTTTCGGCAATTGGTCACACTTGGTCAAGCTAACTAGCTAGCTGTGGTGATATTGTGGTTATAGTTAGGGAGCTGAGGTCTCATTCGCTAGTCAGCCCTAGAATATCACGCCAAGTTCACCTCATTTGCTGACACAGAGAGTGGTCACTGCCAGAGATTTGTTTGCGTCCTCAGTGGTTCTTTTAGATCCTCATTTCTGGATCCTCGAGATGGGTCGCCATTTTACGTGGTCATCCGAGCCACGGGGAATTCACACTCCAGGCTTTTACACCTTGAAAAGAAACACTGCCTTGACCGGGATTCGACGTGAAAGGCGGAAGCGTTAACCACTATAGCGATGTTTCGTGTGTCGTCATCTATTGTCATTAATGTGCCAACCAGAGATCCATTGGTTCCTAAGACAAAGCGGGCTTTACAAATCATGGTTGGCACATTAGCATAACAATTGCAATGTTTATCAACACGAAACATCGCTATATATACGTCACCGCGGCTCCAACCTAATATTCCTTGTCAGTTTCCAAATCAGTTATCACAAGAGGTTCAACACAATGAAAGACTTGTTTAAGTTTTAGTTATTTATTCTGGGCATCACGGTGGATAACGGTGAACCTGTTAACTATTTGGCTATAACGAACGGCTCGAAACGTCAGCTGCTACTCGCTTCCCACGGCAGTAGCCTTAATCGACTTTCAGTTGATTATACCAGTATTAAAGAAGAACTAGAGCCACCAGAACAATTCTTTACTCTTAACAAAACTCTAGATTTCAAGCGAACAAGGACTGCACTAAAGAGTCGAAGTTATTTACATGTATCAGGTAGCGACTGTAGCGAGTACATTCAACAGTTTGGAACTGTGATATGTGCTAAATTTCGCTTCAAATAGCCGAACTAAGTTCCGATAAACGCACCCACGGTCATCCGCAACACAAAAACTCACAAAGATTGGTTACATAAAATATCTTAAACTTCTTAGCGAATATTTTTTTTAGAGATACAAAGGTGACATTAGCTATTAAAACGTCTTTAATGACTGAAGAAAGGCTATTATTTCTGTTTTGTTTCTAACTAAAATGGACGCTGTCTTTATATTTGAAGCATTATAATTAAATCCTTTCCTTCACTTAATTTGCGATGAAGGTGTAAATTTACCCAAGGGCTGTTCTCCTGGCTTCAGGGCCTCACCTAACAAATACAGAAACAAAACCGTTAGCTATTCTGATAAAACTGTTGGGGTCAGATCTGCGCATGCGTAGGAACTAAGGGCAAGATATATAACAACAATAATATAATAAATACCGTTGATTAAAACTCTCTTGCAGTCCAAGACTTAATATCGAGCATAATATTTACATAATAAAAAGCTATCTAACTACACCAACTACATACAATTATATAAAAAGTTCGAACATGTTTCTTAAAACGTGACAAATTCCTCAGTCCTTTTACTACATTTCATAGTATTCCCAAACGGACTGTGAGTTGGAAGAAAAGAAACTAATTTCCCTTATCACTGAGCCAAACATAACTTTAATACGGTACTACATATAGGAACATGCCGTAACTTTGTAATAAAACGCAAGTTGTATGCCATCTCTCTTACTGTGCCATATTTATTGGGGGAGGGGAGGGAGGGCGCTTAATCGAGGGGGGGGGGGGCGCTTATTTCAAATTTTGTTGCCAAGGGGGGCGCTTAATCGAGGGGGGCGCTTAATCGAGTAAATACGGTAGTCCTTGCAAATCTGTGCGCGTCGACTTCCTAGAGTACTAGGTGTCTCAGCAAATGATAGTGCCTCCCTATAACTATATAAATGATAGTGCCTCCCTATAACTATATAAATGATAGTGCCTCCCTATAACTATATAAAGGACAGAGCTTTTCTTTGAATGGTCTCTAATTTACATGATAGAAAATCTGGGATGGCTTGCCATATAGGTACAGAATATTCAAGAGTTGGCCTTAAAAATATATACTTTCAATATATTCGTAGGTTCGACTCCTGACCGTTTTAAAACTCTAAGGGAATATAGCTTCTTTATACATGCTTTCTTATAAATATGATCAATGTGATCGTTCCATTGAGATCATTGCTCAAAATTACACCAAGGATCTTATAATTGTTAACTCTTCGAATAGTATCGTTATCGATCACAATTGGTCATAATAATTATGATTATGCATGAACTAATTACCGGCATCTCCTTGCATTTGGTGAAGTTTCATTTTATGATCAATGGAGAATTTGTGAATGTCATCACGGCCGTATTTAGGAGGCTATTAAATAGCTTTCTGGGTAAAATCTTTAATGCAGTCGTATCATCAACAAACTTGGTCCAAAGGTGCCAATCACGTTAAAAGGTTATTCGTCAGTATCGTAAATAGACTAACGCCTAGCTTTGCTCCTTGCGGTATGCCACCCTTCGGAAATTTCCATTCAGATAAAGAGTCACCTATATTCGGACGGCCTGTTTACTATTCGATAGGAAGGCAGCAATCCAGTGCACGGCCGGGCAGGGTGGAACTCCAGCTTGTTCAGTTCCTGCATTAGTATGTAAATTCAGTAACTTGTTAAAGCGGTGACTTTCTCCCATCGTGCCAAAAGCGAGGATATTTCGGATCTCCGAGTTCTATCACGTGTTGACTCCAGTACTGCTCTATTAACCACGTGCACTCGCTTAAATAAGGCTTGAGAAAAGCAGCCAATATAGTCTACCATAGGACTGGAATCAAATAATACAGAATGATGTTATTAAATGGTCAACCTTTGTGGTTTAAAACGTACTTTTGTCGACTAGGAAAGCTCTAACTCATAAAGAAATATCTTAATTCTTGATCATTTCCTAAAATGTGGTTTTCATTTTCAGAAAGATGATAAATATAGCTCGCTAATGTAATGTATGCCACCCGGTTTATAGCTCAACTGAGCGGTGCCGGTCTTGTGTTCGGGAGGCTGCGTCCTTGGGCAGTGTCTCCTAGTACAACAACCTGTATATATTCTGGAGGAACTAACAAACACTCATGAGTGTAACTGCATGGCAGCACTTTGTGCCAGACTAGCAGTCGGCCGAGTATGAACAACAAGCCCTCCCTTGTGAATCGCATTTGAATATAATCATATAGAATTTTATCACATGTTACCTCAGCGCAGGTTTATCACTTTGGCGAAGATGGGCTTTTTTGCCGCTGTGCCGGCTAAATAAAACGATAGCAGGGATGGTGAGCTGTTCTTAGTACTGTCTAACAGCCGGAAGTATTGAACTTCAGAGGGTTACTACAACCGCACTGTGAGAATATTGGTTAGGAAATGGTTTACACACTCGGTAGAAGTAAATGTTGATAGGATGCACGTTGCCTATATCTCTTGAAGTCTTTTCTACATCACTCTGTCCGGCCCTGTATCACTTTACTAACTGAACACTATCTAGAGTAAGCAATTGTGACTTGTCGGTTGCCCGAGGGGGGAAGCTAGGCCACTGAGCCGTCACGTTTGTAACTTGTATTGGACAGTCTAAAGTGAAATTTTGAGGTTGGAAAATGACGCGAATATGACGGAGTTGTGTTAATAATTTATTACACATATGCTACCACTGAAAATTAACACATTTATATCTAAACAGCAGGGCGTTAATAAGGTAAAGAGGAGTTCCAAAACGTGCTACCTTCGGGACTTATCTTTCATTCGTTACGCAAAATTAACCTAATATATTCCGCAATAGAATAAGTATAGGTCGTAATTTCTAGGCTTTAGTTGGCCATATGGAATATTGTATTTGAGGGTTAACAAAGCAGAAAGTGTGTGCGGCTTATTCGTTTTGACGACGGTATTGTTAATAACTGGTCATTAGTGTAGGAAATGTTAGGACAGACACCGAAAATTACCATCTCGTTTTCATTCATTCACGTTGTTTAGCTAAGTACATACACTAAATCAGTATTTTATCGTTTTTCGAACCTCGTTTTCTCCATTAGTTTATCGTTAACGATAATTTGTGGTGAAGGAGCACTGACAAATTATGAAATAAGTCAGCGTTTATAGTTATGCGATCAAGAAATGTTGAGAAAAAGGTAAGGTCACACTGATGAACTGCCTCTCTCTCAGATTGAAGGTTCGTGGTATCCCCAGGATTCACGTACTCAGCGCTAACAATGCCTGGCCTAAAGAGATAGCAGAATGCTTTATTATTTCTGTTCTAAAACTCTGAATTTCTAACGAGACCTGAAACAACCATGGGGGCTGATCAAAGCCAGGTCCCGGCTAATCCACAGATCGAATTGGAATTTAGCTTTTTTTTCAGTACAGCTTATAATATGAACTGGAACTTATAATATGAACGGGAGCCGATGACAAGTAAAGTATTTCACTGAAGATGCGGCCCCCGAAAATTTCGTCCTAGAATCTATTCAGTGCTTTTTAACCTTCAGCTTAACTGATAAAATTCTTCTATCTTTTGTTCTTGTTCAAGAATCATGCAGTGTTCCAACAACCGAATTTTCGCCGAACCATTTAAAACACCAGAAACAATACATTATCAAATGTAGTCTTTTATTTTTCAAACACGTTAGTAAGCTATTAAACTGGCTAAAGAATGCTAAACCTCGAATTGACAGATCTGGTACGTTCTACTGGGTTAAGAGTCGTAATTCAGAACAAAATTAACATTATTTTTTCTTAACATTTTTATTAGATTTCAAGAAAACGATTGCTGTTTGGTTGAATTTTGAACCCACGTACAAAAATCTTTAAATTTCCATTAGGATTAAACTATATCTCCATTGCTTTGTCCTATTGAAAACCTAATGGAATACTAAAGCAGTACAATTGATACATTTCTCATAAAACTCCAATAACCTAGAAACGCTCTTTCTTCGGTTATATTGTTTAGTGCTATTTACAATGGCGTGTATCACAGGAGCTAAAAACAAAGTTGTGTATCGCAAGGGCTAATAATGTGTCAGGGAACCAGGGCTAAGAAAGGCCATCGCAAATGGCGGTAACCCTTGCGGGTCGTGCTCGAAAGAGAAATTCAAATATCCCTGATCGTTATAGGATGAGGGGGACGAGAGAAAATATTGAGAAGGAGATATCTGTCCTGCGTATAGAGTCTCCTGGACATCGTTTAATAGTCTATCGGCTGAGTACAGTTCGGGGACATACAAATCTTTTATGTCCAAATTGCGAGTAAGTTCTTCTCCAGTCATGAACTCTTCGGAAGTTCCGTTTTCGGAGGTAATAGAAGGAATGGAGTCAGATTGCGTCGATTGAGGGGAGAATTCTTTAGTATCGTACTCGTTCCAGCCGTCTAAGAAGGTCTCGATTGCTGCCGTATTATGTAGGCTTTCATCCGCATTTGCTTGTTGTTGTTGGTAGCCATAAGCGTTGCTATATTCTTGAGAAACATTACTAGGAAATATTGGTTCCTGCCAGAATGTAGCGGGAAAATTTCTTTCTTTCAAGGCGTTTCTGTCTTTGTCCATGTAAGCTTCCTTGAGAGACTGGCTAAAGTCAGGAAGCCATGCGTTTGCCAGGCTTTTCATGTAAGCAATACTCGGTGTTTTGTAGCTGTGCTTCTCGTTCGCATTTTGGTGCGACTTCATTTTGGGTGAAGACTTTTTCAGAGGTGCGTCAGTGTTTCTTTTTGCATAGTTCCTGAGCTGTTTTTGGAGATATCGTCTATGATTAATGTTCCTTTTAAAGTTAGCGGGTTTCTCCAGCGCTGTTTTCACGTTTCCAGATGCTAGATTCATAAAATTGAGAAGCGAGCTTCCCGTGTTCAGTTGGTCTTCCTTTCGGGCAGTACCTGTTCGCAGCTCACTTGCTGACCTCGTTCCGTGATCGCCACTCTGTTTTCCCTTACCAGACATTCTAAAGTATGGACCAAAAAGCGTTCAAGCAAGTGACACGCGTTGTAAAGGCAACAAAATCCGTTTCCGCGAACCTGGAGAATCACTTGGAATACAGAGCACTAGGGATTCCAATCGGATTATGCGCGACTGAGCATGGAATCTCTTAACGAAGTCGGTGAATGTGTTAGTGACCGAGGCAGTCACTCGCTATTTATGGCCCCGCGGTAGACTTTATTTACTGACGCAGTAACAGCTTGTTGGCTCTTTCATAAATGAAAACTTAATTAATTGTTCTGCAGGTGCACTACTGAATATGGATGAGGAATTTGCTCTTGTCACGGTTCTCACCGATTGGCCCTTTCACGTGTGTTCTTCATAATATTACATAGCCTTTGAGCAATATCCCCCTATTGTGATGTAAAGCTTCTTAATTTTGAGTTTGATTCTCAATATTTACATCACTTTGATTAATACTGCAGTCAAAAACAGAATTACAGTTTACTCGTCTCCGAGGCGTGAATCATAATGGATGGGTGATTCGTTTGTACGATGTGCGAACCCTTACGCAAATATAACTCAGAGTTTAAATTATACTTAGCATTTATTGAACAATAAGACCTGTTAGACTCGACCAGAACTTTACCGGTACAAAACTCATTGAAGTTATCTAGCCTATAGGTTACCTGGTTTCGTTAAATCACTAACTCTTCACTGACTGATAAAGTGAGCAACAAAGCGCTTTATCTGTGAACCAGTGAACATCATTTCTTGGTTCAGAGCTTTTTGACAAATTAGCCAGGAGCTTCATAATGTAATTTCACTCAGTGCTATTTTTTATCAGTAATTTTGAAAGTATCTTCTGATAGTGGAATAAACACTAGTTAATGTGACAAAATGACGAAGCCCACCACTATCTATCTAGCTATACGACAATGACCTAAATTAATCCTTCAACTTGTCAAAACGGCATTTTATTTTTGATTAAGGGACGTTTTGACAAGTGTGGTAATTTGCGCGCTCTCCAATCGAGTTGTTGTCACCCTTAATTTCATGGTCCAAGGTAGAACTTCATATTGCCTTAGAACTATCACAGTTTTGTTTGTGTTGAAAGAACAATTTCCGATTGTTTTGTTAGAGTCTTTGTAAACGCATGTGTTTTACCGTAAAGTAAAACGGAATAAACCCAAATTCTCTTAAGTTAAGCACCAATAATGCCCACAAATCACAATTTTCTTTATGATCTTTCTATGAAATGATGTTAAATTTGGCCTGGTTTTTAGTATTTAATTAGTCTTTTCGGCTTGAAAACCATGCATGGAATGGTGGTTTACCAAGCATTACTCACACAAGAAGACTTAGAAGGCGTGTGGAAAGGAGAATAGGACTTTAATTACAGCCTAATCTTTTCCCGAAACTGGGCAGTCTTTCCTTTCATCAAACCTCTTTCAAAGGACTGAATTCACTTTGTTTATCTGAAGTGAAAATAATGACAAGAACAAACACAGATTAAAAAAAGACAACTTGCCATTGCCCTGTGGAGTAGGACATCTCGGACATTTTCCCTTGAAACTGTAAAATTCTTACGAGATATATTTTATATACATCATCCTGCCTTATGAATTTTTCCTGTTTGGATTTTGTTTAAATTGCAGCCATTTGCTCATGAAATGGTGACTCTCCATGGCAAAGATCGTCGAGTATTTAACTTGAATTCTGGTTTTCAATTTGTTTGAAAGCACAAGGATTCTGCAGTGTATCCACTGAATTCTCTGTCACTCATATAAGCATGCAATGAAAAACTCATTAAAAGATAGGACTTTCTGTATCCTTGTCAACTGTTCTGCTAGCATAAATTTAATATTTTTTATCATGTTATCGGTACGGTGAATATGCAGCGAGCGAAAAGCCACATACTTTCGCAATGATTTGAGTGTTTGAAGGCTCGAGATACAATTCAATCGCTTCCAGGGGGAAACAGTTGGAGAAATAACTATAAATACTGTAGATTTAACCCAGCGAGTACAAGAAAATCCCCCGAGATACTAAAACTTCAAGATGCAACATTAAATCTTTACCCGTGTTATCGGACTTGTTAGAGAAGGTTATTGTACTGATGGGGAAAAGTTCAGGAATCTAAAACGTTACGAGAATCAAGTGCTACTTTTTGCTATCGTTGTGAGCTAAGTCGGTACCAGGGTAATAATCAATACAACCTTACGACAAAAGCCAATTTACACTTAACACACGTGTGCCGAGACAAGATCGTACGAGGGAATGGTGATTAGCCGTAACTACCAGTTCTGTTGATGAGGTTTGCAGGCACTTCAAGGGAGTTCTTAGAGATTTAAGGTGCGTCACATTTGACGAAAACAACAGACACGTTCAGACATCAAAGAGGAATTTATTTGTCAGTTCAACGTAGATATTAAGGACATTTTTGTGAAGAAACTTATGGCGTTGTTAGGGCAACCAAACTTAAAATGGTTGAGCCTAAAAATAAAATTTACCGAAATTAAAACCATGAATTCGTTTAGTCATGAAAGTTAACGTTAAGATAAATAGTAAATAATACATCTTTTGTTGAAAAGGGTAAACTTTGCTGAATGGCAAAAAGGGGACAATATAAGGAAAACTGTGATTCTAAATTTACTCAATGGAAATTTTTGTACAGGGAATTTCATTTGAGACAAAGTGAAACTAGCTTTCTTGTCTAAAAGGCGACACAAGAAACGATCAGGTTGCATGCCGAATATGATATTATTTTTGTCCATGTATCAAAATAACAGTTAATATATATACTGTGGTATGGCTGCTTTGAGAAGTTTTGAGTGTTTTGATGATACGCGAAAAATCAACTATTTCCTTTCATAGGGAGATACGTTACTCAAATAATGGAAACTTGTTTCTCTGGCCATGTTTTAGTGACAGTTTTAGTGCCAAAAAAGGACATGAAATGAGAGGAGTAACTTCACCGAGTGAGCCAATTTATGTCATGATTTGTGTCATGCTTTCCCGATAGTTTTGTAGTCAATGTTTGAAAGGGGGGTTGGCTACAATTTAGAAAGCTAATCCGAGATTAATTTTTCTTCTTAGAACACTAAGCGGTATTTGTTCCTGTGATTTTTTTGATAAGTTGGTACGGTCCTTAGAGCAACTGCCATACAGTGGATGCGTTTGTGTGACCGATAAAAACGATAGATTCGAAGCAGCACTTTACAATCGGTACTCTTACTCTTACTCTCACTGCTCTTACTCCTTTTGTGAGTCGGCATGTTAGGTTATATTGAGTCGACAAAACGACCAGTGAACAGAAATGAGGTGCTTAAATGCTGAACAATAAACTACACAGGTTACTGGAACAGCCTACTCGTTTTAGGTAAAATTGCCACAAAGTTGACATCAACGGCAACTTATACTATACTACGTTGTCAGAGTTTTCATTTAAGTAAAGCCTTAGAAACACAACGGATTTTAATTCCGGCATAATCAACGTATTTTCCTATAATGTTCAGTTCTCTGTTTAATGATTGGGAATGATGTTTCTGTGCAATACCCAACCCGTAAAACTGTTACACTCTCTTTAATAAAAGCTCTTCAATAAAGCGCACTTGTTAATTCAGAACCGGCAAATGTGGTGCGCACAATTTATGCATTTTGTTCATTCAGATGGTTTCAATACACAAGGAAGTTTGTATCCGTTGATGAGTTCTTTCTTCCGTAAAAACAATCTATATATATCTTAGTGATGTGTCATTCATAGATGATTTCAGGTTTCAGACATTTTAGGGTCGAGATATTTTGAAAACCCCTGTGAAATCAATTATTATATCAAACCACCTCCACAGAACTAGAGCAGACTTCTTGGTTACTTAGTTTGCTCCAACGTGCATTTTGTAAAAAAAACAATAATTTTGCTTAAGTAAAAGCTAGTAACGAATTTATCCGTTCATAATTTGTCTTCTTTGAGAACAAAGCTTAACGTGGTCTTTATTCTTAGTCATAAGTAGTGACTAGTCTCTGAGTTGTGATCGGCATGTATTAAATACCTATTTGTTAAGTTACTTGCTAGCCTGTATTGTTTTGCGTTTCGCTTCACAAGAGGAAACCAACAGTATTTATCTAGTAAGATAGTAGAAAAATACACAGCAGATAGGCTAAGAATTTCACAATGCAGAAAGTCTTTGAACCTTTTCAAGCATCTCAATATTCCATGGAAAGCCTAATATACTTGAAGTTTCAAAGCACCGATCAAGAGTGCGAGAACTGCTCCTGGTTGTAATTAAGATGGGGAGATAAAGTTTTGCAGGTACTATAGATTTCAACGCATAAAATCAAGACTAATAATATCATAAATGGAATAAGAGATTAACACAATAGAATTGAAGTTTGTTCAAACCTTTTTGCGTATCTCTCAGAGGAAACTTCCTACTGTAAGAAAACTGTCAGAAAATGTGAAAACATCAGTCTTGAAGGAGCTTCCACGTCGTTTCATACCGGCTCCACTGTAACGTCGTTTTGAGTATTTTCGACATCACTCGATGGACGATTATTATTACTCATGATTTCTGTTCCCTGATTGTCTTAGCACTAAAACTATCTTCTTCCTTTTTTACATGAACGCACTTTACAACAAATCTACAGTTTGAAGTATGTGAATTTTGAAGCGAAGTTCAACTAGCTACGCAAAGTTAATTCATTACGGCAAACTGAGATTTATGGAAAACAGCAATCTTATTGGACATTTCTTCCATGAAACAAATAGCGAAAAATGGAAGTTGATAATTTGCGCAAATTTCAATAGAAACTATCTGATCCCCTTGATTCAACTATTCTAGCCCAAAAAGTTGTGCGTGTTATATCTAAATAAGTGAAATGCTCAATTCTCTTGTGTCTACTAAGGCTGCATTGTTTAATTATTATAGCAGGATGAAATTATTGATACATTAAAATTCTGGGAAAGTCTTGCTTTTCAGGATTTTAGCCTGCTATAGTGCGTCAGTCAGTTCTTACTCAAGACATGGAATTCTGTGGCTTGTGGTCAGCCAACTGAAAAAGATAAAATAACTTAAATTACCATTGTTATGCAGATGTTTTATCAGTTGCAACATTTATTGATCCATTCATTCTCGTATCTTTTGTGATAAAATCCATGTTCTATTGTTTGTTACGTTTGCCTTTTAGCCTGTTCTCTCAGATCAATTTGCTACACCCCTTTGCTAATCGAACACCTAACAATTCTTACGCAATCAGTCCTTTCATTAATGTTCGTTTTAAAACTTCTACCTGCTCGTGAGTAGCATACAATTATATACTGGGCAAAATAAAAATATCATGACGAGCTATTTTTGGTCCATCTTTCAGTAGCCTATAGCCAAGGTTAAAAGTGGATTCAGCTAGCACGAGGCCTGACTACATGACCGAATACTGAACTAGCTGGAACCTAGCTCCACTTTTCCTCAGCCAGTGTTACTTTGTTGATCACCTCCGGGTAACACTTTATGTATCGACACAAAGTGAACGCGATATTAACGGCGGTAAAATATAATGCAGCAAGCGATTTTTACTATTACAAAACCAACGAGAAGTATTTCACAGTCGAAGAAAAAAAATTTCCTTGGTCACTTTAAATCACCGGAATTGGTCATTGCTCACATCGCCCAGAATGCCGCGACACATCCGGGACATTTCTAAGAACAACAGCGCTAAATTCAAAAGCTACGCAATGATAGGTGAAGCAAATAAGAGAGAAAATGGGCCAAAACGCTTCAGTGAGGTTACGATTTCACTCATTTACGCAGAAAATAACCTTCATAAGAGTTAGGTACCCATGGGCTTTTGTAGAAGAGATATCAATGAAGTATTTGCACCCAAGATTAAATTATTTGCGTGAATATAAGCATTATCGGTTTTGCCTTCAAATTTGGGATTTTTCGAAGCTGCTAGACTGGAAAATGACGAATGGTTGAATTTGAGGTCGATTTTCTCTTCGAATAATTACTTAATTTCTTAGGTACCCACGGCAAAAGTTAGTTCGATATCTTAGTAACTCGTTGCCGCTTTTTCGTCTTATTCTGACGGATATTAGTATTATCGAAATCAAACTTTCTAGAACACATATTGGAAACCAAAATTCGCTTGCCAAATTTGGATTTTCAGAATTCCCGCGAGGCATCTTTTGGCTTCCAAGCTCCTCCCATATAGACAATAGAGCGCACACCGGCTAATGAAGCATTGAAATTGACGAGTCACACGAGCCTTTGTGATTGTAATTTTAGTTGGTTAAGTGTCTTTTTGCGCTGGAAAAATGACTGCGCTGAAAAACTAACAGAATATCGTAGAACTCGATATCGCATCATAAACAAATGTTCCACCAGATTTTGTAAACCTTCAGCTTTAAAATGAGACCTTTTTTCGTGTTTCTGTGTGCACTAGAAGTCAACAGCCAAAATAAAGAATCTAGCTGTTGTCTTCACTGACTGAGAACCGGCGTTTGAAAAGTGAAAATGAAAACTATCAGAACAGCGTAGAAAGCTCTGGCGCATCATAAACTGATGTCAAAACGGATTTTTAATATCTTCAGCTTTAAAATGAGATGTTTCTATTTGTTGTAGAAGTCAAACTAGCAAAGGACGAAACGAATTGCCTTGTCGTCGTTACTCAGATCTAAGCAGCCGTGTGAAGCCGTCGCCTGTTGAGTTCAAAGCAAATCCTGTTGGAAAGTGAAAGTAGAACGTAAAAAAAACACATAAAGAGCACTGGTACTCTAAAACAAAATATTTCTGAAACGATGAAATGGCAAAAGGATTGTTCGGTCAAATTACTGCCAAGTATGACTCTCGTAAGCAGTGAAACAATTGACTACGTGCCAAATCTTTTCGAAAACCGTTCAGTGACAGAATAGACTTTTCTTTTGGCTTAACTCAAGATCAGGCGTAATGATCAGTCAGGTCAATTGAAGAGGACATCTATTGTTAATAATTAGCGCCATCACGTTATTTCTGGCATTGATCGACGGGTGCCTTATCAGCCTTGGGGCATTTGTATTCCCATAACAATTAATGAACAACCAATCAGGTATCGTTAAAGCGAACTGCTCATGCATTAGATTATAATTATTCCGCTTTAGATTAATTCTTCAACAGTAAGTACATGTCGCGAAGAACAATAGAATTCTGCCCGATGAGGTGAAAATGTTTAATTTTCGGTTTCGAAACTTTGTTCCCACGATAACCGCAAGAATCTCAAAAGCATTCGCTCAGTACAAGGTTGTTAACATGATTTCAACCTAGATGTTTCATGTGTAGGGCTATTTCAACATTTAACGTTTGCTCTTTTTCGATAACAGCAATTGCTAATTAATAAAAGGAATTTAGAAAGTAGGGACTACTTCACTGAAATTGGAGTCGTTGTACTTGGGGAGTACGGCCACTGCCGGAGGCGACAAATAGTGGAGGAGGATGAAAACGTAACTTTAACTCTGCGGTTTTTAAAGATTAAATATTAAGGCCGATATAGTTTTACACACGTTAACTCTTAATAATTTGATTTTTGATTATCTAAAAGCACAGATAAGCTAGAAATAACTGGTGGCAATAAATAGAAGAAGTCATGATAAAATAATGCATAGAAATAATATTCTGCCGCAAGTATAGTTAGATGACATTTTAGTATCAAATTCCACTTGATAGCGAACCCGTTTGATTCTATGTTCTCTGGCAGTAAAGATAGTCTTCTCACTTATTCTTCATACTGTCTTTCAACATCTATCTAATGCTATCTTTTTTCACTTTAAACCCACACCAATACCAAACACATTAATTCCGGTAGACTGAAATCATTTAAAAAGCTTACGAACCATCTTAATTATACCGCTTAGAAAACGAAAAACGGGAATAGGCTCTCTTTACACGTGCAAAGTAAACACCCGGGATATAATCGTTTACAGGCATCAAGCAAGCCAGTTCAATCACTTATTCAAGCCATGCAAGAGCTATAAATTCAAAATAGCACACTCCATTTACATTGTTTAGTCTCAAATGAAGAACCCGCAAGTTACTGCGACTGTGATCTGCTTTAATTTGACTCATGTCAACCAGTGATTCGATCTAAAGTGGTGATAATTTTCTTTGCCATGGGGGTGTAGTTTTTGTTTTTCAAAATAACACCATTGTGTCAAAGACAATAGCAGTATTTTCACTATTCATCGTGGTTATCCGGCAAACCATAAACACAACAGAAGCTAGTGGGTATTTTTAACCCTTTTTACGAAAGTTTGAACCCTTTTTTTCAAGATTATCTTGAATATAGTCGAGGTATAACAGGCTTCAGACCTCTAATTAGATTATTCATCCGCATGCCGTTTGGCCAGAATTATTGAAATTTAAACCAAGAAATACATTTTTATAGAGGAACTTTATCGCGCAGAAGAAAATGCTAAATCCAGTCATTTCGATCTTCTTTTCCTTTTTTGGCTGTATGTATACTTAACCCCCAAGTTCTTAGTTGGCCATTGGAGCTATCTTTGAAGTATGATTTAAATACATAAAGAAAACCTCTCATCGTTTGTTAATCCGGCTTGCATGCACATTATTGTTTTCAGTTTATCGATTTCCTTTAGCTTACATTATTATTTTTCAGTTTATCGATTTCCTTTAGCTTGAAAGTCTTGCAGTATTAAAAGAGTCATGACAGCTTTTAAACATAACTTGGTAGCAATTCATACAAAAAGCACAAACAACTGAGTGAAAGTAAGTGAAGCAATCGCTCCACTTGTCTCATAGTAGCTATGGTGTTGGAAGTTTCTGAGTTCTCGATGCAAGTTGACACGAGTCAGAAAACGTACATCCTTTGTCTCACATCAGGCCACAAAGTCTGCTGTTTAGTAGAAATTACTAATCACTTCTTCCTCTGCTGAATTGCGGCATTTCAAAGAATTAATATTTAGTGGTTACCACGCTTTTTTAGCGCAAACAGATTCTCTTTGAGCAAAAACCGTTACCATGAGAATGTTACTATTCTACATTCATACAAACATAAGGGGACTATCTTTATTATGTTGACTGATTCAAGGCGAACGAGCAATGAATGATTATCACTGCTTTGGTTATTTTTTAGCAGGTATAGCAAAATTTAAGTATGTTTTCTTTAATTTCAAGTTCCGATCTTTGAAAGATCGAGTCAAAAATCTTTAAGTTATTTTTATAATACTAATTGTCAAAATGTGAGCAGAAAAGATCGATCGTGTCATGAATATGTGCATAAAACCGTCTTTGGGATTGAAGAATGCGCAACCATTTTATTCTTATTCTTGTGTCAAAAAAACAAACAAAGCAAAATAACAAGAAGCACAGTGAAATTAAATTCGTTTCTGTCACCGTTTCTAGACCATGTAACAATGGCCCTAGGTGGGCTTTCCGATATGGCAAATTAAACCTTTTAAATTTCGGCAAACAAAATTTGATACTGATTTTTGAGTGCAGGCAAATATCGTTATTAACGATTATATCCTATTTTCACGAACGGTGCTTAGAGCTAAGCAATCATTTGTGATTGACGCAGGACCGTTGTTTGAGGCGGTTCATTTGCCAAAGAGCTGTAGAACAAAATGCACAAATCAGCAATGAGGTTTTTCTTTTTCTTTACGAGTTTAGTCTGTGCATGAAAGTATGGAAGCAGTAGTTCAAGCTAGAAAAAAGAAATCAATTAAATTAAGCGGCAGAAGTTAAAAATAATGAAATAAAATGAGGTTTACGATCTCGCTGAGAAAGAAAAAGAAAAGACAAACTCTTGGTTTACAACAAGGTAAAAATAATCTTGAAACCCGTCAGATATAGCTCTCTTATTGTTTCACTTATAATTTCTGAATTTCAGCTTGGCTTTCTCCTTTTTATTTCATTTAAACATATTAACTATATTTTCTCCAAGAGCATAGGGCTCATCGAAGGAGATCATGCTTGTTTATTTTACAGCCACACTAAACAGTGTAAAGTAGAGAAAAATATATATAAGGAAAACAAATTACATCATAATTGCATACTAAGAAAAACAAATATAGGGAAATAAAAATAAATGTATAGAATACTCAACTAGACACGTGGTTATTGTCGAATCTTTTAGACTGGGTAATAAAATTATGAACACATTCAAAAATTGATGCATTCGATGAAAAATCTAGATCTGGATGACCATAAAGTAGTATTTCAGTTTTTCTTTTGGAAGATGCAACTAAACATTGGTCACTGAGCACCTGTGCGACAGAGGTGAGAAGAGTTATACGCGGAGCGGCAAACAGAGGACAAAATAGAAAAAAAAAGACAAACAGATTCTGTGGGAAAGCCACATAGGCATTTCTCTATAATGCTCTAACTGGTGAGGATTTTTTGTCTTGCACTTCCCTGGGTGGATACATGAAATAAAGCTTTCTAATGACTTTTAAAATTTGTACAGCTCTAGTTCAGTGGAATATGTCAAAGCAGAAAGTAACCAATACCAACCAGTTAAATTAGGGTAAACGGTGGTGAACTAGTCCAGCGAAAACTGAATGACAGGCCATCGATCGTTACATACAATCCTCAAGCCAATGTGCATGTTTTTCTCAAAGAAACTTTTACAAAAAGAAAAAAAAACCGTAGTTGCCGGTTATGTTAAAACACACATTTGAAAAATTAATTGAAAATTGTGATTACCTGCGCACAGTTATCTATCTTTAGGTTGTCAACAATTCAAAAAGAATCTATGTTCTATCTACTCCGATTAACATAAACCTCGAAACAAACAAAAATCGGCTACTGAATGAAATGTCCGCGCTCAGATTTAAGGAGGTTGCACGAAACTAGACCAGCAAAGAAAAATAATAAGGGAGAAAAAGTAAATCGGGTTTGCCAGTCAGAACTGCTAAAGTTTTCTCGGGTAAATAAGGGCGGAGAGCTGAGATATGCGCTACTATCTTTAATTTTCTGTATTCAGAATTATTCGTTTTCTGTTCTGTTTATTAGATTGTGTAACCACACTGCACTGCATTGACCGGCTCTTGAAACAAGATAGCGCTACACAATGCAACTGAACTGACTACAAGGCTGTTATCACAACCAAAAGTACTCTGCTAATCTTTAACAAAGTTTACACTTGATTCTTTCCCACAATCAGTATACGGTGAATTCCAACAAAATAAGAGTCATAATCTCCACATGCCATTATTCTCCAGAGTTCACTGTAAACTTCAATGAAACACCCCATTCTCAATAGATAGACATTGATACATACATACACACACACGACGAGATAGATGTAGATATAATTAGCCGGGACTATGTATAAGACTGAATCGCGTACTTTTATAAAAATATAACTAAATAATACTGTAGTTGTAAATGTATGTAAACTTAATGAACACAAATAAATACTAAAATAAATACTCCAGCTATGTACTACTCGTTACGGAGGTATAAATATATATTTACACTCTTGAGATTATAAACCGGCTAAAAGGGGGATATATGTTTTTTTTTAATTCCTGGTAATACTGGTAATACTGGTAATACTCGAATAATGGTCCAACTTTGCTCGATCCAACATTGTTCGATAGTTTGTCATCCTATGTTGGATTGTACGATAATAATAATAATAATAACTTTATTCAAGTGTCAAAGACTGATAGCTGAGGGAAAAACCCTCTACTAATTGGGGACACCTAAGCTAAAATATAAGCTAAATATCATATCAGTATATACTTACATTAATTAAAAGATAGATTAATATAGTAATAATTGTGAATAATAGTAACGGATAGTTTTAAATATATATGTACATGTAATAGCAGTGTGAATATCGAGCCAGCAACAGGTGATAGTGGGTACGTATTCAGTCCCCCTCAGTCAAGTGCTACACAGACCACAGCCACTCTACCCATCCTCGAACAATGTGCTGATGTCATATTTACGAATCCTGTGCTTGAAACATTAAGGGAAGAGGTCAAAACAATGGATTTCGAATGGGACCCAATTTTGTCAGGGGAGGTGATGGGTGGCGGGTAATACCCCCTACCCCTTTTTTCGAGGGTGATTTTCTCGCGTTGTAAAATAGGGATACCTGATTTTAATGCAGACACACGTTCTTCTCTGCCTGTAGAAACTAGAAATGTAGTTACTTCTTCAATAAGTATTTTATTCAAGAAGATATTTGTGGTAAAAAATCTAGATTTTGCCAAAATAGGTGGTGGGTTCCGGGTAAAACCCCCCTTCCATCAAAATTGGGACCCGCCAGAGTACCATTGTTTTGACCTCTTCCCTAAAGTGTGGGAAAAGATCTCAATTGTTGGATAACTTGTTCCATAGCTTAGGTCCCAGATATCTATGTAAGTGAGTGTTTTCCGTATGTTACAATGTTAAATCTTGGTAATGTAAAATCTGCTTTTCTGAAGTTGTACGGAGAGCTATGGAGTTGAAATAAGTCACTTATGTTCCTTGGACTTAAATTATATCTAACTTTATACATTAAGATACAAATATCTTGTAGTCGTCTATTGAGTAGAGTTGGCAGTGCAGCTCTGTTTAACAATTGCTTATAATTTGACTGTTTGTCTTTAAAAACTGCACGTAATCCCCTTTCCTGAATCCGTTCTATCGTTTACGAGTATCACTTGTTCTACAAAAATGCCAAGTAACTAAAGATGGCAGTACGTGAGATGTGAGAGAATGGCTGTTTGTACAATTGCAGTTTAGCTTCAGTGGGGATAAAGTTTCTAAGTCTCATAATAACTCCAATGCGTTGGTTAACTGGCCTTCTTACATACAGTGTTAATATGGTCGTTAAAATTAAGTTTGTGATCTACTGTTACGTCTAAAAGCTTAAGACTATCTGATGATACGATGTCGACCCCTTTAATTAGGTTTACGCGTACGTCATCTTTGCTTGTGTTGCTGCTGCTTATTGCTTATTGATGTAACTTTGCTCAATCCAACATTGTTCGATAGTTTGTCATCCCATGTTGGATTGCACGATCCAACTTTGCTCAACCCAGCATTGTTCGATAGTTTGTCACTGATCCCATGTTAGCTAGATTGCACGATCCAACTTTGCCCAATCCAACATTGTTCTATAGTTTATCATCCCATGTTAGATTGCACGATCCAACTTTACTCAATCCAACATTGTTCTATAGTTTATCATCCCATATTAGATTGCACGATCCAACTTTACTCGATCCAACATTGTTCTATAGTTTGTCATCCCATGTTAGCTAGATTGCACGATCCAACTTTACTCAATCCAACATTGTTCTATAGTTTATCATCCCATGTTAGATTGCACGATCCAACTTTACTCAATCCAACATTGTTCTATAGTTTATCATCCCATGTTAGATTGCACGATCCAACTTTGCTCAATCCAACATTGTTCTATAGTTTATCATCCCATGTGAGATTGCACGATCCAACTTTACTCAATCCAACATTGTTCTATAGTTTATCATCCCATGTTAGATTGCACGATCCAACTTTGCTCAATCCAACATTGTTCTATAGTTTATCATCCCATGTTAGATTGCACGATCCAACTTTACTCAATCCAACATTGTTCTATAGTTTATCATCCCATGTTAGATTGCACGATCCAACTTTGCTCAATCCAACATTGTTCTATAGTTTATTATCCCATGTGAGATTGCACGATCCAACTTTACTCAATCCAACATTGTTCTATAGTTTATCATCCCATGTTAGATTGCACGATCCAACTTTGCTCAATCCAACATTGTTCTATAGTTTATCATCCCATGTTAGATTGCACGATCCAACTTTGCTCAATCCAACGTTGTTCTATAGTTTATCATCCCATGTTAGATTGCACGATCCAACTTTGCTCAATCCAACATTGTTCTATAGTTTATTATCCCATGTGAGATTGCACGATCCAACATTACTCAATCCAACATTGTTCTATAGTTTATCATCCCATGTTAGATTGCACGATCCAACTTTACTCAATCCAACATTGTTCTATAGTTTATTATCCCATGTGAGATTGCACGATCCAACTTTACTCAATCCAACATTGTTCTATAGTTTATCATCCCATGTTAGATTGCACGATCCAACTTTGCTCAATCCAACATTGTTCTATAGTTTATTATCCCATGTGAGATTGCACGATCCAACTTTACTCAATCCAACATTGTTCTATAGTTTATCATCCCATGTTAGATTGCACGATCCAACTTTACTCAATCCAACATTGTTCTATAGTTTATCATCCCATGTTAGATTGCACGATCCAACTTTGCTCAATCCAACATTGTTCTATAGTTTATCATCCCATGTGAGATTGCACGATCCAACTTTACTCAATCCAACATTGTTCTATAGTTTATCATCCCATGTTAGATTGCACGATCCAACTTTGCTCAATCCAACATTGTTCTATAGTTTATTATCCCATGTGAGATTGCACGATCCAACTTTACTCAATCCAACATTGTTCTATAGTTTATCATCCCATGTTAGATTGCACGATCCAACTTTGCTCAATCCAACGTTGTTCTATAGTTTATTATCCCATGTGAGATTGCACGATCCAACTTTGCTCAATCCAACGTTGTTCTATAGTTTCAGTTGTCATCCCATGTTAGATTGCACGATCCAACTTTGCTCAATCCAACATTGTTCTATAGTTTATTATCCCATGTGAGATTGCACGATCCAACTTTACTCAATCCAACATTGTTCTATAGTTTATCATCCCATGTTAGATTGCACGATCCAACTTTGCTCAATCCAACGTTGTTCTATAGTTTATTATCCCATGTGAGATTGCACGATCCAACTTTGCTCAATCCAACGTTGTTCTATAGTTTCAGTTGTCATCCCATGTTAGATTGCACGATCCAACTTTGCTCAATCCAACGTTGTTCTATAGTTTCAGTTGTCATCCCATGTTAGATTGCACGATCCAACTTTGCTCAATCCAACATTGTTCTATAGTTTCAGTTGTCATCCCATGTTAGATTGCACGATCCAACTTTACTCAATCCAACATTGTTCTATAGTTTATCATCCCATGTTAGATTGCACGATCCAACTTTGCTCAATCCAACGTTGTTCTATAGTTTCAGTTGTCATCCCATGTTAGATTGCACGATCCAACTTTGCTCAATCCAACGTTGTTCTATAGTTTCAGTTGTCATCCCATGTTAGATTGCACGATCCAACTTTACTCAATCCAACATTGTTCTATAGTTTATCATCCCATGTTAGATTGCACGATCCAACTTTACTCAATCCAACATTGTTCTATAGTTTATCATCCCATGTTAGATTGCACGATCCAACTTTGCTCAATCCAACGTTGTTCTATAGTTTCAGTTGTCATCCCATGTTAGATTGCACGATCCAACTTTGCTCAATCCAACATTGTTCTATAGTTTATTATCCCATGTGAGATTGCACGATCCAACTTTACTCAATCCAACATTGTTCTATAGTTTATCATCCCATGTTAGATTGCACGATCCAACTTTGCTCAATCCAACGTTGTTCTATAGTTTCAGTTGTCATCCCATGTTAGATTGCACAATCCAACATTGTGTCTGATTGGGGGCTGTTAATGCTCAATGCTTGATTGCAATGATACGTAATATTTTCCTTGAAGACTGCGTCTACGTCATGGTTTGTTAGTCATTTTTGAATATTTGCTCTGATTTTTACCATCCCACATGTGCGCGAGGTTCGTCAGTTCATATGAGAATCGCTGAAAGTAACTGTGTCTAAAGGCCCTTTAATCCCGGATCGATAAGCTTGAACGAGTTTTGAACCACTCCGCATGGCCAAGAGCCCATAACCAGGAGCGTCCATATCTCCTATATAGATGTCACAGCGTTTTCACAAGTTGGGCTATTTTTAGATCATTTTGCCGCCAATTAGTAGGTTGCATCAGTGGCGGAACAAAAGATGCCTCATTAGCTACTTTGTTAGAGTGATTTTACTTAACCCGTGAAATAGATACTAGCGTATTACACTCTAATTCTTTTGTTCTCTTTTGTGTTTATCTTGGTATTACACACTAACTAATAATTTCTGTTTCACGGGTCAAGTAAAATCACTCTATACCAACAACATGGCTGCTACGCTTTTGTGATTTTATTCTCTTAGGAATGATTGCAACCCAAGTATAGCGGAAAACCGTTCTAAAAATAACCTAACTTGTGAAAACGCTGTGGCATAGGCCTAGTATGCGGGATGGACGTTTCTGGTTATCAGGGGGCTCCTGGCATGGCCCACTAGGCCTTTTGCAGGTAACAGTCACGTGCTGATATATCACTTCAATAACCAATGAATTAAGGTCGTGATCCCATGGGAAAAGCTTTACTGGAAACAGTCACGTGCTGATATATCACTTCAATGACCAATGAATTAAGGTCGTGATCCCATGGGAAAGGCTTTACTGGAAACAGTCACGTGCTGATATATCACTTCAATGACCAATGAATTAAGGTCGTGATCCCATGGGAAAGGCTTTACTGGAAACAGTCACGTGCTGATATATCACTTCAGTAACCAATGAATTGAGCTCGTGATCCTATGGGGAAGTCTTTACTGGAAACAGTCACGTGCTGATATATCACTTCAGTAACCAATGAATTGAGCTCGTGATCCTATGGGGAAGTCTTTACTGGAAACAGTCACGTGCTGATATATCACTTCAATGACCAATGAATTAAGGTCGTGATCCCATGGGAAAGGCTTTACTGGAAACAGTCACGTGCTGATATATCACTTCAATGACCAATGAATTAAGGTCGTGATCCCATGGTAAAGGCTTTACTGGAAACAGTCACGTGCTTGTATATCACTTCAATGACCAATGAATTAAGGTCGTGATCCCATGGGAAAGGCTTTACTGGAAACAGTCACGTGCTGATATATCACTTCAATGACCAATGAATTAAGGTCGTGATCCCATGGGAAAGGCTTTACTGGAAACAGTCACGTGCTTGTATATCACTTCAATGACCAATGAATTAATGTCGTGATCCCATGGGAAAGGCTTTACTGGAAACAGTCACGTGCTGATATATCACTTCAATGACCAATGAATTGAGCTCGTGATCCCATGGGAAAGGCTTTACTGGAAACAGTCACGTGCTGATATATCACTTCAATGACCAATGAATTGAGCTCGTGATCCCATGGGAAAGGCTTTACTGGAAACAGTCACGTGCTGATATATCACTTCAATGACCAATGAATGGAGCTCGTGATCCCATGGGAAAAGCTTTACTTGGTGGTAAACAAACTTATCGAAAATCGATTGGAGGTGGAACATAGCATTTACAAACAGGTTTTACTAATAATACTACCGATCGCGTACACCTAGAAAGCATACTTTGCTAATCTGAATAGTTATCCAAATACCATTACTTGTTTACTGAGCCACTGTTTAGTTCCAATTATTAAACCAAACTCAAAGCCGTAAAATAATAAAAACGTGCATTAAACTTACAAACATCCTCTTCATATTTTGTATCGGAGTCTGCCGTCATGTCAGTTACATCGCTTTCCAAGTCTTGAACTTTATCGATGTCAACCACGACACCAAATCCTTCAAGTGCAGGTTATTCTTGCCCTAGCTTGTTCCTTGCCACGTACGGCCTGAATAACGTATTGGCGTAGTTACACTAGCAGGCGCGGTATCTGCCTTTAAAGTGCATATATGCCCAAATTATATTTGATATCGATTGTACAGTAAAGTGGATAGTCCAACGGTAGAATATTTCTTGATTTGGGGATATAAAGGTTTATATTTCCAATATGCTAATGATGTGATGTCATCACCGACATTTGTTGAATATCTTTGTGCTTGTGAATTAAGCTGTTTTCTAATTTAGAATATTTTTTTGTTAAATCACTTTGATAAGCTTCAAATATAACTTAGAAGTACTGTTTAATAAACGAGCAGCAGTCAGTGTTTTATCAGGTTTAAAACTCGAGGGTGCAGCGCAACTCGAGGGCGCAGGCCGAGAGTTTTAGACCTGATAAAATACGTGCTGCGAGTTTATTAAACGGCTTCAAAACTTATAATGGTTACTTAATGAACCATTGAACCTTTGTATTCACAACGCCATGCAAAATATTCGAGTAATCACCGGCGCCTGCGATTACGAACATCTCAAGGGAATGACATGAAGAAATTACCATACTATGTTGTTTGCACCGTATTTAATGTGCAGACAAAATGATAAATTAACTGACTTGTGTAACTTTAATTATTTCCAGCTTCTAGGCGTAGGAGCACTTGCTATATCGGAATTCAGGAAGGCCTAATCACGAGACAAAATATATTGCTTTACTCGTGTCGTACCGACATCACAGCTGATAGATTTAAATATCATCCTGCTTAAATAAAGGTTCTTCAGTTATTATCATGACTACGATCATCAATAGCATTATTATCATCATAATCACAATAATAATAGTGAAAACATCATAGAGTGGTTTTCTATTGAGTGTCATAAAACCAAAAACCAAAATAATTACTGAGCCAATCACAAGCATGTAAAAGCACAATGAGCCAATCACAAGCAAGTAAAAACACAATGAGCCAATCACAGGAGCAAGTAAAAACACAATGAGCCAATCACAAGCAAGTAAAAACACAATGAGTCAATCACAGGAACAAGTAAAAACACAATGAGCCAATCACAGGAGCAAGTAAAAACACAACGAGCCAATCACAGGAGCAAGTAAAAACACAATGAGCCAATCACAGGAACAAGTAAAAACACAATGAGCCAATCACAGGAACAAGTAAAAACACAATGAGCCAATCACAGGAGCAAGTAAAAACACAATGAGCCAATCACAGGAGCAAGTAAAAACACAATGAGCCAATCACAGGAGCAAGTAAAAACGCAATGAGCCAATCACAGGAACAAGTAAAAACACAATGAGCCAATCACAGGAGCAAGTAAAAACACAATGAGCCAATCACAGGAGCAAGTCAAAACACAATGAGCCAATCACAGGAACAAGTAAAAACACAATGAGCCAATCACAGGAGCAAGTAAAAACACAATGAGCCAATCACAGGAGCAAGTAAAAACACAATGAGCCAATCACAGGAACAAGTAAAAACACAATGAGCCAATCACAGGAGCAAGTAAAAACACAATGAGCCAATCACAGGAGCAAGTAAAAACACAATGAGCCAATCACAGGAGCATGTAAAATCACAATGAGCCAATCACAGGCGCAAGTAAAAACGCAATGAGCCAATCACAAACTGAAGTAATTCGTTATTAATTGGTTTTACCAATCACGAGGAAAAGTAAATACAATCATTATTAACTCTCGCTAAAACGAAAATTGATTGTGTGACGGACCAAAACAATGTTTGGTTTTAGTTTAGCACTTGATTGGCTGATAATTACAAAACATTTTTCACAGCCAACAGAAACGCTAAGCAAATGCAAAACCAAAGCAATCATCGAATGACTTTCGATACTCGATCGAAAACTGCTATATAAGTGGTAAAAGGACTGCGATAAAAGTCTCAATGTGAGGTCACTTGCAAAAAACATCACCTCACAATGGTGGATACAAATAAAAAAAATATAAATGTTTTATTTGTTATAGAAGGCTGAGTATTGTAGCTTAAAGCTGGTGGGGGCCTGCTTTTATTCCTCACACACTACACTCGACTCACGGTTGACATTTACGGAGGGAAGTAAACCGGAGAACCCGGAGAAAAGCCCTCGAATGCAGATAAGGAATCAACAACAAACCTTACTCACATACGGTGCCCGAGCCGGGAATCGAACCCGGGACCGCAGCGGTGAGGGGCGAGTGTTTTACCACTGCGCCAACCTGCATCCCCTATACGTATATGTATACAAGGTTAAACGTAAGTTTCGTCTTATCCGTTCATTTCTGTTAGTATGTATCGGCATTATTGCTAGTAGAGCGCTTTTACTACACATAAGACCGGACGTCGCCCAAAAAGGTAAGAGTTCGTGATGTGTAAACAAATATCACGAGCGCCATCGGCCGTCATAATTAAAAAATCACTTAAAGTGCCTATGAAGTGAAAACAATCGACCCCATTTTAAATTTAGTTTCCCTTAGTCATTTTGTGCAATGAAAAATACTGATTTGGAGAGCGCGAACATTGTGTTTCTCCTTGTCGAAGTTATGTATAATTGTCAAAATCATGCGACAATTTTTATGCCGTTAAATATATGCTAATCACATGCGTGACGTCAGTTGGTTTGCACATCTATATTCGTCTTCGCAAATAACATTGTAACATTGTGTTTCTCCTTGTCGAAGTTATGTATAATTGTCAAAATCATGCGACAATTTTTATGCCGTTAAATATATGCTAATCACATGCGTGACGTCAGTTGGTTTGCACATCTATATTCGTCTTCGCAAATAACATCAGTCCGGACGAGCTCGGGCTCGGATTTTGAAATCTCAAAGTCTCGGGCTCGGATTTTCAAATCGCTTTAAAGTCTTGGGCTCGGATTTTTAAAACGCAAGGCTCGGCAGTCTCTCAAAGTCTCGGATTTACAATTCGCCAGCCCTTCATTCTAAATATGTCTTACTTGAGGGGCCTTGCCATCTGTCATATCCAAGAAGCCTTGCCGTGGGCCATATTTTTACTTTTGGTGAATATAGATATACAAACCAACTGACGTTACGCATGTGATTAGCATGTATTTAAAGGCATAAAAATTGTCACATGATTTTGACAATTATGCCAGACTTTGACACGAAAAAAATTATGTTCGCGCTCAATTTTATTTTTAATTGCACAAAAGTGACTAAGAGAATACGATTTTTTTTAACCGTCATAGGCACTTAAAAATAATACTACCTAAATACATTTTCCACACTATTTATCGCTCTTGAGGTAAGCATAATAATGACATAAGCGAACTGAATTACAAGAAAAACGTTACGGTAAAGACTGAAACGTTTAGTGAACCGCGTGCTAAACGCGACTGGTACCTCCTTCCCAGGCTCTTGGCCGTGCTATACATGGCGAGTGATAAAATTCCTACATCACAATAATTTATTCTTCGCTAGTGATGCTTCGCATATCTACGAGTTAAAACTGTGCTCTGGATTAACGTATACAAGTAAGATGTGGGTGAAGGGCAGTACGATCCTCAGTCTATTGTTATCGCAAGCCTGTAGCCTATAGCTGCGACATTGGCAACACTCGACGTGCGAACTAATTCACTTTTAGTGTCTCACGGCTAAGTACTGCGTGATGAACGATTGGGTACCAACACCGCGGAAATCTACTGGGTGCTGGGAAAAGTATAACAAAGCTTTGTACTACATAGTTCCTCTTGTTAACAGTGCTCACCTGTAACGCTGACTGGACTACCCTGAATACATGTTTTTTTTACCACGTTTTGCATTACAATACCACTGCTTGTTAACAGTACGTCAAAGAATTCCACACCAGATTCATTAGTGTCTCTAGTAAAAGTGAAATCAAACTTTTCTTCTCTGCTTTTGTTTCAAAACAATGATCGCGTTAACGTATCCGTTCTCACCATGCGCTTACAGTAAAACAAACCTGACAACCAATGAACAAAGGCTGTGGAGAGCTGTACGATGAACGCAAGCAACAAATGCAGACGCAGTAATCACATATGCGAGAAATGCTTTGAATGTATTGATCGCTTACTGATGCTTGCGTCGCTAGTGGGAACCAGGCCACTAACGTACGATGACAAAAACAGGATCAGAAAGATAGGGATGATTATAACCAACTGTATATGTTGCGCTGTAATATAATGGACCTTCTCTAAGCAAAACTCTTATCAATTTTCCCTAACACTTATACAAAGGATTATGGCAGAGTTCTGGGCTCTACTATCCTTTCTGTTCGCCCTCATTCAAACCGGCAAAATATTTTGCGCCTTAGGAGAAAAAGTAACGGGATAGCCTCGTAAAATTGAGAAAATCGACAAGAGAAGTAGTGGGCTTTAGCCTCAGAGAAGGTAGAATAAATAATCGAGGGAGATTAAAGGTTGCCATTAAAAACAAAAGAATACAATGGATCACTCAGTAACTTAGTAAAAAATAGTTTTCGTGTGTTGTTTATTTGGAGAGGTAAGCATAGCTTAACATCAATAAATACTGGTAAATAGCGCTATCCACCGGGTTAATCCATATCCAGTGGACTTTTTAGTTATGTTAATGCTTATCCACTGAATAGGGATTTATCAGGTGGATCGATTATCATAGCGTCAGTATCCACACTTTGAACACATGGTACCACAATACTACTCATTTGTCATGTCAAAGAAAAGGGTTACTGTACTCGCCTTACTGTTTCCCTGTTTTGGCATCAGTTCTTTGAGCTAAAAGTATTGATTGATGAGTATTATTATTTGTCCGTCATTCCTTAGCGTGATCCTAAGTCAATCTGATCAGGCACTGGCCTGGCAATGACGAAAAACAAAAAGATCAGTTATAAGACACAACCAAACCGTATAGTTGACAAAAAAACACTGATACGGAATAGCTGCATGTGAGTTTGCGACTGTTTTCTTCAAAGATTTGACTAACGAGCATTTTGTTTGTTAAGTTTCGGTTCAGGTCGCGTTAATAGAATCATCTTTATATTCGTGTTTGTTGACTGTGTGGCAGGAAGATAAAGTGCCTGTTACCTCTTGCTTTCAGTTATGGCCGAGCCCTTTGCGCTCCAATGGTGACTTTGCAGGTATTTGGAAACTCGACAAATGCAAAAACTATATAATTGCCTTGAAGAGCACACTAATATAAGCAACAGCGCCACATTTTAAGGGGCTATCGTTTTTCCTTATAAAGTTATGAGCTGGTTAAAAAGTTCGAAAATTTACAGACGTTTGTACGATGGCGGGCAACGCTAGCTTGTTCACCCGACCATTCAGTGAGCTACCTTTGTTAGCTTGTAACTTTGTCGGTATCTAAAATATCTGCTCAAAACGTGAGTCAAAGCAGTATCCGCTTGGGCTCACAGCTAACGAGTCGGCCATACCAAACATAAAACTAACCGTAGGCTATTGACAATCTTCATTGTTTCTGCCTATACATGGTACGAGCCTGCGCGTTTATTCCTGGTATGTATTCTCTGGTTCCAAGTAAAAAAAGTACACATAAAGTTCTTAGTAAACATAATAGACACAAGAAAACAGGCCTAATTTGTTCAGCTAAAACACACTCTTGTCAGTCAAAATGATTAAGGATGGTTACAATTGAAGATGCTTCCTTCGCGATGACCGATTTCCTTGGTTACTGCCTATTCGTAACACGATATTCCCTGGCTATCTATCCCAGTACAAAACCATGGAAACCTGGCGAGTAGTAAGAGAATGGCCGCGCGAATTCTTCTGGGAACACTGCATGTTGTGAAGGTAGCCTGTTTTTCTCCTATAAACCCTGGCTTAAAATCTCATACCAAAGGAAAACAAAAACTGTTACCTTGAAACTAATCTATAGTTAAGTCCCGAGAGGATCAAGAGTTCGTTACGGAAACAACGACGTATTAAACTTATTTGCAAGGGATAGAGAATTATAATTATATTTCCCACCTACGTCGTTCTTAACCTGATCAGTTTGGAAATATTGCGACAAGTGAAAACCGCACGAAAAATGATGAAAGTTGACAATATCTAATAAATAACCTGGCCTCCTACTATCTATTTTACTATTAAGCACTTGTTACTCTTTAAGTTAAAAACATCTGCCTGGGACTCGCATCAAAGTGCAAACTATATTTAAACCTCCAAAAACTTTCTAACATTCTAACTGCTGTAACTGTGTTTGTACTGAGTTTATGAGTAAAGATCTTCTTTTAAATCATAAACCACGGTTGACATCAATGCAGGGTTTAATCTTTAGACTGCAGGGCTAAGAAGAGCTAGGCGAGAATCGCAGCCGTTATTTTACCTGGAGCTCATGTTGATAGCACTTCAGTGAAATACACAACATCAGGCACAGAATAAGTTACGTGTTTGCTAAAGTAATGCTCCTATTGCCTACCACTAGAAAATTACAACATCGACTTAATAAATACACTTACCTAGAATCGACGAAGTCATGTTCAAATACACTGAAACTTGGCCTAGCAAGCCAATAACACAAAGCCATTTTCCTGAGGTCCCTTCCCCATAAACACAAAGCTGCAAATGCGAAAGAAACTTTCTGCAACATTCTTTCGTGAAGTTGGTGACCGGTCGCCACGCACCCGGGTTGTCTCACCGCTAAAAATGGCGCGATTGGTCAGCATCCCCAGTGGGGTAGGGTGGGGAATAAAAAGAACCCAGTCTCTCTAACATCGAGTAACAGTGCCGCTCGAGACCCGTATTGGACCATTATACTGTAACTATTGTTTTTGTACTGCTCGCTCGTTTTGCTACTGCTCGTGTTCAGTTGTGTTGCTGGGTACGCCAATACTGTGGCTCGCTTTGAGCGGTACTATCTGGCTCTCTACATCAAGTAAATAGTTGAATGGTACAACATTTCTTGATTCGAGTGCTGCGTGCATTTTATTTTATTTTGTGTGTAAACATATCTATTATATATGGTAAATAAAGATGGACTGGACTATGCTAATGTGACGTCTACATAGGACTCATTGTGAAACTATTATCTGATTTAGTCAAAATGTTTGGTAAACTCACTGATAGAAACTATAATTATAACATGGATGTTTCTAAAAAGTCATTTACCTCTACCAGCATGTTTTTGTACAATAAACGAATCCTGGGTAGCCGACGTCACATCATTAGACATTAGACTGGAAATACCCCACTCAAAGCCGCAACAAACATTCGCCATATTCAACTATTCACTCGATGTAGAATTAATCTATATTTATGATAAAACACACGTTAGAGGCACTGTATTGCTTTTGATTGACATAATTCTAGTGCAGACCTTTTGGACAAATAATATTCCTCTTCCAGTCGCAATAATAACAGTAGTTATCAAATTCATTAATAATTCATGAAGCAACAGAGGAAATGAAGTTTAATGTGTTTATAAATGTGATACAGATACGGTATCATTTACATAAACTGCAACTTCGATTTTCTCGGCCAAAATAAGTCGTATCGCCAACACAACTGAAAGCACGACTCTCTACATCTAGAAGTTTGATAAAGTCGTGTCCGTGCTTTATCGAGTTTATAAATCCAATAAAGCACCGCCACTCATTCTGTATCTATTACTTATGAAATACGCTTCAAGTGATAATAGTATTGCAATAGTCCCGCTCACAGTAAAGTGGTAATGAAACGAGACGAACGGTGACCGAGAATACGAAACAAACAAGGCAATTATCTTTAAAACAAATCGAGAATTCGCTGTACAAACGTGTAATATTTCTGTCTACAGTACTTTAGCTGTCGTAGTGTCATTGGAGTCACCGTTCGCCTCGCTTTCATGCAGTTTTATCACTTCACATGACATTGGCATAACTGTGAGTGTGCCGGAGTATCCTAGTTACAGTGGAAATGTATCGCCAGGGTGCAGATGTTCTGATACACACATCATAGCCAGTTTACCCAGCCTTAGACCAAATCGAGGTAGATTTTTCTACTTTTTTATTACGCTTTGGACAGAAAGTCAAATAGCACTAATGGAAAGAGAACATTAAGGCCCAACTTTTCATGCGTCGAATGCAATTAAAACAAGATAACTAGGCGGCTTCTTTTGATATAATTAGGTTCGGTGCATGAAAAGTTCGACGTTTGAATCGAGCCTAGTAATAATTAGTAACAATGCCAACTTTTTGAGGTATACCTTGTATAGAAACGAAGATCTTGCGATGCCAATTAAATTTAACACTAAGAGACGTTTGTTTCGTGAAATGATTGTTTTGCCTACCGGGCAGACAAAATGGGGACCCTCGCCACAAACGTTTGTTAAATTTACGTAAGTAGGAAAACCTCCATGTCGCCTATTGCGAAAACAATTGTGTATTTGTGTATCCCCACCCACCCCTCCCTCCCTCCCTGGGGGGTACTCCGAATTTTTTGTCAAGCTTTTATTTATACTCACACATTTACATTTACAGAGAAGAACACATAAACTAACAAAATATAGGAAAAGAACATAATCTGCTGCTAATAGATACTTAAGACTTACATGGAGTAAACGCTGCTTAGATTAACCATGAGGGCTATTCGAGCTAAGTAGCGTTGAAAAAAACAAGATAGGCCAGGGGACAAGAACAACAATGTTTACTGAGCTACAGTTCATAAGTATTATAAAACTACAAAATTAAATGTAAAAAAGGATGAATTAGAGTACTGTATAATCGAGTCAAAATAGACAAACTGACATCAACACATCGATTAACTTTCTTGGATATATGCAAGACATGTTACATTACTGGGTAATGGTATGCCGCGGTGACCTCAAAACCCTGACGAAAAAGGCGATTTTCCATACCCTAGACCTAAAGTTCGTGGAGGAAGCATCACTGTTGACCTAGCACAGGAGCCCATTACCAGGAGCGTACCTATGTGATGGGTAGCGCCCTCAGCACAGTAGACGATGTGGCTATTTATAGACGCGAAGTTCTGGTATGCGATTACGTTGTCTTTTGTTCTCTTGCGCTTTAGTATTTTTTGCAGTTTGAACAGTGTTAATTAGAATTTTTCAGTGCATCCTGATTGGCTAAAAGTGACGGCCTTTGTTTCTTGTCGCGGGTAACACAAAGCTAAAAATAGCTACATCATCTATTCTGCTGTTGGACAGACCTAATCTGAGAGATGCACGCTCCTGGTAATGACCTAATATGGGAGATGTACGCTCCTGGTAATGACCTAATCTGAGAGATGCACGCTCCTGGTAATGACCTAATCTGGGAGATGCACGCTGCTGGTAATGACCTAATCTGGGAGATGCACGCTCCTGGTAATGACCTAATCTGGGAGATGTACGCTCCTGGTAATGACCTAATATGAGAGATGTACGCTCCTGGTAATGACCTAATCTGGGAGATGTACGCTCCTGGTAATGACCTAATCTGGGAGATGCACGCTCCTGGTAATGACCTAATCTGGGAGATGCACGCTGCTGGTAATGACCTAATCTGGGAGATGCACGCTGCTGGTAATGACCTAATCTGGGAGATGTACGCTCCTGGTAATGACCTAATCTGGGAGATGTACGCTCCTGGTAATGACCTATTCTGGGAGATGTACGCTCCTGGTAATGACCTAATCTGGGAGATGTACGCTCCTGGTAATGACCTAATCTGGGAGATGTACGCTCCTGGTAATGACCTAATCTGGGAGATGTACGCTCCTGGTAATGACCTAATCTGGGAGATGTACGCTCCTGGTAATGACCTAATCTGGGAGATGTACGCTCCTGGTAATGACCTAATCTGGAAGATGTACGCTCCTGGTAATGACCTAATCTGGGAGATGCACGCTCCTGGTAATGACCTAATCTGGATTGTTGGAAGCCTTTAATTTCTCGAACCAAAACCTCGGCCGTGAGAGGTTTCTTGTTTAAGTTTACCTTGAGAGTTGAATATTGCTTCGCTCATCATAAATTATTCTGTGCTGAGTGTGTATTTCTGGCTTCGTGTTGGCGAGCGACAGTGTTGCTCTCACAGTTCAGGAGTTCAGATGTCTTCAGACTTCGATAGAGGATAGTAACCCATAATTGCTCAACCACAGTATATATATTTGCTAGTAAATCGCTATATATCAGCTATTCAGTATACGTATATAACGTACACAGAGAGATCGTATGAGATCGGTAAACCAGCCAAAAACACGGTCAAAATTATTTTAGTGTTGGCCTACCGATCACGGTGTTTGTGCTGGTATGTATTATGACCGAGAGTAAAGTGAAATGTGATGAAATGTGGCATAAAACCTACGAAACGTACCTCAAACAAGCTGATAGCGTCCGCAGAAGATGGCGACTGGACTCGAGATAAATCTATTAACGCCAACAATTAATGCATAATTTAACGCATGCGCAGAAAGTTTGCTGCATGAAACAAATAAAAATAATAACGGCCTGCAGATTTAGACTCGTGCCTGCCACAGGCAGCCCGAGTAATTAAGATAACCATCTAATTAAATTAGGGAGGGTGTCAGAATACCTGAAATAGCTTTGTATAAAACTAATCGAGTCAGGTACCCTGGGCGCAACCATACAATCAACAAGCCACGAAGAATGTCTAGTTTGTATTCAAATTATATTTTCGAGAGTATTTTGTAAGAGTAGTATTGAGATTACAGATTCATATGTACATGTAATGGTACTCAAACTCTACGAAACAAAATGCTTTCTGCTGTCACGTTGCAGATCTAAACGTGACATGCGTTATCTGTCACGCAAGAACGACTTAGTTACATCGTTCACGAATCTTGGTTCGTGGTACTATAAATATAGAACATACTTCTAGACAACACGAATAATTTAGCGTAAGATTTACAGCGAGGTAAAATATCCCTGACACCAAAGCCAGCCACGTGGCCGGGTATATATTACTAATAATATGTGTTTATTACCGGCCTTTAGCCAGCCGTTACCTCAATAAGGAAGATATAAAATAAGTTTGTGTACCACATAGGAAACTATAAATATAAACCATAAGATTGGTGAAGAATTTTAGATTTCAAATTCTATCATAATTCTTCATTGCAAATCCAGTCAGAAGAGCCTATCTTTAAAAAATAACCCTCCTCGATTCTGACCGCAGAGGGGTGGTGAAGGGAGCTTTGCAGCCTTGTAGCACTTCCGTGCTTTACTGTAATTGTCCTACAACAGAATCGTCTGTATCTTGAAGGCCTTGTATTATTGTCCCTTTTCCAGGTCAAACTAGTTCAGCCATTACTGGAGCTGGTTGGTGCTCTTGTTTTCAGTATGGCTGGGACAGCAGCCTCTCTCTTTGATACTATTTCTCTAGAACCTTCTTACGCCAGCGAACTGTTTGCTCGGCCTTACTGCCACACCACTAACAGACAGACCATCAATTGACTTGTTCGTTGAATGGGGCTGAGGTCTCCGCGGTTTTAGTCTAGGTGTTGACTGGTTCGAGTCCGTGCCCGTGATATCAGAGGGTACGCGGTATCTCTTCTGAATGGTAAGCCCCTTACCTTGTGTCCCGTACTGATGAACAGTGGAAGGCGGGGTTACATTGGTCATGAACGAGAGCAATTCACCTGGAGGAACAGAGAATGAACTACAGTTATTTTTACGTTCGAAGCATGTTGTTTTCTGACTATTAACAAAGTACTGAAATCTGCATGGGTGAAATCACGTTTCTGAGAACTGGAATAATATTTTGCACTGCATTTTCAGACATAGTTTAATGATACACTATTCATTTCGACTTTCGTATACTAGCACTGGCTGTCAAAGGTTTCAAAGAAGGAGGGAGGAGAAACACGCAGCATACGATTGGTTTGGGTGGCTTCTGCATGTGAACACTCAAGTCAAAACAAACGCAGTGAACATTTAAAGTGAAACGCAAAACAAAAACAAAACAAAAAACAGATAAAAGCAAACAAACAAGTAAGCAAACAAACAAACAAAACAAAAACACAGACCAAAACAAACAAACACAAAACAAAAAAACAGACAAACAAACATGCAAACAAGGAAACAGACAAACAAACAAACAAACAACAAATAAACAGACAAAAACAAACAAGCAAGCAAACAAACACAAAACAAACAAACAGACAAACAAGCAAACAAACACAAAACAAGCAAACAGACAAACAAGCAATCAAACACAAAACAAACAAACAGACAAACAAGCAAACAAGCAAACAAACACAAAACAAACAAACAGACAAACAAGCAAACAAACACAAAACAAGCAAACAGACAAACAAGCAAACAAACACAAAACAAACAAACAGACAATCAAGCAAACAAACACAAAACAAGCAAACAGACAAACAAGCAAACAAACACAAAACAAGCAAACAGACAATCAAACATGCAAACAAACACAAAACAAACAAACAGACAATCAAACAAGCAAACAAACACAAAACAAGCAAAACAGACAAACAAGCAATCAAACACAAAACAAACAAACACAAAACAAACAAACAGACAAACAAGCAAACAAACACAAAACAAGCAAACAGACAAACAAGCAAACAAACACAAAACAAACAAACAGACAATCAAACAAGCAAACAAACAAGCAAACAAACACAAAACAAGCAAACAAGCAAACAAACACAAAACAAACAAACAGACAAACAAGCAAACAAACACAAAACAAGCAAACAGACAAACAAGCAAACAAACACAAAACAAACAAACAGACAATCAAACATGCAAACAAAAACAAAACAAGCAAACAGACAAACAAGCAAACAAACACAAAACAAACAAACAGACAAACAAGCAAACAAACACAAAACAAACAAGCAAACAAACAAGCAAACAAACACAAAACAAACAAACAGACAAACAAGCAAACAAACACAAAACAAACAAACAGACAAACAAGCAAACAAACACAAAACAAACAAACATACAAACAAGCAAACAAACACAAAACAAGCAAACAGACAATCAAACATGCAAACAAACACAAAACAAACAAACAGACAATCAAACATGCAAACAAGGAAACAGAGAAACAAACAAACAACAAATAAACAGACAAAAACAAACAAGCAAACAACAAATAAACAGACAAAAACAAACAAGCAAACAACACAAAACAGGCAAACAAACAAGCAAACAGAGAAACAAACAAACTGACAGACAGACAGGGAAACCTTCAAGTACAGAAACATATATGGGAGTTAAAACGTGTAACAGCGACCCCATGCTCCGGATTATTCCGTGAATAAAAAGTACCATATTTGGAAATACAGTCTAGTCTATCGAAGTGTTACACGTCTACTCCCTTATATGTTTCTGCAAGTAGCCGGCATTCAGTATCTTTTTTCAGTGTTTTACCATCGATTTGCTCGCTGTGGTTCATATTTTGTTGCTTGACTGACTTCCTTCCACGTCCAGGTCCACGAGGGACTTCCGTCGCTTGGACTGGGGGAGGCTTCGGGATATGGGACTTCTTATTACGTCTGGCTGCGGGACTACGTCCCTCTAGCCCCAGAGTTCCTCTGTCACTTACTCTGCTAGAGACCTGGTACGGTCCTGTGCGATTTCTAGCTGCTTCCTGTAATTCCTCTTTTCGTGTTCGACGAGGTTTAACTACAACGATGGTAGGATAAAACAACTAAGTTCACATTCCAAGTACAAAACACTTGCAAAGTATGTGCCCAGGAGAAGTGCACAGAGTGAAGCTAAATTTTTAAATATTGAATTTAGGCGCATAAAGGAGTATGATGTTATGGTAATCCTGGGTCCAATTCAGTAAACCTTTTACACGTGTAATTAACAAGGCTGGCTATTGTTTTCTGGCGTTTAAACAATGACTAAACTTGTCTTGTAAACTTGTTATCTGACTAGATAACCCCATGGTGATTTCAAGTTCTACCTTCTCTGGTACAAAACGAAATTTATACTATCTATATGTCGTACTATTATATTTATCTTTTATTTTGTTACTTCCATCTAGAGTGAAATGAAATGTTGTTGTTGTCAAATACACGTGTAAAAGTGTTACTGAATTGTCCCCTTGGATATAAAACAAGGCAACAGCTTATAAACAAACTGAAGTCTTTCGTCACCTTTTCTAAAGACCTTGGACTCATCAAGAGAGGCGGATCTCAGTCGCTTGGTTGGCCTGGTGGGAGTGAACCGCTTCTCGTGGTCAGTCTTGTTCACGTGCTTCCTGCGTGCAACGGGTACAGAGTCCAAGGAGCCTTCGTCCACGCTCTTTTTATCAACAATCGACAGGTCGCCAAGACTTAGAGACGCCTTAACGGCCGTTGTACTGTTGCTAGCCTTTTGATTGACAGTTGCCATGTTGGTGTCTGAAGTCGAGGCCGTTGCTTCACGTACGGATACTAAAGACGAGCTTTGCGATGGAAGTGCGTCATCGTTAGTTCTCAGGCTCCATCGGCTTGAGGTGACACCTTGGTCGATGATATTTCTACGCCGGGCAGCAAGTTCAGCAATTTTACGCGTTTTCGAGAACATAGGCGTCTGTGGGCGTGAAGAATCCTCGTGAGGATCATCATTGGCAGGTCTTTTGTGTGTTTTAAGTTGTGTTGGTTTGTCATATGTAGTTGGTAGGTTGGGTCCGTTGTACTTTGTGGGTGGTGTGGGACTGTTAAAGTGTACAGTATCAGACGAGGAGGTGTGTGACCTTCGTTTGGGACTTGATAAAGGCGGCGGCGAACTGAAAACAAATGAATAGAAGACATCAGAAAAAAATTGACGGCTTAAGACGCAACCGCTCACTCACCTCCCCCAAGGGTAAAATGTCACAAAACATAACACAACAATCCTTTAATGCTCAATAACTTATATTTACAATACAATTTCACACAACACTTCAAAAACTCATGAATAATTAATGAGCATTTTGTCCAATCAGATGAAGCAAATCAGTCACGTGCATCAAATGTCACGGCAGAACTCCTGTATTGATGTCTGAAACCGCCTCACTCACCTCCCCTACCCAAGGGTGAAATGTCACGGCAGAACTCCTGTATTGATGCCTGCAGACCACCTCACTCACCTACCCTACCTCCCCTACCCAAGGGTGAAATGTCACGGCAGAACTCCTGTATTGATGTCTGCAGACCGCCTCACTCACCTCCCTTACCCAAGGGTGAAATGTCACGGCAGAACTCCTGTATTGATGTCTGCAGACCGCCTCACTCACCTCCCCTACCCAAGGGTGAAATGTCACGGCAGAACTCCTGTATTGATGGCTGCAGACCGCCTCACTCACCTATCCTACCCAAGGGTGAAATGTCACAGCAGAACTCCTGTATTGATGCCTGCAGACCGTCTTACCGTTATGGGACAAATTATAGCGGCAAACTTTATTTTTTATCCTTTTCATCAAAATTTCAATATTTTCCTAAATTTTCTTCTAGTTTAGTAATAAGGGTTTAGAAGTAATTTACAGAATTCGCGCCCGTGTTGACTGTTGTATCGGATCTGTATATACCCTTACAACACGGGCACTCATTCTGTTACTTAAAACTACTGTGGTTTGTATGAAGTGAAATCAGTGAAGCGGCATCATTTGTCTCTTCCATGTGTCATACTTGGTTGATCTCTAGAGGTTGTATTACTAGTAAAAGCATTTAGCGGACATCGAGACCAAGCTCACCAGGGAGAGCATGCTAGGTAAAGGCGCTGTGTCATGGTTCTGCGCATGTCTGGAATCGATGTGTTAATTGGCTTCAAACAGTTAAAGTCCCCCATTAAAGTGCCAATACGACGAACATTTAACATTTCGATTTGCCACGTTTTTCAATGCCAATAGGTCAATCAGTGTTAGAAATATCCAAATTAGAAAACAATAGTCCCAAATTAGCAAGTTAAACCACAAAAGTTTAGGAGAGTTTACCGGTAAAATCCTGTCCGCCATTACTGGAAGCCGTTCCATTATTCAGCGGTGATGTCATACGGACAACACGACAACCACGTCGCGCGAAATAGTGTGCATAAAAAAGTCGCCAACCTCGCAAAGATAAATGTAACTTTCTTCTTGTATATGTGAAGATGGTTTTAGTAGAAACATGTCTCCAAGGCGTTGTGTTGTACAGGCGAATGCTGCGCGTATGACATCACTTCCGCTGAATAACCCTTTGTATAAAGCTGAACAAAGGGAACGGCCTCCAGTAATGGCGGACGTTTGAGTTAAAAACATTGGACTTCCTGTCGTCGTCTCGAAAACGATTTGAACTGGTAATAATATAGCAACTCTACTTTATGAATATGCAAAACCATTGATATGTCAAAATTTGACCGTAGTGATACTTTAATGCTTGATTGAAAGGATATGCACTATTTCCCTTGAAGACCAGATCTACACACAGTTTGTTAATATTTTTTTCACATTTACTTTGATTTCATCCATCCCACACGTGTGCTAGGGTCGTCAGTTTATATAAAAATCACTGAAAACAATTTTGTTCCGGCCCGGAACGTAAAGGCGCGTCCCTCACCGTGACACAGCTCCTTTAACAGATGTGTCAACTTGGTAGAATAAGACAGCCTGCACGGACGCTATACAAATTTGAATATCTGCGTCCAAATTCTGGACGCAAAATTCCTTTTGGTCTATTCTATGATGAAATCTATCCACGTGTTAACTCACGTGTCGAACCTAATGACATAAACATTGCCTCCCTAATTATTATCCTTTGTTTAAATTGCGTTTGGCACATGACTGGAGCGGTGTCTGAATAAACGAGTCCAATGATGGACTAATGTAGGGGCGTAATTCATATTTGTATCAGTAGCATCCATGCAGGCCCCCCTCCTACCCCTCCCCCATGAACTCCCCCTCCTACCCCTCCCAGGCTAATTCGTTCTTCTTTACCGAATTATAAGTATGCTATCCTCGGATACCCAGGGTCAGTTAGTGGGTGACGGGCAAACAAGCGTACGGCATGTGTCAGCTACAGATATTGGGTGAATCACCCTCACAACTCTGCTATGAAACATCTCCATACCTGACTTCTGTTATGGCGTTGTCTACGAATGCTGTTCGTAGCATCTTGACTGGTGAGTTCTGTAGGGACACGAGACGGGAGGGAGTCTCCTCCGTCAGTGGCGACAGCTTGCTGTTGAATGTGACTACAATGCACGGAGACGTCTTGTTATACAAAGCATCGTTTAATGATAAACAAGAACCTACTTGTCGCTCCACGTACATTATCTGTTCGAGAAGCGAACAGTTTTCCAGACCGAAGCTCGAGGAAAACTCTGAATTTCGAGAAACAGAGAATGTCCAAGGACAAATATCAGTACATATTTCAACGCCACAAAGTAGGTTATTGTCAATATAATCCTTCAAATATTATATTTTACGGGAGTCCTTGAGCACGCTTACGCTCGCTGATATATGTAGTCTGCCGAAGAGCAAATATCAGATCACGTGACGCATGAGAGAAAATATTTGATTAATTATAACAATGGATAACTAGTTTCAATAAAAAAAACTAGTTGGTCTCCTTTGGTTAGCCTCCTCCGCAGGCACCTCTTAGTACTTAGTATAGGACCGGGAGAGAAAAAAAATGTAAAAAAATGGGTTACCTGTGCCTGCGGAGGAGAGAAGAAGAGGACTGGGACGGGCCTTCTCTCGATTTACCACAGGAAACCCGGTCTCGATTTTTCCGATTATATAAGTACAGATATAAGGAGGTGCCTGCGGAGGAGGCTATCCTTTGGTGGGGAAGTTAGATTATTCTAACCGCCGTGGTAAGCGAGATATACCAGACGTTTCGAGCTCTAGCGGTAGAGCAAGGCTTGCTGGGTAGCGCACCAAGTAACCGCTCGCCTCTCACCACTGTGGCCTGGGTTCGACTCCCGGACGTGACGTCATGTGTGAGTTTGTTGATTCTCATCCACGCTCCGAGGGTTTTTCTCCGGGACCTCCGGTTTTCCTCCCTCCGTAAAAATCAACGTGCGAGTTGAGTGCAGATAATATATGAATGTAGTAAGAAGTATGTATAGAGAATGCTCGGATCATTAGCAGGATCTGCTAGAGGTCTAATAAGCTTAAATATTCAAGTGTAAACAAACGATGTCCGATTTGATATGAATGTAGTAAGAAGTGTGTGTGGAGAATGCTCGGATCATTAGCAAGATCTGCTAGAGGTCTAATAAGCTTCAATATCCAAGTGTAAACAAACTATGTCCAGTTTGATATGAATGTAGTAAGAAGTGTGTGTAGAGAATGCTCGGATCATTAGCAGGATCTGCTAGAGGTCTAATAAGCTTCAATATCCAAGTGTAAACAAAATATGTCCAGTTTGATATGAATGTAGTAGGAAGTGTGTGTGGAGAATGCTCAGATCATTAACAGGATCTGCTAGAGGCCTAATAAGCTTAAATATCCAGGTGTACACAAAATATTAGATTTGATTGATTCTGGATACACCCGAACATGGACATCCGTAATACGCATGCGCAAGAAAGGGTGGTTGCTTTAGTGTGGCATATGCCAGAAATAGTAGTTGGTTTTTGTGGAGCGAGGAAAACCGGAGGACCCGAAGAAAAACCCTCGAAGCAAGGGCGAGATACCAACAAACTCAACTCATACGTGGCGGCGCGTTCCGGGGATCGAACCTGGGCCACAGAGGTGAGTGGCAAAGCGCTTAACCACTGCGCCATCCCGGCTCGTAAACGACGAGTTCGCACTGGACTAGGGCTAGGGTTCACAGGTAAACAAGAAGTAAACATAACATGAGGTTCTTCTGTACATCCCAACAGACTTACAGATATTCTCACGTGATATCATCCTGCGGTTTATCCCAGCAAGCACGGCAGCCTGAAATATGATTGGTTGCCATGGTTACTTTGGATTGTTACCGTATTGCTTAGAAACTGATACGCATGCGCGACAGCAGCCAATGCAGGCATACAATCGTAGTATATCCAAACTGGTCTTTCATTCACGGTTCACTGATTAAGAATGGGAAGAACTGGGAAACCATTGTTCCTTGCGGTTACCCAGTTTGCTGGAACCGAAATGAAAGTAGCCGGCTTGGATAGACTACGGGGTTGGGTGGGGTGGGGAAAAAGAACAATACCGCCACCCCCTGGACCACACATTGACACACACGCTATGCACGATTTTGAAGATGAAGTCTCTCGAATGAAGAAAATCTTGTGGATATGCTAGGATTTATAGTTTGGAATGCTATATTTTGGTTTTGCTATGTGTTTAGTTCTCGTTGTCTAAGTGGTCCTGGTTACAGTAGTCACACTGTAGTTGTAATGTGTTTAGTTCTCGTTGTCTAAGTGGTCCTGGTTACAGTAGTCACACTGTAGTTGTAATGTGTTTAGTTCTTGTTGTCTAAGTGGCCCTGGTTACAGTAGTCACACTGTAGTTGTAATGTGTTTAGTTCTCGTTGTCTAAGTGGTCCTGGTTACAGTAGTCACACTGTAGTTGTAATGTGTTTAGTTCTCGTTGTCTAAGTGGCCCTGGTTACAGTAGTCACACTGTAGTTGTAATGTGTTTAGTTCTCGTTGTCTAAGTGGTCCTGGTTACAGTAGTCACACTGTAGTTGTAATGTGTTTAGTTCTCGTTGTCTAAGTGGTCCTGGTTACAGTAGTCACACTGTAGTTGTAATGTGTTTAGTTCTCGTTGTCTAAGTGGCCCTGGTTACAGTAGTCACACTGTAGTTGTAATGTGTTTAGTTCTCGTTGTCTAAGTGGCCCTGGTTACAGTAGTCACACTGTAGTTGTAATGTGTTTAGTTCTAGTTGTCTAAGTGGTCCTGGTTACAGTAGTCACATTGTAGTTGTAATGTGTTTAGTTCTCGTTGTCTAAGTGGCCCGCGTTACAGAATTCGCACTTTAAAAACAATTTGACATTATGTACCCTGTTCAAGCTGACGCCAGATCCACTCAAGGAGGACTGGGTTCCTCCTATAACAGAGCCCAGGCTCTCTCGGTCATCTGACTCAGACGATTGTTGGAGGTAGACATCATACAAGGCTTCTAGCTCATTTGGACGATTCACTTGAGCGCCTGAAGAACATGCGTTGCAATTGGTTAGTAAGAAGGAAAAGACAAGATCTGATTGGACAGTAGATGAAAGCCATTTGAGTGCTCTGATGCTCTTCTTACAATCGACTGCTTATGACTCGACATTATACAGCAAGTTCTAACGACCTTTGCATTTTCGTGCTATAAAAACTCAATCTCTTGTCAGTTGCTCCAGCAGACAACTTGTCCCCGGCTTTGCAGAACGGCCGGAAAATGCGGCGAGAGACGAAATACCGATATAAACGATTTCCTTGTCCAAGCCCATTTCCCCTTCGTTTAAGGGGTGTTCACATAACAGGAGGGTGGGTCATAGATAGCCCGGGTCTACAAGCAAAATGATTCAGGTAGGGTTACCCTGCTGCCCACATCAACTAAACACGGCCGCCAAAATCATTTAAGCATAGAAAACAAAATGGCGGACACTAGTAGATTTTTGGCGTCTAGGAACGGACACATTTATTTTCTTTTAGTCTGTCTGTTTTCACTTTTCTTTGATCCGACAACGTTTAACGAAATATAGTTGTATATGTGTGCGTTGTTTTCTGGTCTGTTATCTGTTTGGTGGGCAGTTTCTAATCAGACTTTTCCTGTTTTTCGATCCTGAAAACGCAAGGGAAAACTATTCTTCAAGTCATAAAACGAGCGATTAAGGGCTGTTTACATGATTGTATTCTGCATTCTATTTAGATGTGAAGTAGTACGTTGTCATAATATCCCCACCCCACCCCTCCCTCAGACAATGTTGGGATATTGGGTAATTGAACAGGCGACTTTACTTTTTATAGATCAACATTCGGAATTGGGGGGAGAGGGATAAAAACTCACAAAAAACTCACAAATTCTCTAAAAAAAATACTAAGTGTCCCAACAGTTTTGACCACGATTGTAGGGTCAACCTACCTGAGGGGTAGGATCATCCTAGCACTAGGGCTATGTTTTGCCCTTGTAAATGGTCCACTAGGGATAACTCGCCTACCTGAGACAACTCTATTCTAGAGTCAAATTTCATATTGCAAGTTGATGGAGTTGTCTAGCAATTAGTATGTGACAACAGCATTCTAGAACACTAGACAGCAGCAATAAAGGGCACAACAGAAAGAAGGATCAACGTTAAACGATCAAAATCCGACAATGGCTTCAGCGGACAATGGAGCCATTCGCTCCTCGCTTTCCGAGAGACATTAGAAGCTCTGGTAACCAGGGTACAGCAGCCATTAATATTCGTCTTAAAGTTTTGACCCCAAACACAAATGAATTCACCAGACTTTCAATGTCGTTTTCCGGGACAACCATTACAACAGGAAACTAAACCAGCTGTATTGTGGCTCAACTTACCATTGATAACTTCTCGCTGTATTCTGATGATCTCATCACATAACCTCTGTCTTGACTTGTATTTACTCACTTCCAAGTCTTTATACCGAAACAAGTTTTCTCGCAGAAGCGACTGGCTTTGCAGCTCTGCGTTAGTGATTTCCAGTTCGTGTACTTTACAGATCAACCCCAGGATCTCTCTGTTCTCCTCACTGCTTATTTTCTTTGGCAAAAGTTCTTCTAATCTCTCGACTTCTTTGCGTGTTTGTAGCAGCTTGTTCTGGAGGTCGGCTTTTAACTCTGAAACCTTCTTTTCTTCCGCAATTAAATTATTGATTTCCTCACGAGCAAATATAAGTTCTTCAGGCTCCACAAGAGAGTCAGCATCTTCTGCATTCAATCGCTCATCTTTTTTCCCTTTCTCCGTGTCTAGGTCTTTGCTTTCAACGTCTTCAAGACTAGCAGCTTTTGACAATGTTACCTTCTTTGCCTCCAGGCTGTCGCCGTCATCGTTCCACACGACTTTACTGTTCTTGTCGAAGTTCGAGGAGTCGACAGAGGATTCTGAGCTGGTAGTTCGTCCACTTTGCAGTGTTTTACGCTCGGTCTTTTCCTTTATTAAGAACGCCTTTCCTGCAGCGCTTCTCACTTTTTCTTGATCCCACCTTCAGGGAACACCAAAATAATTTTATACTCTTATAAAATCAATTTAACGTGCTATGTTGATAACTATACATCCCTAAAATACAGACGAGTTTGAACTACCAGCAGCTTGAATCTGGACCATAAGTGGTGTAACTATTATTCTGTATAAATTAAAATGAAACGTGCTCCGAATGACGGGAATCGCTCAGTAGACTTCAACCCTAACCATTAGGGTTCACTGGAAAACAGAAGAGAAATATACATCTCCCACATGTGTTAGACGGAGCTGCGAGTGACTAATATATATTCCAACGGACGTAGAAGTGGTAACAAAGAACTTGGGGAATATCGATTGAATAATGTGGAATCAGATGAGGTAATCGATAATATCGATTTGTTAACACCGTACGGAGTGAGTGAGCGAGTGACATGGTTTCCCCCATACCAATAACTCGTGGATTGCTATTGCAATATCCACGAGTTAAAAAAGAAGAAAGAGAAAAAGAGACGAGCCTCGAAGTGTGATAAAATTCTCAGCTCTATGCTTGATTAGTGCCCAGTCCTTTAGCGGCCAAAGGCAGGTATCTGTTGAGCAATTCCTGTCCAAAGCAACTCCATACAACGAAGGCATTCTCTATCTGATAAAAGTTGTTCCTAGATGCCAAAGCCTGATACTATTAATAGAAAAAAACGGCTCTACCTCGGTGTAAAAACCTCAGACTGCATCCCCCGGGGGACTATATGGGGAGGCTCCGCCCCGAGGTCCAAACCCTTACCTTTTATATACCATTTTTGACAGAAAAGGTAACCTTCCATATACCTTACCAGTATATACCTTTTACTACACTTTTCACTTGAGTAACCCCTTAAAATACTTGGATGAATCAGCCGTTAGATGCGGCTGTTCGAGATATTTTGAAAGGCCCTTTTAACTACCTAAATGACGGTTTGCCCAACTCTTTTCTTTACTTAACTCGTGAAATCCCTACCCTTTTATATATCTCCAGCCTGATAAGGTACCCCTTTCGGGCGGAGCCTCCCCGTATAGTTCATTATAGGGATTACCCCCCCCCCCCCCCGGGACTGCGTCACAAAACTCCCTTTGTTAACTATGAATAATTTGGGACTTAGAATATTTCCCGAGCACCCGAAAAGGCACTTATTTTACAAGGAATTGGGGAGCCTCTACTTGAAAAAAAAATTCACTGCACTCAGTGTAGGAATCGAACCCAAGAAGATAAGATTTATAGAACGACTGACATAACCCTACCCTAACCGCTAGACCACGAGTGAATTCGCTTGGTGGCAATCATTTTTTTCACGTATTTATATCCACTAATGATGAGTAGGTGCATAAATGATAGTATTATAGTATTCAATACACTATAATTGTAATACGACAACTCACCGAGCGCGCGAGGGCATGGTCTCTAGGGAATGGTTTTTACACCGAGGTAAACCCCAAAAAACGGTTCTTCCCTTCTCCTCTCCAGTCCCGCTTTCCTTTTCTACCACAGGGATCCCACGTACCAGTGTAAACTCTACAGTATTGTAGGTCATTACTTACTCACCAATAACCAGCATGTAGCGATTAGTGTCCAATGCAATCTGCATAGGTCATTACTTACTCGTCAATAACCAGCATGTAGCGATTAGTGTCCAATGCAATCTGCATAGGTCATTACTTACTCGTCAATAACCAGCATGTAGCGATTAGTGTCCAATGCAATCTGCATGGCTGTGTCCTCGAGGTCCATCAAGTTATGCCTGAATTAAAATCGTACTTTAATATATTCTCTGTGCCTTTTACATACAAAACTGACGACATCTTAAATGTCAATTGAATTGAACCTTCAAGTCAGTTTCTTAAAACAAATCTACAATTCATTAAATAACCCCCTGAGACAAATACCATGTGAATGTCCTGATATGCCTTTCAAACGTTTGTGATAGAGGATGGCAAAGATTAAAGTGGATTACAATTTAAGCTTATTCTAGAAACTTGATTTTGGTTACAATGAACCGACTTCTAGTTGCTCTAAATTTCTCTTAAAAGTAGTATTTTTCATCCACTCGAATCTTTGCCATCCTTCATCAAAATATTCTCAAAGTTTCAACAGTACACCTGGAAAGTATACTCTTCTAATCAGAATAGTTATTTTTCCATTTCGTCATGAGAAAGTTTATCATTTGGGGGTTGACAACTTGTCCCTTTTAAGTACTCAACGCCTTTCACTAATTTCTAACTGACAACAGAAATTAAACACACTATAAAAGAGCATTCCTAGTTCACCTTATTTCCATCTGTTCACGAAATGTGCTGACCAGTTCATTGCGTAGTTTGTTCATCTCTCCGTGGTCTTTGTCTTTTTGTTTAGAATTTTCTGTTGATAAAACCACTAATTAGAGAAAATTTTGCAGTTATTATCATCAATTCTTATTTGAACAGAGAAACCTTGCACACATATGGGATGGTTAGATTCAAAGCAAATATGCAAAAATAACTAACAAACTGTGTATAGACATAGTTTTGCATCTCACATCAATCAAGAATTGAGGGAAGAGACTTTATCTGTTTTTAATTAACAACCACCATTCTAACATTGACTCCATACATGTACAACACCATGACATAGCCCCTTTAACTGTTTGTAGCCAATTAACAGCCACCAATCTAACATTGACTCCATACATCATCATCATCATCATCATATTTTCTATCGAGAACTCAGTTCTCTTGAGGCGCTTGACTGCAAAGATACACGTTTAGAAAACATGATCCATCAGTTGCTTAAATTCTTTCTTATTCATCATCGTCTTTCGTAATTGACTCTCGTCAATGTACATGTACAACACCATGACATAGCCCCTTTAACTGTTTGTAGCCAATTAACAGCCACCATTCTAACATTGAGTCCATACATGTACAACACCATAACATAGCCCCTTTAACTGTTTGTAGCCAATTAACAGCCACCAATCTAACATTGACTCCATACATGTACAACACCATGACATAGCCCCTTAACTGTTTGTAGCCAATTAACAGCCACCATTCTAACATTGAGTCCATACATGTGCAACACCATGACATAGCCCCTTTAACTGTTTGTAGACAATTAACCAATCGAACATTGATGAGTATTGAGTATTGCACATGTAGGGACATGTGCAATTAGGCAATACTTAAAAACAGTTGCTAATAAGCCGAGTCTTTTTCATTGGCATACTTGACAACACTACAAAATTCAAATGCAGGATACAACATGGAAGTTGAAGACAATTTTCTTTCACTTATCTTTGCAACCCAAAAAAGTGCCGTTTTAATCACTCACTTTCAACTCTGGCCCTGGTGGGTTCTTGACTAACATCCTGTTCAGCAATCTTTGTCTTCAGACGAAATATTTCCTTTCTTAAGTCAGCGATGATGTTAGTGTACTGAGCAATGTGGTAGGACACACTGAACTGATTTCGTTTCACCTGTAAGCATACAAATACTGAATAGTATCCTAAGAACTGTTATTAGTACAAAAAACGTTCCATTTTGATGACTTTGATATGGCTGTTAGGCCTGCAGGGATTCCTTTTATCCCAAGAAGGGCCTAAGAACAGTAGGAATCCATGATCATGTTTATACTATATGATTTGCTATGCATGTATGAACACTATTTATACAATAAACAGGGCGAAAGGCACACTTTGATTGGTTGATAGCTATGATCTATTAGAGTACAAATGCACACCTGACGTCACAAGGCCATGTGTGCGCTCTATTTTGTTGTTAAAGTTCTCTAATTATTGTATAAAACAAATAGCCCGAGTAAACGCCGAGCGGGCATCTTGTTAGTGTATAAAAGAAAGAAATGTCATTTTGCCGTGAGACTTTTCTCAATTTCATCATTAATTTTATTGAAGAATACTAGCCCTACACATTTACTTCATTGTTTCTAAGATGGCAAATCTGTTTTGCAACACCTTCCTTATTATTTTATTTATAATATACTAATATTATCCTCTATATATAGTTTAAGACTAACTATTATTATTGTTTATACATAGCTTAATACTGATTATTAGTAGATTATTGGTAGATCAGTGTATGTGTGTGCTTTGTATTGTGTGTATGTGTCCCGATCTAAACATTTAAATATACTCTTGTAAACTCGCTACGTGGCATTGTTAGCCCTCTAAGGTTATTTTGGGTTGCCAGTACCCCTAATCCTTTTATCATACCATTTCAATCTATACATCAACTTTGTTAATTTTTGGGGTAAAAATAAAATATAGGTTGTTCTTCTTATAGATGAAAATATGATGTCAAAATGTGAAGATAACATCACTCGACTGCATCTCGTGGTGCAAGTCTTTGGTCTCTTCACGTTGTGACGTCATCTGTGCATCTAAAAGAGGGCAGACGCACTGCAAAATGACCTGTATTTGTTAAATAGTATATAAGCTCACCTTAGTCTTGATATTCTTGGCTCTGTCTGCATACAGTAAAGTGTTCCTACTCTCCTCAAACCCTCTGCTTGCAGGGCTAACATGTGCGATCATCACTGTACGGCAGTTCCCTCCAAGAGAGTCCTGCAAGAAAAGTGTTAACTTCTCAGTTAAAGGGGCTACGTCACTATGATTTTTCAGATTTTCAGTTAAATAATTATCCAGAACTTTCTGATTTACAAAAGTGTCTTTTTCTTAAAATAAAACACAGACGTCTTAGTCATATGGCGGAATATGTTTTGTGATGTCTGCGCCGAGGAATGTTGTGTGGGACACAAAGGAATTTGGTCTCACACGGCAACAAACACTGCTTTGTACATCATACATATCTGACTTTATGATTTTGGCTATGATTTATCAGCGCCTTGATCAAAATATGTTCTCCCTAGTTTCTCCAAGACTCTAAACACTTTCCAAAATAATAAAGTCAGATATCAATACATATGTACAGAGCAGTACTGTTCTTTACCTTGTGAGACAATTATTATTCCGGATTATTCAGTGAATAAAAACAGGGGCGGATTTAGGGGGGAGGGGACCGCGGCCACCCCTCTTGTTGGCATGCTCCCGCATGACACAAAGTTTGGGTTACGCCTCACTTTTACCACCACCTGTTTCTTTACAGCCACCTCTTTCTGCATTTCCTGGATCCACCCATGAAAAAGTACCATATCTGGAAAAAACAGTCTAGTCTAGCGTGACAGTCTAGTCTAGACACAGAAGCCGGTTGCCATTTTATTCCATATATGGTCATTTTTATTTGCTGAATAATCCTAGTGCTGTTGCCAATACACTGTCGGTGAAGAGAGGATTTCTACGTGTTTTTAAAGCATGTTAGGTTAGCAAGGGATTGTAGTCAAACGTACAGATGTACAGTGCATTGTCTCCCTACAAATAAAACCAAGCCAATGATACTAACCTTTAGAAGTCTGGTCAATTTACTGTCTCTGTAGTTGATATAATGCCCACGGTTTTCGCCTAGGTAAAAGTAAAATAAGGATGTATTGGTGTTATCTTTAGATGACATTACATAGACATTAGAGTTCTCGAGAGTTGAATCCATAAATTTGCTCTCACAAACTGAGGATTAAGTTTTACAAACTTACTCAAAGCATTGATGCAGTTTCCCAGTGCAAGTAGTGAGCGGTTGATGTGCGCTCCCTCTATCATCCTCTTTCCTCGATTCTGTGGAGTTCATTTTCAGAATACATGGTTTCCAAAGACCAGGTCCACTCATATTAGAGGAAATCTATAGATCCTTTGCATGTGACGTCATCAAAATTCTAAAATCTAAACTATGAGATATACGAAGCTGTTCTTTTAATATGATTTAGATATCGGTATTCTCAGTATTCTTCGAAAAATTTACGTCGATACGGTGATTTGTTTTTGAGTTACAGTACTTTGAATTTTGTGACAGCCCAGGTCAGCGTGTTTCCTAAATGTCAAGGAAATCCATATATTTTGGCCAATTTCAAATTTTAGACTTGCTAAACCTTTTAAAGTGATATCTAAAGTGTTTTGAAGTGAATGCTAATCATATTAATGGGGAAAACAGCTCTATTTGTAGAGTACGTTTTTGGCCGCCATCTTGGTGTACTAAAGCTGGACACCAACATGGCCGCCGTATACTAATTACGCTAAATTGTTCGAATATTATTTGGCCGACAGCTCGGTTACGAAGTACTCTATTGCTCCAAAATTTCAGCCATTTCTATATTTTTACCTGCTCTATACACAGCATTAAAAATATTTTAATAATATAAGTTTTTTCTTGACGTAATTTTTTGTGTGACGTCAATGCAAACGATCAATACATTTAAATAATTTTGGATTCTGATTTCCCAATGAACTGTGTTAAGAAGCTTCAGCTGTAGGGCACTTGTCCCTTTTAAGCTGAGAAGCTGTACCAACCTTGGTTTGAGCAGCTCTCTCCGACCCAGCCAGGTCAATCATAAACAGCTTGCCAACTCTAACTTCTTGCATAATGTTCTTTACACGACTCTCCTGCTTGACCATCACCTGTAACACATATTTGAACATTTATCGAGCTATACATTTTTTTGTTAACAATAGATAAATGTAAAGTTGAAGCCAGTGGCTTATTTACCAGCCAGAAGGTCCGTTATGGAGAATAACTTTGCCAGAGGTCTTCCAAACGGTCCAATGTTGTTTTCAAGACTTCTGGCAAAGTTTTCTCCATACAGACCGACTATAGCCTGAGAAGACAGCCGCAATTTCTGCTTGGTCCCGGAATCTCATCGCGAAAATGGCGATGTCTCTTTCGTGGAGTGATAAGAGTCAGCTGTCTTCTCAGGCTAACCGACTAAGGCCGGTACGTTTTTATGTTGCCCTTATACATGTATATCAATTCAATTTATTGTACTTACTTTCGTTAATTCAGTCACGTCCTCACATATTAAGAAGCAATACATTTGTCAGCCTTGAGCGTGCAAACTTTGTTTCACTCAAATCACTGACAAATTTCTGCAGTTTTCCCTTTTTTGAAAGGCTTTCAATAGTGTGTTCAATTCTAGGTTATGTTTCCGTATTATTTTAAAAATCACATGAATTCTTTGATTTTGAAAAACAAGATAGAGGCAATTATTAGGAATGCCAAATATTATTTAACAAATCACTGTATTTAACATATCACTGGTTCTGAAGTAACGAAGTTTTGGAACCAGGGCAATTACTAGTGATTTGTTAATGAATATTTGGCATTCCAATGCCCATATCTCGGCCGCTATTCATTGTATACACCTCATTTTTTGTGTGTAAAGTTATTTAATGTTGTTCTTTCTGAATATGTGGTCAAATGTTGTTGAAAAGGGAAAATGTCTTATTTGATGTTATCACTTTAGTACTCTATTGCGAGGTCATGTATGATCTGTGTAGCAGCTGTCTGAGATCTCTCCTCATATCAACAAGTAATTTTCTTCTAAAAGTCAAATCAATAGTTACAATTTGAAAAAGTTACCCAAGACAGCAGGCCAGGGTTCAAAACACACAAATTTGCATGTCTCGATAACAGTTCAATTCCTGTGTTTACACTTCATCGGACTTTAATATGTGCATGCCTGTTTCCGAAGAACAACAGGTTTTTTTTTGCTGGGAATCCTAAGAAAATGTCGGGAATTGGTAGATTCAGGGAATTTAATGGGAAATTATTGATATATCGGGTCAAACTGAAAATAAATTGGGACAACTTTTGAGAAAACATGCCATGCATGCATGCAGCAGCTCAAACAGGCTTCACGCAAGATAGCCCCAAAGCTACATAATAGATTCATCAATACACATCACACCTTGACATTTGTTACCCAGTACTATATTTTTCCTGCCAAAGAGCGATTTACTGTAGGTTTTCTTCTAATACGTACATTTCCTTAACTGAACGGCAGTATTCACTACCTATTAGGTATACTTGTCTAGTTCTAAGATATATGTTGACTAAAAATCTATACAAAACAATAATACGTATATAAGAAATCCTACTAGATAAGCTAAGACATAATTATATTGACTATAAATCTAGATCTGTATTTAACATTTATTTAATGTATATATATTATAATAGAAATCCTACTAGATGAACTAATCAAATAACAGCTCCCACAGCACGATCAATAAAGTATAAAAAAACATCATTACCCTTATGCACATTTCTTGGATAAGGACGTTAAATTGTAGGTCCCTCGTTGACTCACAGACTGTCACGAGTTACTGACATAAACGGTACGGTTGCTTTACCTTTACCATTAGAATGGTTTCCGATTGAGTGTAAACCAAATAATAATAATTATAATTATTTGGTTTACACTTAAATTATTATTATTATACTTATACTATTTATACAAAGTAACTACAAGCCAATCACAAGAGCAAGTAAAAACACAATGAGCCAATCACAGGAGCAAGTAAAGACACAATGAGCCAATCACAGGAGCAAGTAAAGACACAATGAGCCAATCACAGGAGCAAGTAAAGACACAATGAGCCAATCACAGGAGCAAGTAAAGACACAATGAGCCAATCACAGGAGCAAGTAAAGACACAATGAGCCAATCACGAGCTGAAGTAATTAACTCACGATTGGTTTTACTTGAACCAATCACAAGGAAAAGTCAATGCAAACTTCAATCACTTATGACTCTCTCTAAAACAAAAAATAAACAAAAATTGATTGCATGATTGCACTTGGTTTAATTTAGAACTTTATTGGCTGATAATTACAAAACATTTTTTTCACAGTCAATAGAAAAGCTAATTAAGCGAATTCAAAACCAAAGCAATCGCTTATTACTTAGACAATCAATCGAAAACCACTCTATACAATGTAAGTATACATGTAGTCCTTTTTTCAAAGTCACACGACTTTTGGTTGCTGTGGGCCAAATACAGTGAAGAGAGGACAAAGTTTTCAATATGGTGGAGCCACTTTCAATCGGACGTACGAATATTAAAATTATTATTGAGTACGCAGCCATGAAAGAAAAGTAGATGTCTGTATTTGTTTTATTTCAATAGCTTTATCAGCAGTAACAGACACTCAGAGTAGGTGGTTGTATGACAATGAGTAGCCACTGGAACTCCAGCAGTAGCCAGCTTCTAATTCATGTAATGCCTGTATAAGTACCAGTATTTGCTTTATTTCAATAGCTTTAACAGCAGTAACAGACAGAGTAGGTGGCTGTATGAGAATGAGTAGGCACTGGAACTCCAGCAGTAGCCAGCTTCTAATTCATGTAACGCCTGTATAAGTACATGTACTAGTATTTGGTTTATTTCAACAGCTTTAACAGCAGTAACGGACAGAGTAGGTGGCTGAATGAGTAGGCACTGGAACTCCAGCAGTTAGGCCAGTGAGCTTCTAATTCATGTAACGCCTGTATAAGTACCAGTATTTGCTTTATTTCAATAGCTTTATCAGCATTAACAGACAGAGTAGGTGGCTGTATGACAATGAGTAACCACTGGAACTCCAGCAGTAGTCAGCTTCTAATTCATGAAACACCTGTATAAGTACCAGTATTTGCTTTATTTCAATAGCTTTATCAGCAGTAACAGACAGAGTAGGTGGCTGTATGACAATGAGTAACCACTGGAACTCTGCCAGTAGCCAGCTTGTAATGAACCCCCTGGACAATTAGTCTAAATTATTTTATAACAAAATACTATATATATTAATGGCATGGCTTAATACACGAAATGTTTAATACCTGGAGAATAGCATGTGATCTGGATGATGTCTTGTTAGCAGCTGTAGGTTCCGATGTTCTTAGTTTGTTGCCCATACGCAGCATGTCCATAACCTACCATACAGAAAGCACATTATACTACTGCAGCTATTGATCAAGGTACTTGGTTGAAAATTGTTTTTACCTTTCAATCAATCTCCAAAGATTCACATGACAAAGATACAGTAGTCTGTATGGAAAGCACAGGGTACCACTGGGACAAGACCAGACAAAGACAAGAGAAATGGGAAATGGAAACTTCCCCTCCACTCCCCTCCCTTCCCTTCACTTCCCCTCCCTTCCCCTCCCAATGCATTGTCATGTACTCAACACTGATTGGCCCAAGTAACTGTAAGTTGGAATGCTGTTGCAATGTGGTTGGAGTTGCACAGTATACATAACTGATTGCTTTTCACCTTGACATATATCTGAAAATTTGAATGTATTTTTTTTCTTGTAGACCACACGTACGTGCAGATCACAGTATGTCCTACCTCACTAGTGGTTCTGGCCTTGACTTCTGATATCCCAGTCACATTTACACCTTTGGCATCTTCTCTGAGCTCCAGAATACCAGATGTTGGATTCAACAGATCCCTTATCATCTCATTGTAGAGCTGTGTTTTTTTTATATAAAAAGTTAGGCTCACACTATGCACTTCATAATATGCGAATATGTAACTTTACTAACTAAAGGTTCACAAGTAATTGTATCCATGACTGAAGAACAGAAGATCTCAACAAGCTGGAAAATAATTATGGTCAGAAAAATTGCAAGCTATATGTACAATTTAGGGTGTGTAGGGCCTTGATAGTTTCACTTCCTTATCTAAGCAGATCAACAAAAAATTGTGCCAACCAGGTAATTGTGCACCCTTATTTAGAGGGGATTTCATATGAGTTTGATAAAAAAATGACATGTCCGAAGCCTTACTGTACATGTAACTTACTGTACCGTAACTCTGTAATTTGATTGGATCAGGACAAAAACAATAGGGAAACCATTTAAGCATCACGGCATGTCATACAGTAACCATGCCATAAGTCATTGCCACTGTAACCTGCATGCCCACTCATAGGAAATCTGCTCTAGACACAACTACTGAACATAATAATAATAATAATGATAATTTGTTTATTTGCACCTCTCACTTGAGTGACAGTAAAATTACTGAATCACAGGCAGTTGTAAAGATAATTATAAAAAATAAAATACAATGATTACACAGTCAATAAATAGATATCTGATGTAATAATAGTAATGCAATTTTTTTTATCAAGGGTCCAAATATTTACAGTAACTGTGACGAATTTCCAAAAACGATCTGTTTTAGTGGCCATGGGGTATTGCCGCCTGCCTGATCTAAGCGAGTAATTGGAAGTAACCACTGTTATGAATTAGAGCGTATATAGGGTTGCCCGGCTTGATTTTACTAATAAACTTCTTGCATGCTGCCACTCTTGCTTACCTCAAGGTATGACATGGTGACTTTATAGACCATGTCCTCTTTAACCTTATTCATCTCATAGAAAAGATGGTTGAGAGTCAGTCCCATGATGCCAATTTCCTTGTCAGTTCCCAGCATTGTGTAAGTCTTCCCTGCACCTAGGTGGTTCAAGTAGCCATAATAATGATTCAGATCTTACAATCTGTTGACTTTTATGACCTACATGTACCTGTACAATTTACACATAGTTTATGTAAGATTTATTACCTTAGTAATAAACAAGTACAAATAACTTTATTTCTAGAGGTAACAGATAAAGCTGCAGTTATTTAGCTTTTTTCCTGACTGATTCCTAATTTGAGTCTATGATCTTGAATGTCCTCATCTGAGAAAGGCAAAAGTCTAACCTCAATATTAATCTTCTCCTTACTAGTTACTTACTTCAATACCTAGATATCAGATCAGGGCTTATGAATATAAGTGCTAAATCTGGAATTGTAATCTGTACACTTTAACCTCAGGTTTGGGATTGAACCCTGGTACACAACACTTACCCTTGCTTAAAACAACCAGACCCAACTGGTGCCTTTCTACCCTGGGGGAGGAGGGGGGGGGGGGGGGGTATTCCCACATTTAAGCTGTATGGGTATACACGACCCCAAAGGGTATGGTTTTCAAGCTGTTTTAGTGTTATAAATTTCAATGGTCTTTTTAGTCTGGAATACAGGGTATGATTTTGACATCGAAATATGACACAACACATGTTCAATGATTTCTCTTAATTTCTCTTGTTGTTTTGACATTCATCTTCAAAATAAATTGAGAAAGAGAACAAATCCTGTCGAAAAATATCATTGGATAATGCAGCTTTAAGTGGTGCATGAAATTTGGGGGGCTAGGTCTGAAAAAGGGTACTAAGGAAAATCATGTTTTGGTCTGAAATAAATTAGGGTCAGGGTTTTGAGATCGCAGTAGCAATTCATTATTCATACCTGTGGCTCCATATGCAAATACAGTAGCATTGTACCCTGTGACGACATTCTCTATTAAGGGTTTAGTTGTCTTAGCAAACACATCCATCTATCAAGAGAAACATTATAACCCTTAAAAACTTTATTTAAACATAATTATGATAGTAAAAAATATACAAAACTATATTATTATAATTATAGTAACACGACTTGTATAAGATTACAGATAGCAACATGGAATGTGTGATTCATATGATAAAATAAGTATTAAATGCTAGTAAAATGGTAAAGTGCTACTTCAATCAAATTACACTTTTCCTAAATAATTACCATTTAAAATCATAAGTCAAAATTTCTATGAGAAGTCTGATAATTTTAGCCATAATTTATGTCCACCAAATTAAAGTTACTCGGTTTAGAATTGGATGACGTATGTTATCCAAGCAACCCAACAAAATAGACATGGCTACAAAAGAATCCAGAAGAAATGGGTAATTTCTATATACTGTAGGAACGTATATCTAGAGAGCTGTTACTCAAAGTTGTCCTGGCTTATAAAATGCCTCCTAGTTGCTGTGTTGCAAACATGTCGTGTTACTAGCTGTTGCTTTATATATTAGATGTCACAAAAGACTGCTAAACAAAGGGTCACTTAGATGTATTTGTAATCCAAGTTAAATGGCGATGATCAGTCTGAGCTTGAACTTATATAAATGGATAAAATAAACAGACTTCCCATAGGAATTTAGGATTTGAAATTGTAAGTATTTAGTACTTTTACTTTACAAATCTGAAGAAAACGGAAGAAGTGTAAATAATTTGATTGCTGTCAGTAGCATTTTAAGGGGTTGGATAATACTGTCGCGGGTTTAACACATTTTTAAGGGGAACCTCCACTGAAGAACAATGTTTGCTCTCAAATGTTCTCTATGGATGCCTGAATCTATTGCTGTGTTTGTCTACTGTAAATTAACTAGATGTCATACTCTGACATTTGAATTCCCAATTTGTGGCTCCCCAATTTATTTATTTATTTATTTATAAGCAATATTTCTTCAGGGATGTCCAATTCAGCGTAGCTGGTTTAAATGGACCCTGAAAATAATAGCCACCCAATGTAGCCACCTTACAGTTACTATGGTTGAAATATTTATTAATTTACTTACAAGTCAGAGTCACTCCAGTGTAGGTGTTGATGATTTATATAAATTAAATTAGTTACAATGTAACTATTTGGTTGAAATCACATAAATTAGTGAAATTAAACTGCAAGGCTTAAATGGTCACATCAAATCAAGGGGCTGAATGTATATATTTATGTGAACTACAGTAAAATAAAACCATTGATTCCTACAAATGTACAATTAGTCAAACTGCAAGTCAATCACATCTCCCGCGGATCCAAAGACTGGTGGCACATGACATTTCAATTTAGGTGACATCAACCAAATTAGTACTAAATTTAGCCAGGTTTAAATGGCACATTGACAACACGGACTTCTATATATGTAGGAGCATCTTTATATCTACATTTATTTTTTTAGGTCTTAACCTTATTAACAGTTTTAAATACCAGCTATATGATCAGGTCTCAGTATCTTATTAGTATAAGATTTATTGTCCTCACTGAGCAGTTCAGGAATGAACTTGTTATACAAAGTAGCACCTACTCACTGATTAGCTGGAGTGTTGGTATGACTGTGAGTATCAAAGTTTAGAACATTATGCTGTAACATCTAATATATTATACCTAATTAAAACTGTTGTTGTTCTTAATTTATTAATGTGCCAGGGCTATTCTTTGTCTGATGCTTCAGCATAATTTTAGTAGTCAGCAATAGTTACAGTACCAGCCGAAAATTTGTCAGCAACTACACCATTTTGCATGTATAGTACAATAATATGTACATGCATGCATGTACTTACACTCATTTGAGTGTTATGAATGCAATGATGTACTAAACATGTGTATTACACTCAAATGTATGTAGTTTTTCTTTGTTATGCAGTTAGTCCGAATTCAAGTTTGAGTGAAGTTCATTTATATGTACTGAAACCGACCATAAATATATAGCACTGCAATGGCAAACTCATGGATGCAAAGTGTATTTTAATGTGTTCTCAAGGGTAAACATGTTGAAATGTTCAGGTTTTTAAAACTTTATTTAAAGAGGGTAACACCCAAAAGCAATTAGCTTACAAACTTGTGGCCCTCAACTACTAATTTAAATATGAAATATAACTTTACATATATAACTAGCAAATATGATAAAAACTACATGTATGCATAAGAACTTCAATTTACATTAAAAACAACTAAAACCAGAACAACAATTACTATTAATAATTAATAACATGTAATTTTCTAGCTAAATCGATCCAATCTACATGTAGGTATTGAACAAGTACATAAAAAATATACAAACTAGAGACTGCGAGAATAAGATAATAGCAAGTGAGGTACAACATTTTAAGTTTATAGAAAAATATGATAATTGCTGTTGTGATAGCCTGTGTAGCCTGTAAAACCATATGACTGATGACATCATCATCATGACATCACCACTAAGTGAATCATAGGCATCTAATACCATGTCTGTCAAAGTGTGAGCCACCTGCCATGAGAAATGAGGGAGATTCGGGTGTGTACTTAAAATCATGTGATCGATGATGTCATATATAGATACGACATCACCACTAAGTGATTTATGGGGACCCAATATACCATGTCTGTCAAAGTATGAGCCACCTGGCATTAGAAGTGAGGGAGATATGAGCATGTACTTAAAACTTGTGAACACCTTTCCCTTCAACCTTCCTTTCCATATGGTATGGCAATCAGTAAAAAGTCTTCCTCACCAATCTTAATGAGCACACACATCTCCCACATGGATAACACAGCTGCTAGCATATAAATATGTTTGCAGTAACTTAACAGTAAGTAAACAAGAAGGGAACTGGGATGAGGACTCCAACAGCAATAATTTATTAATGTTCCACATCAATATTCAATTATTAATTAAATCAAACATTGATTACTTAAATTATTATCAATTTGCATTCCAAGCATTCCATTCTGCTAACATCTTAGTGAGTGAGTGAGTGAGCAAGTGAGCAGGTAACATGATTTCCCCACCATCCTGATAACTCGTTTTGGTGCTTGCACCCATCCACAAGTTCAAAACGAATAGCTGTCTTCTTTATTCAACAGCGTTGTTTGTATCACTTCAACATAAACTTCTCAAGATCTGGCTTGCTAAATCATACACAGCAAAAGATTGTTATGACCACATCACATGAAGAGTTGTCCTCAACTGCGTTTGTTTGTAGATTCGAGAAAGTACTATTTTCATGTCACATTTCAAGCCACCACTTCTGATCTGTCTGTACTGTTTATTATTGGACGATTAAGTGTTTTACTGATAAATAAATCACTCATAGAACTCATACGAAACTACATCCAGGTATTGAGTGGCATATTTTCCATATCCTCACTAGTGAAAATATCAATGACATCATGTTTGCTGCCTTTTGAACTACAAAGATGGAGGCTGGTTTGTGAAAATCACAGAGGAAGACGTAAACAGCTTAAATGAGCTACATGCATTACAATGCATGAATATTCTGAGCACAGAAAGCCAAATATGATCTAAAACTCTCTAAAGATTTTCTCAACTGCAACGAAGAGACAAGAAAACCTGATGAAACTCCCCAGAACAGCTTAGAAAGATCACAAAGAAGTTTGTACTAACAGTAACTAAAATAAGTAGATAAAAGTTTTTAGAGCAGTTTAATTATCCATAAAATTATAATAAAAAGAAAATTACATGGTGGTTTGAAGATATGAAGTTTTCCTATCGAGTCCAAAACATTTCACTTGTTCGCTGCTCTCACTCATAATTTTTTTCGACTCTCGAGGATAATATCCTCTACATGTATGTATATATGCTATACCTGAGTTGAATTAGGTCCAAAGGCATGGTCAAAGTAGTACTGCTTCTCTCTTGACCTGTTAACTCTCAAAATATCATCCTGGTCATCATTAGGATCCTGAAGCACCACCAACTGTAACAATGGAAACAAAGTAATTACCTGATTATTATTTATTTATTTACAATACTTTAATCACATGCAAAAATAATATATACAAAAATATTAATAAGTATGTAGCGGGGTGGTGCACAACAGAGCTAGCTCCACACTTAAAAATAATAAATAATGGGTACTAAGTAACTGACAATATAGAATTTATAACAGGGCTTCTGACAGGTTGCACGGTTGCGGATCCGCACAATTTGGTGAAACCCGCACAATCCCTAAAAATCTGCAAAATCCCACACAATTTGTTGAAAATTTTAATTAAAACAGGCATTCCTCTTGTTTACTGTGATTTTTGGAAACATTTAAGGCCATTTTCACCCCATTTACCTTCCAAAACACGTCGAGAAATCCCTTGTTTTGTTCGAATGGCTCGAGCAGATGTAAAAAACAACAAGGCGTTCCATTCATGGCTTGCGCCGGCCTGGGCTCTAGTTTGTAAAAAAAAAAAAGCAAGGCATTCAATCCGTTTGGGCTCATACTTTTCTCACCAAAATTGTTTGTGATTTTATGAATTTGCCTAACACAAAAGGAAGTTCAAACTAGCTAGAGCTCATTGGCGACAACAAAACTTTATCCTGAAAAAGAAAAGCGTGAAAAATCGCAAGATGACTTGCACGTGGGTATGTAATGCTTGAATAATCACGACGGCGATTACCATACCGATGGCTTGATATGATTGTACATCTTTTTTATGAATTGCCATCTGAAAAGAACGTTCATTGTTTTCTTAAAATAAGACTGGTTTACTTATTAGTTAATTATTGTATACTATGCATGTGTATGTAAATCATTTGTCTGAACAGGGAGGTGGGAGACGCAACTGCATAAATAACAATAATAATTAAGCGATTTTCGCGCTTCTATGATCGTTTCGCTCTCAAGCGGAGTGTAAACAAAACTATCACATTTGAGGTCTGTTTTTGGGTCGATTTTGCGAGTTTGAAAGAAATCAATCAAAGGAATACCTTCTCTGATATCTGTTCCTTCAAATTAAAGCGATCTGGGCATTTTGGGGTCAATTTTCTGTGAGAAATGTGTACCGAAACGATAAGAGTGAAAGTATTCAGACTCGAGAGCTTTTCTTTACCCTCTGCTTGAACGTCAGAACAAACTAGCTTTTAAATAAAGGAGAATGGTTTTTTTTTAGCCTGTTGAAATTTCTTAAAATATTGTGCAATCCCGCACAATTTCCCACACAATCGACGTTTTCCCCCGCACAATGTACCTCCAAAATCCCGCACAAATTTGATTTTTTCCCTGCAACCTGTCAGAAGCCCAGTTATAACTGCAGTCAAACCTCCAAATTTAAAAACAGCTAGAACACCCGCCATTAGGAACACATGAAGGCATCCACTTAAAGGAGCTACATATGTAATAAATGTTACAGGTCAAATTTATTTTAACCTAAAAGTTACCAGTATTTATTTTACCCTTCAGTTGGTTATTTTTGCAACATTATTTTTTTGCAACCTACACATGTAGGTTATTTTTTTACAACCTAGGTTATTTCTTGGATTCACTTTTATTGTTTACCTTAAATTCTTAATTGTAGTCACTGTGCACACCAGATGAGGAGGACAGAAGCCCCCATTAGTTGGAACTGACCATCCGCCAGTGCTTGCCAGAAAATATTTTTTCACTTGTAGTGCATGTCCAATGGGATACTGGGTTTGTGTCACCAATTTTGTGCACAGTTTTAGTGAAATACCAAGCTATTATAAGGTTTTTACTGCACATAAGGAAATTTGGACTAGACTGTGGGGGACTGGGTACTAGTAGCATCGTTATATAATTATAGTAAATGAGTATGGTGCTTCACATTGATCACTCAGTGGCACAGTGGTTAAGCCTCTGACCTACAGATCTGATGGTTCCCGGTTCAAGTAGCAGCAAGGACAGTAACTGTTAACTGTAGATAAATATGGTAATTGCCGGTAGTATAGTTGCATGATTATACATGTATGGGTAGAATCAGAAACATATTAAAGGAGTTGAAATATGTAGCAGTGGCCCCATACTCCAGATTATTCAGCAAATAAAAAGTACAATATTTGGAAAATACAGTCTAGTCCAGTGTGACAGTCTAGTCTAGACATAGAAGCCAGCTGCCATTTTATTCCATATATATGGTACTTTTTATTCACTGAATAATCCAGAGCATGGCACTAAAGAGAAGTATGGGAGTTACACATTTCAACTCCCTTATATATTTCTGGTACAATGTACAAAATTAATGTAGCACTGTTAGGAGATACATGTAGGGAGAGGGGTAAGCCAGGGGCATACATTGTACATTTAATACTATATAGCAAGAATCCTGGTTGATTTTCCTAACTACTAAATGTTGAAGAAATAGATTTGCAATATAAGTGCACTTTTGACTAAAATTCAACCAACTTAAGTAATGGTCCAGATAAGAACTGTAGTAGAATCCATTGTTCTGCAGCAACGAGCCTCCCCCACATACGATTTTGCTTGAATATGCCTTAAGTGCTTTAGGAGGTACCGGGTATTTACAGTCCAAACTACATCTCGAAAATAAAGTATTTTTTATGCTAATTGACTCTTTTTTTCTGTGAAAACACAGACAAGCCACCATCCAGCCAATCGGATATAGATAAAACAAAGGATTTTTCAATTGCAAATTTGAGAACTTTCCCCACACACGATATTCTTCGAAATTAAACCATAGTTAGTTTGATCAAAAATAAATTCAAACCACCCAAAAATATCAAATAAAAATAAAAATAAATAAAAATAAATAAAAAATAAATAAAAATGTATTATTTCGATGGGTTTCTATTGAATTTATAAGTATCAACCAATGAAATTACGAGAAAGAATAATAGAAAATTAACACCTTTTAACATTCCTTGCCATAGACACTACAGTTCTTAGCCTGAATTTCAGCTGTCTCCTCTGGTTCGTTCCTCCCGAGAGAGATGTCTGAATCCAATAGCCGATAATGCCATCCAGTGACGTCACTACCAGAAAACCTGGTAGTGATCTTTGATTGGTTCATATTCTATAATTTCGCATAATTATCATAAGTAACTCATCCGAGAAGATGACAGGATTCACTTTGGACTCGTGATGGTTGATTGTTGAGTTTCAGTGGAGTGATTGTCTTTGGCAAAGACCTTGAATTCGTAAGGAAATCATCTGGAAATGGATTGAAAGTGTCCTGCACAATAACCGGCCGACTGTCCTGTAAACATGTACATTTTATCGCATCGCGTCCGCAGGGTTGTTGATAATCAATTATTTTTTCACACTCGCAGTGGTAAAGAATGTTGCTACTCTCTTCAAGGAACTGTTCTTTCCTGTAAGAGTCTTCGTATTTCTTCGAAAATTCTCCATTATCCTTTCATTATTTTTCTACTTTTCTGTTGCATCATTTACATAGGTAATATCTCGTAGCTGTGTCGATTCGAACGGCAGATCGCGAGATATATATATATATATATACATGTAGGTAAGGCTTTTATTTTGGCCGGCATAATCTCAAATAATTTCTCAAGGTGAGCAATGGCGAACTCTTACTACCGCCGTGACAGTTTCATTTGCATAAATTAAATTGTTAATCTGCCTTGATGTCACTGGACGGCATTATCGGCTATTGGATTCAGACATCTCTCTCTCAGGAGGAATGAACCAGAGGAGACGGCTGAAATTCAGGCTATATACAGTTCTTATCTGGACCATTTATCCTTAAATAGAATTTACATTATTTTATCTATTTACCATCAAGTAAATTATGCATGCCATTTTTTAGACATATTTTGTCTCGAAAGTTAATCTAATGTAAACAAAAAGGCAGATTAATATTATTATTATTTCAGACAGTTAACTTATTGTGCAGCAAATTTTCATAAAAGTATCACAACAAGTTAAAGAAAAATATAAATACTAAAAATTAATAAGAAAATAAACAACTTTATTTAGGTGTCTAGTCTTCTAGCTGATCCTAGAAAGGGGTAGAATTCCTCAGTCGAATTGGAATTTACAAGTAGGTTGGTTTTTGAGGAGGGAGAAAACCAAACCCAGAGACAAATCCTCAGCATAAGGGCACGATGCCAACAAACTCACCTATATTGGCACAGTGATTGGAATCAATCTCCCGAGTCACAGAGATGACAGGCAAGTGATATTAAATATGTCACCTTCGCTCAAGATTCCAGGTTTGTTAAATACTAAATTTCAATATAATTAAAGTAACATGGTTCATACGAACTTCGTAACTTTTTCTTCAAGGACTTTCCAAGGCCTTATCAAGAACAATCCACACTTTTCAAGAACTTGTTTTCTACAGGTTCACACATTAATGACCTAAAAATTCTACAAATAATTCAGTACAGTGCTCTAACGATGTTTTGGAGACAACATTGAGTCTGTTTTACTTTCTTCTCAAACTTCCAAGGAGGTTTAAAAAAATTCAAGGAGTTTTCAAGGATAAAACCTAATCTGCCAAAATGCAAGGACTTTTCAAGGCCTGTACAAACCATGAGTAATATTTTCCCATTCTCATTAGTATCTTGATTCACTTATCAAAAACAATTTCTAATTTTGCACACCTTTCTGAAAGCTTTATTTTAGCTAGACAGCACAGGATGAGTATGATGTAGTAGGCTGCAATAGCTACTGTGCCAAAGAGGCTTCACTTATATTGTTTCACAGTGTTCAGTGAACATAATATTTACCAACTGAAAGCTGTTTAGCTCTTTTAAATGATATAATGTTTGTACCACAAACAGATGTAACTTACTTGATGGTGGTGCAAGTTAAAACAATTGGTGATGTGCGATCAATCCAAAGAGATTCAAATAACAAAGACATGGCCACCATGTTGGATGAACTTACAAGAAAGCTAACAAGGAATATTTTGTTAAAGGGAACCAAGATGGTGACAATAACGTCACATGCACCCCAGCAATTGTGTATTTCTAATAATATTTTTGGTAGACATGGATATAGCTGCATCAATCTTGGATTAACATAAAAAACCACGGTATGAATAATTCAAAAAGTCTTCAGGTAGATCTAAACAGTCTTCAACAATAAAATTACTGTGTTCAGAGAAAGCTTGATAACTTCAATGGGTAGTTCATCTTGTGAAGTCATTCTCATTAATAGTCCTAAGCATTATTTTGATGTATTGCAAGAATAACTGGGATTGTATGAATGCATCAATTACGATTTTGCTTTCTATGGATTATTTACAGCATAGATTCAGCATGATGATCACAAACTATGCCATCCTAAATTTAAACCTGTTTTTGATAACACTGAAGAAACTACATTAATTAATAGTATTAGCTACATTGTAGCTATCATTCATGTTTGAAGTTGTAAGTTTCAAAAATGGCCATTATTTTGTGACATACATGTGGTGGGTATGATAATGGCTTCTTTAAATTTCTTGTATACAGAAATAATATCATAGGGTTCAAAATTATAGCTCTGACTTGTAAAAGAAGAAGTACATATTTGTAAACTTATATTATTGTAAGGGAGCGGTCATTAATTACTGGGGGGGGGGGAGGGCCGGTAAAATATCTAAAACGAGCTGGGACCCAAAAATGTTGGCCCTCCCCAAAACATCAGCCCCAAAAATCTTGGCCCTCCCCAAAACATCAGCCCAAAAAATTATGACCCTCCCTTGAGATAGCTCCTTCCAATCGGTCAATTTGTTCCATCATAGGAATAGGGTTGAGGTCTCGAACGTTGCCCATTAGCAGCCTCCAGCACGTGCTGATTGCTGGTTAAGGGACATTTCCAAGGTGGAGCTGAATGGTCGATTGAAGTAGCCTAAAAATATTGTAAAAGTTTCATTGTTGAAACAGGCGGGCAAAAATTTGTGACCCTTCCCTTAAAGCGTGGGCCCAAAAAAATTTGGCCCTCCCCAAATCGAAGCCAAAAACATCTTAGCCCTCCCCCTAAATTTACCGGCCCTCCCCACCAGTAATTAATGACCGCTCCCTAAGCTGCAATAAATAGTTTAGGCAATTTATAAGGCTAGAGTCGACATGTACAAGTGCAAGGTTGTTTGTGGTAGACCAGACTTGTTCGTTTTGCTAATTGAAATACCCACATAAGTACCCTATAAGGCTATAATTATATCTGCTCTATATATCGCCATGACTTCCCCGCTTCAACAAAAAAATCAGGAACTGAGCAGGGAATTCATCGAACTGTGAAGCAACATGTACCAATTGCAATGGCGCAGAGTATATGACTGCTACATGTATCGGAACCGACAGATTTTGTTCACTTTCTATCTCAAAAAGACACCACAAGAATCGAAGCTACGAATCCGAAGCTACCTTTGGCATTTTGGATATTGATTTTCATTTTCAATGTAGGCAGTTCGACCACGAGGGAATAAAAACATCCAAATTAAGGCATTATTATCCGTAAGTTAAATGACAAATCGCTACGAAACATTCTCACCAAAACTCAAAAGAAAAAAAAAAACCTACTGTCTCGTTCTCACAAAACTTGCAGATAAACTTGGAGCAAACAACCGAACAAATAATTCATTAACTTTACTCTTTAGTCTTTATTTATCGTGCAATTATTTTAAACTTACGTTTTCGTCCAGAGCGTGGATTATTTCCAAACAGCCCATTCCTTCCAGCTCAACTGCGTTTATAGGCCTAACACGGAGAGCAACCTAGGAACAAATTGGTTGGACAGAAGTTTGGCATAACTAACCATAAGTTTACGAGAACTGTTTACGAAGGAGAACAGCTCCCTAGCTATAATTTGTTATTGAACGTGATCTTCATTGTTTTGGCATGCATCGACGTACTTACCACCAAATTTTGAGTCTGGATTGGCTCCTTGTCCGGCATTTCAGAGCAATGGAATACTCAACAGTTTCTTGAATAAAGCTTCAACAACAACTACCTCAAGTATGTTGTCGAATACATGTGTGTCATATGTGTCAACAGAACCCGAGAGCGGGAAGGACCCACAGACGCAGTGGACGACCCTCCTCCACGTTTGTCCCACACGCAATTCTCACACATGATTTTTGTTATTCGCGCCATAACTCATAAGGCAATAGCACCGTTATTTCATTACGTTCGAGTAATGACCTACATCGTGCCCACTCCAAGAATAGCAAAAGCGTAAGACCGTAATTACATCCTTCCTTGTTGCCTTGATCCTTTGCCTGGAGTGCGTTATTTGCTTATTTGGCTTTGCTGACTTCCTTCGAATGTTCGTCACGCGCACGCGCCTTGAGCTTCAAATCAATCTGCTGTTGTCATGACAACACCATAACATTTACTTCACCATTATTAGACCCTGGGGGGCCCCACATATCGTATTGACCACAACTCTCAGAATATTGCTCTACCAGAGAGAATTACGCGGAAATAGTTATTTTAGTTCTCAAAATTTTATTATTTATGATTTTATAAATATATACTTAGCTTTAAGATGAAACGGAGGCTCGGAGAGCCATATAAAGCGAAATTCGACAAATTCACTAGAACTTTCTTCATGTCTGTTTTTGAATTGAATCACATCGACTGATTAGATTTTCGCCTTTGTTTCCTTACTACGTAAGATAAAAACGCCAAAACAAGTGGCAATTAAAAGGAAAATAGGTTCAAAGTCAAACATAATCTGGACTTCTGGTATCATATATAAACAGAACTTTCGCGGCCCGTTACGACCGGCTAATAAGGCCCTTCCACGATTTTTTTGAACTTTTGATATATACGTATAACGGCAAAACCGTCGATACTGCTGAAAAGAGCACGTCGAAGTTAGTCAAAATCCCAAATTTGAGACTTGAAACTCGGAACATTTTCCATACGTTGTATGGAAATTTCGACTGGGGGGCACAAACTTCTGAAAAATATCCAGAAATTTTCTGATTTTGCGGGCCTGTATCTTTGCTTCTATTCAAGATATAAGTCTCAAATTTGGGATTTTGACTAACTTCGAGGTGTTCTCTTCAGCAGTATCGACGGTTTTGCTGTTATACGTATATATCAAAAGTTTTAAAAAAAAGCGTTGAAGGGTCTATTCATCGGGGTCTCTGAGTAAAAGTGAGTTGGCCCAGGATCAGTAAGATCAGATAATAATGAGCGAGCTGAAGACCCAACCCAGTATTGAAAGGATATGTTTAGTATTCAAAGGAATATTTTATTGATGAACAGTTTCAACACGAGTAGTCTCAAGCCGCGGGTTATTCTTCGTTGCCTTGTATTTTCATTAGCGGCTTCAAAATATTTAGTGAAACCGGCGCTCAAATATTAAATACGTACTTTTTAACTTCGTTTCAAACGGTGCCGCTGGCACCTCGCAGATAAACTGAAAATATGCAGTAAAATGATCTCCCGCTTGCTTCGTAGAAGGATTCAATCTACCGTGAAATTCAGAATGAACTGAAACTTGGCATGAAGCCGGTGAGAGATTGAAGCACATGTCAGTGGCCCAAATTAACTAAAAATCTAGCTAGGCTCAGTGGAGAGAATCTCGGCCCATTTTCAATACTTCAAAAGACAAAGAAGAGAAGGCAAGCAAGCTTTATTTTGTGAATTCTTGATTTTTCCCCCCGCCTTATTTCGTTACCTGCCACCTTACAGCGCTAAACCATTCAGCTTATAGCGCTTCGCCTCTGCTCAGACACTAACTGACATTACCCTGACACGCGCTAAAGAACTCATAACATATCTCAACAAGAGAGGATACAACCTAAACTACCTTAGCCGCAGACATTTCCAGAGAAACCGCATTCAATAACAGAAACACTAGCATCACCAAAACCACTGACCAAGTTACTTTCATTATCGTACATACCGCCAACCCTGCCTTACGTCATTTACATTTACCAGGTACAACCTACCCCTCAAATTTGAGTATTATTGGTTGGGGGTCAGCGATGGCACGTTACATAACATGTAAATAAATAAATAAAAATGAGTAGATAAATGAAGCGGACGTGACATGTAATAGCGCAAAGTACATAGTTAGGCAACAGCTTTATGCTGTACAGTAGCTAGTCTATTTGTAACGGTCTCTTGCGAATTTTTTTCGGATTTTCCAAAAAGATCAAAGCCGCCGTTTCCCTGCTCCGATTTTGGGCAAGCTAGCCAAATGTTATATTTTAGCCAATTAAGGTGCCGGACGTTATTTAGCGGTGGTGGTGGGGGGCAAAAAATTGTGACCCTGCGGCTCTGGTCTAAAAAAGTAATTACCCCCCTCCCCTTGGATAAGCCCCCAAATATTTAACCCCTCCCCATAAATGGGAGCATTTTCCATCTTTCCTTCCACTTTAGACTTTCTCAAAGTCCCCCGCCCGTTTTTTTCATGCGATTTGGGTTGACGCTGGACCACTCGCTCGCCTAAACGCTTGCTTCACTGGTAAACGCTCGCTTCGCTCGCCTGAAAAAAATTGTGGTCGACTTGTGGCAAGTCTACTCCCACTTCTGCAATGCGTCTAGGTCTTCTTGAAGCTGCTTGCAGTGATCTAGCCTGCTTGCAGTGATCTAACCTGCTTGCAGTGATCTAGCCTGCTTGCAGTGATCTAGCCTGCTTGCAGTGATCTAGCCTGCTTGCAGTGATCTAGCCTGCTTGCAGTGATCTAGCCTGCTTGCAGTGATCTAGCCTGCTTGCAGTGATCTAGCCTGCTTACAGGCGGTGGAGGGGAAGCGGCCGCCATATTGGCCGAGCGTTATTGAGACCTGGGATCGAATGATCGAATGACACCCTTTCCCCTCCATTTGTCATTCGATCCCAGGTCTCAATCACGCTCGACCAATATGGCGGCCGCTTCGACTGATGCTCCGTTTGCTGCGCGAAAAAAACACCCTCCACCGCCTGCAAGCAGGCTGGTTAGGTAAATGAGGGTATCATTAGCGAATAGGTCATTTATGTAAACCTCACATCCCATTTATCAGCCGTAAACATTTTCATATTCTTCACACAACTGACAGGGGCAGAGAAGTATTCACTGATCGATCTGCCCAGTATGGACACGACGACTACGGATGCGCACCAATAAAGGACTGGAACGAGACACTCATGTTGGAGCCAGTCCACGATGGTATGAAGTCAGCGTGTTTTTCGTAGTCACCACACCAGAGTACGTTAGTCAAATTCACCACTCTTTTGCATACCTGCCAACTCTCCCGCATTAGGCGGGAGTCTCAAGATTTTGAGCCCGATCTCCGGTCTCCCGCATAGAGTCTCAAATCTTCCGGTTTTTAGCCATTTTATGGATTTCTTTAAATAATCTTTCTACCAAAAAGCTCGAAACTAATTTTCCAAGAGCTTTCGGAAAGTCTTCGGAACACAATCGGGGTATCTTCGGAAAAATTCGGAAATCATTACGTCATAACAAAGCCTCAACCAACATTCTCCAGATTTTAGAACTTCGGGAGTTGGCAGGTATGCTTTTGGATATTTCAATAGCTAACCTAAACTACACAATAAATTGCTTTCTGTTCGAGATTAGAGCGTTTCTGGGCATAGCTTATGTGGGAATTTTTGGTCAATTCAGTCGGCAAAGCGATGGCTTCTCGACAAAATAGTGAAATTTTCGCGCCATTCGTTGCGTACTAGTACTCGGCCCAGTACTCTCGCCGACCGCTAGGCACGTCCAGCCGTAGACTTTCTCAAAGTCCTTCTTAGCCCCCTGCACGAAGGACTTTTCCCATTTGCAGCGCGCCAAATTTACCGGTTGATTTTTCAACCGGAGGCGTGGCTAATGACGTACTAAGATTTGCCCAATCATAAAGCGTCAATTCTTCAGGCATTTATGTTGACGTGTCAAGTCAGTCGACCGTGGATGTGGTAGTACATTTTGATTGTACTCAGAAAGAGGTTGTCAAAGGCGCGAAATGTAAGCTCCGCCCCTGAAACGTGTTTTCGCGCCAAAACATAATCCCCCGATTCAATTTCCTGCAAGTGAAACAAGTCGAACTCGCCTCTCGCTTCGATTCTCGCGCTCGATTTTTGACTCAGTAATCGCTTTCCCAGTGACTCAGCGAGTTCGACTTGGAGCAAGTCTAGTCCAGCCGTTGTCGTAGTCCGCAGTCGTCGTATGCCTACCGCCGTCCATCTAACCTTAGCTCTAGACTTACTAGTAAACGCTAAACTGCACAATCCAGAGTCGGTCCTTTCTTTCATTGTTAAAAATAACTACTGTTTATTTCGTGTCAATAAAACCTTGCTCTCTGTCTTTGTCAGGGTTTAAGCTTTCAAACAATCTATTCAAGTCTACGTGCCGGTACGTCAAAAAATATGATCAATTTCGAGGAGTGACTTAGTTAAGTAGGGGAACCAAATCCGCGAAGGGAGCCGATCAGATCTGCTAGCAGATATGATCCCCGGGGGTTCGAATACGCTAGCGGTTTGATCCGGGGGGATAATTTCCGCTAGCGGATTTGATCCGGGCGATCAAATCCGTGGGTGTCCTCACACACCTATTACCCAGGTATTAAAGTAATTAATTAAGTAAGTAAGTGGCAATGTATTTAGATTTGCAGCTAATTCATGAATTTGGGACACTAGTCCTACGTAGCCTCTTCCTCAGGCAACTCCTAATTATAATCGAAAAAATCGAGAGAGAAAAGATGTGAAACCGGGCTTCCTGTGGTAAGAGGGGACGAGCAAGGGTCTAATTAAGGATAAAATTGAGGGGGAGGGGGCGGGTAAGAAGGAAAAAGATAGAAGGACATGCCTGTCAAATCCCGAGGTGGTCGGACCGACTCCTGTACCATATAGACTTTGTTTTGTACCCCTCTACCCAAGGGAATTATTGCGCTCATCAATATAAAACAAAAGTATAAACGTGAGCGGGAAATCGAATCGCTTCGCCGCTCGTCGGATCCATCTAAAAAAATATTAAGAGTTGCCTGCGGAGGAGGCTAAGTCCTACGATTTTACATCCTTATCCTATAAGACGTGAAGGTCTAACCGTTTACTGTATTATGTAAAGGTAGCACCTTCTACTCAGTTATTTTAAGACCCTGAGTGTTGGTCCAGCCGGGGTTCAATTGAACCCGCGACCTCCCGCTCGACAGACCGGTGCTTTACCACTTAGCTAATTAACCGGGAGGCGGTTAGGTTAGGTACAAACAAGATGTAGACAAACAAGATGAAAACCTGGCTAACACACGAAACAGTCTTACATAATATACATTCATCATATACATTCATATACATTCACGGCACCAATACTGTTCTACTAAGAACGATCGAGTGCAAACGCTGTTCTAAAGAATACATATATCGGAAAAACGTCACGACAAATAAGAACCCGCTTTGGTGAACACAGACGATCTGTACAAAACCAAAACAGCGCACAAATCACTGCCATTAATTATTAAACGAACATTTTCATCTACCAGGCCAGTAACTGATGAAAGAAAAAAGGGGGAAAGACTGTATTTAATTAAAAAAGTATAAACTTGTAGTTTATTAAATTCTGGACAATATACTTAATTGCTCTATGACGTCAGATAAACATAATTATACGTTATATTTACGTCAAAACTCGTTAATAATTCATGAAGCAAAAACAGAAGAAATGAATGTTTAATGAGTGTTTATAAATGTGATCAGATACGGTCTCATTTACATAAACTTCAACTTCGATTTTCTCCGCCGAAATAGGTCGTATCGACAAAATAACTGAATTGGATGACTCTATACATCGACGTTTTTGAAGCCGTTAAAAAATTCGCAGCAGTGTTTTATCAGATCTACAAGAAAAATAAGAGAGTTTGTATGGGAAAATTGACATATTTGATGCCTGCTAGCATCGTCAATATTGAGCCAAGGTACACCATGCCAAACGTTCCAGACTAGCTAAGTTTGATCTGTTCTTTTGGAAAATAATGCTCACTTTCACTAGTTATTAATTGAATTAGTTTTACTGACTCGGTTCCAGTCCCCCGCTCGTTTCGTTACCGGCTAATTGGATCTATAGAGAAGAGCTAAGAGAGGAGATTGGTTCTCAGCTACGTTATATGTTACACATCAACGCATCCTCGCTCTACAATTACCAATAATCAGTAAATGGCAAACACGCTTGAAATACCGATTATTGGTAATACTACGACAAATCCTAACCCGAACCATAAACCGAACCCTAACCATCGGACGAGTTCGCGGGTAAACGACGGGTTCTCACTCACTAGAGCTAGGGTTCACAGGTAACAAGAAGAGAAGACAAACGAGAGAATAATTTTTTTTTGAGCGCTCCTACTCGGGCTTGAACTCGTAGTCGTTTGCGTGTTGTGCTTGGCAGTGCAGGCGTCACGACCACTACACTAAGCGCGTCTACCGCCGTTCGGATTTGGACAATTGTTTAACTTTATCCTTGACTGGTTTTAAGAATGTCATTGTTTAATTTGTGTTCCAGAATTAGCGATTATTGATAATTGAAGAGCAAAAGCCAATTACTGATTATTGGTAATTCTAGAACGAGGATATGTTGTACACATTGCATGTGGCAAGCAGCCAAAAACCAAAGAAATCTCATGTTATATTTACATCGATGTACCTAGCCTCCTCCGCAGGCATCTCTAGTTAGTAAGAAATAGTAAGCTTGGGAACCCTGTGGCCGAACATGTGGGCGCGCGAGGGACCCTGGGGCGAAAAATCGTTTTCTTCCTTTTCGTTCCCAGTTCCACAGGGTTCCCAAGCTTACTATTTCTTACTAACTAGAGATGCCTGCGGAGGAGGCTGCGATGTACCCTGGTTCCAGAGGCTACAGTGACCGACGTAACCGAGTGGACCTGGGGTCGTGGTAACCAGGGTAACATTGACGTGGCGTCAGCAGAAACTGAATGTACCCCAAATTCGTTTAAGTTTCGTTTACGACCATGCACTTTAATTTGTATCCTTCAGATTTTATGAAATATGTTCATCTCAACTACCCCCATCTCGTATACTGGGTCTATGTCACACCTTTTCAGTTCACAAGCTATGTAGTAGGTTGTTTTAGAACGGTTTCTCGCTATTCTTGGGTTGCAATCATTCCTGAGGGAATAAAATCACAAAAGCGTAGCTGTGATGTTTTGTTCCGCCACTGGTAAAAGTAGCCCAACTTGTGAAAACGCTGTGATACCTATATATATATTGGAGATGTACGCTCCTGATTATGCGGGACTCCTGAACCCTGGCCTTGCATGTTAAACTTTGACTACAGTTAAACACATTACCACATTCTTAAAATTCTTTAATTTTCGCGGTATATTTGAACATTTTTAAACAACCAGTATAGTCAACTGTGGTTTTCGCAACGTTTTTCATTTAAAATCCAATTAAAATCGTAAAATTAAATGTGACGCCAAGATCTTGGACTTGAGATTGATAAAGAGCTTTCTTTTTGTCAGCATGTAGCCAATATCTGTAAGAAGCTGTCACAACGAATTGGTATTTTACGCAAGATCAGGAATAACTTGCCACATAAGCAACGGTTAATGTATTACAATAGTATGATTAAGCCAATTCTGAATTATGTAAGTGTGGTCTGGACCTCCTGTGATAAGGAGAATCTTAACAGGGTCCTACGACTGTAAAAGAGAGCTGCTAGAGTAATTATTAACGCTGATTCATTGTCACCGTCAGTTCCACTATAGGGCTACCTTTCTACGAGGACACTAAAATTATAAGATGTGCAATAGAGAGGTGATCTACCATTATATCATCTTAATGATCTTTTATCATTGAACTCTAATATACATAAGCGAGCAACTAGATACTCTAATTTTTATATGTCCAAAGTATTATAAGAGACAGACGGAAGGTGGAAGCACTTTTGTAGTTTCCACTTGCAAGATATGGAACAGCCACTAAGTACTCGTCAGAATGATTCCTTATCTTCTTTAAGATTTTTTCATGGAAGGGTGTTTTTAACATACAACAGTTTTAAATCATTTTCTTGTGTAATATTTTTCGTTATTCGTTTTTGTTTCAGTTTGTAGCCCTATTTATAATAATTGTATATATATTCGTTAGATTTTAGAATTTGAACGTAATTTCATAGATTAGTTTTTAGATCAATTTTAACGTAGGAGGGCCACAGGTTTCTTAGCTTATGCTATTTAGTGCTAACCCTCGATAAATAAAGAGTTTATTATTATTATCTAACTTCATATTGTCAATCATCCGAGTTAAACAACTATATTCGAAGTTTCCTCTTCTCGGACTAACTTCAGGCCATTAAAGATCCAAGTCATTTGCGTTTTAGATTCTAATAAGACTGAATAGCAAACGATGGGAGAAAAAGTTTCACATCGCAAAATATTTTTTAACAAATTTCGTGTCACGCAATTCCAATAGAATGTACGTTTAACTGTTTAATTCTCGATATAAGGTAATACGACAACAATTTATTGCAACTTGTCTCGCCGCAACCGTGATTAATTGTAGCGCGATGTTGTACGTTTACCTCCCACTCGAACGGGAAGTAAAAGGTGTTTTCTCGCGAAATTATGTATGTCAATTCCTAACCAGTGCAATTTGTTACGTGGCAAGTTGCTCGAGTGGGTGGTAATACGTGTGTCAGGAGGGGTCTTTCCTGAACTTGTACAAGGACTCAAGACAAACTCCAAGGGTTGAGGTTATCACTTGCTTTATTCCTTGTACTGTCGAATGTTGGCCATGAGTTCCGAGTGAGTTGCCTGCGTTGCGGCTCTGGAGTATCAGAGCGCTCCGATACTCCAGAGCCGCAACGCAGGTTAGGCCATGAGTCACCAGGACTCACAAAAACTCTCTCTTCCTGTCATATCGTTACAAGATGTTCTTTTTATTAGTTATACCATGACATGAGGGGTATTAGTGACTCGAGGGGCAATTTAAATCACTAATACCCCGAAATGCCATGGTATAAGTTTGTTATACCATGATCGTCGAGGAACGGAACAAATCTCTGAGAAGTTTAGTTTTCTTTGCCGAAACTAAAGACGTCACAGTTGAGTTGCTTTCGAAAACGTTTTGTTTAATGCTTGACTGAGCGCTATTGATTGAATGACCCTGGCTTCCCTTGGGGACAAGCGTGTTGTTTTTGAGAAGAATAACACTAAAATACAATGTAATTATGCGGTTGACTAAATATTCAAAGAGCATGCACATTTATGGTTTTAAGTATCCCACATGGAAGAAGCGGACTTGAGAAACAAAGAGAACAACGCGCAGATTGAAATAGCTCATCCCACATGGATGACGTTGACGGGTATAATGAAGACAGGTCAGTTTGAATTCAGTATTTTTCACCCGGGAGCGCAGGACTAGTCGTGCCAGAGGGGAGCAGGAGTTGATGCTTTTGACCCTCTCACTTCCAGCCTGCATTCTCTTCTAATTTAGAAGTACAATGCATATTTCTAAATATCCCTCCCATCAGGGAAATTAGTGGTTTAAATGTGCCTCGGAGAACAAAAGAATCCGAGGCTACCATGGTATAACTATATTTATGTCATTTACAAACAATAGTAATTGAGACAATACATGTGTGTATTTACCACAAGCCCAGATGTATAATTTAACATTACTGGTAAGTGGCTATGAAAGAACCTCGTTAAAATGAATAACAACCTGACTTAGAAAAGTCAGAGGTGAATCTAAAGATCAAATGCCATGTATTGAGTACAAAACATACATTTAGTCTTTTCGAGTTTCGCCTGAACCTTTAGGTTGAAGCTCACGTAAGGTCATCTGTTTGGTTATCAAAACCCAACTAAGGATGAGAGATCTAATCTAAAGGTCGACATGTCAATGTGTGTTTCTCTTTTTCTTAATGGGTCCACTATTCAACCAAGAAGAACAATAGGTTACTTTAGTTCAGCTGGACCGCGTAACTTAGCGTTCCAGGTTTACAATCTTAATCTTTAAATCTTATTGAAATGCGACGAAGTTTACGTCGCCAATTAGTCGGCGGAAGTCGACAATGAAACTACTAAGTGATCTTATTTCGTCTTGTCATCTAAAGTAAACAAGTCAAACAAGCATTTCCCTCGTGCACGCGAGTTCAAACTAATTGACTAAATCAGATTTCATTGAAAGTACGTTTCTCGCAACCCTAGTTGCATCTTGTAGATATTTATTAAAAGCGAGAGATTGGTTTCCTGACATGTGCATGCAACGTCGCGCTTCAACTCGTAACGCGAGACAAGTTGCAAGAAATTGTTGCCCGTATTACGTCATCTTTACGTATAAATGAGAAAATGTTGAAAAGCTCGCATGGTTTATGAAACTATACAGTTTAGCTTACATTAATGCCAATTTTGAATGCTGCATGGTTGCAAATAAAGAAAACCTTCGTCAATTTGCGATTTATTTTGATCACTAATTTCTCTCATATCGCCTGTCGGCTGTTCTGCTTTTAAGCTCACTGTGGTCTGGCACAGGTGATCTCTTGGGTCTGGTTATTCCGGTTTAAAATATAATTATAAATTATGGGAGCATCGTAAGAACACGTGATTTCATTGGCTGCTCAGCAGCGTACTTTATTTAACAAATAAAGAAGCCTTAGCCATGTTTTAGACTATCATAAAACACGATGGGTATTTGAGAACATATTAAGAAATGTAAAAGCATAAGCCAAAGGCGCGTGCTTTCGACATTTATCGAGTGTTCTCAAATGACTATATTATAATTTCTTATAAAATGCACTATCGAGAATTTCTTTTCGTGTAAATCCGAGAGGATGTTTCCCCCATGTCCTATAACAAAATACTGCACTTTTAAGGTCTTGAAAGAGGGCGGAGGAACAGAACAGGGAGGAGGGAGAATTGGCAAAATAAAATCAGGGAGGAGGGTGAAATGTCCAGAAAAACTAGGGAGGAAGAATTTAGCATACAGGAAGGAGGGAGAAAATGGGATCTACATACATGCTCTAGAGAGAAATTTAAAACTCACTAGGGAGGAGGGAGAAATGTCGGAAAAAAAAATAGGGAGGAGTGAGATTTCACTACCCGTTCCTTGAAAAGCCAGTTGCTGCTAAAATGCACTCGCGTTCCGCTCGTAGATCCGCAGTTTTTCAAGACCTCAAGCGTGTTATAGAACATGATCAATATCTCTTTACTCATTCAATATCTCTTTACTTAATGCACTTTATGGGAAAAGCTCGCGTGAATTCAAAGAGAAGAGATAATAACGAAGATTTTGATGTATTTTGCAAAAGTGGCTCGTACTTTTGAATTTAAAGTGTAGGTTCATTGGAAATGTTAGCCGACATTTATGGTTTGAGGACTCAGTTAGCACGAGAAGTAGACTGTGTTCCGGCATTCATGTAAGTACAATATGCTAACTCTGTGTCTCATCAAAATTATTCAGTTATAACAGCGTGCAGCCTGAAATACCAGATTGTAGGGTTCGATCAGCAGCGGTTCTTTTACAATAAAGACTTTTGGTTCCTTGTTTTGCGTCGACCCCCACGAGGTCGTAAAATGCACACTTAAAACAATTAAAAAACAGTAAGAACATTGGCAACAGTTGCTATGGTGTTGCAGCACGTCATGTGTTTTGTCAACTTAGCCATCTTTGCCCGGCAAATCATGTACCAAAGAGCTGTATAAGAACTTCCTGGTTGTCCCGGACAACGGCATTGTCAGACCGAAATGGACTTAATAATAATAATAATAATATAAGTAATAACTAGTATACCGAAAAGGTAGTGAATTGCTGCCGCGCAGTTAAGGAAATGAGCCTACCAATTTCCGATATGTTCTTAAGATCAGTCCCAGCACAAAAAAACTGCTGTTTCTCCCCGGTGAAGTTTAAATATTGTATATGCTAATTGTGTTTTTGAACCGGCTGCTTGACTTCATCAAAGGCCAATAGTAGAAAATTATTTGTTGTTCACTATCTTGATAACAGGAGAGATCTTGCTCTTTGGAAACTGATATCTGCCCCAACACTGAGTCCAATCGCCTACACTACTCCATGCGGCAGACTCGTGCTTAGCATGCATGATCATCAAGAGTTACAAAACATCTTTTGTGGGTTAAACTCGCTGTTTTAGTAAACTTCACGTCAAAACACAAGACTAATAAGGAGCACTGAAGGAACTGTAGTCAAAATACAAACGAACACGATCAGAATTAGGCTGAAGTACAGCGTACGACAAAGCACTCACGAATTTGCGTAAATCGCTCTACTCCAGATGCCAAGCTACAAGGAATGCGAAGAACATAAACCCATCAAAAGATAATAATAATAATAATCTTTATTATTCCAATAAACAAGCGTCATGGATAACTGTAATATACAATATATACGATGTAAAAATGTGAAAATAATAATAATATCTCTATAATAATACAAAATATACTACTATACAACATTATAAAGTATTAAAAAGGCAGCGATTCACAAACACCTTCTTAAAACGCTCCGTCCTGACTTGAGGTAAGATATAATGATGGACTCTTTTCCTTAACAACCTAGATCTAACAGGTGGAAGGAGATCTGCTAGTGGGCTAGCACTATTACTAATAATTCTATTCCATATTCTTAAATCAAGTTTCAAGTTTATTAACAAGTATCTATAAATATATATTACTTAACACACCCGCAGATAGCTTAGCTAATCGAGGCGGGTAGTGCTATAATATTTCTTATTTACATGGAAGATATTTTGTGATAACTATACAAATTTTACAATAATTCAACAAATTTACAATACTAATGAACTATGAATAAATAAATAAAAATATATAAATAGGAAGACTCCTCCCTGTTTCAAAACTTGTACAAAAGTTCTATGGATATTTGCCTTAAGGACGGTGCCTACTAATTACAAACAATTTGTTTTCTAAAAATCTATATGGATTGTTTGAATCCCCCAAGGAGCTTTTGAAATCAGAAAAAAAATATGGGGTACCCATACGTTTAAGACAGATAATTATTAAAGGATGAAAACTAATTTTTTATTCGATTAATATTTTGGGTTATCTGGCAAAATATTAGGGCAAAAAACGTTAGACATAGCGTTCTTCACAGATGCCAATCAAACCATTTATCTTACAGTAACACATTTTGCTTTGTAAGCCTCATTAGTGACCATGAACAGACATATATTTTTTGCTGAAATGGACATCAAGTTTCAATTTTATAAAGACAAAAAATATATGTAAACGTTGTTTAGCTTCTATATTATAGATTACAAAAAGAAAAAAATGGGGGTATCCACGCGTTTTAAAAAGTTATGGGGATGGTAGACATCTTCTCGCTAATTTTATTTTCAAAATTTGACATTTTTTACCAAGCCCTCCCTAGTAAGTCTGAAAATTCGACCATCTCCCCACGATATTTGAAGTCTCATCTCTCAAATGTAAACAGCTTAACGTTTTATTTAAAGTGCCTATCACCCTTTTGCAATTTTGATAGCTTATGAACCACCGAAAGGTTTTGAGTACTTCTATGAAGAAAGTTTTGGTTTAAAGTGAATACTTTATGTTCTACGCTTGTTTGAAATCGTGTAAATGTGACCTTTCCTGACCCATGACCGCGTAAGTAAAAGCCTGGGTCGAAACCTGGGTAGACGTCATAACATTAATGCATTATTCTCCATGGCGCCTTTTTATAACAACAACATCGATGCATAGAAAATATACACAGTTTTTGAGTTGTTAGTAAAGAAAAAAGTCATTTTAGTCAACATGTTAAGTATTTATTCAAATGATGGCAAAGCCGAATTAATTATATGACGTCAAGATGACGTCTACCCAGGTTTCCACCCAGGCTTTTACTTACGCGGTCATGGGTCAGGAAAGGTCACATTTACACGATTTCAAACAAGCGTAGAACATAAAGTATTCACTTTAAACCAAAACTTTCTTCACAGAAGTTCATAAGCGATCACAATTGCAAAAGGGTGATAGGCACTTTAAACAATAACAACAACAACAACAACAACAACAATAATAACAATCATAATAACAAGAGGCCCTGCGTGGCCTTAATTCGGGCCACCTAGGAATAGGTGAATACATGTAGTTCATGGAGTTCTAGCATAGTTTTGTGTCATACATGGTTTGTGCTGATCGTGATAATTTAAATATATTAGTATGGACCTTTTTCCGCAGGAATGCAATAACGTGGTTACACTGGACGGCAAAACATACTTCATTTATTTAAAGGCACTCGGTAGTGTTCTTAGAAAAACCTGTTTGTAAATGCTATTTTCCACGTCCAATCGATTGTCGATGTTCCTAAAACAGCGTTTTTGAAGATAGCTTGCCATCCAGCATCCATGGCACATCTTTCCCATGGAGATCACAAGCTCAATTCATTTGTTAACAAAGTATTATACCAGCACATGACTGTTTCCTGCAAAAAGCCTATTACAACTGTTCCCAGTAATTATAATAAATCAACTTCACACAACACTGTCTCTGAATTTAACTTCCTCAAAAATGTTACAATATTAATTTAGTTTTTTTTTTTGTATTTTAGAAGAAGGACCAAGTTTTCAAAATTTCTGGCACTCAGGTATTACATGATTCGGCACTGGTATTACACGATTTGGCACAGGTGTTTAGCATAAATACAGCTGCCCTCAGCCAATCAAATGCGAGAACTCGTTGCATATATATTATTACGGGCAGTTGTCATTCAACGTTCCTACATACAGAAAATATTTTCGCGTGTTGATGAGATAAGAGCAAATTCGTATCACCAAGTGTCCATGCCGAATGTTCTGTTTAATACAAAGTTAGCGATGAAATACCAGCTTTCATCTCTTTCTGAAAAGGCTGGAAATGTTTAAGCCAGTCGTAATTATTTTCACCAATATTATCGTCACGTGTGTAGATATCTTTACATGTGAAGATAATACTTTTTATAAAGAAATATACATTGGTATTTAATCGATAATTATATATTAAAAAGTACTTTTGAATTAAACTATAGGACTCCTGTAAAATGTTGTTATTGTTTTATTGTCGAACACAACTCTGTCAGTAAAACTATATAGCGAAAGTATTTTCTCTTACAACAGTAACATTTAAGCTTTGGTCCAATAAACACATGTTTAAAAATCTGAAGGAAAAAAACGAGAATTAGTACATCTGGAACGGATTGAAAACAAGATGAGTCATAGTACGTAATCTTTATCTGCGAAAAGTTTTCTCTAAAGATTTGCATATTTATAAAGCTGTAGGAAACACTGTATAAGTTATCAGCAAAGAAAGAAGCAGAATTTTATTTAAAGAATGTTACTTGAAAGTTCCTGAAAAATCGACAAGTATATATTTAAATGAGAAAATGAGATCGAGCTCTTCACTGAAATTGAAGTAATTTAACAGACTGGTTAAACTTCTTTTAGAGGCGATACATTTAATTATAAAGGTAAATGAGAACTGCTCCAGATATTTCAATGGGAACAAGGAACAAGACGTGAGGAAAGAAATTGAAGAAGCCGAAGTATCTTCTTGGTCGTCTGCCTTGAGGTATGTCAAGTGTTGAACCCAAATCCTTCGCTGTTTTCAGTTCTTGATCACATTCTTTAGTAAAGGCGTTTCGTTGTTTTGGAAACGTCTCATTAACTTCGGTCTTCTTCGAATCCTTCTGTGATATTTGCAACTCTTTAGCTGATTCTGTTGAGCTGACCGTTTTAGAATGAGGTTCCCGAATTTATGTGGTCTTTTTCTGGTTTAGTACGGTTTGAGTACCAAAAGTTTCTTTGTTCTTCCTGTCAGTTTCTCCCTTCCTCATTCTTATGGCCTTTGGTTCTTTTACTTTCGGCTGAAGCCTGCGTCGTAGTGTTTTGGATATTATTGTCTTTCTAGGCGCGTTCTTTCTCTTCACCGTCTCGTACATAACAAGGAGTCTGTAATCATCATGCATCACAAACCGAATTAGACTCATCGGGACCATTAATACGTTTGGTTTATTACACTATTGTAACGTTAGTTTACCAAATCAGTGAAGAAAATCGGGCAGAAATGGTGCCGTGAAACCCACTAGAGTTTCCGTAATGCATGTACAAATTAACTGGCTTGTACAGAAATAGAGGACTCACCCTATATAGATGCCAGGAAGGATGGCCGCACCAATAATACCAAATACAGCAACGAAACCAAAGAACAACATCGAGGGAATCGCCCACCTCGTCTTAGGTTTGGAAAGACGGTTCTTCAGGTTATAGATATCATAGTCATCCGAAAGAGAATTTGGTACGCCTCTTTTGATAATAATATCCAACTCCTCTATAGACAATCTATTATTTAATGTCAACTTTTCTTTCCCTCTGTATCTCAATAAGGAAATAATATGACTTTCGGAAGGCACATTGTTCAGTTCTTTTCAGCTCGCGTAGTGCGCAAAGTAATGCTATTATAAGGGCTAAACAAAAAAATGAACCGACAAACGTAATGTTATTAGTATTATTATCAAAATACAAGGCCAAATGAATTATGGCTATTTTTTAATCTTCTTAATTACCATTTTCACCGATATCTTTTTTTGCGTACAGACCCTTTGCACGTGACGTCATAGCCGCCATGTTGGTGTACAGTTAACAATAGATTCCTCGTTAGTTTCTTTTGTTCTGTACACCAACATGGCCGCCATGCCCTTTGTCATTTTAATCTCTGGGGATTGAGTGCAAACCATCTATTGCTGTGGATGAGGCTCCGTGACTGCTTCAAACATTTCTAAAAAATTAATACTCGCTGGCGACTCGTTGGCGGGATTTGCACCTGAATGGCGTCCGTAGTAGCGCCAAAATCTGATTGGTCCAATATAATATTTTTGAGAGGGGGGTTGGGCAAATACCAAAAAAAAATCGTGCAGACGTTTGGAAGAGAAACAAATCCTGTACAACAAACCGACGAAAAAAATTGATCGTGCAAATGCCATTGTTACAAAGTATCAAGTCTAGTCTCTTTACGTTAATTTTCTCCTACTTTTGTCACCCTTACAAAAGAACTGGTAACCAACTCACAGCTCTGTTGACCCATTGGCAAAATGGTTGCCAATAAATTGCATAATTCTAATATACCAGCATCACGTGGAAAAGGTTGTTTATTGAACTACATCTCACTAACATTTAGTACTTTAAAATATGCTTTAAAACATATGGGAACACAGAATTGCATTCAACGTGTGAAGGCAGGCAACTACTGCATGCAAGTTGATGGAAGTTAAAAAAAAATCTGCATTTTGATGATTTTTCCCCCTTAATGATTTCTTTTTGCTGTTCCAACTGGGAATTACTTTTGTACCTCATTCCACTGAGTCTTGAGAATTAGAAAAAAACTAATCTTGAGTTCCTGAACTTTTTACTTGGGCCAGGCCTTCACGCCGGGCACAAATGAACGTAAAAAGACCGGGGTTTCTATATTTTAAAAAGTGTTCGGCGTAGATAAATGAATTTTGGTAGGTGTATAAATGAGTGCCAACAAAACATAACCTGATAGGTTAAGCTAATGTAGCCATCATTATGACGTCACAACGACGTCATTTGTCCATTTCTAATAGGTTTCCTATAAATTTTTATTACCTCTAAAAACGTTTTATTATACCTTTTTAAAATCTCTTTTTCATGAGAATGAAGGAATCGAAAACCCGTTCTCGATTGGTAGAGGTAAACAAAAGTTATTCAATTTTAAATTTTGGTAATTTTCCCGCCAAAAATTGGCGGGAAATAAATAACATAAAACCATTTATGAAAATATCGCTTGTTTTAACTTTTAGAGTTCGAAATATTGGTACATCATATTTTGCACAATAATACAAACTCTTTATTGATAACAACGTGTTCTTTTTAGAATTTTGATTTTTTGAGTATAACAGCTTAGAATTGAAGCCTTATTTTTCGTATACGTCATTATGACATCATTAATATATTTGGATGTCCTCAGAAAATAGGCAGTTCAGATTTTGTTGAATTTTATCGACGGAACACCTTTGTCTAACACTCAGAAGTCATAGTATTTCCTTTAGTGATATTTTTACAGTAGGCAGTCTGATTTATGCTTGAAGCCTGACGTCACTGATAATGACGTCATAGAAATAGTGAATCATCCATAACTCTGGATATATTTATCGTAGAGAGTTCAATTTTTTGCTGAATGAATATATTTCATGAAGCCATTTTGATCACATAATCTGTTTGCAACGTGTTTTAAAGGTTATATTTCACCAAAAAGGAGACATCCCTTATGACGTCACAACAACGGCAGAATACATAAACAATTGTCCAAAAAAATGAAGTTTCACTTTGTTACCAATCTGCCAAAATTTCTTCAAATTTAGAGTAGTCGTAAATAAATGGTGTTAATTTTATTTTTTTGTGTGCACTCAACCTCGGCCTTTTTATGGTCTTTTGTGCCCAGCGTGCTTTGGCTGCCCAAGTCAAAGAATCGCAAGTGTTTTTGTTTTGTTTTTTCCCATTATGTTGTGAGTTTGCTCAACACGTGGCAGGCTCAACCAATCAAAATTTGACACCGCTCGGGGCACTGGTGGGTTGCGGGACATCTGTATAATCGATCTAAGATGGGGAAAGCAGTCGGCCGGGAATGAGGAGGTTAAAATTCGTCGAATTAACTTTAAACTGAATGCAAGTCAGTGCAAGTGGGTGGCCAAATGGAATGCATGCAAGTTAAAAACTTGTGTGTTGACTTGCAAATCTGTTTAACCAGGGCTTAAAGTGCCACTACGACGAAAATTTACCATTTCGATTTGCCACTTTTTCAGTGTCTATAGGTCAATCAGTATTAGAAATATCCGAAATAGCAAAAAATATTCCCAAATGGGCATCTTCAACCACAAATTTTAGGAGAGTTTACCAGTAAAATCCTGTCCGCCATTGCTGGAAGCCGTGCCCTTTGTTCAGCTTTAAACAAAGGTTTATTCACCGGAAGTGATGTCATACACTTAACACGACAACCTCGTGGCGCGAAATAGCGTGCATAAAAAAGTAGCCAACCTCGCAAAGATAAATATAACTTTCTTCTTATGTACGTGAAGACGTTTTTAGTAGAAATATGCCTCCAGGCGTTGTGTTCTGCAGGCGAGCGTTAAGTGTATGACATCATTTCCGGTGAATAAACCTTTGTTTAAAGCTGAACAAAGGGCACGGCTTCCAGTAATGGCGGACGTGTAGATTCAATATTCGGAGCTAAAAAAATAAGACTTCCTGTCGTTGTATCGAAAAACAATTTGAACTGGTAATAATATATGAACTCTACTTTATGAATATGCAAAAACATTGATATGTCAAAATTTGATCGTAGGGGCACTTTAACTGTATGCATGTATCTTCACCATTGGTGTTGTTACTACCAGGTACATTGTAAACATTGGTAGCATGACTCAGCAACCTATCCAGTACTCACCATAAAAACATGTTATGGACAGTTATTTCATATTTACATGTCTGTCGCTAAAGTATACTTGATATTTTATATCCATGATTATACCGTTGTGTAATCTACATTGAATACTCAAGAAAAAGAATTATTGCAAGCAAACAGTGTGATAAAAAAAATTCTTACATGTATAGAACTTTTATAAGTTGTCAAAAAATTGTTTTCCAGAAAACAATTGCACAACCCCGCCCCTCCCCCGTCAAAAATATAATGGTCCATCGCTAAATGGATAGGATGATAAAGCAAGAGCCAATGAGACACAGGGCTGCAAATGCATTCGTCGTTTGCAGTCGATACACGCGCGTTTTCATGAGCGGTTTTATATTTGGCGTCTTCCGAACGCTGTATAATACCATTTTCTCTTACGCAAATATGTTGACATTTCCATACTCTGAACACTACAATGAAGTTTTTATACAGCTCATCTTAAAGTGCTTCTAACCCTTCTTGCAATTTTTATAACTATGAACATTTGAAAAGTTTTGAGTACTTCTGCGAAGAAATATTTGGTTTACAGAGAATACTCTATGTTTTACGCTTGTTTGAAATGGTAACAAATTGACCTTTCCTGACCCATGACCGCGTAAGTAAAAGTCTAGGTCGATTCCCGGGGTGAGGTCATCTAATTAATTCGACTTTGCAATAAATACTTAGCATTTTGTCTAAAATGACTTTTTTCTTTACTAACAACTCACAGACTATGTATATTCTCTATATATCTATGTTGTTGTGATAGAAAGGCGCCATGTATGGAGGATAATGCATTAATGAGATGACGTCTACCCGGGAATCGACCCAGGCTTTTACTTACGCGTTCAATGTTGGAGAACATGTTGTAAACAATGTTACGCGCAATGTTGGAGAACATGCTGTAAACAATGTTGCGTGCAATGTTGGAGAACATGTTGTAAACAATGTTGCGTGCAATGTTGGAGAACATGTTGTAAACAATGTTGCGTGCAATGTTGGAGAACATGTTGTAAACAATGTTGCGTGCAATCGGTTGGAGAACATGTTGTAAACAATGTTGCGTGCAATGTTGGAGAACATGTTGTAAACAATGTTGCGTGCAATGTTGGAGAACATGTTGTAAACAATGTTGCGTGCAATGTTGGAGAACATGTTGTAAACAATGTTGCGTGCAATGTTGGAGAACATGTTGTAAACAATGTTGCGTGCAATGTTGGAGAACATGTTGTAAACAATGTTGCGTGCAATGTTGGAGAACATGTTGTAAACAATGTTGCGTGCAATGTTGGAGAACATGTTGTAAACAATGTTGCGTGCAATGTTGGAGAACATGTCGTAAACAATGTTGCGTGCAATGTTGGAGAACATGTCGTAAACAATGTTGCGTGCAATGTTGGAGAACATGTCGTAAACAATGTTGCGTGCAATGTTGGAGAACATGTTGTAAACAATGTTGCGTGCAATGTTGGAGAACATGTTGTAAACAATGTTGCGTGCAATGTTGGAGAACATGTTGTAAACAATGTTGCGTGCAATGTTGGAGAACATGTTGTAAACAATGTTGCGTGCAATGTTGGAGAACATGTTGTAAACAATGTTGCGTGCAATGTTGGAGAACATGTTGTAAACAATGTTGCGTGCAATGTTGGAGAACATGTTGTAAACAATGTTGCGTGCAATGTTGGAGAACATGTTGTAAACAATGTTGCGTGCAATGTTGGAGAACATGTTGTAAACAATGTTGCGTGCAATGTTGGAGAACATGTTGTAAACAATGTTGCGTGCAATGTTGGAGAACATGTTGTAAACAATGTTGCGTGCAATGTTGGAGAACATGCTGTAAACAATGTTGCGTGCAATGTTGCAGGACATGTTGTAAACAATGTTGCGTGCAATGTTGGAGCGTTTGTCTGTACCTTTATTCATTACCTACCATATGATTCGCCCGGCTCAAAAGGTCGTATCTCAGTGTGGAATTTGTCCATCTACTGGATGACGATACTTCATCTTCCAATCTACAGGGTCTTTCCCTTTCTTTTCTTTAGCTGACATATCTTTCATGGGTTGTTTTGTCTTCTTGACACTGAGAACAGGTTTGTCCTTCACAGAAGATTCATCTTCATTCTGGATTTTCTCAGGACTTTTCTTGTTTTCAGGTATCCTTTTCGCGTCAGTTCATGCATCCACTACACTGTCGCTGTAAGCTTTCTTGCGACCACAAGGCGGCTTGCCAGTGTGCCCTTCTTTAACCGGACATGTGTTCTTTTCAACTGGTGAAGCGCCATTCCAGTTCGAAGAATATTGCTGGTTATCTCCAGTTGTTACAAACGGTTGCAATCCGAGGAATGTGACAATAGGCGGTTTCCTTGTCGTTCCATCTCGGGATACAGGATCGTTATATTTTTGTGGACGGTCAGGTTTCATAGTCAAATGGTTGTTTATTGAAGATGTGTTGCTGCGATCTGAACCCTTTACACCATAGTCTTTTCTTTCATCAGGAATATCACTTCTTATCTCAGGTGACTTTTCTTGACTTGCAGTGTTTATATCCATCGCCGATTCTCCAGGACGTCTGTTCTTCTCTAGAATCTGCTCAGCTGGGATACTGACACCGTTAGCAGTCGCACTCTTGTCTTTTTTGTTATGGGCCAGATTTTCTTGCGAGTTATCGACCATCACTTCTTGATCTTCAATGAGGGGTTTTACCATAGGACGTTCAAATACAAATGGATATAGAATAACAGGCAGTAGTAGCCCATGTGTTTCTCCAACGGCGGATTTTCCAAACAGAGATCCATCCGGGAGAGGACTATGGTTTGCCTGGTTTGCCACCCAGTCTGTGATTTGGGAGCTTCTCACTGGTGGCTCGTATTCACTCAACAGTAGAAGCGTTGGATGGTATGGGCCACGGGTTATTTTACTATAGACTGAGCCTTCACGAGAGAAATGAACTGTTTTGGTCAAATAAAACACGAAGACAAAGCAACTGAATGGACAAAATTAGGACAACTACAACACGTTACTTCAATTAGCTGAGTCAATGATATTACTCTATAGGACATTCACATGCCTGATGAGGTAATTCTACGAAAAATTGCACTTAAAAATCTGATATCGCCCTTGACCTTTTCGCGAATCAGCGAGTCAGGCATGTGATTTTCCTTGAATCGTATAGTCCGATGAATTACTTGATCAGTGATGTATTAATTTTTAACAGATCGGTTTTGCTTCCCAGCTGTGTTAGCATACCCGCAAATATATCATTTCATCCAAGAGTTAGCCATTGGCAACCTTTGATCTGATATTTTGCTAAGTTATAAATAGCGCGCGTAGGCTACAGTAGTGATTCCACTCTGAATCACCACTCCTCTCAGACAACCAGCGTCTGATTTCGCAAACGCGCTAGTGTGATTCAGCTGTGACTATGCGATTCTGAAGAAACTCACAATCTCAGTTTTGGTTGCCGATAACATTATCGAGTTTTATTTCATAAGTTTGTAACATACGTACAATTAGCCCATCTCGTTAACCGAATATTATCTACGGTCCAATATACTGGCCCATCCATCACGTGACAGGTGTCAGATTCAGACTCTATCTCAAGTATATAACTTTTATATTCTGTGACGAGACAAGGGAAAATAGTCAGAACAATATAACAACGCTGGTCGAACGCTCATGCATGATCATATATTTTGTTCCTTAACTTACCGATTGCTGTAATTAAGGAAAGAGGTCAAAACAATGGTACTCTGGCGGGACCCAATTTTGATGGAAGGGGGGTTGTACCCGGAACCCACCACCTATTTTGGCAAATTCTAGATTTTCGACCACAAATATCTTCTGGAATAAAATACTTATTGAAGAAGTAACTACATTTCTAGTTTCTACAGGCAGAGAAGAACGTGTCTGCATTAAAATCAGGTATCCCTATTTTACAACGCGAGAAAATCGCCCTCGAAAAAAGGGGTAGGGGTATTACCCGCCACCCACCTCCTCCCCTAACAAAATTGGGTCCCATTCGAAATCCATTGTTTTGACCTCTTCCCAAAAGATGCTGTTTTACCACGTGTTACCTTTTGTGGCGTGTATTGTAAAGAAAACAGCGCCATCAAACCGATTAATATTGCTAAAAGATTCATGTTTCTCAACTTTGAAAGCTTCGACAAAAAGTGACAAGTATCTAGTGACGTCAATTTCTAATTACTCATTGTGATTGTCGACGACAGTGCGCGCGCAATTCAAGTAACATCGCTACCAGAATCCTTTACGCGCCTACTCCACTGTGGCTTTGTACTCGTACTCGTTAGAAATATTTGAAGTCCAGTGTGGTCTTTTCACCCCCTTTTCACTCTCAATATTTTCGAATCAAATTATGTTTTCTTCGAATTGATTAGAGTGAATAGTCTCCTTCGCAGCCAGGTTCGTAGGTTCGTCGGCAAAGAAAACTAGTCTGTTTGTAGATTAACAAAAAAAACATATTTTGGAATTCAAGGTAACAGATGTAAGTCAAAAGTGGCCAATTTCTATAAACGAAAGTTGGATCCAAAATTTTGACATTTAAGGTTCAAGAATTTGGCACTAAAAGCTAGATTATGATTAAATAATACTTAAAAGTTTAACCACCATGCTGTGGTTATTGAATTTTTTTCGGAGCAGCAATAAACAATTTGGACAAAATCTCGCAACGGATAATTGCGTTAATTCGCTGTTTGGACCACAATCCCTTGCGTGGCCAACCAAAATGCACTCATCCCCTCCCCACTGGAGGACATTTTTTGCCGCCTCTGATACTGAAGGGCAAGATCAAGACTATTGCTACGGTGTTGGTTATATGCTTAGCTCCATTTCTATATTACCGATATTCTCGAAACCTCTTGAAAGACACGCATCGTCGTCCAACCTAAAGCACCTAACAGAGAACAAACTGCTGCCTATCGACCCCACCATTCTTGTAAACTGCACTACTAAATATCACGGATAAATGGCTTAAGGCTATGGATAAAGGTCAGCTTGGTGGCACCGTCTTCCTGGACCTCAGCAAGACGTTTGACTTAGTCAGTCATGACATTGTCCTATCAAAGCTAGCCATGCAAGTATCACACTAGCGCACACGCAGTAAAATGGTTCAAATCATATCTATTTTGCCGCTCACACAACTGCTCCGTCTCAGGGTCGCTGTACAGTCCCTTACCTCTTGACGTAGGAGTTCTACAGGCTCTATCTTAGGCCCACTATTCTTCTCCATAAGAAAAAGCCTGGGTCGATTCCTTATCTTACGTCACCTCATTAATGCATTATCGTCCATGCTGCCATTCTATCACATCATCATCGATATATAGAAAATATACAGTCTGCGAGTTTTTAGAAAAGAAAACAGTTATTTTAGACAAAATACTAAATATTTATTCAAGTTATTGCAAAGTCGAATGAATTGGATGACGTAAGATAAGGAATCGACCCAGTCTTTTTCTTACATGGTCATGGGTCAGGAAAGGTAAAATTTTCACCATTTCAAACAAGCATAGAACATAGAGTATTCTCTCGGGGTGAAGCCAAACATTTCTTCGCAGAAGTATTTCTCACAGAAACTCTCGACTAAAAACATTTCATGTAAGTGCTACTCGTCTCTGTAACAATCTCGAACCGTCCTAGTATAGGAATATGAGCTCTCGCAATAATTTTAGAAAGAGCTTACATAATAAACTGCTTCTGAATGAGAATGCTACTTTAGACCATTTTAACACTTCTAGAACCAACTAGCTCATCATCATGAAGTATACATACTGATATTTTGTCTGTCCTGATACCGTTTGATACCATATATTATATACTCCTCCGTTCGTCCAATGTAAATGTCACTACTATATCTAGACCATTAGTCAATAGTTTTCAAAGTCATTACTATTTATTATTATTATCATTCTCTTATTATTTTTCAATCTGATTTTAATTATTCTGTATTTATCTTAGTCATTCTTAGCCTAATTTAATGAGGGCCATTATGTAAACTACCGGGAAACCGGCAATAATGTTTGCCACCCTCTGTAAATGAAGATTCTTCTATTACAGTAGAACCCCCCGAATCTTGAACTCCCAAGGGGAGCGAAAAATAGTTCGAGATAGCGGGGTCGGCGTCAAATTTCCAGAATAGTGTTAATGATTAACTAGTAAAATAAAATGTAATAAAACTGTAGTCAACTGCAATAGTCGATATTACGCTAAATTGTTTGAGACTGTATAATAATAATAATAATAACGTAGCACTTATATAGCGCAATTCTCCAGAAACTGCCCGAATGCGCTTTACAATCTTCATAAGATTAAAACTAATTACAACAATATTTAAAAAAACAATAGTAACAATAATAAATTCATCTAATAGAATATCTTCATAAAATGACCAAACACTAACTATAGTAAACTAATAAAATAAATAAATAACATCAAAATACTTAAGTGATAGTTAATAAAACGCTAATTTAAAATGATGTGTCTTCAGTACACATTTAAACAACTGAACTGACTCGCTTATTCTTAGTTGTGTCGATAGTTCATTCCATAGCTTTGGCGCACAAACGGAAAACGCGCCATAAGACTTGAGACGATGTGCAGGTTGCTGAAGCAGTAGCTTATCAGCTGACCTTAGAGCACGTCGACGAGTATTCATTTTCACGTGCTGCTGTTGTACATGTATGTTGTGCCATTGTTCTAGATGTTACCGTCGTGGTTTCTTAATATTGTTTTGCCAGTTCTATCCCACAATGTAGTTCTCTTCCCTGAGTAGGACCAGTCTGTCCCGAACCAGTTCTTAAAACTGACGCGTTTCATTTGAGAACTGGCCTATCAGGCGCTTTCCATTTACCCTAATTGACTGATCTTAGATTCCCCGCAGTAATGAACTGAACGTTGTGGAGGACAAAGGCACATGTAAGTAGTTTAGTAATTTAAAGTGCGGTCGACTTATTTCAGCAATATTAATTGATTAAGTATTAAATTTGGTGCTATAAATATTATCATCATCACCATTCGTCATCGTCATCGTCATCATCGTCATCGTCATCGTCGTCATCATCATCAATATTATGTGATTGACGGCAGCCGAAACTTTACAGAATAAAAGTCTGGATCGAAGGAGTATGAAAGGCATCAGCTTTTCTTCCAAGTTTTGTTCTCGGAAACAGTTGGATCCACTATGATTAAAATTTGTGATTCTGATTCATTCTTCAAAAGTTCTGTAAGAAATGACTTCAGTTTTGTATCCTCCCCAATACACGTGGGTCTGGAGAGCTTGGAGTCAAGGTTGTAGAAAGCATTGTTAACCTTTCTGACGGCAAACCAGTGGGGTCTCTTTACTGGAAGGCTGAATCCAATGATGTTCATTCTTGAAAGTTTGTTGATAACAAATCCAAAGATGTTCTCGAGCTCTAGAGACTCCACAGTCCTGTGAAATAAAATCAGTACATCTATTGTATATGAAAAAGGTACCAAACATTATGGAAAATCCAGTACCCTGCAAGCAGAGCCTTATTTTCTTTGGTTTATAATCTCCTTCTACTGAGAGCGAAGAAAATAAGACTGCTGTATTCGTGTTTCAATCGCATTGAGCATGCGTTGTCCGTTGCTTGGAAACAATCTCCTTCAGACAGTACATTTGCCACTGACCAATCAAGAGACTGTTCTGACAAAAAAAAGGTTATGTTAATTAAACCTGGTGTCTTCATCCCAGATTCTGGACGATGCCAGAGTCTTTATTTTCTTCGCTCTCAGTAGAAGGAGATTAGAAAACCAAAGAAAATAAGGCTCTGCTTGCAGGGTACGGTAGGGCTGCAGGGGACACAGAGGACAACATTGTAGAGACCAAGCAGCCTGCAGGAGTGGTGTGGCGGCAATAGAAAAAAAAGAAAATTGTTTCCAACCTCATACGTAACTATGAGTATTTGTAGTGTATTTATTTATTAGCTACATTGTATATTAGATTGTGTGTCTTCCTTTTTTTAATTGTATTGTATGTATTATAGTATTGTACCTTCCTTGTCTCAAATTTATTTCACCATATAATACTGATAATCTAAAACTGTAAACAAATGTTTTTGAAACCTAATACATGAAGTATTCCATGCGACCACTTTTTATCTCCTGGTGAACCAGACTAGATAACCCGTGTTTTTTTCTGGTTCAACCAGAAAATCCTGACCCCCCTCCAGTAATGCACTTATCAATATATTGAAGAAGAGATGAACTGGACTCCAGTCAAATCTCCACCCCCTCCCAAGAACATTGAAAGTACCATGTACGTGAAGTAAATTGAGTAAAATCCTGACCCCCTGGGGCCACAAAAACTGGTCAATTACCATCAAGTTGGGATTTCAATTGATAAGTGCATAATGGTTAAGAAATATCACCTGGGGGACTCCTATATTGTAGTGATAGGGGTGATCGGCCGTACCTTTTAGGGGTTATCAAGATTTTTCTTGGCATAATGTTGTCCTTTGAAAAAAGCTAATTATGTGTGACCGATGTATTGCGTGACTAGATTATGTTACCTATGTTATGCGTTGCCATGGGATTAGCACGCGCAAGGGGTCATGGGAGATCGGGAGCCCACGAGGTAGAAGAAGAGAACGGTTGTTGTTGTGATCGCTCGGCGGATAAGATTAAACCGTGTAGAAAGCCTTTCTTTGTGTCTTGTATCCTCCTTCCCCTGGGTCCACAACTGGTGCCGTGACCAGGATGAGTATAAAGAAGGAGAAAGAGGAGAGCTGGATGAAGTTTGATGATCAAAGGCAGCTTTTTGGGCCGGCATTGGAGAGCATTCCGCTCGCCGAAGACAACGCAAAGCTCCGTGAGGAAATAGACAGTCTACGGCGGAGATGTGAGGCTCTCCAGTTCAACAGAGAGAGCAGCCGGGTGCAAACATCGCACCAAATCAAGCAAGTGCAAATATTCTCGGGGAGAGACAGTAAGGTGAGCGTGAACGACTGGGTGAGAGAAGTTGACTACCTGGTTAGAATGTGTCGGTTGGAAACCAACAACAGAGGAGCCCTCGAACTCATCGAGCGGTATGTGGCCGGGCAAGCTGCGAAAGTCTTTAGGAGTGAAGCCGGCAAGGATAAGACCTATAAGGAAGTTTTAAGACGACTACAAGTCATGTTTGGGGGCATCGAGTATCAAGGTAGGGATCCCCTTCAAGTTTTTTATTGTCGCTCCCAGCGAGACGGAGAAACCCCGGCCGAATATGCTATAGAGCTGGCAGAGCTACTGGGAATCGCGGAAAGGGAGGGCAACTTGGGATTTAAGTACCCTAACCGAGAGAAAATGCTGACGGATGTGCTAATAGCGGGTCTAAGGGATGAGAAAGTTGTTATGCGACTCCGGCCATTAACGGCCATGGAACTCTCATACGAGCAGATACAGGATGAGCTATTAAAGCTGGAATATGACACTAAGAGAAAGGGGGTGGTCAAGCAGGGGATAGATAGAGTTATGAGTCAGCCCCAGACCCCAGGAGTTGCAAAGGGAGGTGACACAAGCTTTGAAGACCCCATAATAAAAGCGCTGAGGGAGTTTAAAACAGAGCTGAAAGCAGACCTCAGCAGAATCGAGGCCAAGTGCGAGGCCCAAGCGAAGGAAATAGAGGTTATAAAAGGGAAATTGGATCGCTCACTCTGATATTCCCATCCCCCAGCAACCCACGCCTCCCAGTGGTACTTGGACACCCAAGAGAGAGAAAAGGGTATGCTACAGATGCGGCATATGTCCTACAATTGCTATGAGGACGTGCCAGATGGGGGGAGGGGTACCTCCCAGGGGGCAAGTGGAAACCAGGAAAATCAAAATACACAACGCAATGTCCCGAGGAGCGAGGAAGAGAGAGAAGCCCCGACCAGATTTAAACTCCCATCGCCTGTAGGGGAGGGGCAACCTACAGGCCACATCACAGGAACCCCAACCGAACTACATCAGTGTGAGATAGGCCCATTGAACGAGGCATGCATCCTAGTAAATGGGGTATTATGTCAAAGTCTTATTGACTCGGGATCTGCCGTGACAACAATAACAGAAGAGTTTGTAATGCAGCACCCTGTACCGAGTGAACAGTCCCGTAGTCATAGCGATGTCATTTTCGAAGACTCGTCAGGAAATGAAATGACTTATAATGGGAAAGTGTTTCTAGATGTTGTAATACTCGGCCGACGGTATAAGGGTATCCAAGCTTTTGTAGTACCGGCAACAGAGTACCGGAAGGGCGTTCCGTTATTAGTGGGAACAGCCGTAATCAGAGCTGTGCAGATAAGTTTCGAGAGTGAGAATGGAGGTAAATATATGGAAAGTGTGAAGGGAAATCGCGAGCATGGCATACTGCAATGAGGCAATATAACCAGAACGTGTATGGTGTATGGTGCTGATTTATTTTCACGCAGTTCAGACGATTATGGTTACACCAAGACGATAGAGCACCAGATCCCGCTGGTTGACGAGACCCCATTCAAGATCCCCCATAGACGGGTGCGACCCTCGGAGCATAAGGAGTTAGTGGAAACGCTGAAAGGTATGGAAGCCAAAGGTATCATTGCACCGAGTACGAGCCCATATGCATCACCCATTGTAATAGCACGAAAAAAAGATGGCACAATGCGTATATGTATTGACTATAGAGTGCTAAACTCTAAGACAGTCAGACTCATTCCCTATGCCACGTGTTGATGAAGCGCTCGACGCACTCGGGGGCGCGAATTTTTTAAAACCCTCGACTTAACCAGTGGCTACTACCAGATAGGCGTCGACCCCAAGGACCAGCACAAAACTGTATTTGTCACACCAGTAGGTCTATATAACAGCCGTCGTATGGCCATGGGCCTAGTAAATGCACCGGCGACGTTCCAAAGGCTAATGCTAACGGTTCTAGGAGATCGTAACATAGAGAAGGTGCTCATATATCTTGATGATATAATCGTATTTTCTAGAACATTCGAGGAACATTTAGAGAGACTGAAGCTGGTGTTCGACCGTCTTCATAATCACGGTCTTAAACTTAAGCCCAAGAAGTGTTATTTGTTTCAAGAAGAAGTACGTTACCTTGGCCATGTCGTGTCCAAAGACGGAATCGCTACAGATCCCGAGAAAGCGCGCAAAGTTAAGGAATGGAAAACACCGGAGAGTAAAGCGGAGTTACGGCAATTCCTAGGATTCACGGGATACTACAGGCGATTCGTTCGAGAGTACTCGAAGGTAGCAGCTCCCTTGCATAAGCTCGCTTCTGAAGAGGGGTCAAAGAAGAAGCGCGGTAATCGGCGACAGCCATCTAGTGAACCCTTCAAATGGTCAGAGGAATGTGACGCAGCATTCAAGTTGTTGAAAGAGAGACTAGTTAGTGCGCCACTGCTTGGTTATCCAGATTTCTCGCTGCCGTTCGTTGTACAGACCGATGCGAGTACCAGAGGTTTGGGCGCAGTGCTGGCGCAGGTACAAGATGGTAAAGAAAGAGTGATTGCGTACGCGAGTCGCGGATTGGTAGCGGCAGAGGCACGGTATCCAGCCCACAAATTAGAGTTCCTTGCACTGAAATGGTCCGTGACTGAAAAGTTTAGAGATTACCTCTACGGTAATGAATTTCAGGTACTAACTGATAACAACCCACGATGTTATGTTATGTCAACAGCAAAGTTAGATGCATATCGGCAGCGATGGGTGGCCGAATTATCCTCTTACAACTTCAGTATCGTTTACAGCTCAGGTAAAAGCAATGCAAACGCAGATGCATTATCGAGGATGCCCCAGGAAGACGTGAGAGAGGCGCTTGACGCGGTGCTACATTCAAGCAACAAAACGAAGGCCACCATACAAAGCCACATCCTACAGGGACACGAAACTTTACCAACAATGACCACAGCAGAACTAAGAGTGCATCAGAAAGAAGATAAGATTATGGGTGCTGTCCTAGAGTATGTTGTGTCAGGTAATAAGCCAAGCCGTCGAGAACGGAGGAACATGTCAGCAGACATTAAACTGTTGTTAAAACAGTGGAATCAGTTAAAGATAATCGAAGGCGTCCTCGTGAGAGAGTACTCAAACCACAAGAAGGTCACCGTTCAACAAGTTGTCTTACCGGAAGCCCTACGACAGAAGGTCTTAAGAAGTATTCATGACGTGAATCATCCGGGCGTTGAAAGGACCTTAGAACTTGTGCGTGAACGATTCTATTGGCCGCGGATGTATGACACAGCCCAGGAGTTTCGTGAAGCATGCCAGAGATGCGGACTGCGAAAGCCCTTGGAATTGGTATGTATGGATTTCCTTACGCTAGAAACGCCTAAGGGAGGAATAGAGAACGTACTTGTTGTTACCGATCATTTCACGCGACTAGCTCAAGCCTACCATACGAAGGATCAGAAGGCAAAGACAATTGCTAAGGTCTTTTGGAAGAGATTTATGTGCGTATATGGGATACCAAAGAGAATACATAGTGATCAAGGGAGAAATTTCGAAAGCGACCTTATGAAGGAACTTTGTGCGATTACAGGTATGGAAAAGAGTCGCACAACGCCCTATCATCCCCAGGGAAATGGCCTCACGGAACGATTTAATTCCACTTTGATGAACATGTTAGGAACCATGGACCCAAGTAAGAAGTTAGACTGGAAAGATCACCTTGAAACCATGACGCACGCGTATAACGCCACAACCCATGCCTCTACCGGATATTCCCCGTATTATTTGATGTTCGGACGACATCTTCGGCTACCCGTTGATCTAGCCTTTGGTGTGCAGAGAGAAGAACCGGAGAAGGAGAGAGAATACTGTGAGCACATCTGTGAGCTGAGAGAACGACTACGATCAAGCTACGAATTGGCAAAGCAAGCGTCACTACAGACAAAAGAACAGCAAGGAAAGCAGTACAATCGTAAAGCGAAGGGGTCAGAGTTCAATCCCGGAGACAGAGTACTCACAGTGAAGACTGGCATCAAAGGAAGGCACAAACTAGCAGATAGATGGAAGGGACCATATATAGTAGAGAAGAAAATGCATGACAGCCCAGTGTACGTAATTCGAAAGGAGGATAACCGTGACGAACTTCACACAGTGCACAGAAATATGTTACGCCAATGCATGTTTCTTTCAAGCGACCAAGATACCACTGATGGCGTTTCATCTGTAGAGACAGATCCCGGTACGCCACAGGTAATGAAAGAAACCGAAGCAAAGATCACCAGCGACTTAACTGAAGAGACGAGTAAGAGGGTCGACGATAGTAACGCGACAGTGCGGAGCGACGAGGGTTACGAAAGCCTCGTATCAAACTCAAGACTGCAGGGTGACTGTGCGCAAGTCGACAACGCACTGCAGACATCTTTACAAGAAGAAACACTAGAAGTGTCAGATGACAGTAGTACAGAAGTAGGACACAAATTAGAGAGTAGGAATGAGGGTTCAGAAAATCCACAACAAGCAAAAACCAAGCAAACACCGGAACAGAGCGTCAGACGCCCCACTAGGAAGAAAGCGCGTCCGCAACATCTTAGGGACTATTTGTGCAGTCAATATGCTCGTGGAACATCAGCCTATGAGAAGAAACTCGCTCACGGAAGAATCCTGTTCGCAAACCTCTGTAAACTGCATGGATTGACTGTGCATCCCGAAAAGACAGTGATCCGAAAATGATCATAACATTGCATGTTTTAGCGAGACACATTGATAATATATATAGAAATATTTGTTAAAGTTAGATGTCGTGGCAGACATCTCCTCATCGGGGGGAGAGTGTGACCGATGTATTGCGTGACTAGATTATGTTACCTATGTTATGCGTTGCCATGGGATTAGCACGCGCAAGGGGTCATGGGAGATCGGGAGCCCACGAGGTAGAAGAAGTGAACGGTTGTTGTTGTGATCGCTCGGCGGATAAGAATAAACCGTGTAGAAAGCCTTTCTTTGTGTCTTGTATCCTCCTTCCCCTGGGTCCACATATGCAACAGAAGTCCATACCTTTTAGGGTGTCATTTCATTTCTCAAACTGATTGACAAGTTTAGTGTTTGATGTATTTTTACTGTGCTTGTGATTAAACACAATTATTTAAACAGATGTTCAAGTATGGTTGTACCTTGTAGGGGTCAAAATCATTTTGACTTTCTCAGCTCTTTTAATTTAAGCATACCTTTTTGAAGCATACCATACCTTTTTGAAGCTCCAGCTGATCACCCCTATCACTTCAATATAGGGAGTCCCCTCCCCCCCGGAATATCATCCCCCTACCACCCCTCCACACACACACACTCACCCAAACTTTTACTTACAATCTCTTATCAAACCACACGACCTCGTAATCCCTCATTTTCAGTGCAGCCATGAGAACATTGACGTCATAGTTACCAAGGCCAATAGGGTTCTTGTGCGGGTTAATCATGGCGTCAGGATTGAGCTCGTAGCAGAGCTCGTCCAGTAATGTCTTGCTGTACGCCGAGGGATCCTGGAATAGATTGTTCAGAGCGTGTACTGCGCACAACATCCTACTCTGGCGCTCATGATATATCGGTTTTCCCTCCATTTTATTACCACTTCCAATCTCACTCTATCGCCTATCGGACTCTTGGAGACTCTTGGTATTTGTGTGTATTTAAAATATACACATGTTTATATCAACTCCATTGGTCTTCTCAGAAAACAGTGGGTTTCACAGATAGTAGATCCTTCCTTAGTAGCATAGAAACAAGCTGGAAAGCGATACATTTAGCATTCAAATGCAAAAACATTTGTCACTACTCATTCGTGCAACGTCCGCCATCTTTGTTTTGGGGTAAGTCCGCTGTTCATGATACTTGCTCATTCAATCTCACAAGTTTGTCCGAGCAAAAAAAAAACATATTACCTTGTTCTGATTACAACCTAAAAACATAATATTAAGACTGAAATGCAACCGTGATGTTAAGTGATTTATAGGAAAGATTCCCGCGATTATTTTTTATGAGTTTTGGCTTCATTTGGTGTTAAAATTAGAATTGTTATTTGCCATTGAGAGGTCTGGGTACAAGGGGCAATTAGAGCCCAGTCACTACTCATGCGCACTACCGTAGAACATCACACGGGGTCGCGGGCTGATGAAATTTCTATAATTTTCGGCAAAAGTGAGGGTTTGTTTTTGTTTTTGTTTGCGAATTACATCACTGCCTGTCAAATTGCACCAGTTGCTAACTGCAGCTGGTATATTTTGGCTCACAGGCTTGGGCAAAGGGGAGAAATCGAACCACAGAAGGACATAAAAAGAGGTCAGCATACATTTGGGATTTTGGGCTTCTCTTTCGATTCTCTATTGTCTAAACACCGTTATCGAAAATATTGTATTATTGACAACAAAAAACTGTTTCCAGTCCATGGATTGACTTCTTGCTGAGGTATATGTGTTGCATTATGTCTCAAACGGACTTACTGTAGGTGTGGTTTTGAGGGCTGAAAACAAGATAGTTAATTTCACACGATATATATATAAACTTACTCATTTTCTGGCTTTAATTAATATACATATTATTACCAACTCCTGATTCCACTTATCAAACTATCAACTCAGTAAGATTTTCATTTTCGTGGCCATTCTTTCTACAACAAAGTGAAACCCATCTTAGTGGCTAAAAAATACCCATTAATAGATGGTTGGCCACTGAATACAGACTACAGTAATTAGAAATACTTTTGTTGTATATTATTATACTGTTTTCTTTCAATAACATGATGAAACACCTTTACTCTTAAATAACTGAGGACTCCTTAGTTCAGTTAATTTGAATACATGGGCTTTTTTCATCAGCTTATCAAAAGCTAAGCATGACACATGTAGCATGTAGTACATTATTTGCAAAACATGCTTCCAATATCTCACCAGTTTATTTATAAACTTATAGTATTCTCATTTGTGTTCCTCTTAAATCTTTCAAAAATAGATATATTTCAGAGAACAACAAAAAATTGATAAATTTTCTAGCATACACAGGAATTTTGTTCCAAAAAATACTTCAATAGAAATTTATCAATGCTCAATGATGGAAAAATGGAACTCTTTCCATCAATGGTTTTTGCCTGAGGACATAAATCTGCCAATTCTTCACTGGGAGTATTCAGAAATTATATTGATTTTGGAGGGAAAATTGTCCTATGATATGCCCTGTATTCAATGTAATTTCAATTAGTCTTTAATCTTAGATATGATAGTTTTTACGCAATTTTATCGATAAGTATTTAAAAAAATTATAGTTTCTCCTAGTGTAACTTATTTTAATTTATTGGTAAATATATGTTGAAAAGCCCTTCTGGGAACTTACATTAAAGATATGTATGTATGTATGTATGTATGTATGTATATCATAAGCTATCTTACCAACAAAGAGATTAGTACTAAGTACCAGTACTCCTCTGCTGTCAGATGATGCAACTTTGTGCAACTGAAATTTCTGACATTTAATGATCAACCCAAACTATCAGACTTTAGTTAGCATGGGAACGTGAACAGGAGCAGACTAAGACTGACATTTTAAGGTTTTACAATTGCTTTCCCTTTCTTTTCTATGATCTGAGGTACAATATATATCTTCATATTTGGACAAATTGATTGCTGAAATGTTTGCCTGCAACATATTTTAATGTACTGTATTTCTAATTCAACATTCTTGTTTTTTTTTAAATATTGCATCATCTATTTATGAGGTTGATCAAAGTCAGGACCCGGCTAATCCACAGATCAAATTGGAATTTAGCATGTTGGCTTTTGTTGACTAACTTTTACTTATAAAATAACTAAACTATATGAAGCTGTCACTTCTAAATGATTGATATCTGTTTGCCACTGTATTTTATTTGTGCTTGAGAAAAAGCTTATTTGGAATTTTTTTGCATGTTGTTGAAATGTCTTTTTATCAACAGGATTATAGTCAATGGTAGAACCACAGCCATGAGTGCAGCAGCAGAAACAATTAACGTCCAGGAGAAACTCTCAATTGGATTGTTGCCTGATAACCAGGAATGCAACCATATTTGTAATGGTGCAACAAACCTGTTTGCCCCAGATACAAATAATGGGATGTTTGACGAGAGTGACATAAATGGTGACCATGAAGTGACAAATCCTAGGGTGAGTAAAAGTACAAGTATTAGTATAAAGAATCTTAGTTTATTATTATGATATATTACTAAGAATATATGTAACGCAAAAAAAAAAGCCAGTTCGTCATAGTTACTCGTTTACATCTATCCACTTGCTGTTAGTTTTAAGAGGAAGCCTAAATTCAGATAAGCCCTTAATGGTTTCTTGTTAGGCTTCCTCGCCACTAACCTATTGTATATTGTGATTCATTTATTTATTTACTTTGTAAATTTTATAAGTGGCAAATTAATAAATTTAATATAAATTTATCCATAGATTTTTTAAAGGAGTTGTATTTGAATTACAAATGTATGTCTATGTTGTAGGTCAAATTGACCCTTCAGGTCAAATTGACCCTGAGTCAATTTAACCTAGGTCAAATTGACCCTTCAGGTCAAATTGACCCCAAGTCAATTTAACCTAGGTCAAATTGACCCGAGTCAATTCAACCTAGGTCAAATTGATTCAACCTGGTGTTTGTGTTTAAGGTAATGTTTTCATCAGGTAATTTTTTCAAGATTGTAAAAAGGGAACTTACATATTTGAACGTTCATTGATATTAGGGTTTTTAAATGTAAGGGTTTGGGTCAGTTCACAAGGAACATTTAAGAAGTATTATATTTCTGTGTTGTTTAGTGATTAATAGCCCTAAAGAACCCTACATTAGTGAGCACCTGTTGTTGACGGTTAAGTCTTCTTAAATGTAGGGGAAGGGTTTGGATTAATTCACAGGTCTGGACCACTGAAGAAGGATTACAGTCTGTATTATTTAGTGACTAACTGTAAACAGCCTAAATAATATTAGTGAGCACACATTGTTGACGGTTAGGGTGTTTTTAAATGTAGGGTTAGGATTTGTATTAGTTCTCAGCATCATAGAAGACTGAAGGATTACAGTCTGTATTATTTAGTAACTAATAGTTATAAACACCCTAAATAGATTAGTGAATAAATTATAGGTCTAAACACCGGAAATTAGTGACACCCATTGTGGACGGTTAGGGTGTTTTTAATTGTAGGGTTAGGTTTTGCATTAGTTCTCAGGACAATTGAAGAAGGATTACAGTCTGTTATTTAGTGATTAGCTCGAAACACCCAAAATTAGTGAGCAAGCATTGTGGACGGTTGTTTTTAAATGAAGAGTTAGTTTTTAAATGAAGGGTTTGGTATTGCATTGGTTCACATGTAGGACCATTGAAGAAGCATATTTCTCTGTTGTTTAGTGACTTACCAGTAGCTCTAAACACCCAGAATTAGTGAGCAATTGGGTTTACTGAGGTTACTGTTAGGGTTTGGATTAGTTCACAGGTCAATTAAATCGATTTATAATAGTGTTAGGAATGAGTTTGCTTGGAGTGGGGTGTTAATTAACTGGCTTTAATAAATCTGCTTGTTATTACTGGCCCTGTACATGGAAACAGCAAAGTGAAATATAACTGTTGATAACGTTTTGAGTTATTTATGTATAAGTTCTCGAACATTTAACTATTTCTGCGTCTTTTCACACCTCTGTGGGTGATTCTTTGATGAGAGACCAAGACAATATAATAGTCGGTTCAGTTACGTCGACACAGTTTGTTTTGAAGTACGAGTGGAGCCGTAATGAAGTACACCTGATCATCTGTAAGCAATGTATTTTTCCTGTATTTTTCTGGATATAGCTTTCTTACTTCCCTTGAATTGCTATAGTTTTCATGAAAGAACAAACGAATGCAGAGTCAACACAAACTTTACAGTTTGGTCCGGGTTTAATATCGTCCATGTTTTTCAAAAGATGTTTCCAAGTCCAATTTTGTTAGCAGTATGCATGCGTGCATAACAAGAGGGACCAGGTTCCACGATTACTCACATGGAGAATAAATGATGTGTTCAAATGAACAAGCACTTTTGTGGCACAGTGCGATAATCCATTGGATTAATATCTACCAGGTGTTCCTCGTGATTCAGCCAAGTTAAGCCCGATCGGGTGAGGTAAGTAAATGGATGGGTGACTTGAATGTAAATGGTCAGGCATGACATCAGGGGAGTTAAGAAAAGGATAGAAGTAGGGGGTGGTAGTAGGAAGAGAAGGGGGAATATAGGAAGAAGAAGGAAGGGGTGGGTTGCGAATTTTTTTTTGTAGGGAGGGGTGGGTGAATTTTTTTTCTTTTTAGTGCTCCCCCCTAAAAAAACTAAACCCTTTTTTTATGAATCCCCAAAAATAATAAATCCCTTTTTAGAATCATTGATAGCCAAACCTGAGTCAATTTGACCTGAAGGGTCAATTTGACCTGCAACATCTACAAGTCTTTTAGAAGTGCATGTTCGTGTAAATTTGATCATGCTCTTTAAATTGATTCTCATGCTGACGTTATGGTTTTTAGTTAGAAGTAATTATAATGTTTCACATATGAGTCACCAATAAAATTTCAAGTGCTGAGGGTGAAGTAACACGTAAGTTAATATTTTGACTTATTTTATTGCTAGCTATCCTTAGTAAGTCCTCATGAGGAGCAGTATGACATTCTACTTTATAAGTTGAAGGAGAGACTGGAGAATGGACATGGAGAAACCATCTATGAAGTAGGAGTTGGAGGTAAGCGATTCAATACATATAACTGTACAGTCATGCAATTTAAATGTTTAGTGTACAATATTTTAGAATGTTTTAGATATTTTAGATTATTTGGTGTAGATGTCCCCTATTAGTAGAGGATTTTCCCTTGGCTATTGAAATTTTGACACAGAAATAAAGTTATTATAATTTATTTTTATAAAATTACTAGAAGTAATGATCATAGATTATCAAAGTGCATTCGACTTATTCTTTTGTAAGAGAAAGGACTGGTATTAAACACAAAAGGCTGAAAGATTACTGCAATGATATGGACGGTGTAAATATTATCATGATCAAAAATGCTTGTTTTTAATTAATATGAAAATTTTGATGTCTTGACATTGTTAATATACAAGGGGATGTATCTGGGTATAAAACAGTAATTATCTTTGTGTAACATGCAATGCTTATGTGGCTATCATAATGTATACATGTGTGTTTTATTTGGTTATGGCATTCATTTGAGCATTTGTACATGTAGCACATTTTGCTGTGTGGTATACATGCAGTGCCGGTAAAGCAATAATTGGAGTTAGTGTAGAACACATATGAATCCTATAGAGCCTAATATTCAGATGTGTTAATAAACTGCATTCCAGTTCCTAGCATTCACAATACTACTTAAAGTACACTCCAGTGTAGAACATAAACTATGTATGCATTGTGTATAAACTACATCCCATGCAGTTCCTTCAGATCAGAGCATTCACAAGGTTGGCTGCAGAATAATATTGAGTGCCATTGTCAGTTGCAGAATAATTTATGGTCAATGTTGCTTTGATCAGCCTTGTTTCAGGTCCCGTTAGAAATTCAGTGTAGATTATTAAATTGATTAGGGAACACATGCAATGAACTCAGTACTTAAAATTTCCCTCACCTTGTACTGTGTTGATATTCCAGTTCCTTGGCATATGAATTAAAGTGTCGCTATAGATTAACTCTCTGCCTGAATGTACAGTGCCGTGCAAAAAGATTTCAACGGGGGAATAATTAAGTGATATATCCCCTGAATTTTTTTTTTTTTTTCCCTTTTGGGGGAAGTTTTAGGGGATAATATCCCTCTCTTCAAAAGAGATAAATCCCTTAGGGGATATTTCTTCAAAGGGGACATTTCCTTTTTGAAAAAGGATATATGTTGTTGTTTCGCCTACCACGGCCGTTGATAAAAGCTTTGAGAGCCGGTTTATCCTTAACACAGTCGTTTATAAAAGCTTCGAGAGTTTATCCTAACACAGCCGTTAAAAAAGCTACGAGATTTTATCCTAACACAGCCGTTAATAAAAGCTTTGAGAGTTTATCCTACCACGGCCGTTAATAAAAGCTTTGAGAGCCGGTTTATCCTTAACACAGCCGTTTATCCTAACAGAGTCGTTTATAAAAGCTTCGAGAGTTTATCCTAACACAGCCGTTAATAAAAGCTTCGAGAGTTTATCCTACCACGGTCGTTAATAAAAGCTTCGAGAGTTTATCCTAACACAGCCGTTAATAAAAGCTTCGAGACTTTATCCTAACACAGCCGTTTATAAATTAAACTCTCAAAGCTTTTATTAATGGCCGTGGTAGGATAAACTCTCAAAGCTTTTATTAACGGCTGTGTTAGGATAAACTCTCAAAGCTTTTATTAATGACCGTGGTAGCTAGATAAACTCTCGAAGCTTTTATTAACGGCCGTGGTAGGATAAACTCTCGAAGCTTTTATTAACGACCGTGGTAGGATAAACTGTCGAAGCTTTTATTAACGACCGTGGTAGGATAAACTCTCGAAGCTTTTATTAATGGCAGTGGTTGGATAAAATATTAATTTATTGGAGCAATGCAATAAATTCTAGTTAATTGACAACTCTTACTGTGTTTTGGAGCCTGAAGTTAGGAACTTGGTTCTCAAAAAGCCCACCAAAATATCTTCAAACGAGCTTCCTGTGCTTGGATATGCTTTCCCGCCTTTTTGTCGCATGAGCTTTTTCGTACCTCACGTGATCCCCTTATCCAATGAGATTATAGCTTGGCCGACGGCATGGTCTGATCCTGGCAGGCTGTTCATTCATGTATTCCCCAGGCTCGCAGTTCAAAGCCTTGAAAATTTCAAGGGCAGACTATATTAGTTGGGAAATCTAACTCAAAATTATGCCCTGTGTCAGCAATGCGTGCTTATTTATCCTCTAGAAGTTCTGCCCCAGTCTCATGTCCGCTCTTTCTCTACCAAACTGGCACTTTTCTCACTCGCAAAAAACTTACTAGTGAAACAAGGCAACTAATTTCTAAGGGAGGGCTAGACTCTAGTGAATATGCTGGGCATAGCTTCCGGATAGGTGCAGCCACGTCAGCTGCAACAGCCAACCTACCCCCATGGCTCATCAAGGTTTTGGGTCGGTGGTCTTCTGATTGTTTTGAGAGATACATCAAAACCCCTGTCTCTGTTCTGGCACAGGTATCCCAAATGCTAACAGATAGATTATAACTTATAATTTTCCAAATTCTAAATTAGGGCTCGTCAATGGGGGAATGCTATGCATTTGTGGGATGAAGTGCTCCTTTAGTCACACTTTGGCCCCCATAGACTCGATTTTGGGTGGGCCAACTCCCTCCAATCCGTACTGCCTGGACCTAGGTTAGAGGAGGCCCAACTCCCTCCAATCAGAGAGGAGGCCCAACTCCCTCCTCTCTACCCAGGAGTGCTTTCACTTGGATTGTTGCTGAGGCCCAACTCCCTCATCCATCCATTGTCAGCATCCCCCTGGGCCGTAGGCTTCATTTGCTACGTGCTATTCTCCTGCAGTACTGGGGCATACAAAACTTCAATGAGCATTTCATTACCCACTTCCCCATTGGCAGCCACAAATGAGTTGTTGTTTTATTATTTAATACTAACCTTATATATTTACGAGTTAATTATTGAGGAAGAGGAAGTCAATTAAATATTAATTTATTGGAGCAATGCAATAAATTCTAGTTAATTGACAACTCTTACTGTGTTTTGGAGCCTGAAGTTAGGAACTTGGTTCTCAAAAAGCCCACCAAAATATCTTCAAACGAGCTTCCTGTGCTTGGATATGCTTTCCCGCCTTTTTGTCGCATGAGCTTTTTCGTACCTCACGTGATCCCCTTATCCAATGAGATTATAGCTTGGCCGACGGCATGGTCTGATCCTGGCAGGCTGTTCATTCATGTATTCCCCAGGCTCGCAGTTCAAAGCCTTGAAAATTTCCCACCCAAGCCTCCCCCAAACTGCTCAGGCTCCACCTCACTTTAGATTTACCATCACATATGATTAAAAAGTAAATATATTTATATATATATATATAAGAAGAAAGAAATAATTCTACAGCTGTAGATTTACATACTCTCTGATAATACTTTGTCATTTAGACAATGGCTTTGTTGACGCCAAAATTACACATATAGCATATTGAACCGAATAGTGAACATGCCTGCCTCCTTGAGGTTACTATTCCAATTTAGTTGATAATTATTAAGATGTTTTGCCATCATTTGCCTAGAAAAATTGTTACTGTTATTGTATTCTATATTAGCAGAATGTTCAATAAAGTAAGGGAATGGGGATGAAGTGCTCCTTTAGTCACACTTTGGCCCCCATAGACTCGATTTTGGGTGGGCCAACTCCCTCCAATCCGTACTGCCTGGACCTAGGTTAGAGGAGGCCCAACTCCCTCCAATCAGAGAGGAGGCCCAACTCCCTCCTCTCTACCCAGGAGTGCTTTCACTTGGATTGTTGCTGAGGCCCATTTAACTCCCTCATCCATCCATTGTCAGCATCCCCCTGGGCCGTAGGCTTCATTTGCTACGTGCTATTCTCCTGCAGTACTGGGGCATACAAAACTTCAATGAGCATTTCATTACCCACTTCCCCATTGGCAGCCACAAATGAGTTGTTGTTTTATTATTAAATACTAACCTTATATATTTACGAGTTAATTATTGAGGAAGAGGAAGTCAATTAACTCTCGAAGCTTTTATTAATGGCCGTGGTAGGATAAACTCACAAAGTTTTTATTAACGGCCGTGGTAGGATAAACTCTCGAAGCTTTTATTAAAGGCCGTGGTAGGATAAACTCTCGAAGCTTTTATAAATGACTGTGGTAGGATAACAACAGCTTGTGTTGACTTCTTGAAGCTTTCATTACACGGCTGTGTTACGATAAATTCTTGAAGCATTTATTAATGGCCCTGTTAGGATAAATTCTCGAAGCTTTTATAAATTCTCGAAGCTTTCATTAATGGCCGTGCTAGGATAAACTCTCGAAGCTTTCACAAGGGATATTTCCCCAAAGAGATATATCCCTTTTCAAAAGGGAAATTTCCCCAAAGGGATATTTCCCCAAAAGAGAGATAATACTTTTGAAAAGGGAAATTTCACTTCACGAAAAAGGATATATCCCTTTTGAAAAGGGAAATTTCACTAATCACGAAAAAGGGATATATCTCTTTTAAAGGATATATCCCCAGGGATATATCCCCAATTAGCGTTGAAATCTTTTTGCATGGCACTGTAGTGTTAATTTGATAACCAAGATGTACACATGCATGTTTACCGACGTGTTCTGTCACATCTCTCAAGATACGGTGATTAGTAATGGGTATCTAGAAAACTCAGACCTCGGGTCGCCTTCAGGGTGCAGGCCGACAAAACAGGCCCTGTTTGGCTTGTAGTTCAGGCATCAAACTTCTTCAATGCTCCAGCAATCATATACACTCATGAGGAGCTTAGCACAGGTCAGGATATGGACTCCCTGCTGCTAGTGAACATTCAATGTTCACTTTTGCACCACAGGGACCGTAACATAACTCCCCTTAAGTATCTACCGATCGATTGATGAACAAGCTTATATGTCAATGCTCACACCAAGAGCATGAAAAGAAGTACTGCGGAGGTTATTATGGTTACTCTTTGTTGAAGGATGAGATCAGTGGTGAGTTCATGCAGTTAACCCTTTTAGAGAGTTAACTCTAAATGCTTCCCCACAAAATTTTATGTATACATGTATGTTCCCTATAATTATCGACATACACAAACAATTTAAATGCTTTAGAATTTGCTCGAATCCAATGAATTAATTCTGATAAATCATTTAATACTATTTTTCTATCGACAGACAACGTTTGGTTGCAAAGGACTGAATAAAATGGAATATAAAGTCAAACTTACCGCATTTGATGAAGTACTGACAAACTGACGCCCAGCATTTCTTTGTAAAAATGTGTCGCTATAAAGTGATGATGTCCCTGTCGGTTTCACGAGACTGCGGATAAGCTAGGTCTAAATCCCGGCCTTTATCAGCTAAACCAGTCTAACTAGCGATCGTGGTAGTATTGGCACAGGCAATCTATCTATAGTCACCCCAGTGTTCGTAACACAGGCAATCTATCTAGTCACCCCGGTGCTCTTAGCACAGGCAATCTATCTAGTCACCCCAGTGCTCTTAACACAGGCAATCTATCTAGTCACCCCAGTGCTTTTAACACAGGCAATCTATCTAGTCACCCCAGTGCTCGTAACACAGGCAATCTATCTAGTCACCCCAGTGCTCGTAACACAGGCAATCTATCTAGTCACCCCAGTGCTCTTAACACAGGCAATCTATCTAGTCACCCTTAACCCCTAGTGCTCGTAACACAGGCAATCTATCTAGTCACCCCAGTGCTCTTAACACAGGTAATCTATCTAGTCACCCCAGTGCTCGTAACGGCCCTTTATCGGATGACAACAACAACAACAACAACAACAATTTATTTAATACCACGCAAATAACTGGATACAAAAGTGGATAGAGTATTGCAGTAGTTGGGTATTGGCAATGTATCGCTCAGAATAATGATGTCTCTTAATTTCAGCAAGTTTTCGTACTCCAACTCCACAGCTTCCTGAACCATCACCTGACATGCTATAAAAAATGATATGTTGGGTTCTACAATCTTATGGCAATATATAAAAACACAAATACACAAAATAGAGATACACATGCAGTAACACATTATACTAAAATAAAATAAAATTATTATCTATGCATGATAGTACCTTTACATGTACATGATTGTGAAAGTTTGAGAGAAAATTAAAAAAAGATTAAGTAAATTTGCATGGTTGAGGAAAAATTGATAATCCCGACTGATGGTTTGTTCAACAGGCCGGTTTAAAATCTACGTAACCACTTAATATTAAATAACTTCAAACAAAATAAATTGTAACGCGCTAGCAGCGATGGGTGCTTTCGTTTACTTTCTTTCTCCTAGTTAAAACAACAGCTTGTTTACTGATACTTGAATGCAACGAGTCTTCAGGGTTACCCTTTTCTCTGATTCACCCACGATCACAGCGGACCGTGTGAGGTCGAAGGAGTTCATCGCGTCAATTATTACTTGCTTAGTGAACTCGGATGAGGCCAAAAACCCTTGATATGATCCCAACAAGACTGCTGCTACTTTAGCAGCCCTCAACAGAGTCCAAACAGAGTAATGGCGTACATGCTCTTCTTCAGTGTTTCTTCTTTCCGTCCAGAACTGATTCGAATGGAGCTCATTCACCACTGATTTTTCCGCCACAAATCTGATACTTTCACTTGGAAAATCTGGTTCGAGAACCATTCAAAAGCCTTGTTCTTGACAAATCTTCTCACTTTACAATCAAAAACCATTTTAAGTGGAAAGGTCTCAGCGTTTGCGTCATCCATGATCGCATGCATTTAGCATCGACGACTGAATATAATTTCTGCCTCCAATTTCATCTCTCCACAGGAATCATACCTGCAAAATCTTCGAAAGTGTTTATGTTATATTAAATAAAGTGGTGACAACACTGAAACCACAAAATGTCAAAATCGTCGTAGTCTTCACGCTGAGAAATCCTAAGTCAGGTTAAGCTCCTCATGTCCCAGGGTTTTGACTAATCGTACTTGCAAACTTTTTAAACATCATCGCATTTGATTTATAGACTGAACAATATCCAGCAAAAGAAAATTGCCATAAAGTTGTGTGCACGCATCATGTATTTACCAGTTCCCCGGCCGAGATAATTTATTCTAAAAAGTACAAACATACATGATGACGGACATACACGAATCTCAATTTCTTTCACCTGGGGAACCACAGGTGGCTCACACATGACCACAGGAGTCCACTGCAAGATTAGTATGCATTCTCCTTCGTCGAACGCAATTATTATTATTATAATAATTATTATTATTACTGTTACTGTATGTATCAGTTCTTGAATTAAAAGGCTGAAGATTGTAATCAGGACCCAATATTAACTTTCCATTAAACATAAAGGTGCCAACTGCCAACTAACCAAAACATTTCAGTTGCCAGATCATAGGTTTTGGTAATAGCAAAAAAATTTCAACAGTAAAAATGTGGTACAATGTGGACTTTCTTTGCTTATAATTAATATAGCGAAATCTACCAATCAACAGCAGAGAAGTAAAGGAAAGACTGATAATAAAAAGCCATCTACAAAATGTATCTATTGGCAGGAACCTTACGTTACTAAGTATTAAACGTGATTTTTCTTAGAAGGAAAACAGTTTAGGGTACAAAAGGCAAGCTGCCTGCTGGCAACCAGTTCTGAATCACTGGTCACATTGGTGATCAGTTGGTTGCAATTTCGTGCCCTGGTATTATTAAGATTGTATTTTGTAAAATATGTTTGTACATTTGGTTTTTATTTGCTTTCTGTGCTTCCAGTCTTTTGGAGTACTGGCTTTGAATTATCACCTTCATTTCAATGTTTTACTGGTGGTTAAATTTAGCCAACTTTTACTACATTATGAGTACAATATGCACTAATTTGAGTGTGATCTGAGTATGTGAGTGAAAATAGACTCTTATCTTTGGCTTTATTGTGATGTTTCTAACATCACTCTTTATTTTAAATTGATTATTAGATGGAACAAGTGGTGGTCTAAATGCAGAGGATCTCAAGGCATCTGTGGCGACCCTTAAAACTCTGGCCGAGTCATGTGATGCAGATATGGTGTTGCTACGGGAGAAGACAGCAGAACATGGGGCAGTGAGAGAGTTTCTCTTACGGAAAAGAGTAGAGGAGAATGATTTCATGGAAATCAGGTGCAGTGATGAGATATGATATTATCGTAAAGATACAGTGGCTGTATTTATTTAATGTTAGTAACTACCTTAATGGGGTACTGTCAACCACGCGCGCCCCCAAATGATAAACTTTCTCATTGGTTTAATACAAAGATAACTACTTAGATTAGCAGAGTATGCCTTCCAGAGATACTGGAGAACATATGAGACAATTTTGATGAAGGATGGCAAAGATTCGAGTGGATGAACAATATCGCTTTAAGAGACTTGACATAATGGTTCACTGTAACCAAAATCAAGTTTGTAGAATAAGCTTTTGTAATTCACTTTAATCTTTGCCATCCCTATTGAAAACATTTGAAAAGCTTATCAGGACATTACTTTGGTATTTGTCTCCAATCTCTTTTTGATCTATTTTTGTAGTGTTTTAAAGAAATTAACTTGAAGGTTTAATTTGGTTGACAGTGCCCCTTTAACTGTTAAAAAACTCTGAATTTCTAACAGGACCTGAAACAACCACAGGGCTGTTCAAAGCCAGTACCTGGCTAATCCTCAGATCGAATTGGAATTTAACGTGTTGGTTTTTGCAGAGGGAGGAAAACCGGAGAACCCGGAGAAAAACCTCCAACAAATTCAACTCACATATGGCGCCGCGTCCGGGGATCAAACCCAGGCCACAGAGGTGAGAGGCAAAGCGCTTAACCACTGCACTACCCAGTGGCTCCCCAGAAAGGTTGACAGTATAACAGGAGAAGCTTATAGTCTACTAAGGTAACACAATTTATTTTTAATAGGGTGGCAGTAGTTGGGAATGTTGATGCAGGGAAGAGTACCCTCCTTGGTGTACTGACGCATGGGGAGCTGGATAATGGGCGTGGCACAGCTCGTCAGCGACTTTTTCGTCACAAGCATGAAATGGAGTCTGGAAGAACTAGTAGTGTAGGGAATGATATTCTTGGTTTCGATGGTGGAGGCCAAGTTGTAAACAAACCAGACTTGCATGGTAAAAAATACAGCAATTAAGTATTAAAATCTTACATGTTGTTCTAAAACTGTTGTAACATTTGTTTAAAGTGCTACTGCAATCAAATTATACTTTTCCTGTTTTCTTCAGGGTCGGAATTTAAGTAAAAGTACTAAATACGTTCCATTTCAAATGGGAAGGCTGACTATTTTAGCCATAAGTTCAGGCTCAGACTGGCCACCATTACTTGGATTACAAGCAATCCTTTGTTTAGCGGTCTATTTGTGATATAGTGTTCATAGTTAACTTATTAATAATTAGTTCTTTTTAAAGGTTTTACTAAGTCTACATAATTTTATAATTATTGTTGTTATACCAATTATTATTAAATTTTGTCATGCGTTTTCACATGAGCCTTTGGCACGGACGACTGGGTAACTACTCCCTACATCAACGACACTAAATAAATTATTGTATTGTATTATATTGTATGGTACGACTTGGCATTTCTGAGTGCAAATATGGGCTAAAACGAGTGCAAATATGAGACCATATTACACAGGTCGCGAACAGGTTTGCACAGGTTTATTCAACACTTAAAAGGTTTTGTAAGTGAGCGAGCCAATCGAAATGGGCTGTTTGAGTAACAGGCAATCAGCTTTTAGCACACGAAAAATAACTTTTTCAGTGCACGCCTGCCCCTGACATTGGGGGTTTCTTCTCTCAATATTTTCTTCAAACAGAGCAGTAAGGTAAGCAAAAACAAACTTTTTTTGTTTCTGTTAGCCGTCGTATAATAAACAATTTATTACACAAAGAGTTGTGTAATACGGCTGGGAATTTTTTTTGGTCAACTGACTCATAAAAATACCCAGCTGTATTACACAACTTTCTGTGACAGTAATAACCTCTTTGTATTGTATTATATTGTAATGTCATCAGCAACAACTGCACAACATTTTATAAGGTTCAGACTTTGAGTACAAGTTGATCTAGAGACATTTCTATATAAAGATGGCCTGTTTCGTCTGCATACTAAGGTAACCACATCTATTTTGGTGGGTTGCTTAGATGACTTCATCCAATTCTAAACCAAGTAATGGTGGATAGAAATTATGGCAAGAAAATCCGACTTCCCATAGCAATATTTGACTTGAGATTTTAAATTGTAATTGTTTGGTACTTTTACTTCCCAAAGCTGAAGTAAACTGCCAGGAAAAGTGTAATTTGATTGCAGTTAGCACTTTCCTAATCTTAAGATCAACACACAAGCACATATGCGGTGGAATGGTTCTAATCAGCTAGCCCCTGGGTCTACTTTATTTACTTTACATCCAGCTTACATAAAATTAAACATTATATTTGAGTCAGATCAGAACCACGATTACTGAATAATCGTGACACATTCCCTTATAAACAAGATGCTCATTACATATTCAACTAATCTAGCGAAATCTGATAGGCTGGCACTTGACAGCACAACAATAGACAGTGTTTCCTTTCGATTAGGAACTAATTTCTCTTTTCCTTCGTGCACTTCGCAAGCTTGTTTACTCATCCAAAGAGAGATGACATTTAAGTATTGACCACTTTGTATACTCAGGGTGTCTGTTGGTCATTTGCATTAAGAAAAGGCAAAGAAATTCTTGAAGTATATACCTTATTCATAACTGTGTATTCCCATTTCAATACTTTATCCACATGTACAGAAAACATGAACATTACCATGTGAAAGAGTATGTCGACATTAGTGATCTGGAGAAATTCAGTGGTATAGCTTAAAAAGCAATGACGTTACAGCCATTTGAAATTAAAGAGATTGGTATCAGAAAAACAATGGATGCCTTTTCAAGCCTCGCTATGATGTATTTTCTGAATTTGAAATACGTACATTACATGTATAACTCGACAGCAATCTCCACGTGCACATTGTTCTAAAACTGAACACAATTTCTAGTTTAGATATGAACTTTTATGTGGAAGCATTAGTTTCCCTCTACAGATTAATCTTCCAAATTACATATGTAAATTAGGTTTAAACAAGAGGGTGCAGCCCTAGTGTTTTTAGATCTGATAAAACGCACGTACTGCGAGTTAATTAAATGGCTTCAAAAACGTTTCTTCTAAAAGATAATAACATTCAGAAATTAATGAAAAGTGAAGAATTCAGTCTTTATAACTACATTGTGCATCACTAATATGTGCAGTTGGAATACAGAACAAACATTTGGGTCCCATTAATGGTGGGCCAGTGTCATGTAGGAATAACAGTTACTGTTAGTGTCATTGGCAAAATAAGATCATCATTTCTTTATCAATTCATTAGGTGCTGGATTTGACTGGTCAAGAATTTGCAAGCAATCATCCAAGGTAGAAATCCAGCTCCGATGTTTTCCTATTTTTCTAGTCTGATAAATTAACATGCATAATTTTAATCAATGACTGCGACCAAGAAAAAAATACTTTATAATTCTACTGAACTAATTGATAGAATTAACGTTTTTTTCTAGGTTATCACATTCATAGATCTTGCAGGTCACGAGAGATACCTTAAAACTACCATATTTGGCATGACTGGCCATGTTCCTGACTTTGCTATGCTTATGGTAAGTTTAAAAATGCCAGTATATGGTTTGAGTTGGCAATGTGAATTAGAAAGTGATTAGGAAGGCTAGTTGCTATACGTACATGTATAAAAAGAAAGAATTAAAGTTATGGCAGAACTAACAATGCATTGTGCCGTTTCGTAGATTGGTTCTGAACTAACAAGGCATATTTTGCCATTTTGTAGGTTGGTTCTAATGCAGGAATCATTGGAATGACCAAAGGTATGTCAAATTTGAAAGTAAGTTTTTGAACAAAGTTACACTTTCAATTCGACCTGAGGATTAGCCGGGTCTTGACTTTGATCAACCCCAGTATGGTTGTTTCAGGTCTCAATAGAAATTCAGAGTTCCTTTGTACACTTTGGTTATCAGTATCAATAACTACTATTTATAAGTGGCCTTGATAGCCAATGGTTTTTATCTAATTCACTTATACTGGCCTTAGCCATCAAACTTATAAAATAACTTGTCAAGGTGTTTTGCCACTCAACTGTAATCATTGTTGTGGTTTTCAGAAATTGTATTACATTTGCACATGTAGCTGGTGTTATTCTTAAACAGGAAGTTCCCATATAAAAAGGTAAGCCCCTCCTCTTTTCTCGCATGGTGAACTCGAAATTCAAATTACAGAGCAGTGAAGATTGAAGACGAGTGAATCAGCCCTCTGTTAAAATGCGAAATTTTGAGAGTTTAAAATCAAACAAGTCATCAAAAAGTGAACATTCTTCTCTACTTATACGTCACAGTCAGATCTGTGCTATAATTAATTAATTACTGTAACTCAATTTATAATATAATCACGTTTTTCTTCTCCCACCTCGATTAGTTTAAATATTTGCGGAAGGAAGTTTCTTGTAATTTATATTAGTGTCTTCTAATTGAAATAAATTATTGTCTATATTGTCTATATTGGGAAGATAGTTGTTTATTAAAGACTTTAGGCAGTATTATATGACTGTTTACGAACTCTGTAAAAAACTCTGATTTTCTAACGAGACCTGAAACAACCATGGGGACTGATCAAAGCCAGGTCACGGCTAATCCTCAGATCAAATTGGAATTTAGCGTGTTGGTTTTTGAGGAGGGAGGAAAACCAGAGAACCCGGAGAAAAACCCTCGGAGCAAGGGCGAGATACCAACAAACTCAACTCACATATGGCGCTGCGTCCGGGAATTGAACCTGGGCCACAGAGGCGAAGCCCCTAACCACTGCGCCACCCTGGCTCCCTTACTCTGAAGTTTAACATTTATGTGTTTAATTTGCGTGATAAGCAATAAATATATATCAGTGGGGAGCACTCAAGCGGAGCATCACAGAGATGTTCACTCGACAAAGGCTGAGTGACAACTGAAGGTGGCCTGGCCATGACCCTTCTATACCGGGCAATGAATGAAATATCTCTGTTGTCTTTCCCTAGAGCATCTTGGTCTTGCATTAGCGCTAAGTGTTCCAGTGTTTGTTGTTGTAACCAAGATCGACATGTGTCCACCTAATGTACTACAAGATACCATGAAACTACTAATGCGTATCCTCAAATCACCTGGGTGTCGTAAGATACCAGTCATGGTACAGAACAATGATGATGTCGTTATATCGGCAAGAAACTTCGTATCAGAAAGGTAAGCTTTTGATAAAGTTCCCCACAAGAGCCTTCTTAAGAAGCTTCAGTATTTCGGTGTTCATGGAACTCTGCTTACTTGGTTCGAGTCATTTCTAACCAACCGCTCCCAATCAGTTGTTTGTGATGGAAAATGTTCCCAGCCCTGCCCTGTAACATCCGGGGTCCCCCAAGGGACGGTACTGGGACCATTGTTATTCTTATTATATGTTAACGACCTCCCTGATAACTTGAAGTCGTCTATCAGACTTTTTGCTGACGATGCACTGTTATACGGTGTCATCACAAGTGAGGATGACTGTGACCAACTTCAAGATGACTTACGCCAACTAGAACTATGGCAAAGTAAATGGCAGATGGTTTTTAACCCTTCCAAATGCAAGACCATTTGCATCTCCACCAAGAAGTTACCACCACAAAAGAAATATGTCTTCTGCGGGGTCGAACTAGAGCAGGTTGAATCTATTTCTTACCTGGGAGTCATTCTGAACTACGATTTGAAATGGTCCCAGCATGTTACATCTATCTCCGGTAAAGCGAGCAAGGTCCTTGGAATGATAAGGAGGAATCTCTGGAATTGTCCAAAGCATGTAAAGGAAACTGCATACACGGCTATAGTCCGTCCCAAACTGGAGTATGCGTGTGCTGCTTGGGACCCTCACTTTAAAAAAGACATTGCTGCCCTCGAGAGGGTTCAGAGGAAGGCGGCGCGTTTCTGTACCCAAAATTACCATCCTACAGCTAGTGTCACTGATATGCTCAACGATTTAGGTTGGCCAAGCCTGGAGTTAAGGAGAACAATGACTCGGTTAACCCTCCTGTACAAGTTGAGTCGTGGGCTAATTGACATTGATGTAAACACTTATCTCCGCCCACATACTGAACTCAGAACTCGGAGAAGCCATAATTGCAGATATAGACAAGATAAAGCGACTAAGGATACTTATTTTTATTCTTTTTTCCCAAGGACTATTAGACTTTGGAATAACTTACCTGCTGATATTGTTGAGATTAACTCATTAATTACTTTTAAGTCCGAGCTTCTTAATTACGTAATTAATTAATCATTACTAGATATATTATAGAGTACAAGCGGTGAAGGCGTGGGACGGCTAACTGGCTGAATAGTGCAGAATCCGTGCTTAATACGTGCTATTTGGTACTGTTTAGTTGGTGCTGTTTCGTGCTTTTATTGCGTTCACTCGACTTGTTTTCTCAGTTGTTTTTATCATTTATTTATTATTTTATCACTTATTTTATTATTTTTATATATTGTACAGTTGGTGTGATAACCATACGGTTTATTACCGACTAAATAACATGTAGATGTAGATGTAGATGTAAGTATATCCAATAGTATCCTATAAATATCATGTTTCAGCCAATCAGAGCTCAGCTTTGCTATGAAATACAGGGCAGTATTTCATGGTTTTTCCATGGCTAGATCAGACCAATCGAAATGCAGGAAATTCTGCGCCATTTCTTTATCAGCAATAAGAATTCAAGATTTCGAATTCATAATTAGTCTGCAGACGCATCCGCCACTACAATTTTTTGTTTAGCGAGAAATTTTGCAGTTTTTGTGTTTGTGATAAACCTTCCTGTAAATTTGTTATTATAGGATAATAAGTTATTTCATGGTTTTCCAATGCAATACTGGCAAACAAATTACTTGAAATTCATATTATTTTGGTAAAGGCTCGTTGTATACCAAATATATACAAATTTCTCGTGAAATATTCGCCCGTATTCCATAGAAAACCATGAAATAACCAGTAAGTATGTACTAGTTACAATATGACCGACATTTTAAAGTTTATCAGATTAATAAAGTTAAAGTAAAGTAAAGCAACTTTATTTAACGTCGCGGTAACTCGTGACAGTCTGGTGAGACTAATAAACTTGAGGCCGACGTCGTACCTACGATTTTAAGTCCTTATCCGACGTGAAGGTCTAACCATTTGCAGTTCGAGAACGAGATTGTTTGACAAAGGCAGCACCTTATACTCAGTTATTTTAAGACCCTGAGTGTTGGTCCGGCCGGGGTTTGAACCCGCGACCTCCCGCTCGACAGACCGGAGCTCAACCACTGAGCTAACTGGGACTGGCAGTGAGCTCTTGTATGGGGTTAACAAGTGTAACATGTGACTTGAATGCTATATTTGGATTGGTTAGCACACTGGCTTATGAATTATTAATGCCTTTTATAAAGCTATTTAGTGCAAAAGGCAAAACATCAACAGGCCATACAGGCCATTAATTACGCAGTGTTGTCACCAGTATTTGGGGGTAAAGTCAGGCAAAATCAGAAATGGAGAAAAATGCAAAAAAAGGGGGGAAATATTTTGGGGCAAGGCTAAGCAAAGTCAAAATACGAATGGAAAAAAAAATTTGAGACTCCAGGTGGTATAGCTGAGTTGGTAGAGCGCAGGTCATGAAAGCTGGAGGTCTGGGTTCGAATCCAAGCCACGTAAAAAACCGTTGGACATAAAACAGGGACATAAAACCGTTGGCCTTGTCTCCAAACACTTTCTTCCTAATAATTGGGGATGTTAAATAGCCTGTTGTCCTCCTCGAATAAGAGTAGGGGATTGCCACCGGTACAGCAGCCCGTGCTGTACCACCCTCGGTGTGATGCAAATAGCTTTTCCGAGTATTCATATAGAAGTAGGGGTAGAAGAGAGTGAAGTAGAAGAGAGTGAAGGGGGACGGGGGGGGGGGGGGGGGGGGGGCAGTCTAATGGGGAGAGGGGGGTAGTTTTCTGGAGAAGGCATTGGAATATTTGATCCCGATACTTAAATTTGTACTGATCTATGTTGCAGGGTATGCCCAATCTTCCAAGTGTCCAATGTAACCGGAGAAAACCTGGATTTACTGAAAATGTTTCTAAATCTGTTGAGTGTACGAGCAGAAAGCAGGGATGAAGAACCAGCCGAATTTCAGATCGATGATACTTACTCTGTTCCAGTAAGCATTAAAACTTTATTTTGAAATGGTGTGCACATGGAGTTCAAATTCTAACACGGTTGAAGTTGTAATACTATCATTTGCGAGCTATCGTTAAACGTGAACCTTTTTCCGCGTTCATTTATGTTTCAAACCTCGACATCTAGCGGGACAAACCTTTTCAATTAACCGTCAAACTAATTAGTTTCAATCTTGATGTTGAAAACCTTTGATGTGTCTTCTACCGTCGTGAAACTCAGAGTATGCATAGAGACAGTGATTGTCTTGTATCTCTCATAATTCTGAGCGCTCAAAGCTTTAACTTTAACTGACATTTCTATAATTTAGTGCGTAGTGCGAAGGAAAACCTGGCTGAAAAGTTTCCCAACCTAATTTTCACGCTGCTGAAACGAGAAGGCGGGACATGTCAAGATCGCGGTTAATTGCAAAGGTTTGGGCCGCCAGACGTCGAGGTTTTAAGCATTAAACGAACACGGAAAAAGGTCCACGCTTAACGGTAGCTCGCAAATGGTAGTAAAAAAAAAAAACTCTGAATTTCTAACGGGACTTGAAACAACCATAGGGGCTGATCAAAGCCAGGACCCGGCTAAACCACATATCGAATTGGAATTTAGTGTGTTGGTTTTTGCGGAGGTAGGAAAACCGGAGAACCCGGAGAAAAACCCTCGGAGCAAGGGCGAGATACCAACAAACTCAACTCACATATGGCGCCCCGTCCGGGAATCGAACCTGGGCCACAGAGGTGAGAGTTAACCACTGCGCCTGCGCACTCTCTAGTACATAATGGAGATTGTGGAATAAAAAAAATGGGAGTGCAAAAAAAGTAGAAAAGGAAAGGAGTAGGCACTCCCTTGCCCAAATATTCTATGCTACAATATAACAACAACAATAACTACAACAGCAACAAGAATTGACTTAAAGTGTTTATCGAGTTGAAGGTACCGAAAAAAAACCACAAGTTAGACCGATCTAGCCGGTGTACTCACTCTGCGGTGTACTAGCGGATTTGGTCCCCCGCGGCGATATCCGCTAGCGTATTCGATCCCCCGGGGTTCATATCTGCTGCAGATCTCCCTTCGCAGATTTGGTTCCCCCATCTAAAAAAACCATGCCTCAAAATTGATCATATTTTTGGATATACTGCACGTAGATACTTGAAACAAAGATCGTTTGACAGAGAGCAAGGTTGTATTGACAAAATGAACAGAAGTAATTTTAGCAGTGAGCTGTTTGACCAGAGGAACCTTCGAGCCATTCCCTCAAAGTCCGATGTCGCGACTTACCGTAAATATTTTGTTTGCGATATTGCCTTGTTTTGTCACTGCTCGATGCCTGAGTGCTGGGACAACATGATTGAGTGTGAATTCTGTCAAGAATGGTTCCATTCCACTCCTGAGGGCGAGTGGCAGTGCAGCGAATGTCGACCTCGATGTTAAGCAGCTTCTACGCAAGCAGATATGCAGATATCAGTTCTACAGAACTACTGTTCTACTAAATATCACGTTCTTCCTGTTCCAGTTGGCCGAGTTCTGTGTACCCAAGGACCAGAAACTTTCAGTCGAAAATGTATTGTAAATTGTATTGGCTGCGGGTTAAAAAGTATCTGGTTCATTGATTTGCAATCATCAATCACTTAGATCACTAAAAACTCTCTCTCTGAATTTCTAACGAGAAGTTAGACCGATCTAGCCGGTGTACTCAAAACAACACGGACTTGGCTTTACGTCTCCGTCAAGGGAATCAAATTCGCGAGGATCAAAATCCGGGGGATCAAATCCGCGAGAGGGGATAGAATACGCTAGTGACACCGGGAACACTCACCATAATTTACAAAGTACAAACAGACAGACAGACATGCAAACTAGCTAACTAATTGTTGCTGTCTATAAGAATAGAAAACTTTTTCCGTGTTTCAATTATTATTATTCACCTGTAATGCGCATTTGATTATATATTGCACATGTTAATTTGCGCAGTGTAAATATTAAGTTATTATTATATTTCCATAGAGTTATAGAAACACGAGTGTGAGTTTTGGAGAACAAGAAATGGCAATAGGAACACGAGCCTGCAGGCCAAGTGTTTCCACTGCTATTTCGAGTTCTTCCACAAGTGTTTCTGTAACTGTATGGAAACGCGAAAAAACTTTTCTATTTCCTTTATACTATTAACGAGGAAGGCGCTCGTTTTATTTGATCATGGCAAAACGTTAATTCTACCAACTAGCTTAACTTAATATAGAGTTATGGAAGCACGGCTTTCAGCCAATCGGAACGCGCGTAGTATCGAATCTATTGTATAGAATGAAATAATGACGTAGTAGCAAGAGAATAGTCGAGGGCTATGTATGGACAGTCGTCCAAAGTAATTAACTTATAAACTGCTGAAGGCTGCTGTCGTTACCGCTATGTCTTACATGTTGGTCGTATTCCCAGGGTGTCGGTACAGTAATCTCTGGCACATGTATGAAGGGAGTGATTCATCTGAATGACATCCTACTGCTTGGCCCAGACCCTCTCGGTCAGTTCCAGCCCGTGGCTGTCAGAAGTATTCACCGTAAGAGAATGCCAGTGCATCAAGTGCGTGGAGGACAAACTGCATCCTTCTCACTCAAAAAGGTCAGCCAATCAGGGACTAGCGCGTGATCGTCATTTTTCGCGGACCTTGTTCGTATGACGCGCACTCTCTTGAGATATCAAGTCGAACACTCGAAGATGAATTCCACATCTTCTCACACTCTATAGGTTTTGTCTAAGCGGGTTAATGGTGGAGTCCTTGTGATAGACTAGGTTGTTCGAAGCAATGGTAACTTCATTCCTAAGATAGCGCTAAATCTGTAATCTGTACAGTTTACTCTCGGGTTAGCGATTTAACCCCGGGATAGCGCTAAATCTGTAATCTGTACAGTTTACTCTCGGGTTAGCGATTTAACCCCGAGATAGCGCTAAATCTGTAATCTGTACAGTTTACTCTCGGGTTAGCGATTTAACCCCGGGATAGCGCTAAATCTGTAATCTGTACAGTTTACTCTCGGGTTAGCGATTTAACCCCGGGGTAGCGCTAAATCTGTAATCTGTACAGTTTACTCTCGGGTTAGCGATTTAACCCCGCGATAGCGTTAAATTTGTAATCTGTACTGTTTACTCTCAGGTTAGCGATTTAACCCCGGGGTAGCGCTAAATCTGTAATCTGTACAGTTTACTCTCGGGTTAGCGATTTAACCCCGGGATAGCGCTAAATCTGTAATCTGTACAGTTAACTCTCGGGTTAGCGATTTAACCCCGGGATAGCGCTAAATCTGTAATCTGTACAGTTTACTGTAGGGTTAGCGATTTAACGCCGGGATAGCGCTAAATCTGTAATCAGTACAGTTTACTCTCGGGTTAGCGATTTAACCCCGAGGTAGCGCTAAATCTGTAATCTGTACAGTTTACTCTCGGGTTATTAACCCCGGGGTAGCGCTAAATCTGTAATCTGTACAGTTTACTCTCGGGTTAGCGATTCATCCCTAGGATAGCGCTAAATCTGTAATCTGTACAGTTTACTCTCGGGTTAGCGATTCATCCCTATATAGGATAGCGCTAAATCTGTAATCTGTACAGTTTACTCTCGGGTTAGCGATTTAACCCCGGGGTAGCGCTAAATCTGTAATCTGTACAGTTTACTCTCGGGTTAGCGATTCATCCCTAGGATAGCGCTAAATCTGTAATCTGTACAGTTTACTCTCGGGTTACCGATTCATCCCTAGGATAGCGCTAAATCTGTAATCTGTACAGTTTACTCTCGGGTTAGCGATTTAACCCCAGGGTAGCGCTAAATCTGTAATCTGTACAGTTTACTCTCGGGTTAGCGATTTAACCCCGGGGTAGCGCTAAATCTGTAATCTGTACAGTTTACTCTCGGGTTAGCGATTTAACCCCGGGGTAGCGCTAAATCTGTAATCTGTACAGTTTACTCTCGGGTTAGCGATTCATCCCTAGGATAGCGCTAAATCTGTAATCTGTACAGTTTACTCTCGGGTTAGCGATTCATCCCTAGGATAGCGCTAAATCTGTAATCTGTACAGTTTACTCTCGGGCTAGCGATTTAACCCCGGGATAGCGCTAAATCTGTAATATTATGTACAGTTTACTCTCGGGTTAGCGATTTAACCCCGGGGTAGCGCTAAATCTGTAATCTGTACAGTTTACTCTCGGGTTATTAACCCCGGGGTAGCGCTAAATCTGTAATCTGTACAGTTTACTCTCGGGTTAGCGATTCATCCCTAGGATAGCGCTAAATCTGTAATCTGTACAGTTTACTCTCGGGTTAGCGATTCATCCCTAGGATAGCGCTAAATCTGTAATCTGTACAGTTTACTCTCGGGTTAGCGATTTAACCCCGGGGTAGCGCTAAATCTGTAATCTGTACAGTTTACTCTCGGGTTAGCGATTCATCCCTAGGATAGCGCTAAATCTGTAATCTGTACAGTTTACTCTCGGGTTAGCGATTCATCCCTAGGATAGCGCTAAATCTGTAATCTGTACAGTTTACTCTCGGGTTAGCGATTCATCCCTAGGATAGCGCTAAATCTGTAATCTGTACAGTTTACTCTCGGGTTAGCGATTTAACCCCGGGGTAGCGCTAAATCTGTAATCTGTACAGTTTACTCTCGAGTTATTAACCCCGGGGTAGCGCTAAATCTGTAATCTGTACAGTTTACTCTCGGGTTAGCGATTTAACCCCGGGATAGCGCTAAATCTGTAATCTGTACAGTTAACTCTCGGGTTAGCGATTTAACCCCGGGATAGCGCTAAATCTGTAATCTGTACAGTTTACTGTAGGGTTAGCGATTTAACGCCGGGATAGCGCTAAATCTGTAATCAGTACAGTTTACTCTCGGGTTAGCGATTTAACCCCGAGGTAGCGCTAAATCTGTAATCTGTACAGTTTACTCTCGGGTTATTAACCCCGGGGTAGCGCTAAATCTGTAATCTGTACAGTTTACTCTCGGGTTAGCGATTCATCCCTAGGATAGCGCTAAATCTGTAATCTGTACAGTTTACTCTCGGGTTAGCGATTCATCCCTATATAGGATAGCGCTAAATCTGTAATCTGTACAGTTTACTCTCGGGTTAGCGATTTAACCCCGGGGTAGCGCTAAATCTGTAATCTGTACAGTTTACTCTCGGGTTACCGATTCATCCCTAGGATAGCGCTAAATCTGTAATCTGTACAGTTTACTCTCGGGTTACCGATTCATCCCTAGGATAGCGCTAAATCTGTAATCTGTACAGTTTACTCTCGGGTTAGCGATTTAACCCCAGGGTAGCGCTAAATCTGTAATCTGTACAGTTTACTCTCGGGTTAGCGATTTAACCCCGGGGTAGCGCTAAATCTGTAATCTGTACAGTTTACTCTCGGGCTAGCGATTTAACCCCGGGATAGCGCTAAATCTGTAATATTATGTACAGTTTACTCTCGGGTTAGCGATTTAACCCCGGGGTAGCGCTAAATCTGTAATCTGTACAGTTTACTCTCGGGTTATTAACCCCGGGGTAGCGCTAAATCTGTAATCTGTACAGTTTACTCTCGGGTTAGCGATTCATCCCTAGGATAGCGCTAAATCTGTAATCTGTACAGTTTACTCTCGGGTTAGCGATTCATCCCTAGGATAGCGCTAAATCTGTAATCTGTACAGTTTACTCTCGGGTTAGCGATTTAACCCCGGGGTAGCGCTAAATCTGTAATCTGTACAGTTTACTCTCGGGTTAGCGATTTAACCCCGGGGTAGCGCTAAATCTGTAATCTGTACAGTTTACTCTCGGGTTAGCGATTCATCCCTAGGATAGCGCTAAATCTGTAATCTGTACAGTTTACTCTCGGGTTAGCGATTCATCCCTAGGATAGCGCTAAATCTGTAATCTGTACAGTTTACTCTCGGGTTAGCGATTCATCCCTAGGATAGCGCTAAATCTGTAATCTGTACAGTTTACTCTCGGGTTACCGATTCATCCCTAGGATAGCGCTAAATCTGTAATCTGTACAGTTTACTCTCGGGTTAGCGATTCATCCCTAGGATAGCGCTAAATCTGTAATCTGTACAGTTTACTCTCGGGTTAGCGATTCATCCCTAGGATAGCGCTAAATCTGTAATCTGTACAGTTTACTCTCGGGTTAGCGATTTAACCCCGGGGTAGCGCTAAATCTGTAATCTGTACAGTTTACTCTCGAGTTAGCGATTTAACCCCGGGGTAGCGCTAAATCTGTAATCTGTACAGTTTACTCTCGGGTTAGCGATTTAACCCCGGGGTAGCGCTAAATCTGTAATCTGTACAGTTTACTCTCGGGTTAGCGATTTAACCCCGGGGTAGCGCTTACCCTTGTCTCGAACAGCCGTGGCCTGTTGGGTAATTTTTATGATTTCGTTTTCAGATCAAGCGATCTCAGATCCGTAAAGGAATGGTTATGGTGGACAAGAGACTAAAACCACAGTCGTGCTGGGAATTCGAAGCCGAAGTTCTTATCCTACATCATCCCACCACCATCAGCTGCAAATACCAAGCTATGAGTAAGTAGTCGAGCATGCGGTGTCCAGTTAACCTGTAATGCACTTGTCATCGGCTTCCCCGAGGGGTGGGGGGATCCCGGGCAATTGTGGGGACTTTGCTAAATCCCTGTATTTCCCCACATGTGTAGCACTTGTTGTTCAACAAAGTCCTCAGTACTATAGTGAGGCAAGGCAAGCCCCCAACAGGAATTAACCCATGTGACTACAATCGAAGTTCTAATAAAACAATCATTATTCTAAGCCCATGCGAAATTCTATTATTTGAAATAAAAAGTATAAACTAATAAAAGGGGCAGCCAACAAATACTCGCAAGTTTGATAGATGGCCTATGTTATGCACAACATATCACAGGATTCACGCATATAACATTTTCAACACCTTTGAAGGGAGCCATCTTTGATTGAAACACGAGTCGTTCTCATCAATTCGCGATGCGCCTCGTATACATACAGCTAGCCCACAATTAATATATTACCATGAAAAGTACCGCAAGCAAAGTCCCCACATTTTTCCCACCACAAGGGCACGAATTTGTTACAAAGTCCCCACTAAGTTCCCAATTCCCCCACCGACAGCCCGAGATCCCTCCTCGGGGAAGCCGATGACACGTAATAAGCCCGGTGTCGAACTATTATGTGCAACACATCTTCACATTTAAAAACATAATACGGTTTTCCACCATGTGGTCTGCAAACCTAGTTTTGAAAGTCTTAGCGGCTATTGGTGTTAACTGTAGACCGAATTAGAACTTAGCATGCTAATTTTTGTGGAGGGAGGAAAGCCGGAAAACGCGAAAAAAAACACCTTGAAACAGCTAAGATAACAAAAACTCAACTCAAATGGGAATCGAGCCCGGGCCACAGCGGTGAGAGGTGAAACGTTTAACACGTGTGTACCACCTCGGCTCACCCCAAAAGGAGAAAAACTAGAAAAGAACAGGAGTCACATAAAAGATTCAAATGCAGTTTCTCGATTTTACACACCGTGTTTCGAGCGGCCAAAGGTCGCATGATTTGTAGGGGTTCGGGAGGATGTTGCCCCAGAAATTTGTTAAAGATGCTCCGAGATACAATCTCGTGCATTTTGGGAATGCAACATTGAAAAGTTCAGACATGTGCAAAATATTCACTACTGCATTTGGCAAAAGTTTTTTTTTCGGGGGGGGGGGGGGGGGTGGGGAGGAGCTTCATCCCTGAAGATCAACATGAATGTGGTGCTATAGCAGAGTAAAACAAGGATCTTTTTATTAGCGATTTACCATCAACACTGGAACAAACAGAAACAGACTATGTTGAATTACAAAACACTCAAGCGAGTTGTCTAATCTACGCAGACGATGTAGTTATATTATCTAAGACAGCATAAGGACTTCAACAATACCTGCGAAAACTAGAAGAATACTGTAATCTCTCAAAACTTACAGTTAATATCGAGAAAAGTGATGATATTTAATAACTGCGGGAGAAGATTGAATAATTATACATTTTACTAAAAAGAGGAAAAACTAGAAAATGTCCAGAATACAAATATCTCGGCCTAACATTTAGCACATGTATACGGAAAATTTAGTCTTGCGAAACACGAAGTTAAAAAGGTAGCTCTGAAGGCACTATTTAAACTACGAAAAGAAATGGGTGACAATTTCAAATCGAACGTCAAGCTCACACTCAAACTCTTTGACGCACTTATGAAACCGATCTTGCTATACGGAAGTGAAATATGGGGAACTAATCAGAACAAAACCAAAATAGATAATGACCCCATTAGAGTTGGTACAAGTCAAATTTTGTAAGATGTTACTTGGAGTATCTAGAAATGCAACAAACAATGCTTGTCGAGCGGAACTCGGATGTTTACCTCTCAAAGTGGAGTACACACATCGAGCTATAAAATACTGGACAAAATTATTGACTATTAGAACTAATGCACAACTCTCACACATTGCATATACAGAGAGTATAAACTCGCCGAAACCATGCTACTGGAGTGAAAAAAATAAAATACATTATGTCTTCTAATGGGTATGGAAATGTGTGGTCGTCAATAGATCAAACAATAAATGTGAGCAAGTTTTTGAAAAATATTAAACAAACATTAAGAGACATTGAACAACAACACTGGTTCAGCGAGATTGATACTGACAAACGAAGGAAACAAAACGAAAGAAACAAATTAAGAACATATAGGATATTCAAAATAAATTATAATCTGGAGGACTCGGCAAAGTAACTAATATAGAACACAGACAAGCCCTTAACCGAATAAGAATAAGTAATCACCCGCTAACAAATTGAAAGAGGCATATATTTGAAACCCTACCTGAAACCTGAAGAAAGGATATGCCCATTATGTCAAAATGGGGTAGAAGATGAAATGCACTTTATTATAAAATGTAAAACATACCATATACGTAGGAGAAAATTATTTCATACTTTCGAAAATATATTCAATGTTAACAGCCGGCACATGAATGAAAATGAGCTTTCAAACTTATCATAAATCCACCAAATAAGTTCGCAAAACATACACGACTGCCTCGTCATTAGGAAAAATATATTAACCGAATAAGTATTGCCTACTTCCAACTCTTAGTAACTGAACTACCTCATATTACGATCGTTTAGCTATTTACCATCGCGTTCACGCCATGTAAAGTATATTTGGTGAAAACCCAAAACGCACTAGATTGTGTACGGGTCCAAACTGATAAATAAAAATGTTGTTGTGTTGTGTTTTTCCCCCCTGAATTTCAATGTTCAATTTCCAGTTCACTGTGGAAGCCTGCGACAAACTGCCACAATAGTATCCATGAGTAAAGAACATCTGAGAACTGCCGACAAAGCAACCGTCAGATTCCGATTCATCAAGCAGCCGGAATACCTCAAACCTGAAACGCGAATGATCTTCCGTGAGGGTCGAACAAAAGCCGTGGGGACCATACTACGAATTGACGCGACCGCTCACCCTCCCCCTCAGGTCGCTGGCAAGCTAAAACACAGGGGGCCAGGCAGGGGGCCCATTCATGCGTCACGTGATAAGTCTAAAGATGTAACCAACGCGCATGTGTCTACATCAACCGCTGTGTATGATGCGGGAAGGACGGGGAAAAAGTGATGATAGATTGTTTGTCGTCATTGTCGTGTCTAGCTTATAGCTCACCGCTGAGGAAAGGTCCAGCCACGCACTCGCAGGTCTCAATATATAGCCGCGAATTGCATTCAACACCTTAAGATTTCCAAAGAGCATCTTATAGAAATAACTGCTGTCTTTAAGAACAACATCGAGGGAAACTAAACACTATCTTATAAGTTGGAAAGATAGCAGCTCTACTCCTATAGCTCTCTCTCTTTCTGTGGCACAGAGAGCGTTCGCCTCGCTAAGGACTTACTTTGTTTATCAATCTTGGGGTTTGTCGTGACATTCTGACGAACTCGTCCAACTTGGAGTAAGTTTGGCGCCAAAACTAAGTTATCAAATTACTTCAGAAACGAGCTTGGAGAACGCTCTATGGTGCGATAAACGGAAGGCGATCAGATCACCCTGAAAGCGATCAAACCAAATAAAATAATGAAACCCTACAACAGGATTTGGACTGGTGGAATTCTTGCGCTTCAGGCTGGGACGTAATTTTTTTTAAGCTCACTGTGTTTTAATTAGTCTGTTTCTTTTAATGTTAGGTGTAGGTTTAAACTTAGTGAAATTAAATAACAATTTATTCATGCATTGTTTTACTAAACAAGTTAAAAGCATAGTTTGTATCATTTGATGTCTTGAGGAAACCCCTGTCGCCATATATGTTTACATGGAATCTCCACTGAAAAACAATGTTTGCTTTCTAATGTTTGTTATGGATACCTAAATCTAATGCTGTTTGTTTCCTATTGTAAACAATGTTTGCTTCCTAATGTTTGTTATGAATACCTAAATCTAATGCTATTCCTGTAAATTTTACACTAGGTATCAGTTATGGACCGATTTTCTTGTCCATAAAGGTCATTTACATTTTCCGCACGTCTCCCAAAGCTAAACATTCTCTTATTTTTGCAATTTTTGAAAGCTTGCTATGCAGTTCGTATTTAACCAAACATTCTCAAACTCGATAAAGTCAGTTCATTTCTTAATCAGATTAGTTTTTGACACCGCTGTTCATAACGAACATTTGAAAGCAAACCGTTGTTTTCAGTGGAGATTTTCTTTAAAGTGCATATAAACCCTAGCCAGTTATCGTTGAACTGGAAAACAAATACCGTAGAATCCCGGTTTTAAGCCCTGGGCTTATACAACTTTGTAAGGGTTTTTGGGTGGTTTTGGTTTTGGCTTATAACCGGGAGGGCTTATAACCGGGGGGGCTTATAACCGGGATTCTACGGTACCCTGCGAGCAGAGCCTTCTTCAACTCCACGAAAAGAGAAGAAAAGAAGGCTCTGCAATATTTGTGTTGTTTTCGTATTGAGCATGCGCCAACGGTTCGCCCAAGACTCTGTCGTTCAAACCTGTTAAACCGGTTTATCAGCGCGCGGCTAATTTTGTTTTACGCTGATTACCAAACCACTTGCCCGCCATTGTTGCAGTGGGCTCAGGTTTGGTCATCAGCATAAAACAAAAATTGCCGCACGCTGATAAACTAAGTTTTACAATCACTTGTTCTCAGAACGGTAACTGTCAACGGCAGGTATATTACTACAAGATGTGCGTCAATCTCTTGACACAAAAGACATACCAGGAATGCAACGGCAATGATACAAGTGTCCGTTAACCTGCTCATTTGCCCGATTTTTTTAACCTCATAACAGCGACCGCCTCTGAACATTTGTCGCGTTGTACAACGATCAGTCGTGTACGATAATGGCACTATCTAAAGGTGTTTGTCTTGTCGTTTTCGTGGCCTCTCTGTTATTGGGTTCCATCCACTCAAAAGCGATCAGCCTTCGCGAGAGCCGCACGCGGACTGTACGCCGCCTGATAGGACTTCCCTTTTGAGCTTCACGAGCCGGAACCTGGAGGGGAACTTTATCCCCTCTCAAATCTATAATAATCACATTGTACTCGTGGTGAATGTAGCGACCTATTCACGGTTCGTTAGTCAGTATCACGACTTGAATAACCTCATGGAGAGATTTGGCTTTCCCGACAGCAGTACATGTGGTCTAATGATTCTTGGTTTCATTCCTATACTACGCAACACGCCCAACGCGTACAAAATCATAATAACACTACAACTAGTGGAGTGTGACAGTGCCGGATGCCTGGTGGACAGCAGCAAACGGTTTCTTTAATAAACTACGGTATTACAAATCATTACATAGTACTAATATTACAAAATCATAATATTTAACAGGACATGATTTAACAGGACATGAAGGAAGAGAGAAAACATTCCATAACCACACGTCATCCTAAACGGATGGTTGCACAATCAAATGACGTAATCACATGATAATAAATAGCTTTTCACATGCTTAAAGGAGCAGTGGCACGATTAGTATTCATGCCCAAAGTTTTGAAAATGTGTCAGGCGGACAAGAAATCAAAAGATGTGACTGAGAAGTAGAAGTCCGTGAGTAATCCGCTTGCATCGGCGTATTTGCACGATATCTCGAGGCGAAATTGCTTTAAAACTATACTTCAGTATTATATGGTTGGGTTTGATGTTATATTTTTATAGAGCAGCATTTTATTTATTTCAATCGAAAGGGAAATTTGCAGTGGCGCGTGACATAGCGTGATTTTGCCATTGTCTATGACAACCAATCAGAATCGTGACACTGCTCCTTTAAATCAAATAATACCGAAAAATCGATATCTAAAGAAAATAATGTACGTTGCCCGGTACGAAAAACCATCGTAAAAAACCACGTCTTGCTACGTGGAAAAACTTCTGGAAACGTACTCCTTGACCGAATGCAATCGTACAAGGCTCCGAGGGCTAAAGCCAAAATGGTTATATCTTGATGAATAATAATTTAAAACATTAAAACTAAAGTTTGGCTGACTTGTGGCGGTCCAGCAAGCGAGAGAAAGAATTCTAAACTGATTGGTCTTTATATACCTCAAATATGAATATTAAACATATGTACAAGAAAAGATATAATGAACTATCACTTAAGTGATAAACAAATAGCTACGTGCCGTAATGAAGACGCTTTCCAACTCACTTTGTTACGTTGGAAAGCCTCTATTCCCGTCAAACCAGATGGGGTTCAAAGAACCTGCTTTTAATGCCACGCAGTTTCGTAACGGGTTGATGTGTGTAAGCCCAGGAAATGGCTTCGTTCCCAATTTTCCGATCTTCAACAAAGTCATCCTGAATGGTGATAAGGAAGACCCGCTATATACATATCTTAAGGTATAGATTAAGATTAGATATCGTCCGCGGCAAAACGTCACGCGCATGCGCTTTAATGAGTATATATAGTTAAGGTTAGAAAACCACAGCAAAAACCGTGTACAATCAATCCTGCCAGACGTTGGATCAAAAAACAGATCTTGATCAGCAAGAAGAAGAAAATATAATGATAAAGTGTCCGAAGACTACTGCAATGCTGATCAAATACAACGCTCTGGGCTTTAATGAGCCCAGAGCGCGCGTCCCGCCAGTTTCCCGCCGAAATGTGAAATGTTTCGCGAAAAACAAGAAACAGCTAAACTAAGTTTGGAGTTTTCTTAATTTGTAATTCACTGTGGGTTTATTATAAGTTGTAAAATTATTACTAACAAAGTTGAAGACCTTAGAAAGTAAGAGTTTCATACCGAGAACCGAGGTTCTAAGCCCTAAACATCCCGAGGGCTGTAGACCCCGAGGGATGTTTAGGGATTAGAACCGAAGGTTCTCGGTATGAAAGTGATTTGATCACATTTGGCGAGGTTTTCTCGAATAGAAGGTTTAAAACTGAGTTATAAACCTCCCTGCAACAGTTATAAACCTCAGATTTGTTATTTAATTAGTCTATTGTTCAACGGGTTTACCAGAGTTTCACCCCTATGAAGAACAAAGAAAACCGTGTCAAGTGTGATATAACTTCTATTTGAAACCAGAGCCTTCGTTCTTTCGGCCAGTTGAGCACAACGTTTTGCCGCCGTGTGTACGTAGCCACTCGCAGGTGATACGAAAATTTGAACAGGCTCCCTGTGGTATATTGTACCACAGGAAACCCGGTCAGAGATACCACAGGAAGCCCGGTCAGATGGTTCAATTTTCGTATTTCCTGGAGATTTGGAATTTCTGCGTATTGCACTCTGATCTCGTATTTAGAGAAGAAAAAAGAAAGATGTGAAACCGTTTTCAAGTGTTTTTGTCAGCTTTCCTATTTCTTTGTTGTTATCGGAATGTTAACAAAGCTTGTTCAGTAACATTTAAAATGGCTATAAAGTCAAATTTTATATTAATATCGATTCTTTATAAAGTGAATAGATGAACAGTATTTTTTCCTTAATTGGAGTGTTGCGTCTGAGTTCTAAAGGTTTATATTTCGAATATGCTAATTATGTCACATCAAATGAGGTATTTACTATCATTTCTTTCTCCTTGTGAATTAACCGATTTCTTTTTTAAGACAAAGTATTTTGTAAAATCACTGATATAAAAAATATATATTTATATAACATAGATGTGTATAAAAGGTCATTTATCTCTGCCATAATGGTTTTGTATAATAGATCATACCTCCTTTGACATCACGCATCATATTGGAAATATAAACCTGTATAACTCATAGACGCAACACTCGAATCAAGAAATATTTTATTATTCAGTCACCTGGCATTCACTTTATGGAGAATCGATATTAATGATACGAAATTTGACCTTATCAGGCACTTTAACCTGAGAGTACCAAGGCTGAATAATAAACACTTGAAAATCACCTAACCGCCGTGAGAAGCGAGTAGCAGCTGATCACGTTGATGTTTAGGGAATTGTCTGTTTTGCCATAGTTAATAGAGTGGAATGGTTAGGAAACTCAGGGACCTTCTTTGTTATATGTCTTTGTTAGCTTTTTTCAACCACTACCGTGCACAAAACACAATAGAAATTTCAACATGTTAATCAATCAGCCAATAGAAACGTGTGAGTTCAGTCGTTCAGGGAACGCTAATGAACTATGATCGTGCACAATCTTTTGTCTTACCCCTTCCAACCCTAAATCGTAGCGCCTTTGTTAGCCCTTTTGAAGTTTGCCGGGTTTCCTAACCATTCCACTCTATTAACTATGGTTTTGCCGGCATTAACGGTTTTGGCGGGCCACAGGGCAGCCAAGCTCTAAATATCTAGCTAATACTTACAGCGTTTGTATGGGAATTTCAACGAGCTAGAAATACGAAAGAATTAATGAATAAAATGCCTTACCTTGCTTCCATAGTGTATTACTTGCTGTCTGTGTGGTATAACAGGGTTGATATGAAGCGATTTTAGCGAGTTTTCATTTCCTCTGCTCTCCTTCCTAAGAAAAAGAACTGAAATATTTCGGTTGAAGTGGCGGGCCCTCGCGAAACTAGTGTGCTGCCTTGTCTTTTTCTTAGAGGAAATGAAAACTCGCTAAAATCGCTTCATATCAACCCTGTTACCAGACAGCAAGTAATACACTATGGAAGCAAGGTAAGGCATTTTATTCATTAATTCTTTCGTATTTCTAGCTCGTTGAAATTCCCATACAAACGCTGTAAGTATTAGCTAGATATTTAGACCCGGCGCCATATGTGAGTTAAGTTTGTTGGAATCTCGCCCTTGCTCCGAGGGTTTTTCTCTGGGTTCTCCGGTTTTCCTCCCTCCACAAAAACCAACATGCTAATTTCCAATTCGATCTGTGATTTAGCCGGGTCCTGGCTTTGATCAGCCTCTGGCTGTTTTTCAGGTCCCGTTAGAAATTCCGGCAGTGTTTTTGTTTGTTTGTTTGTTCGTGATAAACTGGTCTATTGACCCTTTGACTTCAATTTCATGCCTCAGTCATGGAAAGGGAACAAGGTGATTTAACAACATTTCAATATGGATCCTCGGGCACAGGGGTCTTCACATGATTTTGATGCCCCCAGGGTGTGGGAGCTTCACTAGTATTCATGGGCATGTTGGGTGAATGTCCCCGCTATGCCCGAGGCGGGGGGGTGGGGATTTCAAATGACTGGTGCATTACTTTTCATATATATATTTTGCTACGTTTTCCACCATCGTCGACCGGTGCGCGCGTGGAGGCAAACCTTGTAAGGGACTTCGAGTTCTGTTGTTTCTTCTACCGTGACCTTGTGTCCGAATGTCATAAATAAATAAATAAGTACTACTACTACTACTGGAGTACTAAAGTATTTTTTAATGACTGTTCAAATGACTCCAAAAAAAATCGTGACAAAAGTACCAGGCTGGCACGCGTGACACTAAGTCACGTGTCACATGAGATTACCCACAATGCCATCGGCATTGAAGTCGGTGACAGATTGTAAAGAAAGGTGGACAAGACCAAGAGAGTAGGAAAGACGGCGGCCTCGAAATGCCGGGAAAAGTGGCAGCAAATCCCCTTCCTCCGAGCACTAAACAACCAGGTCTTGCCCAATCCTTACTCTATAGTGGCTCTAGGTTCCAGGGACACCAAAAAAGTAAAGGGAATCGCTATGATGTAGAAGTTGTTCTGCAGGTTAGGTTGCCCAAAATTTGCTGTTTTGTTTGGAGTGATTTTCTTTTCTTTATAAAAAGTTTTCTTGTTTCGCGGATCGCAATGCTTCTTGTGGGACTAACGCCGGTTCTTTTGCGGTTTCTTTTCAGCACGTAGACGAAGAAAACGCATTTCTCTGTGGATACTTAAAGATAAAAGGCCTAACTGAGGTTGGTTGAACTTCAAACTTTTCCTCCGGTTTCCATTCTTCGAAGAAAACTTCATAGCATTGTGAAAGGAAAGTTAACCACACACAGAAAATCGGCAGTTTTGCTTTGATTTTCACACGTTTTTCTTAACACTCAACAAGCCGATGAGACGTAAACGATATTTTACCACGTTTTCTCGTAAGTTGTTATTTCGATTTATGAAATTCAAGCCTCAAGGCGCCAGATTCGATTCAAAGATGTATGGTTTTTTTTTCACTACTTTTTTTTCTATTTTGTAGTTTTAATTTAACTTATAGAACTAAACTTATAGAATTATGCAGGACGAAAAATGAAATTCCTGGAAATGAATGCCATTATACAATATTATGTACCGATCAATTTGAAACATCAACACCCCCCCCCCCCCCCCCCCCCCCCCCTCCCCCCTCCTACCTACCCGGGAAGTAGAGCAGATTTCGTATGAGTGGGACAAACTACAGCACTGACTACAGCATGGTTATTGTATGATATGCCGTGACATTGAAGTGGTTTCCCATTGTTTTTGCCCTGCTAATCCAATCAAATCACAGAGTTACAGTACGGCATGGGTACGGACATGCCGTAGTTTTGTCCCCACTCATACAAAACCTTTTCTAGGGAATTTGACATTGGTGGCTGTCCTGGGGGTGGGGAATTTGAACAAGTTGTCTCAGTTGCATGGTTTCCTCGATCGAAATCATGGAGCTGGAGAGCAGTTTATGTTAAATACTCATTCAAAGGACATAACTCCACTTTTGGGAGCGACTGGCTGAAACAAAAGGGACTTCAAAAGCTTTGCACTAAATTTGAAGGTATTAAAATATATAAATGTAAATTGCTTCTGAATATTTATAAATAATTTATGTTAAAATTTATAAATATGTTAAAACAATACCTGGGATACAATAGAAGGTCAAGGGCTGACTGATCTTGCCGGGTGTACTTAACATGCATATCATACAGAGTTCATTAAAGGCTTTTCATTTATGGAAATGTTTAATATACAGCTGATGTTTTATTGAGATTGGCCATCTTGTGACAACCATGGCTCGATCATTGCTTTAGTACTGTGTTGTTGTCGATTATGTTTTATTCACGGCCACAAGTCTCACAAGGACTATTAAACGTTCCAAGCTTTTCTGACCCTTACTACTTCAAATTTTGTTGCGTATTTAAAAAATGTAGACCTGATTAGTTGACCCTCTGGGTTGGCTAGAAGACTGAGACATGTTAGTAAAGTTTCATTATGATCATACAGCGATGGGAAACATCTAGTCTTCAAGAATATATAAAGCATTGAAGTCAACTCCTTTTTAATCTTTATTTACTAAGACATTTTTGTTGGCTCTTTCACTCTCCTGCCAGTAATAACATGTTCTGGGGGTAGGGGCATTTGATCGCCTAATATATGACCATGGGATGGGGCATTTGTCCCAGAAAATTGCCTATTATTCTATTCTTTCATTCCCAAAAAGTTACCTACATTGTATTATTCTCCTCATAAACTAGTATTCCTAATAGGTAGTGAATGCTGCTACACTCAGTTAAGGAAGTGTATTAGAAGAGAACCTACAGTAGCACTTTGGCAGGAAAAATACTGGGTGATAAAAATGCCAAGGTGTTAGATGAATATATTCAGTTTGTAGTTTTGGGGCTATCGTGTGACTGAATCCTGTTTGAGCTGTGGTGTGTAACTCAAAAGTTGTCGCGATTTATTTTCGTTTTGTCCCAACATATCAACAATCTCCCAGTAAATTCCCTGAGCCTACCAATTCCCAACATTTTCTTAAGATTCCCGGCACAACAAACTATTGTTCTCCCCGGTGAAGTTTAACACCGGAAATCAACTGTAATTGAGAATGTGATTGTAAATGCTAATTCAGTGTATTGAACCGGCGGCTTGACTTTACCGAAGCCAACAGAAGAAAATTATTTGCTGTTCACCATCTTGATAACTAGAGAGATCTTGCTCTTTGGAAACTGAGAGTTCACACAGAGTTAGAAAGAGTTCGCCTACACGTCTACACTTCAACAAATTCATGATTACACAAAGATTGCATACACAGAAATTAAAGAGTTAGCTCAAACAATGCAGATTCCACCTCGTGTAATGTTGCATGACGATCAGATGCCTGCAAAACAGTGTGGTAAAAAAAGACAATAGAAGTGATGCATTGTGATAAAAAAAAGAAATAGAGATTTGGACCCGCTTACAGATTAGAACTGCTGCCCTGCTCGCTCGCTTCAGGCTCGCTTGCTGCGGCAGCAATAATTTTTATTCTCAAATTTTCCCTATTCCCATTTTTATTCTCAAAAATTAATGAAATTATCAATTATTAATTTTATCCTCTAATTAAATAAAAGCAATGCAGAGAAGCAAATATAATTTGTTGACAAGTAAAATTTCGTTCCGTTCTATTGACCCAAGTTGAAAACATAGTATGTACATGACATCTACATGTAGCAATAATAAATTAGCTGTCCAGTCACTTCAGCAAGTGTGGCTGCCTTGAAAGTCGTATAAGGAAACATGAGTTTCAAGGAATCTTCTGTAGCCACAGTCACTCGGCTTGTATAAACATGGCTTGTATATGCACAGTTTTGTTCACCCAAACAAATCTTGAGGGAAACAGTTCAAGGGAGGCATTTTAATTTTCACTAGATGCAATTCAAATCTATAGAAATTGAGATATAATATTAAATTATTGTACAAAACTTCTCCCACCAGATCATACTTTGATTTGTGCAAACTATTTATTTCGTTTTTACCTTTTATTCCAGAATAATTCCAAATTCTTTTGTGCACCTATTAATTATGAAATTCAGAGTTTTTTTAGTCTAAAATTATTCCGCAATAATTTTCCCAAGGCTAGTGGGCATTGGACTCTTTCAAGAATTTTTGTTCAAAATATACCCACCCTGGGGCCTGAAATAAGGGTCATATCTCCCCAACCTTGGCCAATTTATTATCCCCACCCGGGGCCCAAACGTTTGGTCAAATTCCCAAGGGTGGGGAAGATAAGAGTGATCAAATGCCCCACATCTGCCCACCCCCTCACCCCTCGGGCTTAACATTGATTGGTGTATAATTACATGTAAGTTATGCCACTTAAAAATTAAATGATAGAATGCAATAGAAATCATGATAATCTGTTGTTCACATACATGTATATGTAGTGCTTCTGGTTTTGACTTGTGTCTCCATGTTTTGAATTTAACAGTAAAAGTTGTTAAAAAAATTATAATAATTAATGATGTGCACAGGGAATCACAATATAGGCATCAAATTTATTCCTTTTTGCCAACAAATTATTGTCAGTTTAACTTTTACTGTGTGACTATACTGAAACTGTTGTCACTTAGACAATGAGAACCAATCACATTACAGAACAAAAACTAACCATACCAACTTATGGTTACCTAAGCCCATCAGTGTAGCATATTTCAATTTGCTCGAGCATCGATCCAGTAAAAGGGAACTAGTTCTGAAGTTGAAATTTCAAATTTGTGGCTAGGGTTACTTTAACATGTGTTGTTTTCTGTAACAGGAGTATCCAACACTCACAACATATTTCGATGGGGAGATAATTGGAAGAAAGCATCCTTTTTTGACAAGAAAATGGGTAAGTTATAATAAGGAATAATTATTGGACTAAAAATATACCATATTATTACATCATCATTGCTGTTATTTTGATTAATAGGGAACATGACCTTGTCAATCAAAACATAATTTGCACTAGTGCAATATCGTACAATATGGATATATGCCAGAAGTGGAAAGATAAATTAGTAACCAACAGGAGGGCAAGTTTTAGGGTAATATCTTTAAAACTGAAGCCAAGACAAATTTTTGAAATGTCCAAGCTTGACAAGGTCACATGTGTACAATGTAAGTCCGCTATTGACTCTGAGGAAATGCTTTAATTGCCAAGTGGTCAAGACATACCTCCAACTTATTAATCAAGCACGAGGTCCATATGGTCCATAAGTTTGGTTTTTCCACTTTTTTATGGCCCAAGCGTGAAGTGCATAAAAACGGGGGAGAAAGAGGATCCATGACTTACGGTATGGACTGAACAAACAAGGTTAATAAGATGTTTATTATATTATGGCTTCTTCATTCTCTGTGAGACCAGAAGTGGGCAGAAGGTCCATATGGGAAGTGGGCAGAAGGTCCATATGGGAAGTGGGCAGAAGGTCCATACGGGAAGTTATGGACTGCAAAGTGACTAATCCTAGCTTGCCAAATTACTTTGCTGTATAATAAATACAATGTAGAGTCCTATACTGTTCTGTTCCTTGCATAAATTTGTTTTTGTTAGAAACTTCTCCACAGTTCAATCCCATCTTAGGCCCATATAAAAATACAGTCTTCATCCTGATCAACAAACATTTTCTAGTCTGCATGCAGTTTTTTGGCAAAGTAAAGAATTGTGTTTACTGCCACTAGTGCGGTTTTAAATTGAGTGTTGTAAAACCAAAACCAAAGTAATTACAGAGCCAATGACAGGAGCAAGTCAAAACACAATAAGCCAATCATGAACTGAAGTACATGGCATTCAAGATTGGTTTTACTTGAACCAATTACAAGTAAGTGCAATCGTCAATAAATTATAACACAATTACAAAAATTGATGCTGTAATTGTGTTTGGTTTTACAATGTAGTTTAGAACTTTATTTAAGCAATATAACACTCTTTCCATGTCTTTGTTTTCTTATATAAACACGCAGATATGTTGGGAGAACAAAGAAAAACTTGAAGTGAGTGATTTTCAAGTTTTTTTGCGTTCTCCCAACATATCCCGAGTGTTTATATAAAAGAACAAAGACATGGAAAGCGTGTTATATTGCTTTTATAAAATGACGAACAGGAAAAACAAGATAAATCTTAAGCACGCGCGATCAGAAGATCAATTCTCCTAACAGTAACAGTCGTCAGAAATTGACTGATGGTGAGTTTGCACAGCGCGGGAAATCCCCCAAGGCAGAACTGAGAGAAACAAAGGCATGCTCTGTGTCAGTGTGTGGCTCTATTTTGAAAACATCTGCTTTGAACACCATTCTCCGAAAAGAATAACTCGGAATTCTAGACATTTTTTCAGGAAATTTAAGGCATTCAAGGAGTAGAGGAGTAACTTGAACTGGGTGTTTTTGTCGCTGAATGTACACTAGGAAACATGATTCCCCTGTTGAACTTTGAAGCAGGTTTTACTTTTAGTTGATTGAACTTTTATTTTCGCCAAACTCAATGGAAAGATCTAGCTGTTGGAACCTTCCTTACAATGAGATGAGGCTAAGAGTGCAAGGTAAGAGGGAAAAGCTCATTTTGTTCTGTGAAAAATCAGCAGGTTTTCGTTTATCAACTTCACAACTGTCGCATGTGAGTTTGCAAAATTCATGTAGTTGTTCATAAAATGGCAAGGAGAAAGCTATTAAAAAACCTTACCTGAATTATCTAAGACCAAGCAGGGTGAATGATAACAATTGGCCTTATGTGAAGGTTTATTATTTCGTCGCTGACAAAATGTCGAACTTGACCATTAAAGGGGCCGTCTCACCCACAGTGCTTAGCGCGCTCACATAGCATTGCGGCCATTTTCGATGCCATCAAAATGCAGACTTTTATGGCAGTGATTTTAATCTTCTCTACATCTCTGCCATCCTTCCAGCTATCGTCAACAAAATCATACTAGGTTGAACCTTTTTTATTGCTCTTCCTATTGAGCCTCTTATTTAAGTGTTTTAAATTATTTGGTCATGCAAATTTTAGTTTTATTTCAGGTGGCCGTAGTTCTCTGATGGTGCCAGTCTCGTTCGTCCTCAACGAAAGGACACAATTGTCCGTTTGTGTCCACGATTTCCACCTACAACATGGAGAAGCTATTCTGACCATTAATATTTATATGTAAAGATATATTAGCGCTTAGTTCGAGTATCTACTATCTTTGAGCCGACTTGGGTTTTTGAACACCGTGGCTGGCTTACGTGACCACAATTTGTAACAAAACTCCACTTGAAGAACAGTTTCCTAAAATTATTTTCAGGGCTTTGGCGTTTAACTTGTGGAAACAGGTCTCTCACTGGTTTCAAAGGGCGGAATTCGGGATTTTAGACAGTGATTTTGCCGAGATTTTCGGATTCACCGGGTTGATCATTTGAAGTTTATACTCGCACGAAAGACGTCGAGCTGCATGATAAAATTTCCTATTCAAGCGAGCTGTTATTCGTTCACTGTTCTCTCTTGAACTGATTCTCTGGAACCAGCAATGAGATCTCTCTCTCTCTCTCTCTCTCTCTCTGCAGGGAAAAATAAAACCGAGGGGAGAAACCTCTCTTTTCATAATTATTATTCTCTGTTTATAGTACAAAATATTATAGGCAACGGAACTCCGCTTGGTCGACCCGAAAAGAATTGAGCAATTTCCTAAAATCATTTTGAGAGCTTCGGCATTTAACTTGTGGAAACAGGTCTCTCTCTGGTTTCGAAGGGCTTTCACGCTGTGATTTCGCCGAGATGATCGATCAAAGTTTATGACTCGCACAAAATGGAAACAATCGAGCTGTAATTCGTGCACTGTTCTCTCTTGAACTGGTTCTATGCTACTGCCAGCAACGAGATTGCCTGCTAGGAGATCTCTTTCTCTCTCTCTGTCTGCAAGTAAAAATAAAACCGAGGAGAGAAACCCCAGAGAAACCTCTCACTTTGATAAATATTAGTATTACCCGGAGAGAGTGTTCTCTGTTTATAGCAGCGACGGGTGAGTGGTAAATGTTATAGTACAGCCAAGTACTGCTGTATAACACTTTGTTGGCTTCACATCAACTTGTAAGGTACTGTTAGTTTCATCAAGGTCATCCATGTTCAAATCAAAATTATCATGTCACCAACATAAAGAATATGCTTAGTTCGTGAGCTTCCCGCCGTGAATAGGGGTCAAAGTCCCGGATATAAACAATAACAAAAGCACGCTAAGCACTGTGGGTGAGACGGCCCCTTTAAGCGTATATGGATGTACACTGTATACTTTTAGTTTGGGATAGAAAAGACAGAGAAAAATTGAACGAGTGTTGCCTTGCTTTTCCCTCTCTTCTACTCTAGTCTCTAGCTCGATTCCTCACTCTATTCGTCTACAAGGAGGATTGTTTAAAAACTAGACTTGTTATCCATTTATGTGTTTTAGTGTTACCGTACAAAATAAGCTAAACGAAAAGTGCTGGTATGTAATCAACTAAAGTCGATTGAGGTATGCTAACCGCCATGGAAAGCGAGTAGCAGCTGACGTTTCGAGCGCTAGCCCTTCGTCAGAGCAAAAAAGGATTTGCTCTGACGAAGGGCTAGCGCTCGAAATGTCAGCTGCTACTCGCTTTCCACGGCAGTTAGCATACCTCAATCGACTTTAGTTGATTACATACCAGTGTTTATCTTCCCCGCCGACGCAGACCAACACTAGTTTTTACAGGAACTAGTTGCCTATCGTATAAACGAAAAGTGGTTTTAACTTTTGTTTGTTGGATCCGCGAATAAAAATATCTCGGCCGTGAAGATTAGCAAATTTGATAACTTCGTCGGTTGGTTGTATTTTAGTTAAATATATCTGGCCGTTTTGCTGATTAAAATCATACTGATTGAAAGTCAACGTTTGGTGAAGACATTCTTCCTTATCGTTTGCCATTTTGATTTCATTCACAATCGCGTGCCAATGCCAGCAAATTTCCATGTCTTTGGACTCTAATATAAACACTGCTTTCAGCCTATCAGCACGCGAGTTTCCTCTGGGTTATTTTATAATGGCTGATAATTACAAAACATTTTTCACAGCCGATTAGAAAAGCTAAGCAAATGCAAAACCAAAGTATTAAATCACTTATTACTTTCGACACTCAATCAAAAACCGCTCTAATAATGTTATACATGTATATTATACATGTGTATCTGACTGTTATTGATCATGGTATGTGACTTTCCCTTTAGGATGCTGATGAGGATGTAGACAGAAAACATTGGGTAAGCAATCATGAAAACAAATTACTCACGAGGGCTGGGTTTGCTGTTTTCTGAAGATTTACTAAAACTCTTGCAATTATAAATGGAGATCAGGGTTGTAGATGTGTGGTTGCTATGCGCTAACTTGCTAAATGTGAGTTGGTTTTTAAAATTACAAGTAGAAAATTTTAAATATATTTATATACATTTTTTTGTGAGTTGATATTTTACTGCTACAGAGCTATGCAATACGAATTGTTTTAAAATTCGAACCTTAATTGATTAAATTCCAAACAAGAATGTGACTTAAGTCTCTTATAATTTAATCGACATGCATACTAGTATGCTATATATCTGTTGAAATGTACCTGGAGAAATGCATAAGACTGGTAATGAAACTAGTGGTGCCGCTAAGCCTTGTGGGAGTCACCTGGGATTTACAAAATATTGTAGTTACTGGTACTGCACCTGTTGAATTGACTTAATATGTAAAAGTTGATTCCATTCTACTTTGGTGTAGCTTGTTGCTTTTTTTCATTTAGCTTGTAGGTTCCAAACAAACAGTCAAGCATTTTTTTTATCGTATGGTTTAAAAATTAAATCTTTACAGGGCAAGTTCTTGGCATTCTACCAGTTCGCCAAGACATTCAATTCAGACAGCTTTGATTATTCTCAACTGGATAACTTGGACTTTGTGTTCATGAGGTGGAAAGTGAGTATGTTACAGTCAAAACAGGTCAAGCATTCTTCAACCAGAAATGAAGTTCATTATTTGAAATTTAATTTCATTCTTTGTTTCAAAACTAAACTTGTAAAATTGAATTTGAGGCGCCCCAATATAATTTTGATTGTATTTATGTCCATAATAGCAAAAATTATTTGAATTTATTTGCAAGTTTCATTTCAACAATGGAAATTTGAAGTGAAGAATGAAATCAAATTTTGAATAATGAACTTAATTTCTGGCTCTAATCACATTGCAGAACGAAAACAAAGCATTCCAACTTGAGCCAATCAGTGTCAGTTATAAGACAATAGCATTTCAACTTGAGCCAATCAGTGTCAGTTATAAGACAATAGCATTTCAACTTGAGCCAATCAGTGTCAGTTATAAGACAATAGCATTTCAACTTGCTCAAGCTTCGATCTGGTAAAAGGTGAATTTGGTTGACTACAATGTAGTTCTGAAATCAGTCTTTCAAATGAAGAACAAACATGGATATGCCACAATTTATACTTTGGCATGCTTTGTTTTCGTTTTCCAGTGTTTATAGTTATCTTTGTCTATTGAAGTGGCCCTCGTTTCAGTAGTTGCACATCTGTAAAGCTAATTTATCGAGTAAACCAGTTGACAGTTATGTAGTACTATTGGTTTATATGTATGTGGTTCATAAATATTCTTTTCACACTCATGTAAAGCCCACACTCAGCCTTACATGTATTTGCCATTCAATATTGCAGGAACAGTTTCTGGTTCCAGATCACAAGATTCGTGACATTAATGGTGCATCCTTTGCTGGTTTCTATTACATCTGTCTACAAAAATCAGCAGCGACAGTTGAAGGTTATTACTACCACAGAAGCTCTGAATGGTTCCAGTCTTTGAATCTTACCCACGTTGCTGATCATAGTCAACCTATTTATGAATTCAGATAACCCATTATTCAAAAAACAAGCTATCAGGGACAACAAAAACAAAACTTGGAAAGATTAACTTATTCCAGATGATTATAAAAGGACAAATACAAGATTGCCAAGATTCTTGGTGTTAAAGCACACTATCACTAATATTCAAATAGTATTTGTGCTTAAACATGGTATAACATTGTTCTTTGGTGAAGAAAAAATGTATTAAGTGAGTCCCACTCACCTTGTGAAATTCTGTTGTACATGCATGTATTGTCCAACTTCTGTTGCCAGAATGATGTACCATGTTTATGTTTGGTACGTTATACTTGCTTTCTACAAAATTGCTGCAGTATATCAACCATAAACAAGTTGCAATCTAAAAATCATTTGTATACACGAGGGCTCAACACTAACTTTTAAGAGTTGTTGCCACTGTGGAAGGTATAAATTGAGTAAATTTAGAAAACATAAAAAAATAGAATATACTTTCCAAGCCAAATTTTATATACTTTCCACCTGAACATTTTACTTTCCGTTAGTGACCAGGTAATTGTTAGTGTCAAGCCGTGCTTATGGATTATAATGTTTACAAGAAAGAAGCTGTTTATACAGTGTAGTTTGTACGTGTACAATGTATGGGAATACCATATTTGAGAGGGATGGCTTATATATTAGAAGTGTTCTTTTCATTCTCAGAGCACAAACATCCTTAAAAGTAACTGGGTCCAACTGCATGCATAAACCAACGTGTTGCAATGTTTTGCCATGTCAATAAGAAACCAACTCAGGTTTATAATTTCTAGCACAAAATATCGAGTCTCTTCAAGAACGAAACATTGAATATCTATCTTACAATGGTACATGGTCTAAAGGAAGGAAAAGGGAATAATTTATTATAACAAAGAAAGTACCTTGAGCCAGGAAGATCTGGTGCATCTTTTCATGCAATAAGAGTGCAGGTACAGCACACTGTCATAAAATTGTTGGTGGGGTAGAGAAGTTGACAGCCGTAAAGTTGGTGGGCAAATGCCTCATTCTGGCATTTTGAGGGAACAATATTAAATTGCTTTTTTCTCAAAAGTTGGTGGGCCCCAGGAATGTTACATGGAGACTTGTTGGGTCACTTTATTGACCACTTTCATAATGGCTGCCTCCTTTTTGCATAATTTGGAAGATTAATCTGTAGAGCAAACTAATGCTACCATATGAAAGACAATAATAAACTACTGTACATAGTAATAATTTATTATTGTTTTCAGTTTTAGAGCAATATAGAAAATTGCTGCTGAGTTTTTTTGCATTTCAAACGCAGAAAAACATGAAAGTGAGGCTAGAAAGGCCTCCCATTGTTTTCCATGCTCCGGCTAAGAACAGGAGCACTGACTGGCAAGGAATGTGAAAAAGGTGCTAATATTCTTCTTTCTCTTAATTCCATTGGTTGACACTCGTCCATTCAATAGAAAATCAGCAAGGCAACATATTTTCATTAGATATTATTTGATGTTTCAATTTAGTTTTGATCTCCCTTTCCGTTTGGCTGGATGGTGATTTATTTCCATTGTCACAGCAAAAATGACCAACAGCGTACAGTTTCCTTTATCTTCAGTTGATAACTTTGACTGTGCACAGCACAGCCTTGAGGCATATTCTAGAAAATTCGCTATTGGGAATTGCTGCACCCTATTGTCTTTTGCTCCTGTTCTTTGACGAACCATTACTTTTAATAATTTCAAATGGCTGCAACTTAACAGATGTATATAACTAGTTACACCACTGAATTTTCACAAGGTCACTAATGTGGATATATATGCTCTTTCACATGGTAATCTTCATGTTTTCTGTAATTATGTGGACAATCTATTAAAAGTGGAATACACATTTATGGAAGCAGCCTATAGCAGAGATCGCAGGTCACGCAATGAAAAACCGACATTAATCTGAGTAAGGGTTTATTGTTCTTACAGTGCGATTACTGAAAACGGGGCCACTTAGACAATGAGAACCAATCACATTGTAGGACGAAAACAGCATATTCAGATTTCCGCAAAGTCAAGTAGCATTGTTCTTTGCTAGCTGTTAATTGGCTAAAGTCACCGAAGTTGTAATGCTTTGTTTTCGTTCTGCAATGTGATTGGTTCTCGTTGTCTACGTGGCCCCACTTTCAGTAGTCTCACTGTAATGTGAATAAAAAGTATTATAAGCCCATCGATTCCACATCAAGTAAATAGTAGAATATTTCTAGATTTGAGTGGTGCATCTGAGTTATAAAGGTTTCTATTTCTAATATGCTAATGACATGACGTAAAACAGAATTTCTGTCATTTCTTTCTCCCTGTGAATGAAACTATTTTCTAATTTAGACAATATTTGGTAAAATCAATCTGATAATATGCTTCAAATATATATAGATGTTTATAAAAGGTCATTTTTCTCTACCAGCATCTTTTTGTATAATAAATGTTGCCATTTTACATCATACATTAACATATTCAATATAATTGGAGGGGAGCCGGGGTGGTGCAGTGGTTACGCGCTTCACCTCTGTGGCCTAGGTTTGATCCCCTGATGTGGTGCCATATGTGAGTTGAGTTTGTTGGTTTCTCGTCCTTGCTCCAAGGGTTTCTCCGGGTCCCCCGGTTTTCCTCCCTCCACAAAAACCAACATGCTAAATTCCAATTCGATCTGTGGTTTAGTCGGGACCTCGCTTTTTTTTTTTATTATTGAAGGGCTGTGTGCAAAATGGGCATAAGTGACTATTGATCATGTTCTAAATTCTCCCTAGTTAGAAAACAAAGAAATTGTAGGAGAATTTAGAATGTCATCAGGAGTCCAGAAATATTTCACTGTTTACTTTAATGATGTAGAATAAATTTTAATCAGTTAAAACACTGGGCTTGCAGGTTGCTAGGTTCAGAAACACCACATGCATTATCCAGGCTGGACTGCACTAAATCACCAAGCTATTTACTGTAAAGACCCGTAGAAAAGCCGCACTCATAGATAAGCCACACCCCAAGTTTTGAAGCTTTTTTCTATTCACGAAATTCTAATAAAAAAATATTACACGATCAGATGTGATTTGAACCTGATTGTAATATAGGCACCGTCGCATAATGAAAGCTTCATACAGGTTCATGGTATTTAAATATATGTTAATGTTGGGCCTCCATTCTAGGTGTTCCCGTAGATAAGCCGCACCCCCGATTTTGAACGAAATTTTTGGGTAAAAAGGTGCGGCTTATACATGGGTCTTTACGGTAGATAATGTAATGAAAAGAAAATATTACGAAGGCAAGTGTTTTTTTGCTGCAGCTAGTTCGTGCTATTTTGGGTTAGGGCAGGGGTATTGGACCTTAAATGGTTGCACTTCAGGAGTTTGAAATCCTTTCAGAAAAAAAGAACCTTTTAAGGAAGCTGGATAGGGTAATATTAATATAATCAGTACCCTTTTAACTTGTGGCTTTGACATCCAAGTGTGGAAGAGGTATAGCTAAAGCAGCTTACCTTATCAAAATTATGATTTTGTTATTGAATTGGTGTGATTGGTTATCATGGCAACATCAGCCTCATGAAACACTTGCAAATAAATGATTGTTGTTCGTAATCAACTTCTGTGTATTGAAATTCTTCTAATTAATCTTAGAAGAAAAAGAAAAATTATTGTGCAATTTAAAAAATATATAATTGCAGAACGTTTTAAGAATCCATCACGATTTACACACTTTTTGAAGTTGTATTGTTTTGTCTACCAAAAATGAAGAAATTTCAGTGCACTTTTGAAAATGTTACCGAAGTTTTTGTGCAAGAAAGTATTTTGCATTTACAGGTTTTGTTACCATTTGTCAGACAAATTAAACTCTTTCAGGCCTACTTAAAGGACTTCAAAAGGCAAATTGTCAAGCAATGAATTTTTAGGAAACTTTGTAATTTGAACTCCCACCCGTCCCTATTTGGTTAAGGGTGGGTTGGGAGGGAAACTTCTCAGTTAAGGGAGCAGTCTGTAATTATTGGGGAGGGTTACTAAGTTTTTATAAATTCCGGCCTAAAAATTGTGGCCCTCCCCCAAACCAGGGCTATACTTAACCTAACCTGGTTAGTAGTCACATTAACGGCTGCTGCTGCACAGTACAACCGTGTTGGAGATGTGATAAAGTATAAAAATGATATATTTCTTCAACCATTTGGAGCATACAAAATCGTGAACCTCCCCCTTATCTGCACTCAAAAAATGTGACCCTCCCCCAAACTGGTGCCCAACAAAATGTGGCCCTTCTCCCCCCCCCCCCCCCCCCCCAATAATTACTGACCACTCCCTTAGTACTCCTTAGGGTTAATGAGCAACAGGTGGGAGGCAAGAGCACTATACATGTAATAATTATGTAAACTAACATTACTTCATGTAGCGGTATATAATGTCAATGAAACACTGATCTCACAATTATTATTCCATTGTATTAAAGAAATCATAATTTGGGAAAGTCTACTCCTTTTTAACTCGTGGATGCGCGCAAGCGCAGAACACCAGTTATTGGGGTTAGTGGTCCAAGCTAATTTATTCATTGTGTACATCGTGTGTACATCGGGGACTCTCCGTTGGCTGTCCGAATAATCTTCGATTTTCCGAAGATGTATTGACGGAGTTTATGGCAAAGTCCAAGTTTTCAAATTATCGGAAAGACGCTTCGAAAGGATTTGGTCGTGTTGTAAAGGTAATTATTATTCTGAAATGCCTTATAATTACTCCGGCGCTGCTAGGCAGCCGCCGCCGAGTCTTAAAATGCAGTCTGTGTCTTATTTTTATTATTTTTACTCCAGCGCTGCTTGGGCAGCGGCCGGAGTCCTAAAATGCAGTCTGTGTCTTATTTTTATTATTTTTATTTTTGTTCTGTAAACGTTAGAAGTTGATCAGTTCAGACCTTTGCCGCTCACAATGTGGGTCGGAGACGCTGTGACCGAGCGATAAACCAGGAGGCATGCACATTAGTTGAAAGATAAATGTTCGGTAGAGAGTTTTAGAGGGTTTAAGGCTACCGTCACGTCTGAAGTACTCAATTTGCTTCAATCGTCTCTAACCGAATTATTAATATGGAGGAAATATTGTTGACTCAGGCGAAACTACGGCGCCTTCTAGTCTAGGACCGCATAAGTAATTGACATGTAATTGATAAATCTACAATGACTTGAACAACTTAGGTATCGAAATACAATCTGAGGTCAGATGTTCTAGGCGGACGGCAGATAACGGGATCAAGCAATTAGATGAAACCAATTGAAGTGAATGATAAGAGATCGATTTCGTCTGATATGACCAAGCTTTAATCTCACACTTAAGAATACAAGCATTCAACGAAGACACTGGGTCAGGATTCATGCTTCACGAAAATTAAAATCCATTTTGCTTTCGTCTGTGCAAACGGTTACCGTTAAAATGTACTACACAATGCTCTCGCTCTAAGGCATTCAATTAGAAAAGCATCTTTATTTGTTGTCATTGCTGCAATGGAGATTCAAGATGTTCAAAGCGGGACAAATTCTGGCGAGTTTCACGTAAATATCCTGAAGAACTGAACTGGAGACCGTTTTAGGAAATCGAAGGTCAGTTCACTCGATCGAAAAGCCGTAATTATTGAACTGGATTTGATTTGATAAACCGTATGATCCGAACTGGGAATGACTTAAGAAACCGTAAAGAAACACTTTAATGACTTGAAAGGCCGTTAAGAGTAAATATAAGTTGGATTTGTCATTGGAAACCGTATAAATTGAGCAGGATAAGACTTTGGAAATCGTCAACATAGCCTGGAAGGACTCAGTCTGTTATGCAGACGCATTTTTTCACTCTTATAAATTCGAACTGATTCTTTGGCAATCCCTTTATGTAGGACGACACGAATGTTTACCAAAAATACAATAGAATACAATTCAATACAACAATAGAACGCAGCACAATACAATACAATTTGGTAGCAATTCGTGTCGTCCTACATGAAGGGATGGCCGATTCTTTGCATTCATGAGTGAAAAATCCTCTCAGTTTGTTAATTGCTTTTTGTTCTAATTATCGCTCTATTTAAAATCTCTGTGTCTGTGATGCCTAGTACATTTCAAGCTACCAAGAGTATTTGTTAGCTTGTGGTTTCGTAAACCCAATTTGAATCTAAAGGAATATTACTGGCTTCCTGCCGAGGTCAAATTATATTCGAAGCACCGGGGAAAATTCATGGCCTCGATTGTGTTTTTAATCCGGTAGAAATTATGAAAGTCGGTTACCCAAAGCACGTGTACTTCTTTCATGAAACAAATAAAAAATTCAGAGCATTTTACTTCAACAAGCTACTAGTTCACAGGGAAAAAATGAGATTCCAATTTGGTATATCATTAGTGGTAAATCAGCCGTTTAGGTTTCCAACATTGGTATATTGTTGGTAAATCTACAGTATTCCAATAATATTCCAATATGGGAACGTAATGCCAACCAACATTGGATCATTATTGGTTCTTTATTGGAAATGTATACAGATTGTCCAATGATAATCCAATGTTCCCCAGTCTGGTTATAGTTTATTTTTCGGCAGCGGACTCTGCTTTTGTCGCGCATCTGTTGACTATCTTCGAGCTACGGGCCAAGATTGTGTTTCGTCTTTTTTTTCAAGACTTTTTACTGTGTTGTCAAGACTCTAGACTTAAGTTCAATAGAAGTGTTGTTCTGGATTCTAGACAGTTGCATGACAAGTCTGTTTCTTCAAGGGATATCAGATCGACCCTCATACCTTTGTGAAGTTGCATAATTTAGTTTATGCAGTCGTCGGCGTCGGCCCGACGCACAGAATTCTCCAAAGATTGTCCAAAGATTAACAAAGGATACAAAGGCATGATTCTGTCGGAATTATCTACGGGCCAAGATTGTGTGCCAGAATTATTAATTAAGTCTTAACGAACGGGATTTTATTCAAGACGTTTCACTGTGTTGTCAAAAATCTAATTTATTGGATTGTGTTTCGGTATCGTTGCAAGACTTACAAGTTTGTTCTCAGGACTATGATACCAGGGTGAAGCTGGTTACTGATTCGCATTTCCTGATTCGGCTGTTTCCTGATTCGGGCATTTACTGATTCAAAACCGGGGGGGGGGTTAGCCCTGAAAACTTCAATTGTGCTCTAAAATCGACGTAAAGGCTAAATTAATGTGAAGATGATTTACCTAAATATCATCACATTGGTATCTAACCTTGTATAACTCTGCGATATATCTTCCAGTTCCACTACTTAGTGTATTTATCTCGGTGCTTACTGTTTCACGGTCGATTGACCTCACCAACTCAGATCAGAAGCGCAGCGAATCGCTTAAATGCTCCTAACTTAATTTTGAAACCTTGCATGTATTGTTACCTACAAAGGAAACGATATACTTATATGTGTCCCGCATTTGACGAGTAGTATGTTCGATTTTCAAGCATTTACTGATTCATCGCATGGTTAGTTCATGTCGTAAATGTTAAATGTCTTTCGTCACGTTATCATTTACTTAATTACGTCATTGTCTTCTTGTGTTACCCGGGTCATTGAACCATGACAAACACATAGAAGCTGGATTGGAGTGTAAAATTTAATTTTAACTCACTTTATTCTCCTCAGCAAGAATATCGTGCCTATTTCAAAGTTATTTCCTGATTCTACACTTCAGAATATCGTGTGTATTTTAGGTCATTTCCTGATTCGAGACTTCACAATACAAAGCTTGAGGGGGACAGTTCCTGATTCAACCGGCAAGTTAAAATAAACTCCAACTGACTTTAAACTGCTTCCACGTTATTCTTTTCACCTATCAGTAAGCATTATACTGCTCTAAGAGCATTACGGTGAAGTCACGAATCAGGAAATGACCTAAAATACACACACTATTCACTGTAATGCTCTTAAAGCAGTATAATGAATAACGTGGAAGCAGTTTAAAGTCAGTTGGAGTTTATTTTAACTTGCCGGTTGAATCAGGAACTGTCCCCCTCAAGCTTTGTATTGTGAAGTCTCGAATCAGGAAATGACCTAAAATACACACGATATTCTGAAGTGTAGAATCAGGAAATAACTTTGAAATAGGCACGATATTCTTGCTGAGGAGAATAAAGTGAGTTAAAATTAAATTTTACACTCCAATCCAGCTTCTATGTGTTTGTCATGGTTCAATGACCCGGGTAACACAAGAAGACAATGACGTAATTAAGTAAATGATAACGTGACGAAAGACATTTAACATTTACGACATGAACTAACCATGCGATGAATCAGTAAATGCTTGAAAATCGAACATACTACTCGTCAAATGCGGGACACATATAAGTATATCGTTTCCTTTGTAGGTAACAATATATCGCAGAGTTATACAAGGTTAGATACCAATGTGATGATATTTAGGTAAATCATCTTCACATTTAGCCTTTACGTCGATTTTAGGGTTTTCAGGGCTAACCCCCCCGGTTTTGAATCAGTAAATGCCCGAATCAGGAAACAGCCGAATCAGGAAACAGCCGAATCAGGAAATGCGAATCAGTAACCAGCTTCACCCTGGTGACTATGATATAAATTCTATTGTCTGTTAATGTGCTTTTCGTTCTATTATATAAATTATCGCTAGCTCTGTTTTAAAGTTTCTGTGTGTGTGATGTCGAGTACATTTCACGTTACCAAGAGTCGACTGTGAAAAGCCCAATTTGAATCTAAATGAATATACTGGCTTCTTACCGAGGTCAAATAATATTCGAAGCATCCGGTAAAAATTCATGGGCTCGATTGTGTTTTTAATCCGGTAGAAATAATGAAATTCGTTACCCAAAGCGCATGTGTACTTCTTTCATGAAAGAAATAAACAATCTACTTCGACAACCTACTGGTTCGACAAGTCCAGAAACTGCGCATGCGCTCGGCAAGTTACACTTGCTACGAGTCGACCTCTTTTCCTATGAGCCTCTTAGAACGAGCGCGATGCGCGAGTTGAACTCCAGATCAACGAAGTTGGGAAATTAAAATCTTGTTTTAAGAGAAGTGAAGGCGGGAAATGAAAATCTCGTAAGCGAAGGTAGGAAATGAAAATCTCGTTTTAAGGGACTTTGAGAAAGTCTATCGGCAAGTCAGCATTTACTCAACAAGTATAATTTGAAATCATATGGACTCCGGGCTTTTTCGGTATCTCCTACTATTCTATGGAACTCGTTACCACTGGTGAGCTATGATACAACAATTTATTGAATGGCGTTCCCCCAGGATAACACAGATAACCCGAAAATACATAGACTACACGATAACAACAGGACAACACAGGTAACCTGAAAATACAAAGACGGCACGCACTGATACCACAGGTAACCTGGAACACCTAAGCCGATAACACAAGTTTGAAAATTTTGCACTGTATTATTACTATGATGTTGTGTTAATTAAATCATGAATCGCTACGTGTGGAATTATATTTCAGATCGTAATAGTATTTGGATCATAGTATTTTTGGGCTACCTATATTATCCTAGGTACCCTGGCTTACGTGAAGTTGCTCATGTTTATATCTACTTGCGTTCACTCGTATTCTACTTGTGGTCACAATGTCTACACAAAGATGTATTCTAAAGGTATAAGTTCTGCTATTTTATTGGTCTGTGTTGCGCGTCTTTGAATAGAAAATTAGTTTTAAAGTTCGATTCTCCGCTCATAAATCTAGATTGTGTGGTGGGTTAATTCAAAGCAAATTTTCCCATATCGACCTCCAGCACAAAGAAAACCAGGAGTATATTACACAATAATAATAATAAAAATGTAATCTACTCCTGAGATCTAGAAAACACAATGGTTTGCAATTAGGAGCCGTTAATCCAGCTTTTCAATGTTGGGATTTGACGTCACAAAATACCACACATGAGCCATCTGAGCGGAGGCTGTGAGGAAGGTTTCAGATTTTCTCTTCACAGACGCGTAACATAGAAATATTAAATAGCACAATTTATTTATTTCGAATACATCTTTGCATAGACATTGGGTTGATTTTAGGTTGATTTTAGGTGCGTGCAGCTTCTTGTTACTCTGGCGCTGGTACGTGATGCGACTGTGCGTGCATACTTTTGCATCTGTCCAATCCAATTGACTGATTATGCGTGTGTGCTAACAGTGATCTGGTTGTGTGCATGCTAATAACGATGTGAACACAGGTAGCTCGAAAATACAATGAGAGAGGCCTTACTTAAAACAGTTAACCCGACAAAACTAAGCCAAGCTATAATAACACAGGTAGCCCGGAAATACAACAAGAGGGTACCGCATAGACTTTCTCAAAGTTCTTCTTAGCCCCCCGCACGAAGGACTTTTCCCACTTGCAGCGCGCCAAGTTTACCGGTTGATTTTTCAACCGGAGGCGTGACTTAAGACGTACTAAGATTTGCCCAATCATAAAGCGTCAATTCTTCAGGCATTGTATGTTGACGTGTCAAGTCAGTCGACCGTGGATGGGGTATTTACAATTTGATTGTACTCAGAAAGAGTTTGTCAAAGGCGCGAAATGTAAGCTCCGCCCCTGAAATGTGTTTTCGCGCCAAAACATAATCCTCCGATTCAATTTCCTGCAAGTGAAACAAGTCGAACTCGCCTCTCGCTTCGATTCTCGCGCTCGCTTTTTGACCCAGTAATCGCTTATCCAGTGACTCAGCGAGTTCGACTTGGAGCAAGTCTAGGTACCGCACTGTTAACACAGTTTACCCGAAACAACTAAGACGATAAAACAATTATAATTATATATTTTTATTGTTATATTTTTTGCAGTTAATTAAATTATAAACCGCTGTGCACTCGTGTTCACTCGTGTTCACTCGTGTCCTGACTCATGTGGATGTTTAGATGAGACTCCATCTTAGAATTTGGATCCTAGTATTTTTGGGCTACCTGTGTTATCCTAGGGTACCCTGGCTTACTTTAAGTCGCTCGCGTTCTACTTGTGTTCTATCGTGTTCTGACTCGTGTGGAGTGTTAGTTGAGATCAACTGTGTGTGCGTACTTTCGCATCTGATTGTACGTTGTAATATAAAAACCACGAAGGTATCTGAGATCGTCCGCGTTACAAAAGATACGCCGGAGTTCAAGCTGCGTGCAGCTTCTTGTTTTTTTGTTCTGTCAACGACAGAAGTTGATCAGTTCAGACCTTTGTCGCTAACAATGTGGGACGGAAACGCTGTGATCGAGCGATAAAACAGGAGGCATGCGCATTAAATTTATAGATTTATTTTACACTGTTTACATCACATAATATCATCGACGTATAATTACCACTGTGGGAATGTAAAATGAGCAACACGTGAGACTTCGAGGCACTACAATTCTTTTTAACTACTTATTAATCTTCTGATTCTTGTAAAGGAACTGTTATAGACCTAAAAATACACCAACAACGTAATACATTCGATCTGCTCTGTCTGAACAGATCTAATGCACAATTAAAAACGTGAGCGAAATATAATCTCAGCTTAAGTGTATCCAAACACATTTAGATAAAAAAGGTATCGAATTATAATCTCAGGTTAGATTTCGTCAGGCGCGCTGAGATAAGAAAGTTCAAAGCTCCAGACATGGCGAGACAAGGAGCTAGATATCGATCGATGAGTCATTCTCAGAAATCTATTCTATTACTACCGTCTGTCAACGGGTCCAACTGCCTACACAGCTAAGGCATGTTTACGACAGATAACCTAGCTAGAGTCTTTCTACTGGATTTAGAGACCTTATACATGTCTGTTAATATGGGGAAAACTGAAGAAACCCTCATTGAGCTTTATAACCATGTAACAAGAACAATTCTGCCGGTAAGAGTTTTACAAGATGTTTTTTAGTGTATTATCCGTATGCTGTGCTCGTTTTCTGGCTGAAGAAATAAACTAAAGGGGACCTCTTTAAAGAAGTTTATCGAACCGTAATATAATAATTAAATACATTGTGAGTACTGATACTGAATTGAACCGAACTGCATCCAACAAACAGGAACCTTAGCTTTATATAGTACTGGATCAGCGAAGAGTCCCTTATCCAGTCCGAGATGTAGTTTGAGTCTTGTTATCTAACTATATCGTATATTTAGTTTAGTTTAGGTGTTCTAGTGGAAATTATGAGCGAATTAAGTTGGAAGACAAATTGCAAAACATACAATAACAGGAGCTCAGCGCAGAGCGGACATGGAGAAGTTTTTGCCGTGTCTAGTGTGCATTAACTTCACACAGTACTTGCCAGTAAAACTACTTCGGTGTCTGCCGCTTTAAAAAACGGCCCTCGTTCATTATCGTGAACAGATTACGAGTAAGCAAACATACAAGTAATTGCGTTTACCGGTAACGTTTGGCGCGGTCGTAGACTAGAACGAGACATGTCTAAAAGGTCAAGACATGCAGACGGCAACCGGAAGTGAGCTATGTGAGAATACATATAGTATATATACGTAGAGTCGCGAAATTCGTTAATTTTTGCAGCCCTTACCAGACGTTACTTTCGAGGGGTCGTTACTTTTTCAAGGGATCGTTACTTTCGAGGGGTAAATCAGTATTTAGAAAATTCCTGGAAACAAGCCGGCTAATCATATCAGGTCCAATGTGATAACGTCTCGCAAACTTATGTTATGTTCTGAGAGATACAGAGGTCTCGCAAGTCGCATTACGAACTTTTGTACTTTTAATAAAGTGTAAATATAATTTTAATTGTTTGGCTGCGGATTAACTCTTCTTAATATTTATGCGCATATAATTAGCTACTCGAAAACGAGGCTATCCCCGCATCGTTGCTTAGCTAAAAAGAAAAATGGCGTCGCGGACGGAACATTGCTGTGTTCCTCTATGCGTTGGAAACAAAAGGAATAATCCTGAATTGTTCTTTCGAACTCGAATGCAGGTTGCGGCACCTCGATGTCGCAAAAGCCTCGTTTTCGAGTAGTGAATTAGATATGCGCATAAATATTAAGAAGAGTGATATGGGCCATCCCTTCATGTAGGACGACACGAATTGCTACCAAATTGTATTCTATTGTATTGTGTTGTGTTGCGTTCTATTGTTGTATTGAATTGTATTGTGTTGTATTCTATTGTATTTTTGGTAAAAATTCGTGTCGTCCTACATAAAGGGATTGCCGTGATATGGGACTAAAATGAAACCGACACCAACTTATGTAAAGGGTCGCTACTTTTGGAGGGGTCGCCACTTTCGGGGGGTCGTTCTTTCGAAATTTATTTGAAGGACAAAAAATACGCTACTTTCAAGGGGTCATTACTTTCGGGGGGTCGGTACTTAAGATACGGTGACTACGACTACGGTTGGACGTGCCTAGTGGTCGGCTAGAGTACTGGGCCGAGTACGCAACGAATGGCGCGAAAATTTCAACATTTTGGCGAGACTGAGCTGAAGCCATCGCATTGCCGACCGAATCGACCAAAAATTCCCACATAAGCTATGCCCAGAAACACTGTAAACTCGAACAGAAAGCAATTTATTGTGTATTTTAAAGATTAGCTATTGAAATATCGAAAAGAGTGGTGAATTTCTTACACGTACTCTATTGTGGCAGGAGCCCATTACCAGGAGCGTCCATCTTCCCCACTGTGTCTGTACCCCAGCACAGAGGTAGATGAGGCTATTTTTAGCATTGCGTTTCGCGCGAAAAAGAACAAAGGTAGGCTATTCTTAGCCAATCAGATATCATTCTTCTCAATTTCAACGCGGGAATTCGAATTGCTGGTTTTCACTCAATCCCCAGAGATTCAAGTGTTGGTGCCCCAACAAAAGAAGCTAACGAGGAATCTATTGTTTAAGGACACCAACATGGCGGCAACCTCTTTTCGCGGGAATTTCGAATCTAAAAATAGCCTCATCTACTCCTGTGCTGGGGACCCAACCCATAACAGAGGAACGCTCCTGGTAATGGGCTCCTGATTGTGGTGACTACGAAAAACACGCCGACTTCTCACCTTCGTGGACTCGCTACGGTGCAATGAAACCAACACAAGTGTCTCGGTCCAGCCCTTTATTCAGTTTATTGGCACGCGTCCGTAGTCGTAGACCGTAGTCGTCGTATCTTATATTCCCTAGTCGGGACTCTACGGTAACATCGTACAACCGTCCGATTCCACTAGTTTATAAGCGTATAAATGCAAACTATTTTACCCCTAGTTACATAGATACACTATTATTAAGGAACTCTGAAATTCACAATAGAGAGACACGCTACTCAAAGCTAAATTTGATATGTCCTAAATACAAAAGGGAAATGAATGGAGGGCGGACTTTCGCAGTCAGGACAATTAAAGAATGGAACTCTATAGATATAAGTATACGTAAGAAAGAGTCAGTAGCTAGTTTTAAACATAGTTTATTTAAATCATTTTTGAGTAAACAGAAAGCCACCATGCTCATCAATATATAAATTTCTATTACTTTTTAAGTAATTATCATAGTAATTTTCTTTTTTTTTACTTTCGCAGTTAGGACAATTTAAAAAATGGAACTCTATAGATATAAGTATACTTATAGTATACCTTTTAAGTAATTATTATAGTAGCTTTTCTCGTTATCTTTACAATTGTACATAGTTATATCTTAGCATATTTTAATTGTTATTCGAAATTGTATTGTTTTATTCTTATCATAGTGAGGGCCACAGAGTCATCAGTGTTTTTACTACTGTAACGTGTTACCCTCTTGAAATAAAGCCTATTATTATTATTATTATTATTGAATGGCGTTACCCTAGGATAACACAGGTAGCCCGGAAATACAAAGACGGAACTCACTGATAACACAGGTAACCCCAGGAGCCCATTACCAGGAGCGTTCCTCTGTTATGGGTTGGGTCCCCAGCACAGGAGTAGATGAGGCTATTTTTAGAATTGCTGGTTTTCACTTGACGTCTAGCCGCCATGTTGGTGCCCTTAAACAATAGATTCCTCGTTAGCTTCTTTTGTTGGGGCACCAACATGGTCGACATGCCCTTTTTCATTTGAATCTCTGGGGATTAAGTGAAAACCAGCAATTCGAATTCCCACGTTGAAGGTGAGAAGAATGATAATGAATAATAATGAGAAGTGACGTTAGCTATCTGATTGGCTAAGACAACATGGCCTTTGTTTATTTCGCGCGAAATGCAATTCAAAAAATAGCCTCATCTACCTCTGTGCTGGGGAACAGACACAGTGGGGAAGATGGACGCTCCTGATAATGGGCTCCTGGTAACCCGGAACAACTAAGACGATAACAATTTTTATTATTATAATTTTGTGTCAATTAAATCATGAAGCACAAGTGCACTCATTAACTCGTGTGAGTTATAGTTCATCCTAGTATTTTTGGACTACTAGTACATATGTTATCCTATGGTTTCCTGGCTTACGTGAAGTTGCTCATGTTTATTCGTGTTCTACTTTCGTGCACTCCTGTTCTACTTGTGTTCACAACGCCTAAACAAAGATGTATTCAAAGACAAGTTCTGTTATTTTATTTTTCTGTGTTGTGCGACTTTCAAGAGAGAATTAGTTTTCATGTTCGATTCTCCGCTGATCAATCTAGATCGTGTGGCGGCTCAATTCAGTGCAAATTTTGCTTTATCGACCTCAGTAGAGAGAACACACAATGGTTTCGTTCGTAATTAGGAGTCGTTAGTCCAGCTTTTCAATGTCGGGAACTGACGTCACAAAATGCAAGATTTGAGATAGACGCGATTAAATAGAACAATTATTGAATTCGAATACATCTTTACATTTTTAGGGTTTAGTTCCCCTGAGTGCAGCTTCTTGTTACTCTGGCGCTGCTACGTGATGAGACTGGTGCATGCATACTTTCGTAGCTGATTGTCCATTTAATCCAATTTGACTGGTTGTGCGTGTGTACTAACAGTGATCTGACTGTGTGCATACTAATAACGATGTGAACAAAAGTAGCCCGAAAATACAAGACCATACAAGGAGAGAGTACCTCACTGAAAATACAGGTAACCCGAAATAACTAAGCCAGGGTACCCTATGATAACACAGGTAGCCTGGAATACCACACTGATAACACAGGTAACCTGAAACAACTATAAAGACGATAAAACAATTATTATTATTGTTTTATTATAATTTTTTAAAATTAAATTATGAAGAAGTATGCACTCGTGTTCAGTCGTGTTCTGACTCGTGGAGTTTTAGATCAGATTTTAGAACAGATCTGAACAAAAGTATTTGAATCCGAGCATTTTTTAGCTACCTGTGTTATCCTATGGTAACCTGGCTTACTTGCAGTCACTCATGTTCTACTTGTGTTCACTCGTTTTTAACTCGTGGATGCACGCATGTGCAGAACGAGTTATTGGGGTTATGTGGATGCGAGATAATTTATTCATCGTATTTACTGTGGACTTCGAGTGAGATAATTTATTGATCGTTTTTTCTGTGGATCGACGACTCGCCGTTTGCTTTCCGAATGACGTTTGATTTACCGAAGATAAATTATATGGTACGGATGTTTGTGGTACGCGGCCAGGAAGGTTTCGAAAATATTTGGTCATGCTGGAAAATATTTATTGACGGGCCTTTCTAATGCCAGACACTTCAGACCTGGACAGACATGGTAGTGGGTCCCTATCAATCACTTAGATGTAACAACGTAACGATGACGTCATCGGTCACGTGATTTTAAGTACATGCCCATATCTCCCTCATTTATAATGCCAGACAGTTTAAAGGTATTGTTTCCCCACGATTCACTTAGTGGTTATGACGTAACGATGACGTCATCGGTCACGTGAGTTTTAATATATGCCAAAATAGCTCACTGACCATCCACGAGTTGCACTTAAGGGCCCTATGTTTTACTCATGTTCTGACTCGTGTGGAATTTTAGACGAGATCGACTGTGCGCGCGTACTTTCGCATCTGATTGTGCGTTGTAATCTGACAAACACGCAAGTATCTGAGATCGTCCGCGTTACAAAAGATACGCCGCAACTTCTTGTTACTCCGGCGCTGCTATGGCAGCGGCCGGAGTCTTAAAATGCAGTCTGTGTCTTTTTTATTATTATTCGTATTAATGTTTCCTGTAACATTTTTGATCAGTTCTGACCTTTGCCGCTAACAATGTGGGTCGGAGATGCTGTGATCGAGCGATAAAGCAGGAGGCATGCGCATTAGTTGAAAGATAAATGTTCAGTAGAGAGTTTTAGAGGGTTTAAGGCTACCGTCACGTCATGAAGTACTTAATTTGCCTCTATATTCTCTCTAACCGAATTATTAATATGGATGAAGTATTGTTGACTCAGGCGAAACTATGGCGCCTTCTAGTCTAGGACCACATAAGTAATTGATAAACTTGAAACACTTAGGTATCGAAATACAATCTGAGGTTAGATGTTCTAGGCAGACTGCAGATAGCAGGATCAAGCAATTAGACTAAACGTGATAAATCCACAGATAACAATTGGTTTATTTTGGGCAGCGCTAATATTATAATATTTGATTCGACGTTGCGTTACATGCCGCTATGGTCTGTCATATCTTGTTCCAGTGTGTATACACAGTGAGATGTAATACCAGTGACTCTCGTTACCATACTTTGATCCTATTTACGAGCTACGGGCCAAGATTGTGTGCCAGGCTTAAGTCCAGACTCCAGACTTTAATAACGAAGGCTTCCTTTTTAGACTTTCCACTGTGTTGTCAAGACTCTAGACTTCGTTTCATTGCAAGTTCAATAGAAGTGTTGTTCTGGATTCTAGATGACAAGTATATGTTTCTTCAAGGGATATCAGATCGACCCGCAGACCTTTGCATAATTTAGTTTATGCAGTCGTGCGTCGGCTGGCGGCACACAGAATTCTCTAAAGATTGTCCACCCACTTGCAGCGGACTCTGCCAACAGTTTCACGACAAAGGATACAAATCGGAATTATCTACGGGCCAAGATTGTGTGCCAGACTTCAATTAAGTTAAAACTCTAGACTTAATTAACTACTTAACGAACGGGATTTTATTCAAGACTTTTCACTGTGTTGTCAATTAAGACTCTAGACTTCGTTTCATTGCAAGTTCAATAGAAGTGTTGTTCTGGATTCTAGATGACAAGTATGTTTCTTCAAGGCTTCAAGGGATATCAGATCGACCCGCAGACCTTTGCATAATTTAGTTTATGCAGTCGTGCGTCGGCCGGACTGCACACAGAATTCTCTAAAGATTGTCCACCCACTTGCAGCGGACTCTGCCAACAGTTTCACGACAAAGGATACAAATCGGAATTATCTACGGGCCAAGATTGTGTGCCAGACTTCAATTAAATTAAAACTCTAAACTTAACGAACGGGATTTTATTCAAGACGTTTCGCTGTGTTGTCAAGACTCAATAGACTTACTCATTCAAAATTTACGGGATCGTGTTTCGGTACGTTCCAAGACTTACAAGGATTCTATAGTCTGTTAATGTGCTTTTCGTTCTTTTATTTTAATTATCGCTCTGTTTTAAAGTCTATGTGTCTGTGATGTCGAGTACATTTCAAACTACCAAGCGTGGTTGTGAAAAGTCCCACTCGTACAGGAATACACTGGCTTCCTGCCGAGGTCAAATCATATTCGAAGCACCGGGTAAAATTCATGGGTTCGATTGTGTTTTTAATCCGCTAGAAATAATGAAATTCGTTACCCAAAGCGCATGTCTACTTCTTTCATGAAACAAATAAACAACGAGAGCATTTTACTTCGACAAGCTACTAGTTCGACAAGTCCAGAAGCTACGCTCGGGAAATCAACATTTACTCAAGGTCCCGAAGTATCAGTTGAAATCATGGACTCCGGGCTGTTTCGGTATCTGCTCCTATTTTATGGAACTCATTACCACTGGAAATGAGGTCTATTGATTCCCCGGGATTGATTGTCTTAGTTCTTTTAATTCTAGTGTTAAAACAAGAGCTTTTAATTCAAAGCTTTTGGTATATTATATGTTGCCAAGTATTTAAGCAATTATTATTATTGTTATTATTATTCAATTTTCTTTTTGGTATAAAATAGGGAATTACTTGTAAAACGATACGTTACAGTATCTGTATTATTGCGTAACATTTTTAGTAAATTAGTTTTTAATACTAGTTGTATTGTAAAGCGCTATAGGACTTTAGGGAATAGCGCTACATAAATCGATTATTATTATTATATATTAGCTTTTATTTATGCGCCCGTTGATAAAGAAACTCAGAACGGTTAAGCAAACTCATAAGGTTTGCTCAACTGGCAATTTGCTGATTTTAATTGCCATGTAGTGGCACTCGATCTCTTCAGCAATCAACAGTTTCATAGTTGTTTTGTTTGCACAAGGATAACACAGGTAGCCCGAAACAAAACAGAAGGCATATATTTTGCACTTATTGTTACTTACTTTAAGCCTTCATCATTTATCTATTTTATATTTTTATTATAAGAATTTTTTTTGTTCTATCGGCGACAGAAGTTGATCAGATCAGACCTTTGACGCTAACAATGTGGGTCGGAGACGCTGTGATCGAGCGATAAAGCAGGAGGCATGCGCCTTAAACGTTATAGATTTATTTAACGCTGTTTACATCACATAAAATCATCGCAGAATAATTACCACTACGGGAATGTGGAATGAGCAAAGCGTGAGACTTTGAGGCGCTATCAGTTCTTTTTAACTACTTTCTAATCCTATGATTCGTGTAAAGGAACTGTAAAAATACACGAACAACGTAATACATTCGATCTGCGCTGCCTGAACAGATCTAATAGCATAAGCGAAATACAATCTCAAGTTAAGTGTATGCAAACACGTTTAGATAACGGGGTCAGCTGTACGAGACAACTCGAGATAACCTGTCCGTCTTGTTGGCTGATAACTAATCAAAGTGAATGACAGGACAGGGCGTTTGTTATTTTATCAATTAATTGTGTTTTCCTAGTCTAGAACAAGTCAAAACATGTCTGGAAACGAGGTCACATTTTTACAAGCAGTCTCTTGCGTTCTATATGCAAAATTGCTGGTTAATAAAAAAAACTAAGGCTGACTGCCGGACATTTCTTGCAAACTCGTAAGATTGTTTTCTCAACTGACATTTGGTATGTTTTGGAAGTGCTCATTTGCGGACCTCACCGGCGTTGTGGCAGGATGTTGGACAGAGTGCCTTCTGGCTTCCCCTGCGGGTTTATCGGGAGATCAAATCGTATTGGAGTTGGATAACTGTATAATTGTAAACAGAACTAGAAAATCGTTTTGGAAAACCGACTTGGAGACTGGATATCGTTTAAAGGAAAACAGTCTAAAGAATATTCAAAGTCGCTAGTCACTTCACAGACTTCCGGACTGCTGAACTTTCTAGCGTTAAACGCGCTACACTATGTCTTAGTTTTCGAAACTTTTAAACCAGAAATATTGATTGAAAGTGTCTAATTTTTATACGGCAGCAAACAGAGATGCTGACTATGCGAAGAAAAAAATTGAAAACATTTGGTCAAATGTTCTGTTCTAGATGTACAACATTAATGACGTTGACAATTTTGCGTAGAATCTAATATCGGTCAAACTCGTCCAAACACTGTACGAAAAGTAAGTTAAATATACTTTCTGATGGCCAAAAAACCTCAGCATCACAAAGAGCATAGACTCCTGACCAACTGATAGCTCGAAGTACTAGAAACCTCTGCCAATTGAAGTTGGCACTCAACATCCAACATCCAACACTCAACATCGCACTATGTAACACGCTTCGCGCGGTCGCAGACTGGAACGAGACATGTCTTAAAGGTCAAGACATGCGGACGCCACCGAAAGTGAGCCATGTTACAACAATTTATTGCGCTCCCCTAGATAACACAGATAGCCCGAAAATACATAGAGTATATATAGTACCGTACCGCATTGATAACAATAGGATAACACAGGTAACCCGAACCTACAAAGACGACACACACTGATACCACAGGTAACCCGAAACAACTAAGCCGATAACACAATTTATATTATGTTATTATTATTATGTTTTGTATTAATTAAATGAAGCGCTAGTGTACTCATGTTCACTCCTGGTCTGACTCGTGTGGAGTTATATTTCAGATCCTGCTAGTATTTGGATCCTAGTATTTTTGGGCTACCGGTGCTATCCTAGGTACCCTAGCTTACGTGAAGTTGCTCGTGTTTATTCGTATTCTACTTGCGTGCATTCGTGTTCTACTTGTGTTCACAACGTCTGAACAAAGACGTATTCTAAAGATATAAGTTTTGCTATTATATTTTTCTGTATTGCGCGACTTTGCAGAGAAAATTAGTTTTCAAGTTCGATTCTCGGCTGATAAATTTAGATTGTGTGGTGGTTCAATTCAAAGCAAATGTCCCCATATTGAAGAAATCACAATGGTTCGCAATTAGGAGCCGTTACTCCAGCAAAAAAAAAAACAGATGTGAGCCATCTGAGCGGAGGCTGTGAGGACGGTTTCAGCTTTTCTCTTCATTAAGACGCGTAACATAGAAAAATTAAATAGCACAATTTATTTATTTCGAATAAATCTTTGCATAGATATTGAATTTATTTTAGGCTTTAGTTCCTCTTTAAAGGTGCGTGCAGCTTCTTGTTACTCTGGCGCTGCTACGTGACGCGACTGTGCGTGCATACTTCTGCATCTGATTGTCCAATCCAATTTAACAGATTTTGCGTGTGTACTAACAGTGATCTGGCTGTGTGCATGCTAATAACGATGTGAACACAAGTAGCCCGAAAATACAAAGAGAGGGTACCTTACTTAAAACACAAGTAACCCGACACAACTAAGCTAAGCTAGAATAACACAGGTAGCCCGGAAATACAAAAATAGGGGTACCGCACTGAAAATACAGGTAACCCGAGACAACTAAGACGATAAAACAATTATAACTATATTTGTTTATTATATGTTTTGTTAATTAAATTATGAACCGCTGTGCACTTGAGTTCGCTCATGTCCTGATTCATGTGGAGTTTTAGAACAGATCATCTTAGTATTTGGATCCTAGTCTTTTTGGGCTACCTGTGTTACCCTAGGGTACCCTGGCTTACTTTAAGTCGCTCGTGTTCTACTTTTGTTCACTCGTGTTCTGACTCGTTTTAGATGAGATCAACTGTGGGTGCGTACTTTCGCATCTGATTGTGCGTTGTAATTGGCAAACATGCAGGTATCTGAAATAGTCCGCGTTACAAAAAATACGCCGGAGTTCAAGCTGCGTGCAGCTTCTTGTTTTTTTTATTATTCGTCCTGTAACATTTTTGATCAGTTCTAACCTTTGCCGCTAACAATGTGGGTCGCAGACGCTGTGATCGAGCGATAAAGCAGGAGGCATGCGTATTAGTTGAAAGATAAATGTTCGGTAGAGAGCTTTAGAGGGTTTAAGGCTACCGTCACGTCATGAAGTACTCAATTTGCCTCTATCTTCTCTCTAACCGAGTTATTAATATGGATGAAGTATTGTTGACTCAGGCGAAACTACGGCGCCTTCCAGTCTACGACCGCATAAGTAATTGATAAACTTGAAACAGGTATCGAAATACAATCTGAGGTTAGATGTTCTTGGCAGACGGCAGATAGCAGGATCAAGCAATTAGACTAAACGTGATCAATCCACAGATAACAATTGGTTTATTTTGGGCAGCGCTAATATTATAATATTTGATTCGACGTTGCGTTACATGCCGCTATGGTCTGTCATATCTTGTTCCAGTGTGTATACACAGTGAGATGTAATACCAGTGACTCTCGTTACCATACTTTGATCCTATCGACGAGCTACGGGCCAATATTGTGTGCCAGGCTTATTAAGTCCAGACTCCAGGCTTTAATAACGAAGGCTTCCTTTTTAGACTTTTCACTGTGTTGTCAAGACTCTAGATTTCGTTTCATTGCAAGTTCAATAGAAGTGTTGTTCTGGATTCTAGATGACAAGTATGTTTCTTCAAGGCTTCAAGGGATATCAGATCGACCCGCAGACCTTTGCATAATTTAGTTTATGCAGTCGTGCGTCGGCCGGACTGCACACAGAATTCTCTAAAGATTGTCCACCTACTTGCAGCGGACTCTGCCGACAGTTTCACGACAAAGGATACAAATCGGAATTATCTACGGGCCAAGATTGTGTGCCAGACTTCAATTAAGTTAAAACTCTAGACTTAATTAACTACTTAACGAACGGGATTTTATTCAAGACTTTTCACTGTGTTGTCAATTAAGACTCTAGACTTCGTTTCATTGCAAGTTCAATAGAAGTGTTGTTCTGGATTCTAGATGACAAGTATGTTTCTTCAAGGCTTCAAGGGATATCAGATCGACCCGCAGACCTTTGCATAATTTAGTTTATGCAGTCGTGCGTCGGCCGGACTGCACACAGAATTCTCTAAAGATTGTCCACCCACTTGCAGCGGACTCTGCCAACAGTTTCACGACAAAGGATACAAATCGGAATTATCTACGGGCCAAGATTGTGTGCCAGACTTCAATTAAATTAAAACTCTAAACTTAACGAACGGGATTTTATTCAAGACGTTTCGCTGTGTTGTCAAGACTCAATAGACTTACTCATTCAAAATTTACGGGATCGTGTTTCGGTACGTTCCAAGACTTACAAGGATTCTATAGTCTGTTAATGTGCTTTTCGTTCTTTTATTTTAATTATCGCTCTGTTTTAAAGTCTATGTGTCTGTGATGTCGAGTACATTTCAAACTACCAAGCGTGGTTGTGAAAAGTCCCACTCGTACAGGAATACACTGGCTTCCTGCCGAGGTCAAATCATATTTGAAGCGGCATCCGGGGAAAATTCATGGGTTCGATTGTGTTTTTAATCCGCTATGTGTTTTTAATTTCGTTACCCAAAGCGCAAATGTACTTCTTTCATGAAACAAATAAACAACGAGAGTATTTTACTTCGACAAGCAACTAGTTCGACAAGTCCCGAAGCTACGCTCGGCAAGTCAACATTTACTCAAGGTCCCGAAGTGTAATTGAAATCATGGACTCCGGGCTTTTTCGGTATCTGCTCCTATTTTATGGAACTCGTTACCACTGGAAATGAGGTCTATTGATTTCCCGGGATTGGTTCTCTTAGTTCTTTTAATTCTAGTGTGAAAACATGTCTTTTTAATTCAAAGCTTTTGGTATATTATTTAAGCCATTATTATTATTATTATTATTATTATTCAATTTTCTTTTTGGAAAAATAGGGAATTACTTGTCAAACGATACGTTACAGTATCTGTATTATTGCGTAACATTTTAAGTAAGTTAGTTTTTAATTCTTGTTGTATAGTAAAGCGCTATGGGACTTTAGGGAAAAGCGCTACATAAATCGATTATTATTATATATTAGCTTTTATTTGTGCGGCCGTTGATAAAGAAACTCAGAACGGTTAAGCAAACTCATAAGGTTTTCTCAACTGGCAATTTGCTGATTTTAATTGCCATGTAGTGGTACTCGATCTCTTCAGCAATCAACAGTTTCATAGTTGTTTTGTTTGCACAAGGATAACACAGGTAGCCCGAAAAAAAACAGAGGGCATATATTTTGCACTTATTGTTACTTACTTTAAGCCTTCATCATTTATCTATTTAATAGTTTGATATAACTTGTATATTCACTGTATGTGTACTATGTGTAAATATATTTATATGTATATATTTAAAGAAACAGAAAAAGACTTAATTAAAATTATTGGAATAAAATAAAATTATAATACGTAAATCTTTTTTTCCCTTGTATATTCACTTTGTAACTCTGTAATCATAAGTCTACATACTGTTTTTGTTCTATTAGATTTCGTAGAAATCAGACTCTATTGTTCGTAAGTTCTATACATGTATGTAACCAAATCTACTTGCTATCCAACCATTTACGGCAGTCAACTCGAAACTTGAAACTGTGTACTTCTGCAAACAAATATTTTTAATGACCACAATATCAGACTAATGAAAACACTGCTCACCTGCAACGATTCATAGGTGCACCCGGGGTCACAGGGAGTAACGCAATCGGCTGCTTTTGCAGCTTCACGCGGCATTTACACAGGTAACCCGAAACAAATAAGACGTTAACAGAATTTGTTTTTAATTGTAAATGTTGGTTAATTAAATGACGAAACGCTTGCTAGTGTACTCGTGTTCACTCGTGTGGTGTTCTAGATCAGATCCTCATAGTATTTGGATGCAATTGCCCTATATCATTATCACGTCACGGCTTGTTTATGAGGGGGACAGAATCGACATGAACAATAGAATTTTGAAGTAAATCTGCTCTGCTGAGGAAAATTTAACTTCGAATTGTCTGGTTTCCAGATATCAGCTGTATCAATGTTTATCCCACAATATTTACCGTATTTGGTGGCTGTTACCGCTATTCTACGTTCTACAAAATGCATTTGATAGCGATTTCCTTTGTGTTGCTGTTTTGTCCCCTTCCCACGACCGTGATCCTTAGCGTTTAAACAATAGATTGTTTTGATTTGACGTCATAATGATATAGGGCAATTTGTTTTGGGCTGGTACCGCACTGATACACAGGTAACCCGAAACAACTAATACGATAAACCAATTGTTATTTTCCTCTTCCCACATTATATTGTCACACAACATTGTAGACGGTTGAGTTATTTTTAGCATAGCGTTTCCCGCGAGAAGGAACAAAGGCCGTCTCTTTAAACCAATCAGGAGGCACTGAAAAAAAATATTAACACCATTCAAACTGCTAAAAAATACTAAAGCGCAAGCCGAACAAAAGACAACGTAATCGCATACCAGAATTTCACGGCTATAAATAGACACACCACCTACTGTGTTAAGGGCCAACACAAGGACACAGGAACACTCCTGTGTATTATACTCCTGTTATTTTTTATTATAATATGTTTTTGTTAATTAAATTATGAACCGCTGTGCGCTAGTGTTCACTCGTGTCCTGGTGTAGCCTGGCTTTCTTGACGTCGCTCGTGTTCTGACTCGTGGTGTTTTATATGAGATCGACTGTGTGCGTCCTTTCATATCTGCGTTGTAATGTGCCAAACACGCAGGTGTATGAGATCATCCGCGTTTCAAAAGATACGCCGGAGTGAAAGCTGCGTGCAGCTTCTTGTTATTATTTGTGTTCAGTCCTGTAACATTTTTGATCAGTTCAGACCTTTGCCGCTAACAATGTGGGTCGGAGACGCTGTGATCGAGCGATAAACCAGGAGGCAACAACAACAACAACTTTTTTATTCGCATAATTTCATCCATTTTTTTAAAGCATTATGAGTATATATATATTTTATAATAAAAATACGTAATTAATTATTGATTGAAAGGTAATTATGCCTAGTGGCTAAATAGACCGTAAGGTTTTCTGGTTAGCCGCTAACCTTTTTAAGTTTAGTTTTGAAATAAGCTCAGCTTTCTAACGAGAATTATATATGGAGAAAAGGGAAAAATGAAGGAGATGAATCTAGATAGATTTCGTATTTGGGAATAGCTCAACTTTCAAACGAGAGTATAGTGAAAAAGGAGAAATGAAAGAAATGAATTATGGATAAGCAAATAATTGGTATACATTATAATTTATTAATACTTATATTGTTCTGCCAATAAATAATGTTTAACTTTTTTGGAGAAGGAGAATACTTTAAGGTTCTTTAGATCATCAGGAATCTGTTTCCAATATTCAATTGCCATGGAAGAGACAGTTTGTTTACCAATATTTGTTCTAGCACAAGTTTTATATAAATTTTGTTTGACAGCATATCTAGTGTTATGGGAATGTACATCACTGGCATATTGGAAATAGTTATCAAATACATTTGGTAATTGCTTCCTATGCCAAAGATGGGTAAATTTGAGAGCTTGAAGTTTATAAACATTATTCACTGTAATAATATCTAACAGGTTGATTAGGGGCAGAGCACTTTACGTATTTTCCCAATATGAGCATGCAAAGAATATCGCTCTTATAACTTGGTTTTGCTTTGTTTAGATTTTTTTAATATGTGATTTGTAGGCACTACCCCATGCTAATATTGCATATGATATATATGGGTAAATAATAGTGTAATATAGTTGTCTTAATTGTTGTAGGGATAGATAGTGTCTTAGTTTATAAATCATACCAGTATTTTTTGCAATGCGTGAGCAAACATAGGATATATGGTACTTCCAGGAAATTGCATCATCAATCTTCACACCAAGGTATTTAATATGATCTTTTCTTTGCAGGGAATGACTCGTCCCATCACTATTCGTTATCTTTATGTCGATATTCACTTGCTTTTTTTCTTTTTGATTTTATGATCATAAAATTCGTTTTTGTAAAGTTTATTGATAACTTATTTAAGTCACACCATTTCTTAACTTTTATTAGTTCGGAATTTACTAAAGTTTCTAGGTCAGAGGCATTACGAGATGAGGTGAATACATTTGTATCATCAGCGAAGATTCTAAAGGAGAATATTTCTGACGAACTTGGAAGATCATTAATATATATTAAAAACAATAGTGGTCCCAAGGAGGAACCTTGCGGAATACCACAAATCATTTTTTGTTTTTCTGACTCAACATTATCTATAGAAAAGTACTTTTGTCTATTTATCAAATAGTCAGTGAACCATGCTAAAGGAATTCCTCTTATACCATATTTTTCCATTTTCTGTATTACAATTTTGTGATTAACAGTATCAAATGCTTTTGAAAAATCTAAGAATACACCACACGTGATTAAGTTATTATCAATTGCATTTTTTAAGTTATCTGTAATTTCAGTTATCGCTTGTGCTGTAGATCTTCCCTTTCTAAAACCAAACTGATATTTATTTAGAATTTGATGTTTTTCAATATAAATGATAAGTTGTTTGTAGACAAGCTTTTCAAATATTTGAGTGAGTGATGATAGTATAGATATTGGTCGGAAATTTGTAGGATTTGTGATTTCACCACCTTTGTCAGCAGGAGTTACTTTTGATATTTTTAAAATATCAGGCATTATACCTTGAAGTAAGGAATAATTGAATACTAAACATAAGGCTTCACTTATTTGATCACATGCTAATTTAATACACCTTTGGGGAATTCCTATTGAAGCTTTGTTTATTTTTATTCCCATTATTAAATCACGAACTTCATGTATAAGGATACCACGGAACATAAAACTTTTTTGAAATGAGGTGTTTATATATTTGGTTGGATCGGTATTGTCGTTTTGAGGAAGTTGTGAAGATAATTTAGGGCCAACATTTATAAAATGAGTATTTAATTCATTGCAGATGCTTTGCTTATCTATGTAACATTTATTATTACAGATGAGTTTTGTTATTGTTGTCTGATATGCTCTTTTCCTATTAGTCAGCATACCGATTAACTTCCAGGTTGTTTTGATATTTTCTTTGTTCATATTAAATTGAGAAGTAAAATAAATTTGTTTTGCTGCTTCTTTAATTTAATTTATTATTATATGTCTTATATTCCAAAGTGTGATTTAAATAGTTTTTGTCTCTTTTTGATGGAGACAAGAATACAATCTGTTATCCATGGCTTTCTTAGTTGTCTTTTCTTGGCATTTGTTATTTTTTTAATTGGAGCATGCTTATCGGAAATATCCTGGAGTATACTAATTATTTTATTCATGCTTTCATTAACATCTGAATTTAGAAGTGATGTGAAGTTTATATTTTTTAAGTCATTTATAAATAGATCATTGTTAAATACTGAGAAGTCTCTGTAATATTGCTTCTTATTAATTTCAGGAATTTTAGTTGCTATGGTGCATAGCATGCGCATTAGTTGAAATATAAATGTTCGGTAGAGAGCTTTAGAGGGTTTAAGGCTACCGTCACGTCATGAAGTACTCAATTTGCCTCTATCTTCTCTCTAACCGAGTTATTAATATGGATGAAGTATTGTTGACTCAGGCGAAACTACGGCGCCTTCCAGTCTACGACGCATAAGTAATTGATAAACTTGAAACACTTAGGTATCGAAATACAATCTGAGGTCAGATGTTCTAGGCGGACGGCAGATAGCAGGATCAAGCAATTAGACTAAACGTGATCAGTCCACAGATAACAATTGGTTTATTTTGGGCAGCGCTTAAAATATATTTGATTCGACGTTGCGTTACATGCCGCTATAGTCCGAGGTAGGGCCAAGATTGTGTGCCAGACTTATTAAGTCCAGACACCAGACTTAAATAACGAACGCTTCTTTTTTAGACTTTTCATTGTGTTGTCAAGACTCTAAACGTCGTTTCATTGCAAGTTCAATAGAAGTGTTGTTCTGAATTCTAGACAGTTGCATGACAAGTCTGTTTCTGCAAGGGATATCAGATCGACCCGCATACCTTTCTGGAGTTGCATAATTTAGTTATGCAGTCGTGCGTCGGCCCGGCGGCACATACAATTCTCTAAAGATTGTCCACCCACTTGCAGCGGAATCTGCCAACAGTTCCACGACAAAGGATACAAATCGGAATTATCTACTGGCCAAGATTGTGTGCCAGAGTTCAATTAAGTCAAAACTCTAGACTTAACTAGCGGGATTTTATTCAAGACTTTTCACTGACTGAATAGACTAACTCATTAAAAATTTACGGAATCGTTTTGGACGTGATGACGTCATCGGTCACGTGATTTTAAGAGACACTTCAAACCTGGACAGACATGGTAGTGAATCCCTCAATCACGTAGTGGTGATGACGTAACGATGACGTCATTGGTCACGTGATTTTTGTATATACCAAAATAGTTTACTGACCATCCACGAGTTGCCCTTAAGGGCCCTGTTTTTCTCTTTCTGTGGCCATAGCCCAGTTTAAGGATCATACGCAGTTATACAAATCCCAGGAGGGGGGGGGGGGGGGGGTACTCCCTTATATGGCCTACACGGGGATGTGCCGCTGGACAGGGTACTGTTTTTGGCCCCTCTGTCTTGAACAGGGTATACTATTTCACGAGTCTGTCCTAAACAGGGTATTGATTGCACGATTATCCTCGTCTCACCTGTCTTTAACAGGTTATCAGTGAACGTCAGGTCATTTCAGAGACTCTACAAGATCATTGTCACCCAATCATTGCAATTGCCAATAAAACACTTGAAAATTGTGTAAAACGTATGTCATATGTCCTAATATAAACAGGGTCCTAAACTAGAGGGTGTTGCCCTACACAGGGTAGGTATTTAGAGTTTTCTGTCCTAAACAGGGTCAGGGTTCAGCAGCACCACTATACCTAAACATGGGTCAAGTACCCCCTCCCCAATACTGTGGCTCGTTTGGTACAGATACTGTCACAGATTACACCGCCTCCCGGTTAGCTCAGTGGTTAAGTGCCAGTCTGTTGTGCGGAAGGTAGCGGGTTCAAACCCCGGCCGGACCAACACTCAGGGTCTTAAAATAACAGAGTAGAAGGTGCTGCAAATGGTTAGACCTTCCCGTCTTCTTGGACAAGGACGTTAAATCGTAGGTCTCCCGTCGGCCTCAAGTTTATCAGTCTTTCAAGACTGTTATGAGTTACCTTGTGCTGTCCAGAACACTGACTTTACTAGCGAGTTCGTTTGTTTACCTTTTTCCTTATATATCACATCATTAGCATTTATCTATTGTTCAGTAAGTTTCCCGCCAATTTAGGTCACGCCTTCATTCTCGCTCGCTCATTGGCTTATCATTATCCAGGTAGTCTAGACACGTGCTTGTAGATTTCCTTTTGAGTTTTTAGCGTGTTAGCCTCGGAAGCTTTACTCTTTTTTACCAAGCTTTATATATACTAATAAACGGCTTCAGTTTATTAACAATATTTCGGTTATACTGCTGGAGAAGGCCCTCAAGACGTGGGTTGAAGGATCAGAACAGTAAAAAAGAGTATTTCCTAGGGCATTCACAGACACAAACCGCGGAAAGGATCGCCGATCCCCGATGATTTCCTCGCACAACACGGACATGGAACTCGACAATACCGTGGCTTATGATTCGGAAATCGTCACATCTTTCAAGCCTAGGGTTCAGCTTACCGAAGTCCAGCTTGCTGCTAATGGCACCTTGGAGGAACATACTCAAATCCCCGATACTTTGGCCTTCAGTTTGGGAGACAACAATGGCCGCCGCCGTCATAGCAGCGAAGGAGAAAAGGACATCGAGCCCGAAGTGGAATCGACTCGTCCCAGAAGGATTATCAAGCCTTCCGCAAAGGTAATTGAAAATAGATTCCAGTCAGATAGAGGTAAATTGGAAGATATATGGGAAAAAACAATAGTTTCTATCACGAAACTTCAAGAAATCCCCGATTCAGTGGAACTGCTTCGCTCAGCTATAAGTGACGTTCGTTCTACTTTCACTGGGTACCAGACCGTATTGTTGTCTTTAATGGATTTTACTTCATGTGCTAGTACGCTTGAATGTAAACAAGAGCGAAGATCTATCGAAGAAACGGCAATGAATCGCAAAAAAATTGTTCTAAGCGCTATCAGTGATGCAAATGAACGGAAGAACAGTCTTTTACATGAAATCAAGTCAACTCGCACGGGATCATGGACCTCTTCGCTCTCGTCTACAGCCATGCGTGTGCGAGCCAGAGCCAACGCAGCGGCAGCGATAAAGAAAGCCGAAATGCATAAAATAAGAACCCAGATAGAATCTCAGTCAGCATTTCAGATAGAACAAGAGGAGCTTGTCTTAGAAAGGAAGAGAAAAGAGGAAGAGCTGGCTTTGGCCAGAAGGAAAAGAGACCAGGAGGTGAGGTTAGAAAGCTTACGCTTAGAGGGAGAAGCACGGGCTAAAGCCATTGATGAGGAACTTGGAATCAGTTATGAAATGGAAGAATCTCAGCGCCTGGACCTTCCTCTCATAGACCCCAGACAACGGGTTCAGGACTATGTTAATAATGAAATTCCTTTCCCTCACACACCTGCCAAAGAGGCACTGCCTAATCCTCAAGTGCACACTCAGCCACAAGTAACACCACCTTCGAAGGGCCTAAACCCTATGGCACCTACGTTCAGTCTCTCTCCAAATCAAGCCACTCCAGTTTCAAACTCAGATCGTACCATTATGGAATCGTACATCCAATTTATGGCTCGGCGAGAACTCATAGCTAACAAGATAGAGAAGTTTGATGATCGCCCAGAAAACTACCACACCTGGAAAGCAGCCTTCAAGAATATGATAGGAAGTGTCAATATTAGCTTCAGTGAGGAGTTGTCGCTGATGACTGAATACACTACTAATGAGTCTAAGAAGCTTGTACAGCGGTTACGCAATGCCTACATTGAGAATCCAGCTGAGGGTGTCAAAGAGGTTTGGAAGAAGCTAGGTGAACGTTTTGGTTCGAATGCAGTAATGACACAGGTACATTTGAACAAACTTACAGTATTTCCTAAGATAGGCTATAGGGACAATAAGAAATTACAAGATCTGGTAGATTTATTGTTAGAGCTGCAGTGTGCCAAACAGGATGGAAGTCTTAAAGGCCTTACAATCCTTGATGAACCAACTTATTTGAGGCCAATCCTTACTAAGCTTCCTGAAGACATCCAAGGAAGGTGGCAAAGACATGCCTATCGCTTTAAAATTCAGCACAGTGTAGACTACCCCCCATTCAGTGAATTTGCTAGGTTCATTCAAGAAATTGCTCGCGAGAGAAATGACCCATACTTGATGACAGAGGGCTCTGAGAAACCAATCTCACGCGAAGCAAGGCCTGCATTCAAGCCTGCTAGAACCCCGAACACAAGACGAGGTGTCACAGTTGCCAAGACAGATGTGTTGAACTCAGCTCCCAGCAACCCAGAAAACCAGTCTCCAACCACAGAGGACCCTAGTAAGTGGTGTGTTGTGCACAGAAAACCGCATCCTCTAAGAAAGTGTCGTGCCTTCAGAGCTAAACCCTTCAGAGAGAGAAAAGGCCTGTTGGCACAACATGGTATTTGCTTCCGCTGTGTTGCTTCATCTTCTCATCTTGCTAAGGACTGCAATGCTACAATTGAGTGCACCGAATGTCAGAGCGATAGACATATAACAGCCCTCCATGCTGGGACATACCCTCCACCGAGGCAGCCGGACACACAAGATGCAGGACAGCACGGCGAGGAGCGAGGAGAAACTCAACAACAAGGCGTGGAACTGAACAATGTCACAACTAGATGCACAGAGGTATGTGGTAACATAACCGGGGGTAAATCATGTTCTAAGATATGCCTAGCAAACGTTTATGTTGAAGGCTCCCCTAACAATAACATTAGAACCTATGTTGTTATTGATGATCAAAGCAACTATTCTCTCGCCAAGTCAAAGCTGTTTGAAGTGTTAAAGTTGGAAGGCGAAACTATCTCGTACACTCTGAAAACATGTTCAGGAATAAGACAAACCAAGGGAAGACGTGCTCAAGGTCTTATCATTGAATCTCTAGACGGCAAGAAAAGACATCGCCTTCCAGTCTTAACCGAATGTGATGACATCCCAGATAATAGGGAAGAAATCCCCACCCCAGCAGTTGCTAGAGCTCATCCTCATCTTCAGACTATTGCTGACAAGATACCTGAGCTTGACCCTGATGCTGAAGTTCTACTGCTAATCGGAAGGGACGCTCCTCCTCTTCACAAGATTCGGGAGTCACGCAATGGCCCAAGGAATGCTCCTTGGGCTCAACAACTTGATCTAGGATGGGTAGTTCTGGGGAACGCATGCATAGACGGTGCACACAAGCCAGAAGGAATCTATACCTACAAGACGCAGGTGCTCCACAATGGCAGACCCTCTCTCCTAGAACCATGTCCCAATCGCTTCTACGTAAAGCATGACGCGGAGGCAGATGCTATAGCGAAACTGGTGAGTGACCAGAAGAAAGAGAGTTTCATTAATGGGAGGTTCAAGGATGGGTTAGGAAGCAAGGTGTTTGTACGCACCAAATTTGACAATAAGCTAGGTACTTCTGTAGAGGATAGGAAGTTCATGAATATCATGAAGGAAGGCATGATTAAGAATGAAGCAGGCAATTGGGTAGCACCTCTCCCCTTTTGCGAAGAGGTACATGCATCACAGCTCCCAAACAATCGAGAGAATGCGCTCAAACGCCTCAAATCTACTCGCCGCACTCTGGAGAGAAAGCCGCAGATGAAAGAACATTATTTTACCTTCATGCAGAAAGTATTTGACAATGGTCATGCCGAACCAGTCCCATACAAAGACTTAGTATCTCGCGATGCATGCTGGTACTTGCCACACTTTGGTGTTTACCACCCCCAAAAACCAGAAAAAATCCGTGTAGTTTTTGACGCTGCAGCCGAAAGCGGTGGAGTTTCCCTGAACAAGCTACTACTTTCAGGTCCTGATCTTACCAACTGCCTACTAGGAGTTCTCATACGTTTTCGCCAGAACCCTGTGGCCTTTGTAGCCGACATTGAGCAGATGTTTCACTCTTTCGTCGTCCAAGAGAACCACAGAGACTTCTTACGGTTTTTCTGGTATAAGGAAAACAACCCTGATGGTGAGATAATAGAATACAGAATGAAAGTTCATATCTTTGGGAACACTTCCTCACCTGCAGTTGCCACGTATGGCCTGAGGAAAACGGCTGAGGTTGGGGAAGCAGAGTTTGGTTCTGATGCCAGAGACTTCGTAGAAAGGAACTTTTATGTGGATGATGGACTTAAATCTGTACCTGAGCCTGCAGAAGCTATTGATCTGCTCCATCGAACCCAAGCCATGTTAGCTACTGCGAATCTACGCCTACACAAGATAGCATCTAGCCACCCTGAGGTAACACAAGCTTTCCCCCGTGAAGATCAAGCCTCAGACCTCCGTGACCTGGATTTCAGCCAGGATGCCATACCAGTCCAACGATCACTAGGCGTCTTCTGGGACCTGGGGACAGACACATTCACGTTCAGAGTGTCCCTAGGAGAGAAACCATTCACAAGGCGGGGTGTCCTGTCTATCACGAACAGCCTGTATGACCCCCTAGGGATTGCAGCTCCAGTTGTCATCAAAGGCAAGCTTCTCCTCAGATCGATGACAACACAACTTAGTCACTCACAACCAGAAGACTGGGATAAACCGCTACCTGAAGAGCATAAGCCAGCCTGGGAAGCATGGTGCCAATCGCTACTAGCTCTGACAGATCTCAAAATTCCACGCTGTTATGCCACTAGACCTCTCGAAGCAGCAAGTCGCACAGAGCTCCACACTTTCTGTGATGCATCTAACGTAGCCATTGGAGCAGTCTCCTACCTAAGAATGATCCAGCCTAATGGGCAAATACAAGTTTCCTTTCTACTTGGTAAAGCAAAGCTGACTCCACCTCGTGCCACAACAATCCCTCGCCTAGAGTTATGTGCAGCAGTTCTGGGAGTGGAGCTAACTGAGTTGATCACTGAGGAAATAGAGAGACAACCAGACACTGTCACCTATTACTCAGATAGCAGAGTTGTCCTTGGGTACATCACTAATGAGACGCGTAGATTCTATGTCTATGTAAGCAACCGGGTGGAACGAATAAGGCAATCCTCCACTCCTCACCAGTGGCGTTATGTAGCCACTCACCTCAATCCAGCTGACCTAGCTACACGGTCAGTGGAAGCTTGTGACCTCAAGAACACCACGTGGCACACAGGCCCCAAGTTTCTTTACAGTCAAGACACATCTGCCGATACACCAGTAGGCAGCTCAGCTTCCTTGGAATTCATGGAAGACGACCCTGAAGTTCGCCCAGAGGTAACAGTTCTAGCCACTCAAACACAACCAAGCAACAACCTTGGATCAAGACGCTTCTCCAAATTCTCGCAGTGGGTGACCCTTGTGAGAGCGATCGCCAGGTTAATTATGGCTGCACGCACTTACAGTCGAGGAACTCAAGCCAACCAAGATCACCACGAAGACCAGAATACAGTCTCCTGTACCCAGGCTCTTGATCGTGCAAAGACTGTCATCATCAAGACCGTACAATATGAAACCTACGGGGATGACATTGATCGCCTCAAGAATGCTGAAAGGCTGTCGAAAACAAGCCCTCTCGTAAAGCTCAGCCCAATTATGGACTCAGAGGGACTTCTACGTGTTGGTGGCCGCCTGGAAAGAGCTGATCTCACCAATGAAGAGCGTCATCCTCTGATCCTGCCAAGCTCGCATTACGTCACAACTTTGATAGTCAACCACTTTCATGCTAAAGTTCAGCACCAAGGACGTCACTTTACCCTCGGCTTGATCAGGAGTAGTGGGTTTTGGGTTATAGGAGGCAAAAAGCTTATAAACAGCACTATCGACAAATGCATCAAATGTAAGAAGCTGAGGGGTCAACGTCAGCACCAGAAAATGGCCGACCTACCAGTTGAACGCCTTACTCCTGCTCCTCCTTTTAGCTACGTAGGACTTGACGTCTTTGGTCCCTGGATGATATCTGCTCGACGTACTAGAGGAGGACTTGCCCACAGCAAACGCTGGGCAGTGCTGTTCACCTGTTTGACGACAAGAGCTATCCACATCGAGGTAATCGAATCTTTAGACACCTCGAGCTTCATCAATGCGCTGCGCAGATTCCTAGCTCTTCGAGGACCTGCTATCCAGCTTCGCTCTGATTGTGGCACCAACTTTGTTGGAGCGCGCAATGAACTTCAGGCATCCCTCAAGCAGACAGATATTGGAACCATCCAGACATACCTACTTACAGAAGGATGCGAGTGGATCTTCAATCCTCCACATGCGTCGCACGCTGGAGGAATCTGGGAGCGTATGATAGGAGTGACAAGAAGAATCTTGGACTCTATCTTTGCTGACCTAGCACCTAACCACCTCACACACGAGGTCCTGTCAACGCTGATGGCAGAAGTCACAGCTATAGTCAATGCCAGACCTTTGGTTCCAGTATCCAGTGATCCAACTATGCCAGAGGTCCTCACCCCTGCGACTCTGCTCACTCTGAAGCCCCAAAGTCTGAAGGCTTTGCCAGGGGACTTCACTCCCACAGATCTCTTTAGCAAACAGTGGAGACGTGTTCAGTATCTTGCGAATGTGTTTTGGTCCAGATGGCGTAAGGAATATCTGCCAACACTACAGCCAAGAAGGAAATGGCAGCAAGAGATGGGCAACCTTGAAGAAGGTGATCTGGTACTTCTTCGCTCTAAAGAAGTGCCTAGAAACGACTGGCCCCTTGCTAGGATCTCTAAAGCCTTCAAGAGCGCTGATGGGAAGGTACGGAAAGTGGAGCTGGTGACGTCCAGGGATGGGTCTAAAAGATCCTACCTCAGACCAGTGACTGAGGTCGTGTTGCTGAAGACTGAGAAAGAGTTCGACAGAATGAAAACCACAGCCGGTTGAACTATCTTAACTGATTGGACCTTAATATAAGTGTTCCTCATAAACACTCCAGTAATTGGCCATGTTACACATTAGTTAGTGGTATTTTTACATACCAGGCGAGGAGTGTGCTGTCCAGAACACTGACTTTACTAGCGAGTTCGTTTGTTTACCTTTTTCCTTATATATCACATCATTAGCATTTATCTATTGTTCAGTAAGTTTCCCGCCAATTTAGGTCACGCCTTCATTCTCGCTCGCTCATTGGCTTATCATTATCCAGGTAGTCTAGACACGTGCTTGTAGATTTCCTTTTGAGTTTTTAGCGTGTTAGCCTCGGAAGCTTTACTCTTTTTTTTTACCAAGCTTTATATATACTAATAAACGGCTTCAGTTTATTAACAATATTTCGGTTATACTGCTGGAGAAGGCCCTCAAGACGTGGGTTGAAGGATCAGAACATACCTACTTAAACTAAGGTCACTTTACTTTACTTGCTCCTATTATTTCAAGCAGTAGAAATACATTATTTTTATAAGATAATTTACTGGGACAGAGAAGCACGCCACAAGTTCTGTAATTTGCTCTTGCTTTACTCAGTTATGTTCTTTCAGAAATACATTTCTGTCCTACTATATATTTCCATAATTTACATTACCTAAAGGTACTCTACACTGCACCCCACTGGATGCCATTATATTTAACAATAAAATAGTAATTGATAAATATTATTCTAGTTTGTTACATTTGCCTGTTTTTAAGTACAAGTTTCTTTAAAAACTAAACTATACCAGGTGAAACTTACTGGTGAATTACACTGGAGAGAGGGTGGAGGGGGATAGAGTTCCTATATATTCTACAGATGGGATGTTTGGTTCTCCATTTTGGTGTCAAAGTTTCCTTCTTCATACCTTATTTGGGCCTGTTTATTTGAGCTAGTTATATCTGATGTATACCACTAAGGGAAAAAGTTACGTTCACGGATGAGATGAGTCTTAAAAAAAATAATTTTAGAAAACTTCAGTCATCATTTTCCAAGAATGCTTTAATCATATTCTGCACCAATAGTTATGCTGATGTTTCCTGGAAGAATTTCCGTCATGTGGAACCACTGATTGGTGTCTACCACAACTGCAAGGAAACAAGATAATAACTGACGGGCTGTATGCAATAAGGGCTGTAACTCCTGCTCACATTCTAAATTCTCCTTCAAATTCTTTGTTTTCTAAAGGAGAATTTAGAACATGATCAGGAGTCACTTATGCCCTTGTTGCACACTGCCCTTCAATATTATTATGCTTAATATCAAACTAATTAATAATTCATGCAGGAAAAACAAAAGATATGAATACGTGTAATATCCAGATTCATCCTGATTTACATAAACTTTTGCTAAGTTCGATTTTCTCGGCCGAATTGAATAGGTTGTATCACCAAAATAACTAAAATCATGACTATACATCAAGACGTTTGATGAGCCAGATACAAACATTGTGACTGTGCTTTATCGGATTTACCTCCGCCTCGAGTTTGTAAATCCAATAAAGCACGGCCACTCATTCTGTATCTATTACATGTACTTACTAGAGTTCTTTTCAATGGCCCACTTCCGCGATATGCTTTACTTGTCACGCACAAAGGTTTCAATATGAGGCCCTGTGCTAAATTAAATTTATTCTTTTCACAGAGAAAAGAATTAATTTAATTTAGCACTGGACCTCGTATTGAAACCTTTGTGCGTGACAAGTAAAGCATATCGCGGAAGTGGGCTATTGAGTGTTGTAAAACTAAAACCAAAGTAATTATAGAGCCAATCATTTCACAGGCAACCCAAACTCTAATTGTGTGTATTTGTCAGTATATAATCTAAAGGCTTAATTTGTATGGGAACTACTAAACAGGGAAAATCACGAATTTTATCACTATTGATACGTTAAATCAACTGAAATAAACATACATTTGCTGCATCTGTTGTACTTTGTTGTTTATTAGCGATTGGGATTCTCCCTAAGAAAGAGACAAGGCAGTACACTCGGATTTCAACATCTCTGCAGCGAAAATTTAGGTCATATAATATGTTAGGCACTCGAGGCCGTTTTTTTTTACGAAAATCGGTCCTGTGGCCAACTATTCCTTTCTCACACAAAGGCCGATAATTACTCTTCTCCCTCAAATGTTCCGATAATTTTCAAAAATCTTTATCCAAACCCTTCGAAAAGTCCTGATTTCGGTGTCCAATCCATAGCTCCCCATAGTGTTTGCTTTAACGGCCTCGCCACCGAGGTTCAAATATCGCCTTAGCGACCAGGCCTGCTGTCAAAAATCCCTCTCTCCAGTGGAGGGACAGTTTGCAAAGTCTACAACTTTCCCCCGTCCACACAGGTAGCTACTGAATAACCCATTGTACTGCGAGAATTAGAGGAATAAGTACACATCGCTGATTGCAAGGGAAATGCGGCCCTATCAAAGAACTGTCGGTTTATGATTGCTAGGCCTTTTTTTTCACGAAAATCGGTCCTGTGACCAACTATTCCTTTCTCACATGAAGGCCAATAATTACTCTTCTCCCTCAAATGTTCAGATTTCAAAAATACACACAATTAGAGCTTGGGTTGCCTGTGATCATGCGAGCAAGTAAAAAGCCAATGAGCCAATCACAAACTGAAGTAATTCACAATTGTTTTTCCTTGAACCAGTTGCAAGGAAATATTGCAACTGTCAAGCTAAAACGAAAATGACAAAACAATGTTTGGTTTCAATTTAATTTAGAACTTGATTGGCTGCCAACTCTCATGGCATAAACAGTTTACTTCACAAGGAGAAAGAAATGAAAATAAATCGGCTTCCTAATATGCCATACAAAATTACCATATTCAAAACTGTAAACTCTACTTACTGACTTCTCCCTTGTTGACAGGCACCCTCATTCTCTTGCAGACATGTTCACATTCAGGTGGTGGAATCAGAGTCCACACTTTGCTTCCAGATAGCTGTGCCTGCCATGACGGTCGGTCAACACTGTCAATCTAATAACAACAGCAAAATAATGTCAGCCTGCCACACAGTGTATCGTACAACAATGACCAATGTTATTCAAATTGCACCACCTGCTCTCACTCAGCTCTCATGTGGTCATGATGGTAGAACAGCAAATGAGACTAGAAAACATTAATGTGATTTTCTGCTAATTTAAGACTCCTGCAATACATAGGGCTTGAAAAAAAGAGAAAATTTCAGCTTGCTCGGGTTCTTGAGTTTTACTTGCCTGAGACAATTTTGAACTAGCCCAAATGATTAAATGACAATTTCTAGTAAACTTAATTACCCATCAGGCAAGTCACTTAGACAAAAAGTACTTGCCCGATGTGAAAATCTACTTTATATTAATAAGTCTCAGACTATTGGGCACAAGATTTGTTAAGCCCTGATAGAGGTTATTAGCAGGGTTTTCATTAGAAGCCAGCAGGTCGGAAATGGCTATCATGGTAAATATAATGGCCTGTCAAATAAACATACTAGTATGATATCTCCACCACTACCCCACATAATATAATAATTATTAGAATGAAACCTGATTAGTTGCGCGGCTTAACCAGCTAATTTGTTTACGTCATATGTATTTTGGCAAGCAAGCCAAAATGCAAAGTACAAGTAAAACTGCACAGCTGTATTAGCTGGTTATATATACATGTATATGTTGCAGGTCAAAATAAATCTCAGGTCAATTTTTTTTTCAAGATTTTAAAAAGGGATTTTCCAATTTTTGGGGATTCATAAAAAAAAGGGTCTCTATCCCCCACAACCAACTTCGTAATTCACTCATTAATTGTTTTCGTTCACCGCCGGTAGTGGGACTCGAACCTGCAACCCTTCGCTTGGAAGAATGCCTTGGAAGACCAGAGCTTTACCAACTGCGCCACAGAGACTTGCGTTGGAGTTCCAGTCACGTTTTTGGAATAATATAGCTTTTCTTAACCGAGAGGGGACTAGTAACTAATTTTATTGACGCATGTGCACTACTAACAAAGTCGGACTTGGAAAACTTCGCTGAGTTGCACGATTAGAAGCGGAGAAACTCTGAAAACCGAGTCTTAGAGAGTTAAAACCAAACTAAAAGAAAACCAGATAATAGGATTTCAACTCTCACTTTATATTTAGAAGAAAATTTATATGGAAGAGTGAAGCGATATCTGTCAAAAGCGATGAAAGAGAATCTCTGACTTGACAAGAAAATTATGGAAGTAAGTTTATAAATCAGCTTCTATAAATAACCTGACAGCAAAGAAGTTGTGTAGGAAGGATTGCTTCAGATCTATAGAATTATAAAGCACATGGAGGAGTGTCAAGAAAAACTGCCTAAAATGGCCGTGAATAAAATCATTCAGGTATTACATGACTGTATAAAACTCAAAAAGTTATCAGCTGTCAGTGTCAGTTTTGTTACATAATTTGTACCGTTCTCATGTTCAAAAATATCCAATTAAAAGCATAGTAAAATCAGTTCACCGGCAAGCACCATTGTCCCTAATATTGATAACAACTTGTGGATCTTACAGATTTTTGCAAATGTCTGTATAATTAGGTGAACAAAACATGAGTGAACTGTACACCTGACTACACGATTATTCACCTGCACAAGACTTATTTTTCATTAAAGTACAATAAAGTCAAAGAGTAACAAAAGCCTTATTAGGGCAACTGCAGAATACCCTACCCAAGCACTGTATGTGCTTCTTCAATGGTCCTGTGAACTAATACAAACCCTACCCCTACATTTAAAAACACCCTAACCGTCAACAAAGGGTGCTGACACTAAGTTAGGGTTTTTAGAGCTATAGTCACTAAATTTAGATCACTGAACAACACAGAAAAATTATGCTGCTTTGATGGTCCTGTGAACTAATACAAACCCTACCCCTATATACATTTGAAAACACCCTAACCACCCACAATGGGTGCTCACTAATTTGGGTGATTAGAGCTACAAAATGTAATCACTAAAACTCGTACATTGTTAGCAGAATAACTAGTTTGAAAAAATAACATAGGTTAAAAAATTTCAACCTAGTTTAAAAATTATAACCTAGGTTAAAAAAATTCAACCTAGTTTAAAAATTTCTTTTTTCAACCTAGGTTGAAAAAATTTCAACCTGAAATAAAATTTACCTGCAACATATATATGTGTACATGTATAAATATAAAATGTGACTGCAAAAAAAGGGCCACCGGGAAGTGCCCTTTTAATACTGCAATATGCCTGTCATATTTCTTGTGTTTTTGTGCAAATTGTGTGCATCCTTTGCATATTTATATAATAAAATGGGTTATAAAAGGCATCAGGGCTCTTGTCTTTTAAAAAAAAAATTAAATAAAGAAATTATAACTTTGTGTCACATTTTTTTCATTAAATAGAATATTGTAATTTTGATGAAAAACATAATTATTGCTGGTTTTCACTCAATCAGCAGAGATTCAAATGACAAAGGGCATGGCGGCCATGTTGGTGCCCCAACAAAAGAAGCTACCAAAGAATCTATTGTGTAAGGGCACCAACATGGCAGCTATGATATAAAGTGAAAGCCAGCAATTGTCTACAGCTGCAGGTCTTAATTTATGATGATGAACCTAAATAGTGCTATAATAATAATAAAATTCTAAAGACCGTTTTTGTTGAAGTGCAACCCTGGAAGTTACAAGTCTTGTCTGTAACATTTGATTTAGCCGACCATCAATCAAACGCATACCGCCCTGCAGAATTAATTAAGTCTAGGCAGCGTGTGTTTCAAAGCTTTGTATGAGACAAGACTTTCGTTTGATCGACGGTCTGCTAAATTAAATTTTACAGAAACTTCCAGGGTCCTACTTCAATTAAAATGGTAAAAATAACAGATGATTCCCAAATGAACTGACTGCTAGCAAAAGTTAACTCTGACAGCCTATATTCCTAAAAGTACATGTACTCAATATTCTTTCCAGTAACTCACATGTATTTGTGCACCAGGTCCTGGCCCTCCCATAAACAACCAGTCCTGTTGACTTGTTTCAGAGTCAGGAGGCAAAAAGTATGGAAGTTGGTAATGCTCTCTCAGCTTCTCACGAACCACAGGATCACAGTTACTCCTGAAAAAAAAAAAGAAGATATAATTTAAAAAATCTACAGCCTCACACCACTAAGCACAGAATGAATCCTAAGCTACAACACCATCTTTAGGTGTTTTAACAGAAAGCAGTACATCCTGTAGTTTACTTTGCAGCCGTTCTTAGTGTTGGTCCCATACTCCCTAAGAACAGCTGCAAAGGAGACTATACATCCTGAATATGTATCTGAACATCAAGTTTCTAGATTAAGGTTAATTTGTAATCACTGAGTGTCTTTAAACAAAAAGTCAAGACTTATCTCTTCTGGGCAGCTTTTAGAAATAATTATTTAGTCTTATCAGTTTTATATTAGTAGTTTTAAACATAGTTTTATATTTGTTTCAAGTAGTATTGTAAAGCGCTGAGAACAGCACGTTATTATTATTATAATTACTAATCCACTTTAATCTTTGCCAAGCTCTATCGAAAAAGTTTGAAAAAGCATATCAGGGTAATATTCACATATTATTTCTCTTCAATCACAGGGTCTTATCATTTTTATGTTTTCAGGGTTCTCGGAACCAGATTGGAACAAGACTGTGGATGTTAAGGGAGGAGAGGGTCCAGCCTTTAAATGTCCAGTGGACGTTAAAGTGCTTCTAGCCTGTGTACATGCAGCCATCCATCTCCCCTCAAAACTCGGGAAGGGACGTCTGTGCTACACTGTCGTTAATCATGTTTCAGCATAATTTTGCATAAAAGTTAAAACTCTCCACGCACCCAGACGGTTGCCCTGTATCTCGATTTCCATTGGTCGAGAAAAACAAGACGATAAACATTGTAGATTTCAGATTGTTCATTTCCTATTGTTAACGGCAAGACAAAAAATAAATTCCCTTATTTGCTAGCCTGGACACAGACCTCCGTAATCCCATCAAAGGAAGGGATTTGGAGATCTTTCTTTCCTCGAGGGAGTTGAAGATTGGATGAACTCGTGAGTTTGAGAACCATGTTAGCTAGAGGGTTAACTGGAAGTCGCGCTTGTAGCGACTGGGCTAACCGCCGAGGCTATTGATATTGCTTCTGGTTGATCATCTCCCACAGCCACTCTCTTTTCTTTTTTGAAGAACTAGACGATATCGGAAGAAGAGTTTCGTTTGTTTCCTGCAAATTCTTTATAAGCGGTCTGCTTTTCTTCAAAATTCCTAGGCACTTCCTGCATATATGTTGGCCCCACTTTCCATTTGGAATTCAGAGAGAAATAATTTCTTCCCAGACTTTAAATGCAGTAGTTCCTTGAACGAGATTCTTATCAATTTCTTTCTCGATTTAACCGAGCACAGGCACAACATGACATAGCAATTCGTCATAATAAATGTACAATTCCAAACTGCCAGAAAACCCGAGCTCGAAGGTCAAGAGCACCAGCCAATCAGCGACTGACCTAGAACACGATTAACGAATTTATAGTACAGACCTCCTTTTCCTTCCTTGTGAAGGGATTACGGAGGTCTGTGTACAGGCTAAAGTGCTTCAAACCCTTCTTGCAATTGAATCTTGAATCTTTGAAAGATTTTGAGTACTTCTACAAAGAAACTTTTGGTTTACAGAGAATACTCTATGTTCTACGCTTGTTTGAAATGGTGAAAAATTGACCTTTCCTGACCCATCACCACATAAGTAAAAGCCTAGGTCAATTCCCTGGTAGACTTTGTCTAATTAATTTGACTTTGCAATAATTTAAATAAATACTTAGCATTTTGTCTAAAATGACTTTTTTCTTTATTAACAACACACAACCTACAGGTCCATATTCTCCATAAATCAATGTTGTTGTGATAGAAAGGCACCATAGAAAATAATGCATTAATGAGATGACGTCTATCTGGGAATCGACCCAGGCTTTTTCTTACGTGGTCATGGATCAGGAAAGGTCAATTTGTTACCATTTCAAACAAATGTAGAACATAGAGTATTCTCTATAAACCAAAAACGTCTTCACAGAAGTACTCAAAATCTTTCAAAGGTTCATACATGTAGGTATAAAAATTGCAAGAAGGGTTAGACGTTCTTTAAGCGGGGCACTATAACATTTATGTTGATGTTAACCTACATGTATATGTCAACCTAGCCAAGTCAACTTAATGATACTAAAATAAACAGTACAGATAGTATCTCTATAAACTCAATTCCTTGCATTTAGCAACGTTTCGTGTTGATAAACATTACATTTGTTATGCTAATGTGCCAACCATGATTTCAAAAAGCCGCTTTGTGTCAGGAACCAATGGATCTTTGGTTGGCACATTAATGACAATGGATGATGTGGCAGTGAGCATCGCTATAGACCTTTCCCACGAGGTGGCCATCTTGGAATAAACATATTGTTAATGCTTACCCAGCCTTAAACGTGTTTAACTGAGGCTGGGTAAGCATTAACAATAGGTTTATTCCAAGATGGCCACTGTGTGGGAAAAGTATATACTGTCGTTCATTATATCCATTGAAAAAAAAATTTGGGGGGGGGGGAGAAGAGCACCAGCGATTTCCATTCATCCGTTGATGCACATTATTTTGATTAATATATGGAGGAAAATGTCTGGAGTTCATAAAAGTTTTGAGATCAAGTAAAGATTTTTTTTCAAAACCAAGGAACGGGTTACTTTTTTTTACACTAGTGAATCAGCAGAATACCTAATTATCATACAATGTCGATAAATATAAATACACCTGAGTGACCTCAAATGTGAAAAAGTCATATCTGCAACACGAAAATGAAACGGGAGGCTTCGTGTAATACATGTAGTTGCATGGTTACTAGATATTTCTTGGTTTATGTTTGAAAGATAAAAGAAACTCCAGCGACAGTATATAGACTTACTTTCAGTAAGATGATTTATAGTTTGATATTGTCACTGCCAGGGAGTACATGTACATGAGTATTTTTCCGTCTCGATTTCTTGCTAAGTTTTTCAGATTAGCACCTACTTTTTCTCTTGTTGCCAGGATATGATGCTGAGATCAAAAGTTAATCTTTTTTCCTTCTCAAGTCTTTAACTACAAAGATAACAGATAGCTAACTCGTGATCATGACATGAGGAAGCACAACAGATGTTCACGTGGGGCTCTAATACACATCGTCATCATTCGTGAATAGCGACCCGCATCGAACCCTTTCTTGTTAAAATAAATATTACGAAAAACATCCCAACATTACGATACTTTAGAAGGTCGTGTTTGTGGAATAATAAAATTTGAACTTACCATCCAAAATACCACGGCTCTCTTTTGAATTGAGCTCTCTCCTTCGGCATATGAAATGCGTCTTGAAGAGACGTAAAGTTTGTCTTGTAAGGAAAGAACTGGCACTCATCATCGTTCAAGCGGTAAGAATTCTTACTGCTGTCGTATAAACTTTTCAGAAACCAGAAATCGAAGGTGCGTATTGCAGACCAGTTCTTTGCAGCGTCGGTAACCACTACAGGTCTTCCGGAGTAAGCGTATTTCTCGACGAACTCTTGCCCTGTCAAACCCGATAGTCTTGGTACATCGTCCAAACCTTCACACATCAAAGAACAGTTTGTAGGCTTGCGGGTGATTTCGTTGAATATCTCATTCACATTTAGCAGGCAAGGCTCATCTTTCAATTGATCTGTACAATATATCACACCATAATAACCTCCCAGCCCGAGTAACAAAGGAATCACCAAGAAAACCACAAACTTTGTGGTCCACTTGAAGCGCATGGATGTTTTCCTTTGCCTTTGCACGCCACTCAGAAACTCGGTTCGAACGCTTGCACTTTCTCGGCCAGCTTTGAGCGCTTTTTCTCTTAGACCTGAGAATAGGAGGGCAAGTTCTTCAACTTGAGGAGAAGTCATGTTTCGTCCACTCCAGTGTACAGGCTACAACTTTGAAGAAAATAAACTGGACGCCATCTGAAGCACGTCCTCAGACAAGTACATGTATCTACATTCTACTTACCGGATACGTATTTCACACTACTCTAGCGAATAGCACCAGGGGTGACTTGGGAGGGGTAAGTAGGTGGGACCCAAACACCAAACCATTTGCCACAAGTGGGAGAGGAGGGGGGTATTGCATGGCCTTTTTCTTACTCCAAAATTTGGGTAAATCTGCTAGATAGATAGATAAATACATTTGTGTTTATTGGCACCATATACAAGCTTGTACATAGGTCTCAGGCCTGCTGAAAAAGCTAACATATAAGTGTCTGTGTTAATATGCGTACTTGTTTTAGCTTTTTTTTTGCTTTTTGTTAAGGTCATGTATATATGATTTACAAATTTCTTTTTGTAGTTTTAAAGGCGGATCTATTAGTAGATTAAAAACTACATTTTCATCTTCTGTAAATTTATTTTTCTATTCATAGCATTGATTATGTTTTCCCTTAAAAAGCGCTCATCTTAAGCCAGGAGCCCATTGCCTAAGCACACTTCGAGAGGGTTACTCCGTATTTAAGCCATACAGGTATGTGCCGCCGGAGGGTATTAATTGTTTTCGAGGTGCCGGATCCTTAAATAGGGTTCAACGCCCGCTAAACGTAAACATCCATCATTTTCTCTTGATGTAAAGCATTACATATTAATTATTTAATCATTACGACACCAACTGAACAATTTAATTACATTATAAAAAACAATGAAGCATTCAGAGTTCAAGTGTTGTATGCTTTATGGTATACTACCCACAGCCTGAGAGAAATAAAAACGATCTGTTCAATAAATTCTGAGTTTTCACTTGTCTCTTAAATAGGGTCTCATATTTTAGTTTCAAGCCTTGGAAAGGGTACCTATTTTACGATTTCCACCCTTTCGATCCTCCGAGCCCACAACGAATGGCTCCTTTATCAAGAAAACAACGCGTATTTGCATGTAGTCTAGGTGTCGCCCTTCATATGCGTCATGAGCATAAAAAACGGTGTAATAAGGCCAGATAAAAAAAATTGCTTGTTTAGCGTCCCCGCCCGACCTGAGAAATGTCCCCGACCTCTAATTTATTTTATTTTTTATTTTTCATAAAAAACTTTAGAAAGTGTAAATGCGCCCGCGAACACCAATTCTTGTACCCAGACCCCTACATGTACCACTTAAAATATGCGCCGGCGCATTCAATATTTTAACATCGACGCCATTTTGTTTCTACAACACGAGGTCATGAACACGAGGTGAGTGAATAATGTCTAGTCAAGACAAAATAAGCTTCACATAGAAAAAAAAAAAAAAAAAAACCTCCCTCCCTACCTGGAAAAATTGAAACGGGTGGACGCTAAACAAGTAATTTTTTTTATCTGGCCTAATCGTAGATTGCACCATGACAATTTCTAGGTAATGCGCAGTATCATTTTGCGCAACGCAAAATTCTGGGAACTAGATTTCGCAATTCCTTGTCATATTTTCCTTGTCGAGCTGCACAAACGAGCAAGTTTCGCGACTTGACAAGTCCGGCCTTGTTCAAAAGCTAGCATGCCTGCTTTTTAGGAGACTTGTCACGAGCAAATAAAAACTTGTCAAGGAAAACTCGTTCGTGTACATGAGGCTATGCAAAATTTAATAAGGCCATTCCAATAACATGTTTCGTTTGCCGTCGCCCTCGAGCTCTGGCTCGCGATGGTGGGTCGGTGAACCTTATAATTAAGGGGTCGGGAACCAAGTCGGCTTGAAGATATTTTCTCTACTAGTTTTGGAGTGACAATCTGCACAAGAAACGCAAGAAGCTAAAACGTAGACAGCTCGGAAAAGAGGTATAACTTAAAAAAAATTCCTCAATCTTTTTCGTTTTACTTTTTCCAAAAAAAATGGGTCGGTCTTAAACCTTGCATCTTTTTTGCTTTCCCTAAAAAGGAATGGATCGGTCGGGCCGCGATGGCAAACGAAACAATGGACCTTTTGCAGCTAGGCAGGCGTGATTGTACAGGAACAATTTGTACTGCATGGATGGCAAAAAATATTGAACTTCATTTGTTTAGAAGACCGGAGTGTACGAGATCGGTATTGTTATTAGCAAAACCTGTTTGTAAATGCTATTTTTCACCTCCAATCCATTCTCGATCTTTCTAAAACAGCGTTTTAAAAAATGGCTTGCCATCCAGCCTGATCCATGCCCAGGGCAACGTACGTCTTTCCCATGGGGATCACGAGCTCATTCATTCGTTAACGAAGTATTATATCAGCACGTAACTGTTAGCTGCAAAAGGCCTAATATGAATGAGGTCCAAGGGTTTCGGCAAATAGAGTCAAAACAGGTGAAACTGACTTGTTCCTGTCTAGAGGCAGAAATGAAGTTCATTATTCGAAATTTGATTTCATTTCCATTGTTGAAATGAAACTTGCAAATTCAAAATGAGCCTAAATTCTAATTAGCCTCCTTCCCAGCCGTTCTTGGGGCTAGCGTGTGTGTGACGACCGTAAAAAGGAGACTAAACTGATTCAAATACGCTAGCTATGGAACAACATTTGCACATCAGAATACAATCAATATTCGATTGGGGCTCAATTTTAATTTTGCAAGTTTCGTTTTAATAATGGTGTTTGAAACGAAGAATGAAATCAAGTATAATCACTTCTGGTATAACATAACGTATATATATAAGCTGATCTGATAGACAATATGGCGGATGGCACGTTTTGTGGGCTCCGTATTCTAATCCTAGGATTAACTTTCTATGCTATAACATGTTACTCTCTTAATTTGAAATGGAATTATAGAGGCCTCGTGAAGGACATTTGGTGCCTTGAAAGGTCATATCAATATATTTCTTCAAGATTACCGACTCAGCCTTACGTACGATGTCGCGCGAAGGGATATTTTGGAAGAAGAGTTCCTTATCACAGCAACGCCACTGCTACAGTACAGTTTGCACTCCTTAAACTCTCAGGAAATGTGGAAAGCAACCCTGGACCTGATACAAACAAACCAGGAACTGTGAAGGTTTTGTGTGCTGGTTGCGGTAAAGCTATTAGAAAGAATCAAAATGGCGTCCATTGTACAGGACATTGCAATAGAACGTTTCATATCAAGTGCACAGGTATGTCTACAAGTGATCTACGTGCACTCCGCTACCTTTCTCAAGCCTGGCTCTGTACCGTATGCTCACTTCCTCAGTTTTCTGAGAGCTTCTTTGAAGATTCTATAAATGAGCAAGACATAACTAATTGTAGCACGGATTCAGATAATGAAATATGGTCTGACTTTGACAATATGCTAGAAAATCATCGCTCAAATTTCAAGATTGGACACATTAATGCTAACAGCATTGCTGGCTTTAAGTTTCATGAAATAAAGAGCTGGCTGCTGGCTGGAAGATTGGACGTGCTAGTCATCTCAGAAACCAAGTTAGACTCTACCTTCCCAAATAGCCAGTTTCATATTGAGGGTTTTCGCCTATTCAGGAACGACAGAAATGTTTATGGCGGAGGGCTGATAGTGTTTGTTAGGACTGACATGTACTGTACGAGAATCAAGAAATTCAAACAACTATCATGTGGAGATTGGGAGAATTTTAAGACCGAGTCCATAGCTATTAAAGTGAAACTAGCGAAGGCTTGGATCACGATTATAGGAATATACAGACCTCCCTCCATCGCGAAATCAATATGGACACCTGAACTATCTACACTATTTGAGGCTGCTATAGCAGAGACGAGTCATGTAGTTTTTCTTGGAGATTTTAATTGTGACTTGTTGCAACCTGATAAACCACCGAAAGATGGTCGACAACTGTCAGATTTGCTAGAGATCTTTGATTTTGAAAATGTAATCACGTCAGCCACCCGAACGGGCAAAACGAGTGAGACACTTCTCGATCTTATCTTGACAAACAACAAGAAAAAAATTCTGACATCAGGTGTGGTGGATGTGAAAATAAGTGATCACTCTTTGGTGTATTCTGTATTACGGGTTTCCGCACCGCGATCACGCTCTCGCCGGATTTGTTTACGAAGTCTAAAAAACTTTAAACAGGACCTGTTTTTACAAGATTTGAATAACGTCCCATTTCACATAATGCAAGTATTTGATGACGTTGATGACAAACTTTTTGTTTTCGAGTCATTGTTCGTTGCCATTCTTGATGAGCACGCCCCGGTTAAACAAGTTCACGTAAGAGGGAATCAAGTGCCTTATATGACCGAACAATGGCGCAAGGCTATTCGCCATCGTAACAAGCTATGGAAGAAATTTATAAAAGAACGAAATGATGCAAACTACGCTGATTACAGGACACAGAGAAACAAGTGTACTTCCATTAGGCGAAAGGCCATCAGGGACCACTTCGTAAAGAAAGCGGAGGCGGACAATACACGAGATTTCTTGAATGCGTATCGTCCCTTTCTACACTCTAAAACCAAGCAAGCAAATGACATAACTCTTAAAGAGAATAATGTTGTCATAACTGACAAAAAGCAATTAACGGAGATATTTAATGACTATTTTATTCATATTGTGGACGGTGTTTGTGAGATCAACGAAGATCATTTTGGAACTGATTTTAGTGCACATCCAAGCATAAAGGCAACTCTAGAACACAATGGTACGCGACACGTGGCTGATTGTTTTAGTTTTCGGTATACAAACAAGATTCAAGTGGAAGAGCTATTGAAGAACATCAACTCTCGTAAGTCCAGTGGCCACGATTCATTACCACCAAGTCTTATAAAGAGCTCTGCTAGCGCCATTGCAGCTCCACTTACAGACATACTGAACACATCCATAAGCCAGTGTCGATATCCAGTCCACTGGAAGAAGGGGCAGGTGACGCCTTTATTTAAAAAGGATGACGAAATGTCTAAAGTTAATTATAGGTCTGTGACTGTCCTTCCGTGTTTTAATAATATATTTGAAAAACTATTAGCGTCTCAACTTGACGATTTCTATAGAGAACTACTATCGGATTTTATCTCTGCGTACAGAAAATGCTACAGCTGCGAAACTTCTCTTCTGCGACTTACGGAGGATTGGAAAACGAGTCGAGACAACAAGGAAATAGTGGCTGTAGTATTAATGGATTTGTCTAAGGCCTTCGACACCATCTCACATGCGTTACTGATAGCTAAACTGAGGGCCTATGGCCTTAATGATAACAGCTGTGAACTCCTCAGAGACTACCTCACAGACAGGCAGCAGAGAGTGAAGGTCGGGGACGCGTATTCTGGTTGGCAGGTAGTCAGAAGAGGCGTGCCTCAAGGAAGCGTATTGGGACCGATGTTTTTTAATATCTTTATTAATGATTTGTTCTATCATATTAAAACTACAAAATTGAACGCATACGCGGACGATGAACAGATATATGATTCTGACAAGGATCCTGCTGCCCTAGATAGACGCATACAGAACGATGTTAGCATTGCGAATAATTGGTATAATGACAACGGTATGATTGTAAATCCCACAAAACATCAAGCTATGGTGCTGGGCAAGACTGACCATGAATTCTCTTTTCCGGTCAAACGTTCGATAGACTTGCTTGGCATGACCATAGATAATGAGCTTAGCTTTGACGATCACATAACCTCAATTTGTAAAAAGGTTAATAATCAATTTAATGTGATGATTAGATTTCGCAAGCTTATTTCTAAAAGTACATTGCTTCGCCTATATAAGGCATTTATCCTACCGCACTTCCATTATTGTTCCACGGTTTGGCATTTTTGTAGTTGTAGAAACACTGATAAATTAGAAGCCTTAAATAAGCGTATTCTGAGATTTATGTTCGATGACAGGAATTCTAACTACAACCAGCTATTATATAAAGCTAAAACACCTTCACTATATAATAGAAGAATACAGAATATGCTAATTATACTTTTTAAATCTCTGAAATTTTCAAACTATCCAGGCTACCTAAAAGATATGTTTACTCTAAGATCTGTAATCTATTCCTTAAGAGGCACTGATATTTTGAACCTACCTAAACCTCAAACAACAACTTATGGTCTGCACTCTTTCAAATATTCGACTGCAAAATTCTGGAACTCCCTACCTGATAATCTTCGATCTTTAACAACTATCACTGATTTTAAGAGAGAAATCCGTAAATACAATCTAATCTAATTTTACAGTAATGTCTATTTGTTAATAATTTCTAGGTTTCATTGTAAATATTTTTAGTATTAGTAATATAACAATAGTATTAGTATTAGTAACAGTAGTTTTCTCGAAGATATTAGCATGTATTTGCTACTCTGAAAATTCGAGTTGAAATAAAGTTTATGTATGTATGATAGATCAGTTCGCGGTTAATTCCGACATTTTGAAAAGGGTGAAAACGTTGCGCGAAATACAGTGTTTGTATGGGAATCCAATGCCAAATAAAATCCGTAAAATCGAATTTCTGAAATATTCACAGTCTGCAAACTTAAGATACCAGGTAAAAGATTAACTGATAAAAATTTGGGGATGTGGCTGTGCTGGGAATCGTGCAATCGTGTTTTCAGTTTTCCATACATTTGTTAGGACTTTTATTATTGAATCAGGTCGCTTTAGTCATTAGCCATTTTGCGCATTATTGTAGTATTTTCTTTTTTCCTTGTTTGTTACTCTTGAAATCGTAAAGTTTTCTGCTTCTTTGTGGTCTAAATGTATAAGTATAAATGTAAATTAATGTGAGTTCCCGGCCTCCTAGATGAGCGCCTTGCGCTCTTGGGGTTAACGTTTAGCTCAAATATTGTTTAAATTTAAAACAAGAGCCCATCTGGGCTTTCACTCGGGCCACATGAGATTGAAGATGAAATACACTTTCATTTGAAATCCTCTTAGTAATAACCAAAGGGAAGAATTATTAGCTGAATTTAGCAGTCTTTAGGAGTGGCTGGTCGGTGACTTTCGTTCTCTGCTCCTAGTATATATTAATCGCCAGGTTAATTTATTTACATAATTTAATACAGTAAAGCAAGATGGCGGAGGACCCGCGAGCAACTTTCTCTCTAACTTGGAGTCTCAACTCTCAAATGTAAGCCAGTTTAATGTTTTATTTAACTTCACTCGTGCGAAAGCCTTCCAACAGGATCAGGATATTTCAACTGGCGCTATTGTCGGAGCCGAAGGACCGCGTTTTTTACCCAGATGGCCAGTGATTTTATATACGACACGTACGACGACCTGAAGCCAGTGAAGGGCCCAGGATCCGGAAAGCTAAAATTCGAAGAAATAGATATTGGAATCTATAAGCCATCGGCTCGCTGTGCTGCATTTAAAACATCCGAGGAGAACATCTTATTTTGGGTGAAGGTACTTCAAGACCAATATTATGAGTCTCTTAAAAACTGTCAGAGATTTAAATTTACCGTAAGTTGGATCAGAGAGTATTGAGATCAAGTTATTTCGTTCCAGCGAGGATATTGACCTAGAGGAAACGGTACAAGCTGTCGAAGGATTTTACTTATAATCATCCACGTCTACTTAACAACAGGAATAGTTATGTGCCAAGGCATGGGCAAAGATTGAGTTTCCCAGATTACAGATGAAAGTAGAGAACTTAATGAATGAAGAAACAGAGGTCACGCGCGACATGCTTGAGAAAATGAACATGTTCAACACTTTATGTTATACTAAGAAAACAAAACAAATTACAGAGCCTGCAAGTTCACAAGTCAATGAAAAACCCCAAGAGCCTGTAGTTTTGGATCAACATATCCTTGAAACTCCAAAAGCAACATACACATGAGTCAAATTCAAACCGTAAGAGACGGAATTCTTTAGATTCTTCACGAGGATTGTTAGCCCGCAATAAGAACTCTCTCGCTGCTTTAACGACCTTGATTTGTAACATGGAGGCTGACCTAACTGATATGCGTAATGAATTCTTACCCTCGTCACATCAAAACACGAATCAAGAAACCAAACTCAGTCATTTGGAAGACAAATTAGTGCAGCAAGATAATATATACAAGACCGAAATCAAGATGCTGTCATCACGAATATATTATTGATCTAGAAGTTGAAAATGGCGAGTTGAAAGCGGATATAATAAAGGTGAGATCCGACTTTCAAACTTAAAAAAAATAATCAAGAATACAAAAAAGAAGACAATGAAAGACCAAGGTCTCCAGTGTTCCGAGACTATCCAACCTACTGAAGCTTATCAGTTTGTTCAAGAGCCATCTTTCTTACATGACAACCCGATCCCTATTCATCAGAATACATTTTCTGTGCCAAATGACGAGAGTTTACAATCACCTGACCGACAACCCACTACTAAAGAAAGGGACCATGAAGTACGGTAGTACGGTTAATTCTCGGGTTAAAAACAATGAATATATGCCTGCTCAAATGCAGTGTGTTAAACGAATAAGTAGTGTTTAAATTAAAAGGTCAACATACGAGAAAAACAAAAATATTAAATTACATATATACTAGGGGAGCAGAGAATGAGTCACCGCGCTACCGGCCACTCCTAAAGACTGCTAAATTCAGCTAATAATTCTTCCCTTTGGTTATTAGCAAAGGACCTAATATGCTGCGTGAGGCACTCCGACCGTGACTGACTTGGGGGTTGAGAGGCAGTTTCCAACCGGAATGGATGTAACTTGTACACGGTTTGAAAGGTAAGAATTAAACCATGCAGTGGCACCGTTATCCAAGCCAAGATCTGTCAATTTGCTTAGAAGTAACTGATGATAGACTGTGTCGAATGCCTTACTCAGGTCAAGGAAAACAGCACCAATAATGAAGCCATTATTGTCAAGTGGATAAAAATTTGGATAAAAATTTGGATAAAAAATTTCGAAACTTTGCACATGTATGACATTATGCAAAGTACACATCATTGTGCAAATTATGGTATTGCCATGGAAACTGTCATGGCCCCACGCACCTTTCACCTTGAACATAAAATTCCAATTTCTCTCCTGGTTACACAAAATAAGTTGCTTAAACTACTCACATACAATGCCTATATTGTTCCAAATCTTATTTTGGACCCACACCAATGATGACGTCATAGGTAATCTCATTTGCATATTACAGAAACCTGAATATTACTGAAACGAGATGAGATATTGACAAACGGAAAATTTCATTATTCCTAATTACGAAACAGTAACAACGAAGAAAGGCTGATTATACGGTAATGGGTAATTTATATAACCAATATTTCGGCTGGCACGGCCAACCTTCTTCAGGGTTTACAAGTGAACTGGCAAGAAAACGTTAAAAATTCAAAAGTATGGAATCTGACACTGTGGTGTGAAATTACAAACATGGTGATTACATGAGTCATGAGAGTGATGATAGACGGAGGAAAAATACAGGAGCTAAGGAATATGATATACAGTAGATATTAACGAATTTTCTCGACGCATGCGACTTTTAGAATTCTTTCACGACTACCCTCCTCGTACTGACCTTAATCCCTTTCGCGTTAAAGGCACTTGGACTCCACCACCTTACAGAGATTCAGCTTTAGACGCTTTCCTCGATGCTGTCGAACATGATAACTTATCCACTAAACCTACACCCATTCGTGACAATCTTACCGCACGCGAACGACAAGCACTTCATCGACTCAAGTCACGTAACGACATCATTATTAAACCAGCTGACAAGGGAACTGGTACTGTCGTTATGGACCGCGACTGGTTTATTAACGAATGCTTAAGACAATTAAACGACATCAAATTCTACAAAAAACTCGACACCGACATTACCAACAACATTGAAAAACGCGTACAATTTTACGTCAAACGTATGCACCAGGACCAACTCATTGACAAAGACACTAAACGCTTTCTGTTACACAGTGATCCCACAGCGGGACGTTTCTACATTTTACCTAAAATCCACAAACCTGGTAACCCCGGACGTCCTATCGTTTCCAGTAACAATCATCCCACTGAACGTATTTCACAATTTGTTGACTTCCATCTCAAACCCTTAGTAACTAATACTCCATCTTTTATCAAAGACACCTCACATCTCCTTAATAAACTAGGTCAACTCGGCCAACTCCCTAGTCACGCCATTCTTGTCACACTCGACGTTTCCTCACTATACACCAACATACCTCATGACGAAGGTATCGATGCTTGTCGTCACTTTCTCAACACTCGTACCACATATACCATACGCACTGAAACACTCTGTGATCTCATTAGAATGATTTTAACCATGAACAACTTCGAATTTAACCACGAACACTACTTACAAGTACACGGTACTGCCATGGGTACTAGAATGGCACCTTCATTCGCCAACCTGTTCCTAGCTAAATTTGAAGCTGATGCACTCGCAAACGCCCCACGTCAGCCACACACTTGGTGGCGTTACATAGATGACATTTTCATGATCTGGACACACACAGAAAACGAACTCCTTACATTCACCTCTTATCTTAATCAAATTCATCCTACCATCAAATTTACTTCATTTCACTCCGTCACTTCAGTACCCTTTTTAGACGTCAATATTTCTATCAATAATGGTAACATCGACACAGACCTCTATACTAAGCCCACTGACAAACACCAGTACCTCTTACATTCATCTTGTCACCCTAAACACACCAAACGCGCTATTCCTTTCAGTCTTGCTCTCAGATTACGCCGCATCTGCTCTTCAGACGAAACCTTTAATTCTCGCACTAACGAACTCAAATCCTACCTCAACAAACGTGGCTATAATCGCTCTTTTCTAGACAAGGAAACAGATCGCGTTCGCAACATCTCTAGGACAGAACCCCACAGAGTCCCTCTGGTCATAACATATAACCCTGCTCTAACACCCATATCTTCAGTCATCCACAAACACTTTAACATACTTTCTTCATCTCATCGATGTGCTAACGTGTTCACGGCTGCACCTTTTGTAGCTTACCGTCGCAGTAATAACTTACACGACATCTTACCCCTGTGGCTCATTTCGCTGTGGCAACAATTGCGCCCGGGGGGGGGGGGGACTCCCTTATGTGAGGGGTACATGGATGCTCGTCGTACCTTTTAGGGGTCAAAATCAGGAGTTTGGTACCACTTAGGGTATCCACCATCAAACACAGACATTTCTATGTAAAGCGGTACCTTTTAGGGGTCGGGTGTTAATTGAACAAAAAAGCTGTTATTAATTAACATTTTTATTATCTTTTAGGAGTCAAAATAAGCTTGAGCCACGCCCATTTTAGTACCTCTTAGGGATCAAATCGAAAATGTCCGACGAGCATCCCTACCCCTTTTATATGGGAGTCCCCCCCCCCCCCCCCCCCCCCCCCCCCCCCCCCCCCCCCCCCCGGGCAATTGCGTAACCTGTAAATACATAAACAACGGCCAAACTAATTACACATTTCACTCTACTGGCGAAACCAGAAGCATCAAAGACCACATTAACTGTAACTCTAAAAATCTCATTTACATGGTACAATGCAAACGCTGTAACGCTCAATACATCGGAGAAACGAAACGTCGCCTTAAAGATCGCTTTAACGAACACCGCCGCCCCGTTGATAAACCTTCTAACCAGTCTAAAACTGACTGCTGTCTCAGAACATTTCCTCACCAATAATCACTGTCCTAATGACATGCAATTAATTCCTTTAGAACTAATTCATTCTAATCGAGATAGTGTACGCAAAGCTCGCGAAGCACATCTTATTGATAAAGGTCAAACACTAGAACCTAAGGTATTAATAGAAAGGAAGAACTGTAAATATCTACTGTATATCATATTCCTTAGCTCCTGTATTTTTCCTCCGTCTATCATCACGCTCATGACTCATGTAATCACCATGTTTGTAATTTCACACCACAGTGTCAGATTCCATACTTTTGAATTTTTAACGTTTTCTTGCCAGTTCACTTGTAAACCCTGAAGAAGGTTGGCCGTGCCAGCCGAAATATTGGTTATATAAATTACCATTACCGTATAATCAGCCTTTCTTCGTTGTTACTGTTTACAAATTTTCGCTGATTAGATCCCTCCAAGGTGATCCGGTATTATACTTCGTCCGTTGGTCCCTGCAGTTTTACAGTATTTAATTACGAAAGCATTTTAAAATTAGATCAACTTAATTTTCGCTTCATATGCACTTTAACACAGCTCTTGGGAAGAGCATTTCTTTATTGTAATGACAAGGCTCCGTGGGTAAATAAATGAAGATCACTCAAGTTTATCCAATATATTTTCAGTTAAGTGTGCAAGAACCACACCCGTTGAGAGATTTATTAGACATTATCATCGTACATGCTCTCTTGCTGAGAGCTGATAAAAAGGGAGAAAAATAAACAAAGACAATGGATTCTATACGAACATTTTATTCACAATTGTATTTTAAATAGTACACAACAAATTGCTACCATGGAATAACACGTTTCAGTATAGGCAGGTATTCCCTTTCAATTTACAATGTATTTGCCTATAGAGTAACGCAACACAATATGGCAGTCACGTAATACATCGCGCAGAATGGCCTTTGGACACTCAATAGTTCTTTGAATAAATTAGGTCATATAATGGCCTTTGGACACTCATTAGTTCTTTGAATAAATTAGGTCATATAATTAGAAAGTCAAGAGTTAGAAGATTGTCTTACGATTGGCTTATATAAATCTGCTTTGGGAGTTGCTAGTCCCTAGCCTTCCCATGCCGGCGGAAAGTGTGAAAGTTGGCTTCAATAGAAGCAAGTTAATTAACAGCTAAACGATAACGATCCTATAAGTTAAAAAGTCAACCAAAGAAACTCTGTCAGCTAGTTGAGCTGTTTAATTCGCATCGAAAACAAGTCTGAATACTGATTCTTTAAAGTTGTAGCTTTGAAATGAGATATCATTCAAGCTTCTCCGTGCCCTAAAAGTTAAAAAGACACCCAAACAATTTGAGCTTATTTATAAAGTTGTGGTCAACGGCCGAAACGGCAAAGCCAAAGGACTAGCTTTAAAAATCCTGATATAAATGTTCTTACAAGTCATGTTCAAATCGCATCGCAAAGAAGTCTGAATACTGATTCTTTAAAGTTGTAGCTTTAAAATGAGATATCATTCAAGCTTCTCCGTTCCCTAAAAGTTAAAAAGTCACCCAAAGAAACTGAGCTTATTTATAAAGTTGTGTTCAACCGAAACGGTACTTTAGCAGTTTAGGCTTTTAAAATCCTAAGCTAAATTTGTTACAGTCATGTTCAAATCGCATCGCAAACAAGTCTGAATACTGATTCTTTAAAGTTGTAGCTTTGACTCGGAGCGGGACTCAAAATCGTGTTCGGATGTGTTATTCATGTGTATCAGTCAAGATCGAAGATGCGTTATAATGATAAACTCAAATGCACCACTCTTGCCCTACCGGCAGAAGTTCATAGTTTCTTAGCAACGCATTTCCCACCAATCAAGTTAAATTTCGCGCTCCTTCCCTGTCTATTCCCAGAGGGAGTACTTAAGTGTCACCATCCATGACAAGCAGGAGTTCATTTGTTGTTCCAATTATAATAAATGCTCAGGAATCACGTTTTAGTAAAGTTTTTTTCTTTCATCGAATGACATAGTAGTGTTTTTCCGACCAATTTAAAAGACTAACATATCATTTTAAGTGTATTTCTAGGGCTACCAGAAGCCGATGTTGACTTTTTTTTAAGTTTCGCGCTTGACGAGAAAAAAAGACTAATAAATTTGCTGTTCAGACTTTTTCATACAAAATTGAGATAAAAGTTGCCTTTATTCAGAAAGAACACATAGTAGGTTTTTAAAAGCGGGGACTTTAAAGAACTGTACCTAAGGCTCAATTGGTGTTCCTTTAATAAAAAGCCGATGTTGACTTTTGCGTAAAATGAAAGCAAAAACACCAGTAATTACTTTTATCAGACTACCTGACGCCAATTCGGCCCATTTTCTCTGTATTTGAATCTTCCGCTCAGCAGTTAATGAGCTTGACGCGTGACTGATTTCGGCAGTTAATGAGATGTGCATATCGATATGTCCAGTCATTCTGGCGCGATGATCACGTGACATACTCATGTTCTCCTTTCCAGGGGCTTTTCTTCCGGTTTTGAAGAGGAAGACTGGGGGAAATTTGTGAATGACATTGCACAGTTTGGACTGATAGAAATTTGGGTTCAACTCCCCGGAGAATTTTACCGTTTCATTCGACATATAAACCTATTACAAAACGGCTCTTTCGTACATGTTGTATTGTTCATTCATAGCCGGACAAACATTTAGCCGGACCGGATCCTGCAAATGCAAAATCTTGAGAAATAGTAAATTGCTCATATTGTTATTGAACTCAATGCTATTATCGCTCGCGGCGACGCAGACTCGAATAAATACCGTAGATACACGCTTTTGTAAATGCATTCTATCTTTGAATGCGCAAGGCACTATGCGCAATGAAACATGCACGAAATAACCTTTTTAAAAATAGGTGTATGAATTAGGGCCCGTTTAATTACACGAAGGGAGGTCGATCCCAGCACTACCTTCATTGTTTGTAATCCCTGATCGAGACTGTTTTGCATATCGACAATGCTGCTGGTCCTAGCACTAGACGGGCATAATTCCAATAATTTATATATGTGGAATAAACCGGTAAATAGGAATTTTAAAACATCCGAAATCTTGATAATCATTTGAACACGATAGAAATCGAGTTAAGTTAACCAACTAAAACAATAAAATGCGAGACGAGACAACATAAAACATATAAAAACTTCTCTCTGTGGTGCGTCACCACCTCGAACTGATTTAGATAACCGCTATGATGTACGTTCATAACTGCTATATATAACTGTTAAATTATCAAATAGTTAATACGGATCTGTGTTATCCGTTAAGAAACATAATATTAACTTCTCTAAACTCGTTTAATACTTCTCATAGAAATATTTTAATTTAATTGTTTCTAGTGCAAGACGTGGCTTGGCCAGCTATCGTACAACATGACATTAACTTAAGTGCAGTGCAGAAACCTATGGTTTGTTTAAAAGGAACAAGCGCGCTTGTACCTACGAAACTCGAACCCATTCACTCTAATCGCGTGGTGGCCACGTTGAGTACCAGGAGAATAAAAACCTTTGTTTTACCCGTCTGAACGTTGGTCTGAACGACAACGACAGCGCTGAATAACAATCTCGTACCCAGACCCCATTTACTGAATAACGTGACGCGCGTCGTCTGGGGACGAGTGCAGCGTATACACCAATGGCGGAAATTTCGAAATTTAGTGAGTACCTTCATGTTTTTTTGCGAATACCACGAGTTTTGCTGGACGGATAAGATTCAAATACTCAGACCATTTCCTCCAGTAACTGAGAAACAACATATGTTTTGGACGATGTAGTTTAAGTTTTGCCCACTGGGATAAAATTGCTTTCAAACATGGAGGATTTACCGCCAACAGTCCCCGGCAATTTCTGCATCAGCTCGCGCATGCGCCCTAGTTCTTGAGCTCGGTCCGTCTGAACTCGTTCACTGCTCAGTGTGAGGCTACAAGTGCCCGTCACGTGATGAGAGCGAATAGCCAGGGAACTTTACGCGCCTTATCCAAGATGAAACTTACGACGGATAACTAGTTCCTGTAAAAGACAAACACTGGTATATTAAAAAAAAAGTCGATTAAGGTATGCTAACCGCCCAATCTCGTTCCCAGAGCCCGCGATCTTTTTGCTTGCCGCTGGCCAAAAGATCGCGGGCTCTTGGAACAAGATTGGCTAACCGCCGTGTCAGCTGCTCGCATGCCTTATTCGACACTAGCGGCTAAATACATTAATGGCTCCGTCCTCTGATTGGCCAATAATACAATAGATTAGCAATGGCCGCTAGATGACTGGGAGCAGGAGCCCATTACCAGGAGCGTACCTATGTGATGGGTAGCGCCCACAGCACAGTAGACGATGTGGCTATTATAGTCGCGAAGTTCTGGTATGCGATTACGTTGTCTTTGGTTCTCTTGCGCTTTAGTATTTTTAGCAGTTTGAACCGTGTTAATTACAATTTTTCTGTAATTGGTTACAAGTGACGGCCTTTGTTTCTTCTCGCGGGAAACACAAAGCTAACAATAGCTCCATCATCTGTTCTGCTGTTGGACAGACCTAATCTGAGAGATGCACGCTGCTGGTAATGGGCTCCTTCTAGGAACTAATTGACCTGGTTTTAAAATGTTATATTTGGCACAATTTGAGCGATGACGTTGGCATTACACACAGGAGATCGGGGTTCGAGTGCCAGGAAACCTCGTATTTCTCCCCTCCATTATTTTAGTGATAATTACTTGTTTACCTTGTTTACCCTAAATGGGTGAGAACTCGTCGTTTACCTGGGAATTCGTTTTGGAAATGGTTAGGGTAAGTTCTATGATTCGGGTTCGGGTTTGAGTCAGTTTATGTTGTCAGAGATCGGAGCCATTCCTGTATTTAGCCGCAAGTGTCGAGTTTACTCGACTTATGACGCCATCTTTGATTCGTCGCGTAAAGGCCTCTGGGTACGAGCGAGGTTCTCTTTTGTGTTTCTAAGTTCAGCGGATATGAAGAAACAAAAAACCTGGGTCGAGACTCAGTATTATACTATGAGCTGGAGATGTCGATCACTGAAACGTCGATAGAAACCAACAGCGAGTTGTCTGACAGGCAGGTTTTAGCATTAGACATGAATCCACCACATGGGCCTCTATTGATGGCTCATTCCAGCTCGTCAGTGAGAATATGCAACTTGCCTACTGCTTCAGCATAAATAAGCCACGGTTCTTTCCACTAGCATTTTAGTGATTCTTATCCTCTCGCGCACGACCATCGCTTAACAGTCGGCCGGATGGAGTAGCCAATCGGATTGCGAGTTTAGCGAACAGTCAGTGGCCTGTTTATGCTATAGGCATCTCGACGAAATTCCCGGTTGTGACGACCCTTAGTTGGTGGAACGCTTAAGAACTTTCATCCCTGAACTTTCACGCCAACTTCTCACGGCAAACCGTCTGACTTGTCACCGGTATAAAGACCAGGGACAGACAGGCGGTCCAACTGATTCACTGGTCGCATTGTCAACTGCAGCTTATTTGGCAACAGTTGAATTGGTTTCAGGGGCCTCAAGTAGTCCCCTTCAACCCTAAATTTGTCATTAAAATTCTCTCATGACTAAGAATTATAAATCATTAATGAATGTCGATAATCGCGTTAATATGGTGTATATCTGTATCCCGTGCCATAACCTACAGGCGGAGGAGGGGCTGGGACGGGTGTCCTGTAGGCCGCAGGGATTGCTGTGTATGCCGCTGTCTATGAAAGATAGAGAATAACGTTAACTAGCGTCTTTTGTATTCGATAGTGGATAACCTATGAAATAACGTTTGGCATTTTCTCCGGTTGCTTTATTTCAAAAAGCATTGTAAAATCAAGCATAAATGAATGGTAACTTTAACTCTGAGTACCAGAGGAGAGAAAGTGAGTTCTGTCCGATATCTTACGTACCGGGTATCCTGTACCGTAGGCGGCGATCTCGTAACTATAAATATGAAAAGAAAAGAGAGAATATATAATGCATGCGGGGAACAGTCGCTTAGGGTTACCGTTTACCTTCAGGGTACAGATTCAAAGTTGTTGTATACTGAATAGAATAAGGGCTGTACATGGGAAAATGATCTTCACATCAGTGAATTTCACATATTTGAATTAATCGCATATGAGAATATAACGTATCCATCTGAAACTAACGTAGAATAACATGGTCTTCAACAGAGTGTGCGGGAATTTTGATATTTTGCTTTAAACTAATTTTATGGCATTTTTCACTTTTTAATGCCTTCCACTGATTTTCACCTTCAAATGGCCATAAAATTCATTTAAAGCAAAATATCAAAATTCCCCTACAAACTTTTGAAGACCATGTTATTTTACGTTATTGTGCAAAGTTTCAGATGGATACGTTATTTTATCCTATAAATAATATATTTCAGCCAAGAGTTCAGCTTTACTACGCAATACAGGGCGGTATTTCATGGTTTTTCTATGAAATACAGAGCGGTATTTCATGGCTAGATCAGACCAATCAAAAATGCAGGAAATTTCGCGCCCTTTCTTTATCAGCCAATAAGAATTCAGGATTTTGAATACATAATTAGTCTGCAGACGCGTCCACCGTCCAGTAAGTTACTTAGTTTTCCTGATAAATGTTCCCATAAATTTGTTATTATAGGATAATATGGTTAACTCATGGTTTTCTATGGAATACCGGCGAATATTTCACTCGAAATTCGTATTACTTTGGTATACAACTCATAGAAAACCATGAACCAGCCAGTAATTCTCATATGCGATGTGAAATTCACTGATGTATAAATAAATTCTCCCAATTCTCCCAACTTACTTAACACCTAACAAATTCGTACAGACAATTTATCAGTGATCATTTTGTTATGTAGGTTTCCCATGTACATCCTTTATTTTAGTCAGTATATACAACAACTTTTAATCTGTATCCTGAATGTATACGGTATTAACCTAATGTATACGGTATTAACCTAATGTATACGGTATTAACCTAATGTATACGGTATTAACCTAATGTATACGGTATTAACCTAATGTATACGGTATTAACCTAATGTATACGGTATTAACCTATTCAGGGGGAGTCAGGCCACGGTTTACTAGAGCCGTTTCCGCTGCACCTTATCTACCGGGCAGCTGAGTGGCGCAGCGCGTAAAATCGCTCGTCTCTCACCACTGTGACCCGAAATCGATTCCCGAGTTTGTTGATTCTCATCCATGATCCGAGGATTTTTCTCCGGCTTCTCCGGTTTTCCTCCCTCCATAAAAATTAACATGTGAGTTGAGCGTTGAGTGCAGAGAATATATGAATGTAGTAAGTGTGTGTGGAGAATGCTCGGATCATTAAAAGTATCTGCTAGAGGCCTAATATGCCTCAATATCCAAGTGTAAACAAAAGATGTCCGATTTGATATGAATGCAGTAAGAAGTGTGTGAGAATGCTCAGATCATTAGCAGGATCTGCTAGAGGCCTAATAAGCTCAATATCCAAGAGTAAACAAAATATTTAATATTTTAACTGTTATCAGCTTTGTCAGTTAGTTGATTAAATTTAATAGACGATAACAACTGTTCCTACCTTGGATAAGTGGCACAAGTTGGTCGTCTTAAATATGCCTGTAAGAAAATATTTCAAAGTACTTTAGTAAGAGGTAAACAGCAGCGCAAGATCCTCAACTGTTTATTATTTCGCCCGAGATCAAGAAAACATAAACTCATCTCTATTCTTACCGTACTTCTCCGAAACTGGCCGCTGCAAATGGTGCTCGATCGAGCACACGTGCATTCACCCACATCGCGGCAAAACGGTTCGTACTTCATATATGGTCTACGCTAAACTGCAGAATACCCCGCAAATACTCCCTACAAAATATCACTTAAAAACTGTGCCAAATTCTCATATATTTTTTCAGGTGTATTCAGACTCGTTCTAATATTGATTTCGGACGTATAATACTATTTAGTATAAACCAACTAGTGGACTATTACAAATCCTGCATTCTGATTGGCTACCCTACTATAGGTCTATTTGTGATGATAGCCCATGGTAGAGAAAAACCGCACGCATTTTCACGAAATAATAACAGTTTTTCAACTTCAATTTGTTTCTTTCTATTATTTTCTACTGTCCAACTAGTTAGTTTATACTAAAACAATTAGACCTCTCGCCCTCATGGGCTACGAGTTAAATAGCTGCGCCTCATGAGCTATTGACTCATAGCCCAATCGGGCTGCGGGTCTAATTGTTAAATAGAGGACATAATAATAATAATAATAGACCATATATGAAGTACCTACTGGCAAAACGTTGTGTTCCACTGGCTGAAAGAATGAAGACTCCTGTTTCAAATACAAGTTTCCGAGGGCTTAAACCTTTTTAGTAAATAACTATATGACTTAGTGAACTCACAGTGAATTACAAATTAAGAAAACTTCAACCTGTTAAAGTTTTTCGCGAAACATTTCACGTACGTAGTTAAAATTAGAAACAGGGCTGATTACCAATTTTTTCTTTAAATTTAGTTTCGGCGGGAAACTAGGGAGACGCGCGCAAAGCTCGTCATAAAAGCGCATGCGCGTGAACGTTTTGCCGCGAGTTTACAAAACTAATATAAACAGCATTTAGAAGTGTGTAATATGGCGAGGTGGACGCTCCTGGTAATGGGCTCCTGTTATACATGGGGACGGGGAAGGAGGTGTGGCATACGCCTATTTCAAAAAGGTTTATCACGAACGACAAAGGATTGCGGAACGGATAAACTACGGTGTAATTCGAAAATCGATAGGAAGAACCCTTTTTAACGGTTCGGAATCCACTGAAATCGTGCGTTCTGATTGGCTGGTGAGTCCCGGTACGGTTAATCGTCTCATCCGGACCGGCTAATTCTAAAGTTCAAAATCAAAGTTTTTCACGGTATTCTTACGTCAACGTACCCTAGAATTGAATAACTTGTATTGAAAGCTCTTGGAAAAAGAAGAAAACTACAGAAAATTGGACGGATCCAACAGACCCATTCAGCTTGCCTCTTTATTGTCCCACTTCAAATCATCAAGTGACATTTCTGCTTTGTTTTCGAATACTAGAAGTTTATGCCTTTCCTCTTGGTAACAGAAAAACAAAAAAAACGTTACTCAAAGGTATAAAGTTAAGTGCTCTGAAATGGGGCAACAAAGACGCAAACTGAGATTGGGCTACTTTGTCTTCGGGACAACTGGCCTCGCTCTGATACCATTGTTACCAGACTTCTTCCACGCGGGCAGTAGATATGAATAAGGTGAATAAGCCACGCAATGTTCAGGCCACCGCCTGCCTGCCCGCCAAATAAACAAATGATTTGTACAACTGCGTATGCTCCTGGTCTATAATGACACGCGGGGATGGTCGTGCAACACGTGTCTACATTAATCACACAATTAAAATAACAGTGAGATTCAACTTCATCATGTTCGTTAGACGCAGCTTGCTGGCAGCAGCTTCTGCGTTTTATTTTCAATCAAGTTTGACGTGGGGTTACCCGGCGTGGTTCGCGCGGGAAGTTGATTAGTTCCCAATCAAGCTCCACAGGTTACCCAAAATCAAATTTGTATGAAAGGCAAGGGCAGAAGAAGAAGGGCAAGTTCTACTATTTACTTTGATTTTTAGGATTGGGATATCTGTGGTAAGGAGGAGAGAGAGACTGGGTTATTGTGCAAATCGTTAAAACGGAGTGGACTACTCGCAAGATAATTCTTAACGACCAGCATTTGAGTAAAAAACTCACTATTATTTATAATTAGAGCAGAATAATTTATTTTAAAAAGAATAAAAACTTTGTGATTTACCGCCGTTTGCCATACTTGATCAGCATATGCTTCGTACAAACTGCAGAAAAACATTAAATATTAATTACAAATGAATTGAAATGACCAGGTACACTACGTGAATAATGCAATGGACCGGTTGTACTGCATGGCAAAAAGGTCTGATTTTATTTAAATTTTTGCTCTGATGAAGGGCTAGCGCTCGAAACGTCAGCTGCTACTCCCTTTTCACGGCGGTTAGCATACCTCAATCGACTTTAGTTGATTATATACCAGTGTTTATTTAAAGGCACTTGTACGAGATCGTTAGTGTTATCAGTGTTATTAAGAAAACCAGTTTGTGAATGCTATTTTTCACCTCCAATCGATTGTCGATTTTTCTAAGTTTGTTTGCCATCCAGTAAAGCCTTTCCCATGGGATCACGAGCGCAATTCATTGGTTATTGAAGTGATATACCAACATGTGACTATTTCCTGCAAAAGGCATATTACCATAAAATCCCAGGTATTGTCCTCTGGGCCTATCCATCATAAAGGGCCAGAGGGGTGTTATACATGGGGGAGGGGGGAGGGGGGAGGGGGGTAGGCACAAGGGGGATTATGTAAGGAGGTATTCTCGCAGGGGAAATAGGGCAGGGGAAAATAGCCAACACTCGCATTCTTTTTGCAATAGTACAGCATTTTAATAGCTGTAATTAACATTTTAGTTTAAAATAACAAATCATAAAACAAAACTACCGTACGCATGTAATTAGTTCTTACAAGTTACAACTAAATCTATTTTTGGAGGGGGAACTATCCACAGCTAGTGGGGATTATACAGGTAGTAATGGGAATGGAATGGAAAGAGGGGGTTATACGCGGGGATTATACATGGGATTCTACGATAATACGACGGATTAAAGAAATGACTTGTAAAACCCACAGGGAGCCCACCTAACATATCCAGGGTAGGCAGCCTCGTAAGTGGCCGGTATCGTGATCTGAGGGAGAGCTCTAGTACTGAATTTGGTGATGGGTAACATGCCTCGTCTAGCTCCCCTCACTCCTCTGGATAGTCCTGTTGGAAAACATACGTTACAAACAACCTCGATATCAAGAGTGACGTCACAAACAACCTCGATATCAAGAGTGACGTCACAAACAACCTCGATATCAAGAGTGACGTCACAAACAACCACGATATCAAGAGTGAATGGAAGGTTTTAGACCGTCAGTAGATTACGTCATCCGAGGGCGCATTCTATGAAGACTATCCTGTCTGTAGTCTGGAATAGCCGGATGACACAAATATTAATATAAACATTTGGTTTATTATTAAAATCATAAATTTAATAACTTTTGGCGTTTTTCCGTCAGATATTTTCGCCTGTATAAGCTATAGATACCTGCGAATTGAATTTCGCGGACGTATTCAAACAGAATGCGCCCTGAGATTCTTTCCAGTTTTCCTTCAACGGAAAGATTGAAAACGCATGCGCCGACGTCATTTCAAATTAACATACTTAACGTATCTTACTGCGCATGCTCGACGAATGATAAGAATAAGTTGCTAACGAGAAGCAAAAGTATGCATTTCTTTATAATCCATAGTTATTAGATCAGTATAGTGTGTACGGTGACCGGGTAGGTAGATGCAAATGTACAGTGTATTATGCTCGAATCAGCAATTCAAATCTTGATTGAGGCCTTTGCAGAGCCAAAGTCAAAGCATTTGAGTGACTGGATGCCAAGCACGAGTTTTCTTGGGCCTGCATACGGAAAGTCGGAAGTGCAATTTATTTCTTAAAACATTAATTAGTTGTTGGTTGACACGATTTCCTGAATGCAAGCCGAACGACGCCAGCGCATACACTCAACTGAAACCAAAAAGGAAAACCGGAATCTACATTCTTCGACAAAAGTTATTGGAACGCTTTATAAAATGCATAAAATAGGTAACTTCTTGAAATATTTTCCTCACCATTAACAGTCATTGGTGGTTAGACTTACGCCTAATACACAACACTTTTGTCGAAGATTGTATATAGTTTGAACTTGTGCCAAAGAAAGAAGGGAAATGTCTAACTGCGAGTTAAAGTGCAAATGCTAAACAGTTGATGCAAAACAATGAACGACAACTGCAACAAAATGTGCAATAAAACTAATACAACACAGCGCATAATAATAATAAACAGCTCACACATATAGCCCAAAGTACGGAATAGAATTTCATCTGGAACTGATTCATTATTATGAATACCGCAAAGATGTGTTAGGAATGTAGAGTGCAAGAGCTCTGGACACAAATAAACAGCAGATGCTTATGTAAACAGGCAAGTACAAGCTGACTACAATGCGATAGAGAAACGAAGCGGTGCAGGTATGTGTAGTTTGAATGAAGTACAAGCACGTCTCTTAACTAATAGGACATATATTATCCAAGCATCTGATAGAAGAAACAAACAACTGAATAATAAGGGAAGAGGTATAACCAAAGGTACTCTGGCGGGACCCAGTTTTGATGGAAGGGGGGGGGGGGGGGGAGGGGGGGGGGTTGTACCCGGAATCCACTACCTATTTTGGCAAAATCTATATTTTTGACCACAAATATATTCTTGAATAAAATACTTATTGAAGAAGTAACTCTATTTCTAGTTTGTATAGGCAGAGACGAACGTGTGTCTGCATTAAAATCAGGTATCCCTATTTTACAACGCGAGAAAATCACCCTCCGAAAAAAGGGGTAGGGGTATTACCCGCCACCCACCACCTCCCCTGACAAAATTGGGTCCCATTCGAAATCCATTGTTTTCACCTCTTCCCTAATAGTGATGCAATCTGTTATCACGACTGCCACAATCACTTATTTCAAACCACCACAAACGCCATGAAAACGTTCCAAGTTACGTACCCTATTTTTGTCGAATAAACGCTCGGTCCACAAGGCCGAATTTAAAATAAACACTGGGGACGTTTATATGAGAAAATACGTGGAATTGAAAATCCTTAGTTTGTCAACCTCGTTCCCAGGGGTCTTTACGCGCCTAATCAAAGATGGCGTCGAAAGCCATCTTGGATTAGGCGCGTAAAGACACCTGGAACGAGGTTGTTAGTTTGTGGTATCTTAGTGGAATGTGTCAGCGGTACGCGCCATTCGACCATGCACCAGGCTGGCCACCACGTTTCTATATCAGCCTTGGCAATAAATTCTGCGATACTACTGAAGGGGGAAAAGGTCAAAATTATTGAGATTACGTCAAAAGCGGAATTTGTCTTATCAGATGCTTTTTGTCGTTGTGCGAGCTCATCACAATAAACGCACGACACTTTAAAGGTGCATGACGTCACTGCCGGTCTTATAAGCAGCACAGTTCCAGATCACTTGTCTGTATGCTAACTCTGCTGTATTATCTCAAACACACAATACACTCCCAGTGCAGTGGATTATCAAGTAGCCTTTGTACTAATGGCAAACCTCTTGATCAGCATCTTACGAGACATGCACGCAATACTTATCTGCATCAAGAGTCCATGCAATAACAGCACACAGGCATGCAATACAAGGCACGCGTACACACGCACAGGGGACTAAATCAAAGGAGTGCATGCTGTACCATTGCTATAAGATCCTCGAGTGGGGGCCGGGCTTTTTTGGCGTGCGGACGAGGGGTTGCATTGTTGACCTAAGTGAAAAATTCTCAGTGTCAATTTGTAGACATGCACAACATGCAACTGCAATGTGTTTAATTCTTAGCAACTGAATTTGAACAATGTTTAGAGGTTATAGACAAGGATTACAACTACCTGAGGAAATCAGAAGACTTCTCGTCGGACGCTGCTACTCAATGATCACCCCCCCCCCCCCCCCCCCAACAATAAATAATAACCTCTCCCGAGGGAGAGGGACTTGACATGCGAGTCGAAACATGCCATACTGATGATGCGCTCTACCAAGACATCTGCTTGGTTGCAAGCGATTTCAGTGTTACGTGCACAGGACAATCATTCGACATGCTTTGTAACCATGGTCACTGGTATAATTATCATGGTTTGACGAACTGATTATCGATTATCACATTCATATTCCGAATACTCGCCAGACTTCGCTAACATGCGTTACCGATCAGAAGTGGCGAAATTTGCAAGGATCTTGGTAGATTGCATCATCAGTATGAGACATTTTGGCTCGAAATCCAGACACCTCTCTCTAGGGGACGTGTAGCAACAACTGGCTTTTTCAGGCTAGGTTACAAAAAAAACAAATGTTTTAGTTTAAAGTGAAAGAACTCGCCGTTAAGTCGAGTTGCTTTGGTGTATGCACCAATAGAATTCCACGACAAAACATACCGAAATAACACCAAATAAAAAATATATTTTTTCGTTCGTCGTTTTTGTTTCCTATAGCTAGTATATGAAGAGCAGCTGGAAATTCAAAAAGCTGATAATATCGTAACTTTAATTCTAAGAAATTCTGTCGAAGTCATTGCTATATGTTTAACACCCGGGTTTAACAGATCTCGCCGCCAAACTTAGGCAAACACTTGTGTTATTCTATTTATCGTGCGGCCTTACAAAATTTAACCTTGAGTTTGAAGAGTATGGACTGATATTGTATAAATATAAATTAAGTACCGACGCTATTCTGTAAGAAGAGCTTTAATTAATTCCGCCAACATAATAGCAGTAAATCATATTTTTTAAATCTTTTTAAACATTTTTAGGTGATGAGCAAAGTGACAAGCAATCAGTGTTGTTAGCATGGAAGTATAACAAGGCAACTCAAGTACGAGCCGAGTGCGTCACGTTTAGATCTCACAGAGTGAATTATGACACATTTTCTAAAAACATTACCATAATGATCCAACTACTTATGAAATAATTATGAACACGACGGGGAAAAGGTTAGATGTGTACCTCCACTTTTCTTCCATCGACTATTGTGCCATTGAGTTTTTCTCGCGCTCTGTAGGCGTCAGCAGCCGTGTTGAACGTAACGAATCCAAATCCCTGCGAAAGACGACCAATACTGAGTCAATATTAGCACCTGCAATAGTCTGACAGGTTTACTAGCCAACACACATCTCTATCCATTAACTTTTTTCATTAAGAATCTTTACAAATGAGACACGTACAGTTCAACCATATACCGAACTCCGACGATTTAATTATCTTTTTGAGAAATACAATTTCACTGTTCTTTTGAGAATCTGTTTACTTAAGAAACGGAAAAGCTGACCGGTGTATATTTACTTAACAACCTTCCTCACTGATCAGTTTAGGGCATTAGTTTCCCGGTCTACTTTCCCTAATGAAATCTATCTCGTTACTAATGGCTCTATCAATTCCAAACCTGCCTCCCCCGGCAAATGTCCACCGTGGGCAAATCTCTGATAAAATTTATTTTGACACTCTTTGACCAATTCCCCACCCGCCAACTTTCCTTTGCTGGTAAAATGCCCCACCCCCGGGACAGAAACTCAGTCAAATTGCCCCACGTATATATGCCCGGGGGCAGGTTTGGTATTGATAGAGCCATAAAAACCGTTCATTATAAACGACAGTGGAACTTGCGAGAGTTTATAACTTTGCACTGCCAGTACCGAGTTGTTTTGGCGGACAATTTTCTGTTATTATAAGTGTTACTGCATGTACAATCAAAAGCGTCATGAAATATTGAAGAAGTTTCTCATTTTGATTAAGCCATTTTCTTTTTTGTAAGCCAGACTCGCCTTGTGGAGGATGTCTTTCAGAACCAAGTCTGGCTTTCTAAAATCCCGACCCTACATTTTCCTCAAGTTGAAACCGCAATTCTTCGAGCTTTTTCGGCCACATGGCTTCATTATTTTCTATTTAAAAAAATTAACGGCTGCGCACGAGGAATAAAATAGTAGCCAAGTAGTTCTGTAGTTAAACCAAATGTTACAGTTTTTCCCTCGAGTGAAAATCTCTTTCTTCATATCATGCCAGAAAAAGGTGGCTGCAAGTTTTGCATAGACTCGCGACTGATTTTTTTTTAAATCAAGCAGGCGATATAAGCATTGTATGCGGATAAATGGACGCTTACAAAGTTCCTGAATTGCGAAATTACGAAGTTATGTCAGGCTAGAATAAAACAAGTCAAGTACAATCAGTACCTTTGATCCTCTTTCGTTGTATATAATCTCTACATCAGCAATAACGCCGAATTGCTACAAAAAACACAAACAGGGTAAGCTGTCAAAATAATACTGTAAACAGACTAATGCCAGATCAAACAATAACAAATTGTACGGCTTTCTTCCAAGAATAAAAAACGACTGGCCTTTGTCCACTAGATGGTCACAGGCATTTCATCACTAGAACATTAACTATATATAAGGTATAGGATTAACCTGGAGCAATACACTGCCACACTCACCCCAAACATTTGTCTGAGGTCGTTGTCTCGAAATCTGAAAGGAATATTGGTGACATGCAATCGCTTAGGACCAGCAGAAGGGTCGCTATTTTGGGCTGGTGCAACAACTGGCACAAGAGCCTGTTGTTGCTGTTGCTGCTGTTGTAGTTGCGTTGCATCCTGTATGGTGTGAGGAAGCTGTGCTATTTGTGTATATGGTTGGATTTCTTGTTGGGTGTACTGTATGCCATTCGCAAAAGGCTGAAAGATAAAAAAAACGAGCAGACCAGGTGCTATGAACACAAAGCATATCTTAAAATTCACGCAAGCAAATCGACATCTTTTATAAAAGTTAAAATTCAAGTCGAGTAATTTTATTTACAGAGGTGGCATTTCTACTGGCTGAGCAATCTACCATATGGCGCTTTGTTGACTTGCTCCAACTGATTTGAATTGTTTTACTGAAAACATGAATATTTAGCCGTTTACTGTAAAACAGCGCTTCGTACTCAGCAGTTATTTATATACGTCGTCTTCTCTTACACAGACCAACGTCGGGTTTATATTGCCCAAGCTTATCAGAAGCGGTGAATATATGAAGAGCCAATGATACTGATATGTTAATAGCCACGATAATTAATATTATTCAGTCTTTGGTGATGTTGTTTCAATTTAGAAGCGGATACAATCAGTAATAAGAAAGCTTGGATGTATGACTTTAACACCAATATTTAAAGAACCAAAGAATACCATTAGGGCGAGAGACACGAGAAAGAAAGAAATGTGAACTTTAGCCATAACTAAGTACTTAAACGTCGATTTTACCGGAAAATGAAACCAGAGCGTTTTCTCGACGTTTCAAGGAAATTCTTGTTATGTGAGCTAGAAGCAGAGGTTCAATTCTTTTTTAGTTTGAAAGATGATTAATAATAAAGCAAGTCCCAGCATGGCTTGGTCATCCCACTTCAGTGTTAACGTGTGTAAAGAAAAAACCTGTTGTAGAAGTTTACTTTCATCTCATACATATTTAATATCGTCTTAATTAAATTTAGGAAAAGAATGATGCTAATAAGGCTTGCCTAAAAGCTTAACTTTGAAATATTTCACTAAGGCGATTTCCCAGCACCTTAAATATCCCTGTAAAAAAAAAATTTAAACAAAGAAAACGATACTTCCAAGTTTTTTCCCATTAGGGAAAACAGGCGTTGCTTACTTTCGGCTATGATTGAAGAACAAGAGTTCAACTAACAATATAGGGCTGAGATGACGTGCTATAAAACATAGTCCACAGAAAATACTGGATACTTAGAATAGCGCGTCATGGTGACATTTCAGTTTACAGCCATTAACATACTCTGATCTTTATCAGTAAAAACTCAGAAAACACGAATAATATTCGATAAAGATAATGTTGTGAGATATAAACTGTACAATTTGACCAAATTAGAAATGCCTGTTTATGACTTCAAGACATACTAAATGTTCTACTTTATGAATGCGCCGAACACACATCCAAATTCACCACATTAAGAAAAATGAATTTTTACTTTCGTGTTCAGTTATATCGCATTGCCGAGGGAATTGAAAACAATTTCGTGACTTTTCGTGGTTTGGGTTACCGGTAAAACACACTAGTGAATGAAATAGAAAGATAAAAGCACTATGTAAGGAAAGATAATACTTACACTACCACTGCCCGTGAAAAATATAAACAGTATATAGGTTGATTATTATACACCGAAATATGACAATAGAAAATTGCGATTCTGATAAAGAAATGCCGGCGATGGTTTGGTGTTTTCCATCATTTTGGTTTTACGGGAGATTTATATAGAAGAATTCCGGTTAATTCTATTAAACTGAAACCTCGCAATTTAAATAGAAACCAAGCAGTCATTGTTAGCATAATAATCGCTGTACAAATCCTCATAAGAAAAACAATTATCAAAATATATCAAAATACTCGATTTGATAGTTTTACCTCCATAACTTCCATTCCTGAACTTTGCTGTTTAATTCGCAGAAGCTTATTGTGGTTTGGTGGGTTCTGCTATGCCTGTTCCCTACACTGTATATAACTCCATATACATTGATAAAACATTAATGGTCACCTTAAGCTATGACATGGTTCTGTGAATGAGTCAATTATTAATGGCTTTCTCTACCAGCTGAGGGGGGCAAAAGCCTGAACAGTGACGATCCGACTCAGATTTGTCTTCATTTCTGTTCAATACTGGTATCTTTCGAATTCATTTGACCGATTGATGACTAAATGCTTTAGCTACATCTTCACCGATCAGTTAAGACACTGGTCCTTTCTGGAGTTGAATAAATGTACATTAACGCTCTTCTATCACTAACACAATAGCCTTCCTCTCCTACGGCGACAATCCTCTCCAATCCAACCGCTTGGGAAGTCCTAGTTACCTATTTATAACACTACCTCATCTACGCCGTCTTATATTCAATAAATCAGTTTATTCACTAAGTATCTTCCCACTTTCTCTATTTCCCTACTTGAATGGTCTTCTTAAAGTTTTCCCCTCGGGCGATGTTTTACGTTTCCAAAGGAGACTCAGTGTTAGACTCAGTGTTCAGTGTTATCTTTCAAAACTTTCAGAAGATAATTCTAATCCGATAACTCTAACTCGCGTTCAGTGGTAACCTAACCAGAGCTACTAAATATAGCGTTTAATATTCGAGAATATTAATATACAAATGTCTGGGTCATGTTTCACTTCGGCAAATAAAACCTTTTAAGATTAGGTTATCTTCAAAGAAGTTTATATTAGCGTAATTGATGGTTATGCAGGTGTATTGATACAGTATATCCACAAGACTCGAGGCGTTTAAGTTTATAGAACCAAGTATCTAACGTATTAAAATGATCAGACATATATGAGCTACTGGTTCGATGCAACGAGAAATTTGCAATGAAACAGTCCAATGGGGGGAAATTTTGACACAAATGTCAAACGGCTAAGTGAAGAAGTAATTACAACTCGACTGACGCAATTTGAAACTTTGGAGGGGAAATGATAGAAGACGGATATGAACCAAATTTCTTCTAATTACCAGAGCATTTATAGGAATTTAAGTGTTGTTAACAACTGTCTTTGCTCGAGAGCTTTGGGCCGTAATATAAAACAACCTCATGAGATTCGACATAAACTTCTGATGGAGGAAGAAAGTACTCACAAATAGTCCATACAGACCATAGTCCATCATGGTGAAGCCAGGAAAGTAACTGGAGTTTGAGTTGAGATCAATCTTGGACCGTCTTACTGCTCTTACGTCGCAATGACACCGTTAGCAGACACTTCCCAAATAGTGTCGTTTATCACATAGGTAGCTAATCTAACTGATCGATGCGTCAGGAAAACACATGCTTAAGTCTCCAAACATCGAGCTCTTTGTGAAGAAGAACTCTCTTGAGCCACTCGCGAACAATAAACAGCCAATCAGTGCGCTACTAAGACAGCAATGGTGAGCCACGAGCATTCGTTTACGAAAACTATCCTCTAGTGATGAGGTGATTCGATCTTGATAGGAAATTAGACACCGGTTATCGCAGTTGGGCTGGTGAGCCACGTAAAAGGGCAGGCATTTCTCAAGTTAGATGTCTGAATGACATTTCCTTACGTCTCCCGAACGTCATAAGTGGAAACATTAGAACATGTAGGGCAAACTTTGTTGGGCCCTAAACCTTTCGAGTAATGATTAATTAGCCAAATACACTTCTTAATTAGTTCTAAGCTGAATAAGCTCGAAAGATCGGTAAACAATGTAAGAGTGTTATACACAAAATGTAATAAGCTTATCTATATTTCACTCACGACAGATATATACTATTGTAGTCGTATTACAGTAGACAATAGGTTACCAAAGCACGTTATTAATTACGTTATTACTGCACGCTAATAACCCTGTGACAACATCTATTGGTTTACGGATATAACCCTCGACCTCACCTCTTATAAATTAGTGATTAGTGAAAGGCTTCGCAATAAATATTGCATAGAAATATTATTTACCATAGCTGAGATTTATTGTTACACAAGATTCACAGCTGCATGTAAAAAAATCTAATTCGGGAAAGCCGATAGAGTACCCTGTCGATAAAACCAAAATATACATAACTCAGAGCACTTATAGTAAAGTATGTTCTCAAAACATTTTGAAGTGGTTACTGTTTTTTTTTGTCTGATGGGATTCAAATTAAAGCATCATACATGCAACTGATGGTGACATCATATTCAGCTGGTCACCCTCGTGCCTCAAGCAAGCTTACAATAAAATTGGATTTTTCCCTAAGGTCTTGTCAGTACTTTTAACCTAGCACTCATTCATTCAGAAACTGCAGGAATCTTGCAAAACTACTTGCTGAATAGGCTATAGAGGCACGATGTTGTCGAATACTCTCGCGTGTCGTCCGATTTGTTTCTATCAAGTTCTGTTCGGCGTGAATTGTCGTTTTGTTGTCAAATAACAAAGAGCCACTAAATGTGTTTTAAAGTGGAATGAGGAGTATCCAGAAACTCAATCTACTTACCTTTTAGCTGATATAGTATTATTATACAAGGTAAATTAAAACCATTACAGTACTAATTTAGACGATATGATTGTATTCTCTAGCGACAGGGGTCACTTTCTGGGGAGGAAGGAATATTTAGACCTAATGCCTCTCTGTAGGCGAATCCTTGTCTACATTTTTCCCTCATTAGCATACATCAAACTTCAAGCGACGAGCATACAGACAAACAGAGTCCATAAATCGAAAAAGATAGTCACACTTGATAATCACCGAATATTTGAGAGCGATATGATAAACATATTTTGAGGAATGAGGGGTTTAAAAATCTCAAAATTTACAAAGAATGTATGGCTGTCAGCAACTCTTGCCCCCCAGCCCATTTTACAGTTTTGAAAAGTCAACTTATTTCTCCGTAATTATTTAACATATCAATCTCAAATTTTCGGTGATTACTAAGTTTAAAATTCTCTTTCAAGTCCAAGGACTACAGAAAAGCTGATCGAACAACGTATATCCAATCTTAAGTCAAAAGTTTTTTAATGTTTCAGCTGCAAGACAGATGTGATCAGGAGTATATTACACAGGAGTGTTCCTGTGCCCTTGTGTTTGCCCCTAACACAGTGGATGGTGTGTCTATTTATAGCCGCGAAGTTCTGGTATGCGATTACGTTGTATTTTGTTCTCTTGCGCTTTATAAATATTTTTTAGCAGTTTGAACCGTGTTAATTAGATTTTTCAGTGCATCCTGATTGGTTAAAAGTGACGGCCTTTGTTTCTTCTCGCGGGAAACTCTATGCTAAAAATAACTCTACCGTCTACAGTGTTGTGTGACAATATAATGTGGGAAGAGGAACACTCCTGTGTAATATACTCCTGATGTGATTTTAATCATACTTCAAAAACTCATGAATAATTAATGAGCATTTTGTCCAATCAGATGAAGCAAATCAGTCACGTGCATACCCCTTTATACCTGATAAAATCTCATCATTCTAAAAGGCCGGCAGAGGGATTTGAATTCTATCCCAGGGGGGAACGGGGTTAATGATTGAGACAATGGAATTTCTATTGATGTTCCAGCTTTCTCATTGAATTGCTAATTAGGATGAACGTTTTATATAAAGAATACCAATGAACATGAAATTTTATATAAAGTTTCATCCTAATTAACAATTCACTGATAAAGACCCAAAGATAGCAAAAAGTACACGGAACATAAGGTACCTAGATAATAAATTTTGCACTAAATTTACTAATATCAGCAGACTACCGAGATACACAGATAATATTTTTAAAATGAAGTTATCCAACTACCATTACTTGTTTACCGAGCCACTGTTTAGTTCCAATTATGAAACCAAACTCAAAGCCGTAAAATAATAAAAACGTGCATGAAACTTACATATTTTGTGCCGGAGTCAAAAATTTAGAGTCTGCCGTCATGTCAGTCACATCGCTTTCCAAGTCTTGAACTTTATCGAGGTAAACCACAACACCAAATCCTTCAAGTGCAGGTTCTTCTTGCATTGCAAAACGCCGCTTCAAACAACATAGTATGGTAATTTCTTCATGTCATTCCCTTGAGATGTTCGTAATTGCAGGTGGTGATTACTCGAATATTTTGCATGGCGTTGTGAATACAAAGGTTCAATGGTTCATTAAGTAACCATTCCCTTGAGATGTGCGTCTTTCTTTCATTGCATTCTTAAAGCGTTTTTGAAGCCGTTTAAAACACTCACAGCACGTGTTTTATCAAGTCTAAAAATTCTCGGCCTTCGCCCTCGAATTTTTAAACTTGATAAAACACTGCTGTTCGTGTTTTAAAAAGTACTTCAAAAACTCATGCATAATTAATGAGAATTTTGTCCAATCAGATGAAGCAATGCTCCTTAATACCTGATCAAATCTCATCATTTCTATGGACGTTTCAGCTTTCTCATTGAATTGCTAATTAGGATGAACGTCTTATATAAAGAATACTACTGAACATGAAATTATATATAAAAGGTTCATCCTATTTAAGAATTCACTGATAAAGACTGATAAGACCCAAAGATAGCAAAAAGTACACGGACCATAAGGTACCTAGATAATCAATTTTGCACTAAATTTACTAATATCAGCAGACTACCGAGATACACAGATAGTATTTTTAAAATGAAGTTATCCAACAACCATTACTTGTTTACCGAGCCACAGTTTAGTCCCAATTATTAAACCAAACTCAAAGTCGTAAAATAAAATAAAATAAAAACGTGCATTAAACTTACAAACATCCTCTTCATATTGTGAGCCGGAGTCAAAAATTTAGAGTCTGCCGTCATGTCAGTCACATCGCTTTCCAAGTCTTGAACTTTAACGATGTCAACCCTTCAAGTGCAGGTTCTTCTTGTCCTAGTCCGTTCTTTGCCACACAATGCTTTCAGCATTGCGAAACGTCCGCTTGAAGCCAGCCAAACAAACAACATAGTATGGTAATTTCTTCATGTCATTCCGCCCTCGCGTTTTTATATCTGATAAAACACTGCTGCGAGTTTATTAAACAGTACATGCACGTATTTTATGTTTGGGCCAATAATATTAAACTATTTTAGTATTTCTTCGATAGTATATTTATCGTTTTTCTTGTTTTTCTTTTCATTATATATTTTTATATATAATTATTTAAGTTATAGTTATAGTTATTTAAGATATGTATATTATATGTGATTAATTAGTATGGTGTTTAGGTGCTTTTTAGAGATTTTCCTTCTCTGCTCTGTATCTATTTATTCTTTTTATTGGAACGTACGTACATTGAAGAGTAAATGTGAATAAATAAATAAATAAAACAACTATGATAGTGAACGACTGAATTGGAGGGAATGAAAATGTTCCCGAAATTCAAACAAACCAAGTATAACGGGTATAACAAGTATAACGGAAACTATTAGAAAAACATGACTAATAATATGATAAGAAAATCAATAATAAGAAAGTATTATGTAACGCCTATAGAATAGATATAGCGTCACTCTGAGTCACGCAACGCTAGCGGCTGTCACGCACGACTTTCTTGGTATAAATACGAAAGAAGTATTTGTAGTCATTTCAATTGTAATATTGGTTCCCCCTGTGCGGCTGCCACAATACTGTCTCACTTCATACTAAACTGTCTATTGTATTATTCTAGCCATTTACCAACGTTGTCTGAGGAATAAGAATACACCGAATGATCACTACAAATCGCTTATATCGGGATTCGTTAGCCACTGGAATACTAAATGTATCCTGAATATCACATGTTTATAGCTTACAGTGCAAAATGTGCCTGAACCAGTGATTCCCAGAGCCCTATTTCATATATTCTTATTCTAGAATACGATCAATCGAGTCCAGTGGTCTGATAAACACCGCAACAAACACGTTCCGATTGTTCAAAGAGTGGACAACGCTATCGGCCACCGGATAAATATCTATCCAGTGGATAAGTGTTAATTAAACTAGCTTATTTTATCCACTGGATAGGGATTTATCGGGTGAATAGCGTTATCCACTCTTTAAACAACCAAACCCAGGCAATTCCCCGTCTCTTAGCTTAGTCCTGGTGCTCCACTTGACTACGAGCACGTGAACAAAATACACAGATAACAAACAAAACTTTGTCGGCTGAAGTCCAGCAAGACACAATGGATAACTAGTAAATGAGTTTCTCTAAAAACTGGTGTAGATCTGCTTCGGTAGGTGAGCTTAGACATTGGTTATGTACAAGATTTTTATATCAACTATTAAAAGTTCGATCCACCTTTCAGACACATCCTTTTTAAAGTTGTAGTCCATAAAAGGCTGACCAGTGCATAAATTCAAGACATATGAAAGCCATTTTATTCCTGCTTTTAAGGTTAGTTCCATCTACAATTCGTGCAAATTATTAGTGTTTATCAAGGCAAATTCTAGTTTAAAAAGCTCACGCAAACACTTGAAAGGTCCGAAGATTCGCTTAATACATTTGGGACAAGCATTACTGAGTTGAACGGTGAAGTGGTTGCGTTTTGCTGTACTCAATTTACCTTCAAGTCGACTGCCATAGCTGCGAAACTTCTGTTTAATGGCACCTGCATGACGATTAAAAGTCCCTTCAAATCTCTGACAGTTTTACATAAACTTCTCCTTGCTTTGTGTAACAAGCAAACCAGCGAAAAATGCGGATACGATTAAGCGGCGAACTTTAAGATAAAGTCAAGTTTTCATTATGTGGAGAAACACCTGATACAAATATTAATATATAACGGACCATTAAAGGACATCAAAGCTCAGCATAATTAAGATATGAGTCTGCGACTCTTATAAAAGAAATTAAAAGACGTCTTCCTCGTTAAATTGATTGAATGCCGTTGATAAAGCACATCGTAATAATAAATGGAACACCCAGAGTAACAGTATAACAGCGCCGGTGTCTGATTGGTATAAACTGACATAAAAGTTTCTTTCACAATGATCCCCACATAAATATAGGCTCTATCAGTCCCACTCGTTGCGCGCGTCCGCTATCCACACAAAAAATACAATCTCTTGAACTTCAACTTGAAGCCATTAAAAATACGACTATCTTTTTTTCATTTCATTTGTGGCGTAGTTCAAACAGGGAATTTATTTATAAGTGAAGTCGATGACGCGTTCTTATTCTATCTGGCGAGTAGAAATAATGAAAGCCGGCGCATCACAAACCTGGAGCAAACAGTAAATTTGGCAGCCCAGCGAGTGAGGGAATGCGAGGGTTAAAGGTTCTGACGAATAAACACAACGTAGATATCTGCATGATCCAGGCAAAGCGGCCAGGTATGATGTCTCGCTCAAGGCGGGTTTCTCGGCACGGGTTAATTCTCGGTATAACCATGCAGAACTATAAGCAATATGACAGGTGTACAATCACAAATGAGCTTAAAAAATGAAATAAACTGGGTTTTGATGTTTTCAATAAAACACGAGATGCCTTAGGGTGATTATAGCAATCTCTGTCTACACTAAACTGAACACTGTTCATGCCCCGAGAGATATACGATCCGCACAAGATTACATCATCAAAATAAAGAGGGAGAGACGTTGAAATGGAACGAAGACAGCAAATGTCAAGAAGAAAGGCCTAACAATGAACCTTTTATCGATATTAATACACGAGGTTGAAGATTTCAACGTGTATATTATGTTAGAATGAAGAAAATCCAATAGACCTTCCGGTCTGGTGCATGCGAATGTCCAGGGGCAGAGTGAGGGCGATGGGCGAAACAAGATGCAAAAGAGGATAGATCTGGTGATGAAACGTTTCAGCTGACCGCAACTTTTAGTTGTACCATATTTTCTTCACAACATATTCTTTTTGCCGATCTCACTGCAATTATGGAAATTACTATTACAGTGTGACTACTGAAACCGAAGTATTACAGTGTGACTACTGAAACTTTAGGAAGTCAGTTTTATTTTCGTATTGCAATATAAATCCTAGCATATCCATGCGCCGATTTTCTTCATTCGAAGGACTTTGACTTCATATCTAGTCGACCAAATTCGCATTTTACCGGATCGAAGCTCGAGCAAGTCGAAAAGCTATTGTCTTGTACTCGACACTGATTGGCTCAAATAACCGTAAGTTGGAATGCTTTGTTTTCTTTCTGCAATGTGATTGGTTCTCGTTGTTTAAGCTTCAGTAGTCGAATTTTTACAAGAAAAAAGTACATTCAGTCTAAACTTGAATATTGCAATCGTCTATTTAACAATTATTCGTCTAAGTCGATATTGGGAATATTCACCATTATAATCCATCAAATATTTTGTCTCGCGCGTGATTGGTTGAAAGGGTCACGTGATCCGATATTTTCTCTCCGCGAGTGGGTAATATCAGCGAATACACCCCCTGTGAGCGTATAAGCGCGCGTCAAAGAAAATATTTGAAGGATGATGACAACAATAACCTACATTGTGGCGTCGAAATATGCCCTGATATTTATCCTTGGACATTATCAAGGATAAATATCAAAATTTGACATTTTCTCCACCCTCGGGACAACACGTTTGGTCAAAACTGATCAAATATCTGCCCTATTTCCTTATGTTTCCTATAAATAAGCCTATGGTTTTGTCAAAATCCCCACCCTCGGGGTGGCCCTGCCTGTCAAATCCCCACCCCTTGCACCCCCTCCCCCCCCAAACCCCCTCGGGCTTAAGGTTACCGGATACCTTCAAAACGAAAAAGATCTGAACATGAAGAATTGATAGGAGCCAGCCGAGAAAATATTTGTTTCCAAGAAAGCTTAGATGGAAACGTCTGACGGTGACTCTGAATCGCTTGAAACCAACACCACGATCTTAGCTCGCTATTGCCGTGCTGTTTCAGCCGCCTGCAGGTCTTTTTGTCTTTCCCATTTTTCAAGTCACACAAGAAAACTAGAACAACCAGCTGTATTAACATATTCTCGATGCGACGCGAAGCTTTGATCGGAAATCAACATTGGCGGGAAATCTTGACAGATAGTTGAACTGTGATGAGAAATGATTGGCCAAGAGCTCGCTAATTGTTGGAGAGGCGGGGCTTCAGATTCACGCACGACAGACGGCTAGATTTTCTAAAATGCTATTTTCTACGCTTTCGATTTTCAACTAAAATAGAGTTTTAATGATATCTCCGCTACAAAAGAGTGTCGGGGAATTGGAAAATTCTAAAAATAAAGCTCTTGACGGCGTTTTCCGCAAATCTACTCTGATTACTCATCGCCTTTTCACGGAGAGCATGATACCTCTTGAACTAAATCGAATTTTGAAATTCCCCGACACCATTTTGTAATACGATTCCTCTGAAATGTGACAAAGCAAACAGATTTTAAAACTTTAAAATATTTTCGGAGTTGGAGCTTCTGAAAGCCCCTTTTTATGTACTCTTGTAGCCAATTTTATAAGCTTTAAAATGATACATGGAAGATTTATCTACGATGTTTCTTCGAGGCGCTACATAATTTTGACTGGAAACGCACCCTGAAGGTATCCGGTAACCTTATTAAACATTGATAGGTGCATAATGAGGATATGAAAGCATTTCATCACTAGGAGAGTCAAACTTCTTTCTAGTGTGCCATTTGGCTAAATGCGAGTTTTCTCTTGAGTGGAGAAAGTTTCGGCGAATTTGTGGTTCAGACTTTGCGACTAGTTCTCTCCGAGACTTTCACAGAGCTCAGAAGTCTTGAATTATATAAACAAGAACGTTTCTGATCCAGAACAAAAACAAGAAAGGATTTCACAAGCATTCCATCAATGACAGAAATTAATCGGTGAACAAAATTTCCTTGTATGCTGCCATTTGTCAAAGAAAGCGTTCTCTCGGCGCCGGTAATTAAAGAGTTTACGTTTTGACTTTCAATGGTTTTTCGACTCGAAAGCATTTTATTACGCATTCATTTGAAGCAAAGTGCTTCGTCGTTGTAAAAAAACAAATCGCAGTAGTTTTGAACATTTTATGACGTCATTTCTATGAAGAATACATAAGTGATGTGCTTTTTGCTCACATCATGTAACTTCGCATCCAGACATTCATTCAAATATTCTATAGTCATTATTCTGGACAGGTCAAATCTTTTTGTTATATAATAACTGACTTGCCAATGTTTAATCCTCCATTGACCTTTCAGGATTATGCATCAGTATGGCGGAAACCGCACGCTGAAATCGCTTTGATTTTCTAATGTTGGTCACTGAAAAAAAATACCATTTGACTTGTATTTCTCCAGTGTAGAAAACGCAATCATACGATTGATGATAATTTGCTTGAAGAACTGATCACACAAAACTGACTGCTACGACGACAGAAGAAATGCATTTTATCAAAGAACAGTATCAAATTAAAGTTCACACACGCGCTTATACGGCAAACTCGACTCAGGCCGCATTCAGTTCAATACATGCATGATACTGTGACATCAAATGGTTACTACATATTAAATTAAAGTACGAGCTGATTGGTGTTCAAGTTTCATCTTTCCAACGTACAGGAATGGTGTATTTCGATCGTCATGCATTCACGTACTGCGTTGTAACACTAAAACGAAATTATGAAAAAAAAAATTGTACTGGAATACGAACTCATAGTGTCACCATACTGGAATACGAACTCTGCATAGTGTCACTGAATGAGGCATGATAAACAAAAGCGAAATAACTTACACACCTCTTAGAAATAGGATTGATTTGCTCTTCGACTTCGGTAATTTTCATTTTCATTTTCGTTTCCGGAGGCTGAATCACTGCTAGTGTAAAAATGAAAAGAAACAATTTTTGCTGTTTTTCTATTAGGTCGATTCATCAATAAAGACTAAAGTGATGATCAATCACGAAAATAATACAAGCATGTAGCACTGATTTACCCGATGTACACTGGCAAAGCCAGTTCTGCATTCTGCAAAACACCCCCGCCGAAGGACTAAGTACACGTAACTACGGAGCCCCTAAAGGGCACTGCTTTTTTAATATATCTTTTTCAGACATTTTTTGGCACTTACGACCGTATCTGGCAAAAAAATGCCAGATACGCTCGTAAGTGGCAAAAAAAATGCCAGATACGGTTGTAAGTGGCAAAAAATGTCTGAAAATAGATATAAAAAAAGCATGGCCCTGTCAATTACATTTACATGATTTTTATTAGCTTTTTTTTCCGTTACTATGTACAACACGGCCTCTCATTTTATAAATAGTATCGGTACCTAAAATTTCTAGATGTAGAGTCATGTTGTTCAGTTATTTTGGCTATACAACTTATTTTGGCCGAAAAAAAACAAAGTTAAAGTTAGTATGTAAATGAGACCAGTTAACGTTCTATTTCAGAAATAGAAAACATTTCCCGTGTTTCTATAGAGTTATAGAAACACTAGGCTCGGTTTCAGCCGTTGGGGTGTCGTTTCTCCAGGATCGCGGGCTCACCGAAACCCCCACGGCTGGAAACCGAGCCTATAGAAACACGAGTGGGAGTTTGGGAGAACGAGAAATGGCAGTAGGAACACGAGCCCAAAGGGCGAGTGTTCCCACAGCTATTTCGAGTTCTTCCAAACTTCCACAAGTGTTTCTATAACTCTATAGAAACATGGGGAAAATGTTTTCTATTTCCTTTATAAAATAAACGAATAAAAGCACGGAAACACCCACTTAATTTGAAAACCAAAACGTAAATTCTCACAACTAGCTCAAGCGCGCGCTCAACTGTCTATGTTTCTATAGAGTTTTATAATATAGATACGATAGTACGCGCGCTCTGATTGGCTAAGAAGCCATGTTTTATCTGAGTATATAACATGGTTAGCCGTGTTATATAGTTTTCAACTGGCGGTTTCCTTTCATCGCGCGCGTAAATCTATATTATAAAACAGATAAAGAAGCCTTAAATCCATGTTTTATACTATCATAAAACACTCTGGTCATTTGAGAACACTCTAGAAATGTTGAAAGCACGCGCCTTCGGCTTGTGCTTTAACATTTCTCTCATGTTCTCAAATGCCCATCGTGTTTTATGATAGTATAAAACATGGCTAAGGCTTGGCCTGTCCCAAAGATGCTCGGCAACTTTTTGGCAACTTTTGTGATATCGGGCAACTTTTTCTCTTTGCAGCAACTTTTTTGACTTTTGGTATTTATTTATTTTTAAGAATTTTCACAAATAAAACAAATAAGAGTGCTTAGTAAGTAGCGAAATTTCCATCTTCCTGTGCGGAATATTGGTCTTCCTGTGGTAAAAAGTGACCCAAGTGGTCAGCGGTCGGTCAGTCTCAGATCAAAGATGGCGGACGCCTCATGCTCGAATGCAGCAAGATGGAGCATTGGAGGAAACAGTTGAGGTGTCAGTCATGCTGAGGTACAACAGCAACAAGCGCGATGCCTAATTTAAGTTTGTATATATTTATGCTGTTTACAGATGAGTTGTAAATATTAGATTTCTGGTTTTGTTCAGGACATTTTTATACCACATGGTTGGAGATTGATTGATTTTGGTTTCAGATGTCAAGAAAAACTTGAAACTTGCATTAATTGTTTATTATTGTGAATGATTAAAAAACGTATCAATCCTGACCTTGGTTGTGCAGAGAGACATTTTATTGCGGTCGATATCATTGGCAACATCAGAAATCTAAGGATTTTTTTTAGCAACTTTAGAGCAACTTTCTGAATTTTGGAGCATCTTTTGGGCAACTTTTCAAGCTTTTTCGAGCATCTTTTTAGAGAATTTGGAGCATCTTTGGGACAGGCCAAGCTAAGGCTTCTTTATTTGTTAATTATAATATAGATACGATAGTACGCGCGCTCTGATTAGCTAAGAAGCCATGTTTTATCAGAGTATATAACATGGTTAGCCGTGTTCCCACTGCCATTTCTCGTTCTCCCAAACTCCCACTCGTGTTTCTATAACTCTATAGAAACAAAATAGAGCGCGCGTACTGTCGAATCTATTTTATAATTTTAAAAGCAATATAACACGCTTTCCACGTCTTTGTTCTCTTATATAAACACGCGGGATATGTTGGGAGAACAAAGAAAAGGCGAGTGATTTTCAAGTTTTTCTGCGTTCTCCCAACATATCCCAAGTGTGTTATATTGCTTTTATAAAAAACACGAGAGAAAATCGTACGCACGCACGATCAGAAGATCAATTCTCCTAACCGTAACAGTCGTCAGAAATCGACCGACGGTGAGTTTGCACAGCACAGAACTGAGAGAAACGAAGGAATGCTCTGTGTCCTCTGGCTCTGTGTCAGTGTGTGGCTCTATTTTAAAAACATCTGCTTCAACAGTCCCCGAAAAGACTAACTCGGAATTCAAGACATGCTTTCCCGGAAATTTAAGGCGAAAGGCATTCAAGGAGTGGAGGACTTGAACTGGGTGTTTTTGTCGCTGAATGACAGAATAGGCTATTGCACTTAATATGCGTACCCCCCCTGTTGAGGACCATATTTTGAGTTGTACCCTAAAGAATTCCTCTGAAATTAAAAACACCTGAAGAATTCCATGGTGGCCGAAGTAGTGTTACCCTGAAGAATTGACTTCAACCCCTGAAGAATTGTCCAAATATTCACTTTATCCCCAAAGAATTCCTCTAAATCTGATATGTGCCCCCAAAGAATTCCTCTCTATTTATATGGTATCCCCGCAGAATTCCTTGAAAAATTATCTCTGGTGACCCCGCAGAATTCCTTGGTTCTCAACAGGGGGGGTACGCATATTAAGTGCAATAGCCCAATGTACACGAGGAAACACGATTCCCCTGTTGAACTTTGAAGCAGGTTTTAGTTGAATGAACTTTTATTTTCACCAAACTAAATGGAAAGATCTAGCTGTTGGAACTTTCCTTCCAATGAGATGAGGCTAAGAGTGCAAGGTAAGAGGGAAAAACTCATTTTGTTCTGTGAAAAAATCAACAAAATATCAACTTCACAACTGTCGCACGTGAGTTTGCAATAATATTCATGTAGTTGATCATAAAATGGCAAGGAGAAAGCTAAAAACCTTATCTGAATTATCGATGACCAAACAGGGTGAATGATAACAATTGGCCTTATATGAAGGCTTATTATTTCGTGACTTCATCGCCGACAAATATGTATATGTCCTTTTAGTTTTAGTTTGGGATAAAAAAAGACAGAGAAAAACAATTGAAAGAGTGTTGCCTTGCTTTTCCCTCTCGTCTACTCTAGTCTCTAGCTCCATTCCTTACTCTATTCGTCTATAAGGAGGTTGTTTAAAAACTAGACTTGTTAGCCGTTTGTGTGTTTTAGTTTTACCGTACGAAATAAGTTAAACGAAAAGTGGTTTCGACTTTTGTTTGTTGGACCACAAATAAAAATATCTTGGCCGGGTTGATAACTTCGTCGGTTGGCTGTATTTTTGTTAAATATATATGTCCGTTTTGCTGATTACAATCATATTATTGAAAGTCAACGTTTGGTGAAAACATTCTTCCTTGTCGTTTGCCATTTTGATCGGCAGTTCATTCACAATCGCGTGCCAGCGAATTTCCATGTCTATGGACTCTCATATAAACACGGCTTTCAGCCAATCAGCGCGCGAGTTTCCTCTGGGTTATTTTATAATTAACAAATAAAGAAGCCTTAGCCATGTTTTATACTATCATAAAACACGATGGGCATTTGAGAACATGAGAGAAATGTTAAAGCACAAGCCGAAGGCGCGTGCTTTCAACATTTCTAGAGTGTTCTCAAATGACCAGAGTGTTTTATGATAGTATAAAACATGGATTTAAGGCTTCTTTATCTGTTTTATGATATAGATTTACGCGCGCGATGAAAGGAAACCGCCAGTTCAAAACTATATTACACGCTCAAGCGTGTTATATACTCTGGTAAAACATGCTTTTTTAGCCAATCAGAGCGTGCGTACTATCGTATCTATATTATAAATCACATTTATAAACACTCATTAAACATTCATTTCTTTGGTTTTTCCTCATGAATTATTAATGAGTTTTAGAAGACTAAAATATTGATTTAGAAGGTTTTCCCCTGTTCTCAGAACAGGTTAATACTGTACTGGCATGCAGTACGTGAAGCCGAAATCTATAGTAGTAGTTCAGTGACTTATTCTCGGAATTATAAATGTAAAACCACAAGAAGCCCATGCCCATGATACTTATTTCTCAGTAAAAGGAAGGAATCTCGATCTGTCTAGCAGGGTAAAACTCGCTAAAATTGCTTCATATCAACCCTGTCACCACTCAGACAGCAAAATTAAGTGATAGGTAATTATAAGGAATTTTATTAATAAATATTTTGTTTTTCTCAGCTCCTAAGAATAAGGTTGTTGAATGAATCTCCATAATTTTAAGTGATTAGATTAGAGCTTGGGCGTATTAATTATTTAAACCCGATCTTTGCATTTATCCATGTGCACTACTTAATGTATACAAGTTTGTTTTGATGGTTATAAAGTCTATCCTAGACTTAGTAAGGACAATATTTGACTTTCCCACCCCTCCCTCCAATCTGTAATTTGAAATCTCCCACATTTTAGGAGCCACATGGGAGGAGAAGAGCCTGGGAATGAGGCTGCTACAATCTTGGACAAAATTGGTCAACACACCCAATTCACCTTGGGTAGAAATTTGTCAAAGAGAGACCAAATTGAAGTATGTGACTGCATCTGTCAACACTTTTGTCCAACATTATTGCTGCTTTTAACAATAATTATTATGAACAAAGTCATCCTTTAGAATTTGTTTCTTTAATTATTGAGCAGAGAAGTCATTTTAAATGAAAAGTAATATGAATTACTCATAATATTATATAGATCAGGACTGCACAGACTAAAAAGATACCAATCATTGTTACATTCTTATCAATATTGCAGTCAACGTATGCAATCTGTGATGACATTTTTTTTTCAAAAACAAACATGGTATTTGGGCCATTCCACAGTATTTTGCTTGTCACAGAGGGGAAAATCACAAGATTGAAAGATGCCCAACAATTAGATACTTGAATTTGAACAAACTTTTGAACCATCATGTATACCATTTTCAATAGCTCTTTAGGTGTGATGAATTTCAAAATGTTTTGTAAAATACCCAGGGAGATATTATTTTTAATGTTCACTGTCACGGAGGGGAACAGAGAAGTCACAAAAAGTACAATTCCAAAACTAACCCCAAATTCCCGTGAATATATAAACGCTACAACTTTAAACACAAGATTTATTAAACATTTAGTTCATCAACTAACAAATGACATCAAATAATCAAATGTTTAATTTCTCTAACTTCTCCAGCTAAAAGGTAAGTCAAAAGGACCAGCGTCACGTAGGGGAAGTCACAGAGGGGAAAGTTTTGTCCCATAACAATGTCATACCAATTTTGTCTTAATTAATCCCAATGGAATATTAATTTAACCTAAATAACATTATGTAATTATTCTGGGAACATATAAGCAAGGCTGTAAATGTAAATCTATGAGCAATCAAACTTATTACTAGGTACATTTACATGGAGCACATGGCAAAGGTTGCCCACAATGCATTGCTGCTATGAGCATGCTCAAATGAACTTTTGCCCACAATGTATTGCTGCTATGAGCATGCTCAGAGGTTACAATTATCTGATTTGGGTACAAACAACATATATTGTGTTGAATGTATGAAAATGATACATTTCTAAGTAATTGAAACAGCTTTTTAAGTTTTAATTCCCCTCTGTGACATAATTTTCCCCTCCGTGACACTTGTTATTATTGAAATATAACAAAGAAATGTTGCAGTTCAGAATTTTTTTCCATTTATATAGTTGTATCATACTTGAACTCAGAAGTTTATAAAATATCGTGAATTTTGTTTCGACTGTTTTGGAAATATGTAGGGGAAAGTTCCCTCTTGGACAAGCTATAGCAACACCCCGTTAATAGCAACTGAAATTATTTTTTGTTTCTCTATTGGTGCATGTGAAGAACTGTGTGTCCTGATATTTTTTATTTGTTGAATGATACATTTTATGCAAAGTCTAAGAAATTTAAACAGCTTTTTAAGTTTTAATTCCCCTCCGTGACATAATTTTCCCCTCCGTGACGCTTGTTATTATTGAAATAGAACGAAGAAATGTTGCAGTTCAGAATTTTTTTTCATTTATATAGTTGTATTGTACTTGAACTCAGAAGTTTATAAAATATTGTGAATTTTGTTTCGACTGTTTTGGAAATATCAAAACTTTTATACCTAATTTTGTCATGGACGGGAAAGTTCCCTCTTGGACGAGCTATAGCAACACCCCCTTAACAGCAACTGAATTTTTTTTTTGTTTCTCTATTAGTGCATGTGAAGAACTACATGTGTCTGATATTTTTCATTTGTTTTTGACATAAAGCAAGTAGCTCATAGGATTTTTGTGGTTTTCCCCTCCGAGACAGCCAATTTTGTATTTCAGGTAATTAATGATAATTTATGACAAGATAAGAGTGTGCCGACATTACAAAATCATATTTTTTTTATACTTTAGTTATTAAATAATGGAAAAATGCAATGATCTTGTAAATTTTCAGTAATTAAGAATTCAGAGTTCCATGTCCCAAATACTGTGGAATCGCCCATTTGACTATTAAATGGATGTCACAGATAGATATACTTGTTTTAATTATGTATATCAGGGCTCGAAATTGCACCCGATACGGGCATAAATATGCCTAGATTTTTTCGTTCTACGCCTAACGTTTTCCACTTAGGCGTAATTTCCTAGATCCTCTTACAAAGGTAAAAATTATCGGAAGACAAGTCTTTATTTCCAAATCTCTAAAACTATCTGATTTTTTTGAAAAAATTACTGCCATTTGCAAGCAAGCGTTTAGTGTAAACTTTTTTGTCTGTTGTTTCAAGTTTGAAACGCATAGTTTTCTAATTACGCGGCGACGTTTGGCGTGTGAAGTCTGAACTTTAAACCGCAAAATGTCAAAGTTTGACAGCTCCTATCTATAGCTTTTGTCATGCAAAACATAGTCTTTTGTCATGCAAAAAACTTGTTTCGCGCGGGAAAATAGTTTACATTACATTATGCCTAAATTTTGGAGAATTACGGCTAATTTTTTTAAGCTGGGCGTAAAATTACGCCTCCTTTTTTTTCTTAATTTCGAGCCCTGTATATGCAAGGTACTTTAGCAGATGACAACATATTACATAGTACATGATTGCATGGGTACAAGATGCAAGGGAAGCTAGCTGACAGATATGAAAGGTGGTTGGAAAGAATGTGATTTTAAGAATATTCGAGGAATATTTAGGATGTTTATACCACAATAGCATGTTTCCTAGCTGATTTGTAACATTCTGGATTTCATAGTGATTTATAAAATTATTGCAGTCAAAAAAAGTAATTATAGTTATAGGCTGTATTTTAGCAATTAATACTAAGGCCATTGCACAATTAATTATGTAATTATGTAATGTCAATAATTACAACTTATACCGCACATTTATCCTTTTCAAATAATCTTTCTTATTCAGATTTTTACATTTCTATGAGAATACCCAGGAGGGGGTTACTTTAATGTCAGATAGATGATAAAATAGGTAAGGTATGTACATGTGCTACAGCCACAAAATATATATCACAGTGCATGAGCTATAGTGCATGATCTCTCAAGATGTAAGGCTCTTATCTGCAACTTAAATATATTTTAATTAACATGCACTACCTTACTTTTTAATAGCCACTTTAAAAGTTTGTTTTATAGCAACAATCTGATGTACCTATATGCAGTGTTACAAAGTCAGCTAATAAAAATATGTCTATATATATGTCTGATCTATGTTCGGCCATGAGGTTCAAACCATGACCCTGTTTGATCCCAAAAGGCAGCTCCAAAACCCTGATTGCCCTACTTTTTGTTCAAAATGAATCCTGATTGCCCGACCCTGACAGCCGAAATTAGGCTCAAATCCTGACCCTGACTGCCCAAATTAGGTCCAAACCCTGACCCCCACCACACATATATATTACATCATAAACAAGAGTACCCCCTGCCCCAGGAGAATACCAAGACAATGGTCTAAATTAGAGGAACAAAAGAATAATCTACACAAAGAATTCTGGTATAGTTGTAATTAAATAAGTCAACTGATGTAATACATACAGTGTAAATGGACTATTAACATTAAATTTGATGTATAAATTCTAGCTGTGACCATGTTTTAATATTATTAAATAATAAGTATTATTATATAAGGGCCCTTTTTGATATCCGAGTGCTTGATTGCACTGAAAAGGCCATCCCTGTGTCAATATACAGTGCCGTGCAAAAAGATTTCAACGCTAATTGTGGATATATCCCTGGGGATATATCCTTTAAAAGAGATATATCCTTTTTTCGTGAAGTGAAATTTCCCTTTTCAAAAGGGATATATCCTTTTTCGTGAAGTGAAATTTCCCTTTTCAAAATGGATATATATCCTTTTTCGTGAAGTGAAATTTCCCTTTTGAAAAGGGTTATATCTCTTTTGGGGAAATATCCCTTGGGGGAAATTTCCCTTTTGAAAAGGGATATATATCTTTTGGGAAATATCCCTTGTGAAAGCTTCGAGAGTTTATCCTAGCACGGCCATTAATGAAAGCTTCGATAATTTATAAAAGCTTCGAGAATTTATCCTGGCAGGGCCATTAATAAATGTTTATCCTTAACACAGCCGTTTATAAAAGCTTCGAGAGTTTATCCTACCACGGCCGTTGATAAAAGCTTCAAGAGTTTATCCTAGCACGGCCGTTAATAAAAGCTTCGAGAGCCGGTTTATCCTTAACACAGTCGTTTATAAAAGCTTCGAGAGTTTATCCTACCACGGCCGTTGATAAAAGCTTCGAGAGTTTTATCCTACCACGGCCGTTAATAAAAGCTTTGAGAGCCGGTTTATCCTTAACACAGTGCTTTATAAAAGCTTCGAGAGTTTATCCTAGCACGGCCATTAATAAAAGCTTCGAGAGCCGGTTTGGCCTTAACACAGTCGTTTATAAAATCTTCGAGAGTTTATCCTACCACGGCCGTAAATAAAAGCTTACAGTTTCGGGCAACTTTTCATTCGAAATTTCGACGAAGAATCGATCAGATACGCGAAAATTCGAATGCCAAGGCGAAATATCGCCAACCTGCGAGTGACATTTCGACGATATTTCGTTTATTGTCAAATGAAAATTCGGACCAGGTTATAGAAATATTGTGTTAATTGCACAGTTTTGTATTTTAACCTTTCTTTCACCAGGATTAATAATAATAATGTTTATTAAAGCACTTGATTGGCAATTTACAATAATAAAAATTGAAATTGAAAAACTCAAGTTTTCAGATAATACATTTATGGTATATAGTAATAATATTGTATAAAAGGCAATTAAGGTAATGTGTTTAAACATGTAAGGCTATGGGTTAGCATCCCATTTACGGACACAATATGGTAAAAAACTGTTACTGAAACGAGTACTTCTGCATTTATACAAGGGCAGCTTCCTAGGATTTCTAAAATTATAATAATGGTCAACAGGGTCAGGTAACAGGCTGCGGAGTTTACTAGTAGTGTTTAAATTGTTCTTGTAAAATGATTTACATAGAAGTTCTCTTCGCTCCTCAAGAGTGGTTAGATCTAGTGCAGTTAGTCCATTAGTGTAGGACAGATGTGGAAAGATGACACGAAGAGCACGACGTTGGATTTGTTCAAGTTGATCACTTAGTTTGCGCGACAGTGAAGTGTGCCAAACTGGGCAAGCATACTCCAAAACTGGGCGGATGAAATAGGAGTAGACCGATCTTAGGTCTCCTGATGGAACGCCACTTCGTTTCAGGGATCGTAAAGCAAACAGACGCTTACTTGCTTTAGCGCACACAGTATCCACATGAGTCGACCACTTGAGGTCAGACGACAAGTGAACCCCAAGAAGTTTAATGGTCTTGACTGACTCAAGGGGCAGGCTGTTAACTGTAAGTGGTTCCAGCGACTTTGGGTCCTTAACGTAGGAGATGGTAAACTCTTTAGTTTTTGTGGCATTCAGCTTCATATTATTAGACGATGTCCATTCACAGATCTTGTCAAGTTCCCGCTGTAAGACAGATGGCTCAATCGACGATAAGGATATGACCTCAAACACCGTAACGTCATCTACGTACTTGTACAAAGGGAGTGTAGCAGATAAATCATTCACCATGACTAGGAAAAATAAGGGCCCAAGTTTTGTTCCTTGTGGTACCCCAGCATGAATAGGTTTCCAAGTAGAAGTAGAGTTACCCAGTTTCACCCGAAGCTGACGATCTTGTAAGAAGTGTGCACACCAGTTCAGTAGAATGGGAGGAACATTAAGTAATTGGAGCTTGTGTAACAAGATATTATGGTCAATTCTGTCAAAAGCCTTAGAAAAGTCAATTAAACAAGAACGCACCACAGTTTTAGGAGACTCAGTAGCAGTCAGCCATTGATGGATGAGATGGACCAGAGCGTGCGTCGTGGAGGTCTTTTTCACACTACCGAACTGAAAGGGGTCGATGTATGGCATCACGACAGCTGCAAGCCAATCGAAAGCAAAGCCTTCAAGTACCTTGCTAAGAACAGCAGTTAGAACAGCAGTTAACGCGTGACAAATTCGAATTCATGACAAACAGTTTTACAAACGTACAGTAAGATGGTTTTGGTAAATACCCTGCATGCCAGAGGCATAAAAAAGTTAAGATTCTTATATAATAAAAGTGCCCGTCAATCGTGAACTGTCAGCCATGGTAGGATAAACTCTCAAAGCTTTTATCACCGGCCGTGGTAGGATAAACTCTCGAAGCTTTTATTAACGGCCGTTGCAAAGGCGAAACAACAACAGCTTGTGTTGGAAGTTTAACTTCTTGAAGGTGTGTTACGATACCGGATACCCCGTTAGGGTACATTTCACTTCACTTCATCAAACGGGAAATATCTCTTTTGAAGAAATATCTCCTAAGGAAAGAGATATATCCTTTTTCAAAAAGGAAATGTCCCTTTTGAAGAAATATCCCCTAAGGGATTTATCTCTTTTGAAGAAAGGGATATATCTCCTAAAACTTCCCCAAAAAGGGAAATATCTTTTTTTCAGGGGATATATCTCTTTTTCAGGGGATATATCACTTCCCCCGTTGAAATCTTTTTGCACGGCACTGTAAGACTGTATTTCCTTGAATAATCACCCTAACTTGAATAAATGCCTCCATCCCCACTTCAAACAATCACCCTGTTAAGGTCTCGATAAAGGTTGGACGTGTCATTTCGGAAAAACGCTCTTGCAACGTCGTAATTAAAGCGACATAGTCGTACTATATACCGTTTTAAAGGTCTTGAATTGAAGAAAGTATATATTTAATCCATTTCGAGCAAAAGTTAAAAGCGTAAATGTTGTATATATTTCTACGCGAAATGACTCCGTCCGCCATTAGGAGTTCAGCCCTTCAGGCTTTGAATTTTTTTTTCTTAATTAGCCCTTTCGAATCCCAACTAAATTGACTCAAATACTGTGTCGGGCATTTTTGCTATATTGCGTATTACAGATTTTATCCCTTTTCAAAGTTGAAAAAGTAGTTTTTCATCCCATTTTGATACAAACTAGGTCATAAAACCTGAAAGAAAAAAATCTTTCAAAATTTCCCGACACAGTATTTGAGAAACAGCTGTTTTCTACGACTCATGAAAAATTTAGGAAACTTGGACAAAACGCTAAAAGGCTGGACTTCAAAGAAGTTCTGTTTTTGGCCGGAAAAAAGAGCAGAGAAACAGCCTGATAAAGGTTTTCGATTCATTTCATGGTTGACTAAGAAGTGCCGCCTCCAAGGGTAATCTCATTAACATTAGCCAATCAGAGCGATTCATATTGTGTTGTCTCGGCCGATTACAAAGTTCAGTCAGACGAGCCGCAGAACAGAGAAAGCTATATAGTTCACCGATGCTCGATACTTCTACAGAAACTAGTTAGCTATAGTGGCAGTCGATTCCAGCTTAATTTCAAGAAGAAACACTCTTTTAGGAGTACAGAAAAATGGCACCACAGTAAGCAAACAATTAATATCATGCAGGGAAAACCACTGAAGCGCAGCTCGATCCACACCATGTACACAGTAGACTGTTTGTGATTCTAAAAAAAATCATCGCGCTGAAACAAACCGGCAAACCTTAGCTTCCTGCATTGAATTCTCTTTAAATTTTTAGCCGATTGAAGATAACAAAACTTTATTGCTTCATTCTTTGTGGACTAGCTTTCAGTCTTCGATGATTCTAATTTCTTGGAACTTGAGTATAATCCCTCCAGCCATTCTTTGTCCTAATTTGAACTTTACACCCACTTCCAAATTTACTCACAAACTAAATTATTACAAACTAAATTGTGTTGTGTTTTTTTCTCTCCTTTTTTGAATACGGCACCAAGAAATATCTACTTTTACACTTTTGGGCATTGCATTATAAACGTAGGAAATCTTTACGAACGAAAAGTAGCACAGAAAATCACAGGATAGCGAGAATGAAATAACATGCCCGGTGAATGACAGCAGCTGTCAATCATTTTTCACGCCTTTTTTAGCTGGAAATCAGAAAGTCGCATTTTCAAGGCTTTAAATAATTTCTTTGAGTTTGAGTTTTTTCGTGATGCTAGATTAAGGCTTTTAGATTTAGAATTTGCGAAAAAAACGCATTTTCGAAACTTTTCCATTTTTAACCTTTATCGAGACCTTAAATGATAAATATATTATTATTGATATTGTGTCCCTTATTTCCTACTTCAAATAATCCCAACCAGTTTTACAGCTATATGTGATCTCACATGAGACCAGTAATTAACACAGGCACCAGCTACAACAAACTTTTCAAAGCCTTAATTCACATGGATTTGGAGATTCAATTGACAGTTTGAAATCACGATCTACGTACATGACTGTTTTGTGTTGGGAAAGTTATAAGAATGCAACTGTTAAGCTGTTTGCATCAAAATAAACTCCAACAACATATCAAATCTTACAGAATGATTTTAAATGACGTACTGATTGACAAAATTCTTTTTTTCTCTCAATTGGCTAAGTGCTGAAAACGGCAAGGCTTTCAAGCCTGGGGATCATTCAAAATTCTTCGACTCATGCAAATCAGGTTTTCAAGTCTATTTAATTATTTGTAATTACTGGTCTTGTATGAGATCACATAGCTGTAATACAATCAGAAGTGTGATGTTATTAAATGATTATTAATTACTATCTTAATTACTGATAAGTACTATTTTATAATACAATTTGAGTGGCAATGTTGTATTGGATATACAATGGCGAACCGCTTCAGCAATTAAGCCATTGTTTATCCAATACAACATTGCCACAAATATTGTAGTACTTATGATAATATATGCCCCACATAAAATTTTAAGCTTAATGATTTCTCCCACCTTGCTATCGATGTGGGATGAAAGTTTCTCACAAAAACATGTCCCACATCAAAGAGATCAACAGTGTGTATGCATATATTATAAGAGAGCAGAGCGTAGCATGCAGAAAAACAGGTCCCACATGGAAGAAATGGTGTGTATACATAATAAGAGAGCAGATGTACTTTGTCATTTCACCCAGCCCAGGATAGGGAAAGTCAGTGATTGGTTGTGAGACCTCCCCATACTAACGCTAGCATGTTAGTATCCTGTATCGTTCGATAGAGGATTCTAGTTAGCTTACAGTTATAGTACACTGTATCATTTCATACAGAATACTAATTATTTAGGGCTTATTAGTATTCTGTATGATATATATATATACAGAATACTAATATGGCTTATTGGTATTCTGTATCGTTGATGCAGAATACTGCTAATAGGCTAACTAGAATTTTGTATGGGGTTTACAGGGCATATCCACGTGAATGTTGGGTCTGGATTGGCTAAGTCCCCTAAATTATGAATTATTATTAAATATTATAAATACATTTCTTAATTTGTAACATCACATTGATTTTATCCATAAAAAGACTATTATATTATGTGTACATTTTACCATATCAAAATAAATAATATACCTACCACTATAGAGAAATTATAGACATGCATACATATTTTTGTATGAATGCACAAAATTAATATGAGCAAAAGTATGTAACCATATAATATGATATAATATTAGCAGACAGATCATTATTTCTTGACTTAAATGGATCATACATGTAGCTATAGTCCTTACTTTTTCCCACTAACCAGGATTGTGGACATTTTATAAACCATAAAAAGGAATGCAAATTATTAACATTAAGCCAGCAATAGCTTGGCGTGCATCTACATTTTGTTGTCTCCCAGAATACATAAATATGTATATGTCATACATGTATGTAATATAACATAATTGTGTGTATGTATATGTATGTGTATGTATGTATATGTACGGTGTATGTGTACTATTTAATGTATATGCAGTGTTAATTAATTCTAGCAATGAAGCAAGGTGGAACATTTCTCTCATTGGTGCTTCTCAAATTTTGAGGCTTGTATCTCAAAAAGGACTGATTTTAAATAGCACTTGTCGTACAGAATCTGAATCATTTGATGAGTGCAAAAACTGTTGCATTTGTGTTGAACATAAGCAATAATGAATTGTAAAAGTTATATATCATATATGTATGCGTGTATATGTGTGTGTATATATATATATATATGATTTACATATGCATACATACACTGTATGTTAACAACCAAAAACAGCCAATAACAATCTAAAGAGAAATGTACTGCAAGAAGATTACACAAACAAGATGGGAGTATTTATTGAAATGGATCAGAGATGTTAATTGTTTTAATTGTCAAAGTAAATTTTCAGACTGTAATTAACATACCTGTACTTAAAGGATAAGGGTTAAATAATAATAAATATATTCCTTTCATATCTAAAAGGGGGGATATTTTTGGCATTATGATATATTATAAAATTTACTCCTTCACAAGACATATTGCATGACTCAAATTGGAATGAGTCCATTTTCTCGAAATAACCTAATTTATATAATTGAATTATTTCTATTTTCACGTTCGCAGCACGAACAAAAATAATTCTCTATTTACACAAGAACTGCGGGTATATCTTAAATATTAGTTTGAAATTAAAAGCCATGAAATATCGAAGGAAATAGCACTTCAGATTCCATGTTTTATATATTTCATCAAACACTTGAAAGACTTCGACTGAGCACTTAATTTGTCTTTCTTTTCAACAGAAATTGAATAATCTACAAAGGGACAATGGCAGCTCTTCAATTGGAACTCGGAAACTTTAAAAGATCAAAAGAAAGTTCGGATTGGATTGCATTAATGAATGCACATGTAACATCACTGATAGGGAAAATACATTGATGAACTAAAGACGTTCAAAGCCCGTTCAAAGCTCGTAAGATTAGCGTGTTAAAGATCACAGAGTTGATTGTAAGAACAAGAAAGTATTCACCCATGTTATGGATTAACACCGAATGCAAGACACACTTCAAGACAACTCAGACAAACGTTTCTAATATTGCTCGAGTGAGTCTCGATAAACAACTCATAATACACAAATAATTGTAGCAAAACCCCATTGAACAATCTTCGACGGAACAACGTAACAAGAACAAGCCTTTCAACACGACCTTAAAAGCGATCGAAAGTGGCCATCAATATATGTATTTTAGTACTGTGTCATTAATAAATGAAGTGGATTGCATTGTTAATGATATACAGAACTGTCCAACTTTTCGCCTCCTGTAGTACATAAAGATTTTATCAAGTAAGTCTAAATGCCGATAGAGAGTAAATGAAGACGCGATGTTTTAGAACTTCCCTTCCAAAGAGGAGCACTCACGCTGAGCAGAAATTTAGGCATTTAATACAAATGAAATCAATACTCGCCGGAATTTGATCAAGACACTTGTACGATGCATGGACAGAATACTGATTCAAGAGGGGGGATTAGGAAGTTAGACCGACACAACGACTATCTACAAACACCACGGAATTTCACCATAACATCGCATCTAAACCTACCCTAGGTCTATTACCCAAGAAAATCACAAACACGGCAAATAAATAATACTTTGCTATGTAAAATGTGCAGTGATCGCCCACAACTTTGGAAAACACACTACCGCAATCTAGGCGCGAGCTGAAGTGACAGGCGCGCGTGCTTAAACTTACCTCTTCTGTCGACCCTTCCATTTTCTTTTCCTCCTTTTTGCCTTTTGCATTTGGGCTCCGAGGTGGCTTTTCTCCGACTACCTGTTCGCTCATCGGGTGGGTTTATTCAAGGAAAATTAGACAAGAAAAGAGGAACAGCGTTAGACAAGGAACGCGTTACAACTGTCTCTCTGCTTCACAAGTAAATAGAATCATTTGTTGTAGCCAATAGGATCACAGCTAATGCCTCGTGGAATAATCACTCACAGCGTGATAACCCGGATGAACGGGCCGGCTGCAGTAAGCGAACCCGTCGAGAATATCGTGCACAAAGCGGACTTCTACTGTCAAAAGGACTGATTTATGGGAAAGATAAACTACTTTGGCTTGATTCACGATAACAATTTAATTGAAGGCTTCTTCGCCTGAAAGTTTACCAGCAGTAAAGTGAGATTATGGTTTGCCGCCGAATGCTACCGGCGAGATGGAAAACCTTTTGTTTTGGGCTTGTAATTTTTGATAATGTGGTCTTTCGGAAAAAAATAGAAGCAAAAGACCAGATCAGAGGTGATGGCTCTTGGTAGAAACTTAAAAACGTGTTTATACAGTGGATAAGACTTTCAAGATTCAGTCAAGAAAAGTAAACTAGTTATCATCAATTTTAGAAGCTGAGACAAAACAGGACTGATAGTGAGAAGTAAAAAAAACATTTGTCGCCAAACAGTTTAAATCCAATTCCCATAATGTAATGCCATTTTTTTCTCTTTATTCTATTTTCTCAGACTCCCTGATTTTGGTACGATAACGGGACATTTGTTTACACTGCTATAAATTTTCATCTCGACGGAAAATGTTTCAATGATCAAATGGGCATAGTGGTTGCACATTCAACGACGCAGGTGATTTCTAGCCACAATTAATCCAGTAAAAAACAAACCTTCCAGTAAAAAACAAACCCACCACTGCATCTGAACATTTTCTATCTAACCCTGACCACTCTGCATCTAATATCCTTTTAATTCCTTTAGAACGTATTTTCTCTTCTCGTGATGCTATTCGCAAAGCTAGAGAAGCTTATCTTATAACACGTGCTAACACTCTTGAACCTAATGGCCTTAACAAACGCGATGAGACTTACTAATCAGTCACACCGTTAGTTATCTTTCGTTATCATATTATGTTTTTTACGTCATTTCCGTTTTACCATTATATATTGTCAAGTCACATTGTAAAAGCTCCTAAGCACCTGATGAAGACTAGTATGGCTAGTCGAAATATTGTGCTACATTAAATCCGTATAATTCTACGTCGTATTGGTTATTCTTCATTCTACTTATTTCTTAATCTGCGAACCATTTAGATCATTGTTTGATCCGACGTATACCAGTTGAGTGTTGTTCGTGGTCGCTCATTTATAAACTTTTACGAAAGATTAAAGATCGTTTAAATCAAAGTAACACACACACATTGCAGCCGTTATTTGTGTCGTCACGCAACGCTTCTCCCCACTAGAAGAAGCGTTGCTAGCAGCAGGGACGGCGAAGCTAAATTTCAAGTTGGGGGGGGGGGGAGGGACGGGGGCTAAAAATTGCCATTGAGCCGGTATAATCAAACTATAGTCTTATACTGACTGAGAAGTAACTTGGCAAAAAAAAACATTTTTGACAAAAAATGTGTGTGTGTGTTTGGGGGGGGGGGGGGGGGGGGACGCTATAACCCCCTCCCCCCGTTGCGCCGTCCCTGCGCAGAAGGGCACGCAATGGATATGGAATTGCCCAACGCGACATAATATACTTAAGCCTTCGTATATAATTAATTACTTATATAATTATATAATATAATTATATTATTTAATTAAATATTACTATAAATATCTCCTTTTTTATCTTGTTCTAGTTTTTTTCTGCATTACTATTATAAATTATTTTTAATTTATTGGATTAACACGGATGTATACTATAATGTTTCAACGTGCCAGTAAATAAACATTGTTGTTGTTAATTTTTGACTCTATTGATAATAAGGTTATAGATGGTCACAATTATATAAACTTTAGAGGAACATATTCAAAGCTAAAATATAAAAAGACTAGATACATGTAAAAAACGGTTGTATGGTGGGGAGAAAGTGTGAATGCAAGTTGAATCGATCTACGGTACCCCCCCCCCCCTCCCCCCTCCTTTCCGGGGGGATGACAGCCAAGGGAAACCAACGCTCTACCGCGTACTATACCGTGGCATATCCAATACAGGAGGAAATCTTGGGAAGATCTCAAGTCGTCCATCTGAGACTGCAGCCTGAACTGATAAAGCTTTTTCTCATAAGTTCAGATTTTGGTAGAGGCAACACTACTTTCGCAGTTCACGGTTTCTAAAGTATTAATGATTGCTTTCGGATAACCTAGTAAATTGTCCGCGGTTTATGCTGTTTTTCAGGTGTCGTCATATGACTTAACCGTAGCCAGTCTGTAATAGATCCGCCGCGGACTACTCCTACACTACCATCATCGTATCCAATGGTTACCATTATAGTATGGGCATTGACATCGCCTCAGTGAACAATCCGCAGCATTAATATTGGCTTTTCCTGTTTTTCCGACATTCTCCACATATATATGATATGTTTTATGCTTTGTCAAAACTACTAACATCTAGTACATGTCAGTACACGAAGAAGGCTGATTTGGACAGCCGAAATATAATTAACGTTGTATATCAGCATGGACTTATCATTCTTATTTATCATTTGGCTGATTAGATGTTAACCCAAAATCCGACGTACGACCAGCAGGGTTTTCGTCCATCGATTTTGCTGTCATTCAAGTTTTATTACCGAAAGGATCGAAGGAACTGTTAAATTTACGCATTCCCTGAACTGGAATAAATAATTTATTTTACCACAACTGCCGGTAATCTCGCGATCTGATTGGTTGAAGTACGGTGGTAAATGAGAGTCCAGACAACGGTGCTGACGCGAGAAAGTTATAGACAACGCTGGCTCTTTCAAAGCTGTCACGCTTTGTAACGAAACTTCCTTGTACGTTTTCTAATATTGTTGTAAAAAACAAATTTCCTCTGGTTTTCCGTGGTGTGGACTCTTATTTACCACGATTTACGTCATCACATGGTCAAAATTTGTTGTGGACTCACAAGGCGCAAGTCCACACCACGGAAAACCAGTGGAAATTTGCTAAATATACTACCTTATTACACTTAATTTTCGCGTCACTTTAATTTCGCGTTTTTTCGCGAAAATTAAGTTCACTTTAATTTATAAGTAAAATGGCGAATGTAATGATTGGTATATCGACGAAATCACGATAATTAAGTGTCGCGAAATATGGCCATCCAAAAATCTCGAAAATTTTATGTCGCGAAAATTAAGTGTAATAAGGTAGATTTAAAAAATATTAAAATTAATAGTAAGTATATACTTACGGCAGCAGCCGAAACTCAATAACAACGAGCACATCATGATCAGTTTTCAACTGTATTGGACATTTTTAGGGCTCTACCGTAATAAAAAAAAACACTTAATACGGCAACTTCGTAAGGGGTTTTGTCAATGTTCATGATATTAAAGTCTTCGCTTTATATTTTACAAGATAGTATTCAAGCATGAAATATTACGCTAATAAACAGTCCGCGAGCCTAGCGGTTCAGGGTGGAGCTTATAATCGGACGGGGTTTCATGTAACTGATGGGCCTCTGATAACCAACGGAGCCTATAATCTATATACCCTGCGAGCAGAGGTTTCTGATCTATTTGCCTTTCCTGTCGCCGAAAGAAACCTCTGCCACGAAACGATTGCTTTTCGCGTTGAGCATGCGCCACAGTATCTGGATTTCCATTGGCCGAGAAAAACAAGACGGTAAACATTGTAAATTCATTGTAGATTTCAGATTGTTCATTTCCTATTATTGGCGAAGTGAAGAAAATAAAATATATTTCCTTCTTCGAGGGTATAAATCAAAACTTTCTTTAGGGTAAATTAAGGTAGATTTATTGGACGGTAATTTCGAGGTCTTCTGAGCAGTTCAGCAAAATTTGAGAAGAAAACAAATCCGGAGTTTGAAGCCCTTTCGTATCAATCGTCGGCAAAACAAAAACTGCGCGATTCTGATAAATAACGGCTGCACAGGATACTGTGGGCTCTTGCAGAACCAGCGAAGATCGCTAAAAAGTCATGCCCGAGCGATATCAAACATGTAAAACCGGTTTGTAACTGGTTTATCACGTGGTTTACCTCAGTTCAAGATTTTGGAGGTTGCAAGTGCGCATGTTCAACGAGAAAAGCAATCGTTTCGTGGAAAGAGGTTTCTTTCAGCGACAGGAAAGGCAAAGAAATGAGAAACCTCTGCTCGCATGGTAGAGCCTATACTATAAGCGCGATTTTACGGTATTTTCCGATCTATTTACGTCGCATGTAAATATATCGGCATTAGTTTTGAAATTCAAAATGTAATTTACCGAATTTATGTCTGTATCTTTTTGCTTCCATGCATTAACATACTGTTGTGGTTGCCGTTATTTCAACGTCCGTTCAAAGATGCTGTTATAAAGATAGATCATGATCATTTAGATTTCTAAGATACCGGCGAAGTTGATATTGCTCGTGTCTACGTCTGTTTGTAGGAATGACGCCAGAGGCGACAAAAAAATTACAATAGCCATGCAAAAAGAAAATTACTGCTGTTGCATTTGACACATGCATGCGAAAAATACACCATCAACCGGTGCATGATGAATAAAGATAGTCAACTAATAAAGCACAAGTACACGGGTTGTGTTGCGCACCAAAATGAAGTGAAAAGATCAGTACCAGGAGTTCAGTACATTCTTTGAAGTCGAGTGATGCTACGCATCGCCAAAGCCAGACTACAACCTATTGAACTTACACTTTGTCTTTCAATCCGATAAGGAGCTTGCTGTCAACACGAGATAGCGGAAGGCTTGAAGGATTTCCAATTTGTCGATCGTCTAGTCACGAAAATAGTCGGAACGCTTAATTAAGGGGAACATTGGCTTCTATTTATCATGTATGCACGCAGAAGCTTCAGCGATAAGGGTGTGGTTCCCTCAAGAGCCTAAGTACCAAAGGGGCCGGTGGTCTTCGCTATTTTGGCGTTGACTTCTTCGTAAAGAATACCCTGCTTGACCTAGAATAGCAGAATACCCTGCTACTGTTTTCGCTCTCTGTCTAGCAAGGTACGCAAAGCAAGGTACTCTTAGTTCCTATTTAATTATTATTTATTATTAACTATTTATTATTATCTATTATTATCTATTATCATTTTCGTTATGTATAATCTTGGTGTAAAGCAACTCAGCATAACCAAGTAATAAACAGAAACAGAGACTTCTACTTGAACAGACAAAATTAAAATCAAATCGTCTTTATTTATGGGAGTGTTACGAGAGATTTAAGGCGAAATCTCAAAGACGTTGAAATCGTGCCAGAATTAGCGTTAGCTATATATTAAAAGCACTTATGAAACTGAAACTGAAGACACTTATCGGTATCAATAGTCAATCCATGCCTCAAAGTATAACAGTCTATAATTATAAAACGGCACCTTGATGTTTAGGTTTTCGAGAGAGTTAGAGGACAAAGGGCAGTTTCATCAGTCATCATTGATCGTGCGCGGTCAAGTTCAAACTGAGTTATTTTAAAAGGGGTACAGGTATATTGCTAAATGAGTGACGGTTAGGGTATTTTTAAATGTAGGGTTAGGATTTTGGATTCGCAACTCGCACCTGCAACTAGCAACTTCATGACTAGCATATTTCCCACACTCATTTTAAAAAGGGCAACACACTTCTGCTGTAGTTAATACCACCGAACTGATCAGTTTAATCAGATTGCCAATTAGAGGGTTCTTTATGACCTATGATTGGTCTCGGGGTGGGGCTAATTAAAATACAATACGGTTTATTAGCCACCCCCCAAGGTGACTATAACTATAAAGTACTATATACAGTGGAACCCCGATATAACGAACCCCTATTTAACTAATTCCCCGGTCATAACGAACGATGTTCTTCAGCCCGGCCAAAGTTACAGTAAAATGTATGGAACAGAACCCCGATATAACGAGCCCCGGTATAAAGGCGAAATCCCCGTTATAACGAATACAATCCAGAAGCCCAAACTTAAAATCTACCCTGATATAACAATGTCCGATCCGGCACGCGACTGAAGATGGCAATGCGAAACAGATCATCCGTAGTATAGCAAAACGATCTTTAGCTATGTAGCCGCATGCAGACATTAAATCACGAATGTTATTTAATTGTTCAAATCCAGATATTAATTGCAAGATAAAACCAAATGCTGGGTGGTGCAACGTAACACTGTTTAATTTTAAGGCAAAATAATTATTAACCAGGCCCGATATAACGAAGATTTTGGTCGTTTTCCCACCGAATTCGTTATAACGAACCTCCGGATGTAACGAACACCCGATGTAACGAACACCCGATGAAACGAACACATTTTACCAGTCCCTTGGCACTTCGTTATATCGGGGTTCGACTGTGCAACATATCCTCGTTCTAGAATTACCAATAATCAGTAATTGGCTTTTACTCTTCAATTATCAATAATCGCTAATTCTGGAACACAAATTAAACAATGACATTCTTATAATCAGCCAAGGATAAAGATAAACAATTGTCCAAATCCGAACGGCGGTAGACGCGCTTAGTGTAGTGGTCGTGACGCCTGCACTGCCAAGCACAACACGCAAACGACTACGAGTTCAAGCCCGAGTAGGAGCGCTCAAAAAAATTCTTTCTCTCGTTTACTTCCTCTTCTTGTTACCTGTGAACCCTAACTCTAGGTGAGTGAGAACCCGTCGTTTCCCGCGAACTCGTCCGATGGTTATGGTTCGGGTTAGGACTTGTCGTAGTATTACCAATAATCGGTATTTCAAGGGCACCCAACGAGTACTTTTTGAAATTCGTTTGAAACCAGTTGTCTGCAGCTTATCTAGCCATTTTAAGGCGCCTACTATGTCTTTTGACGTATTCTAGAAAGCTATTAGCTGTTCGGATTTTCTAGGTGGAAATGGCGTCAACCGAAAATACTATGGCAAAATATTCCCGGCCTACAAATTTCTTAGTAGTCTAGAACAGAAACAATAATTTTCTAGCCCAAGTAACTTCATGTTGCAAAGTTTTGTGGAGGTACGAATTTTTTAGGGATTCTTTTTCCCTTTAGGCAATTCTTAGGGAATGAAAATGTGTTGTTCTGCCTATTAATCAGACGAATTGGGACGTACGAATATTTTAGGGGAAACCTTTTAGTCTCCCTTTTCTTCTATAATTTTCTTTCAGAAAACAATTTCTAGGGACAATGTTTTCAAATCCGAAAGTTTTAGGCTAACTTACTCTCCCGAACAGCTTTTTAACCGAAAACTTCGTTGGGTGCCCTTGGTATTTCAAGCGTGTTTGCCATTTACTGATTATTGGTAATTGTAGAGCGAGGATGCGTTGGACTGTAAGACTATACGAGTATCGTTATTTACTAGATTTAAAATATTCCTAAAGAGACCTTTTGAAGGTATGCAACGAAGTGACATTCTTGGATCAGTTGGAGGAACCTGTAGCAGTGTTCCAGGTTGTTGCCGCGTGGTAAAAGAATGATCGTTGAGCAGTTGAAGTTGTGCATTTAGCTAGGTTAATGTCATCTGTCTGTCTTGTTACTCGCGACTGTATTCCGTAAGTTTATTACTTAGGTAAGGCGGAGCGAGGCCATTAATACATTTAAACAGCATAACAATGTTGCGACAAGTTAGCGTGTCATTGACTGAGAGCCAACCAAGTTATCTATAAAGAATCGGTGAAATGTGATCGAATTTGATAAATGCGAGGCCATGGAGTCCCCGGGAGAACCAGACTCGGTTTTACGGCATCCTCGGCTACCCAGGGGCAGTTAGTGGGCGCGGCGACGGGCAAAAAAGGGACGAAAGGGGGAGGGAGAACTGCGGGAGGGGTTTTTACGGGGGTTTTACGGAGAAAAGGCGGATTTCTTTGTGTCCAGAATAAGATGATCTTTCGCTAATAACTACGATATACTTAGTTGACTACAATCCGGAATTATTCATATTTTTTTACATAATTGACCTGGACACTAGCTGTACTAAACCGGTTAATACTGGTTTACTAACGGGTAATACGACAATCTAGTGGGTAATACGCTGACGTACATATCAGTCCTTTTTGTGACCTAATATGGTAAAATTACATCATAGTCGTATAATAAACCTCGTTATTGCCGTATTTTGCTATTCCGTTTTTTCCCATCACTTTCCGAATACGGTATGACTACCAATGGCTTTTATCACGCGGCGGCCGTGTTGAGTCCCACAGATTGCGTTTACAGTTACGCCTGAGTACGCCACAGGCAGCCCAAGCTCTATTTTTGTAGAAAATACATAAGCAAATACCGTGAACAAAAATCCTGCAAAAATACGCTGGGTCCGAAGTAAGGACCTATACAGCCAAAATATCAACATAAAAAAATATAGGCTTTTTGTTCACGGTATTTGCTTATGTATTTTCTATTATATTGTGGATTTTTGTACCGTAGGTCTTTTTATATAGATCCGATTATTCCTGCTATTTGTCATCATTTTTATAAAGCTGGTCTGGCCAGCATCACTACCCATGCATGTGACCAAATACAGTTCCTCCATTGGATAACTATCTCATTAATTATTAATGAGTTTGAGAAGCTATTAGACAGATTTAGACAGATTTAGAAGTCTCTCATTACACTCACTGCGCATGCTCATAGTGTCACTTTTGCACTCAGACAGCTAGGGACAAAAGTCCTTGAAACACCCCCTTCCCCGTATCAATGTTGGCCGGTGCAAAGTCAGAGTTGCAAGCGAGAAGTAGTCATTAAATTACGCAGTTGTAACCAACATTGCACAGAGGGGATGGGGGCGCTATGGAAGCAAAGTGTTTCAAGACTTTTGGCCCCAGCTGTAGCTAACGTAGTGCTTTGTGTTAGAATTTTACGTTGTATATCAGCTTTGCTGTATAGTCTTCGGACTTATCATCTATTTTTGTGTCATTTAAAAGCAACTCATTGCGAGATTTTACAGAAGTCAATAAAATGTAAGAAATCAATACAGTACTCAAATAAAGATTATATACCTCTTCAAAGTTGTGTTTTTGATTGTCCCTATCACAAGATTTCCAATTCACCATCCCAACTGTAATAGAAAAATAGCTATGTTCTATTTTTAAAAGACACTAGCCTACAAAACAGGCCCTCAGTGTTATTTGAACAATTATCGTAATTTCAGCGGCCAATGACAATTTACGATAATCGTAATTCTAAAGCTCGAGAACACTGGGTCACATGACCAGCCTGTACTAGGGGTAGTTTCGACGCCATCTTCGATTAGGCGCGTAAAGACTTCTGGAAACGAGGTTGTAAATCAATCCATATGGGACCCATATGGCGGATAGCAACGTGTTCTCGAGGTTTAGAATTACGATTATCGTAAATTGTTATTGGCCGTTGAAATTACGATAATCGTAATTCTACTGACGTCCTAACCCGAACCACAAAACTAACCCTAACCATCGGACGAGTTCACGAGATTTTTTCGCCAACTTCGTGGCCATCGAAAACCGCCGCCATCTTGGCCGAGCCTTAACGAAGATGGAGGCGGTTTTCGATGGCCGCGATAGTTGGCGAAAAAATCTCCCAAAACGCCTGCACGGGTAAACGACGGGTTCTCACTCGCCTAGAGCTAGGGTTCGCAGGTAAACAAGAAGAGAACGTGAAGAAAATATTTTTTTTTTCAAGCGATCGGCTACTACTACCGTTCTTAGTGTCGGGCTTCCTCCCGGTACAACTGTAAACGCCATTAGTAAGAATACGAAGCCCAAACATCGTAGAAGTACGGACAAGAACAAAGATAAAGACAAAGAATGCTGGAACTGCGGAAAGACACACGAGTTCAGCAAGAGAGGGTTATGCAAAGCCTATGGTAAAGAGTGCTATAAGTGCAAAAAGATGAATCATTTTGATGTTATGTGCCGCAGTATGCACCAACCCAAGACCAGTAACAAGCCAAAAGCAGCCATGCCCGTCGATGATGATAGTGACAAAGAGGTGTACCCTGCTAACGTTTCAGCTGTGAGCCTGGACGAAGCACAATTGGCCACACTGAAATTGAAGTCTGGAAACTATATGCGTTTTCAAGTGGATACCGGAGCCCAGCTAGTGTAATGTGATTCCATTACATTTGTACAAGAAAGCAACTCAAGACTTTGACGTAGCGGAAGTGACCCCGATCAAGTCATCAATTACAGCCTATGGTGGAACCAAACTCCCTGTTCTTGGTAGAGTGATCATCCGAGTCTCTCGTGGTGATTTAAAGTGTGGTTTGGATTGTAAGTTAGTCGACAACGAGCGTATTCGTCCATTGTTGGGTAGAAAGGCCTGCATCGGCATGAAAATTGTCAAGTATCTAGATAATGACGAATTAAACAAGCCTGCTACTGGTAGTTCCCCAGTGTATGCTGTTGACAATACAGCGACACGCGCACCATTAACGAAAGAGAGTTTGGTCAATAGTAATCCCAAAGTCTTCGGTGAGGGAGTCGGTACGTTGGAAGGCGAGTACCACATCAAGCTCGACAAGACGGTGGATCCGGTACAACATGCGCCAAGACGTGTGCCTGTAGCTTTGAGAGATCGTCTCAAGGACACCTTGATGAGCATGGCGCAGCAGGACATTATCGCTCCCGTTACTGAGCCCATGCACAGCATGGATAAGCTCTATGGTGGTCGTCCCTAAGAAAGACGGTTCATTGCGCATCTGTTTAGATCCGAAGGACCTTAATCGAGCAATACAGCGTGAGAATTATCCTTTGCCAACTATTGAAGACATTGCAACGCGCCTGCATAGAGCCAAGCTCTTCACTGTCTTAGATGTCCGCAGTGGATTTTGGCATATAATGTTGGACGAGACGTCATCGTATCTGACGACGTTTAACACACCTTTCGGGAGGTATCCTTGGAAACGTATGCCGTTTGGTATATGTTCTGCGCCAGAAGTGTTTCAACGCAGGATGCATGAGCTCGTCGAGGGACTGCATGGAATCGAAGTTGTTGCGGACGACTTTGTTGTTGTTGGCTATGGTGATACACTGGCAGATGCTACTCTAGACCACGACAAGAACATGGAAGCGTTGTTGCAGTGTTGCGAGGAGCGAAATGTGAAATTGAATCCAGAGAAGACCAAGCTGAGGAAAGAAGAAGTTCCGTTTATTGGTCATATGGCCACTGGCAAGGGTTTGTGTGTAGACCCATCCAAGGTTAAGGCGATTTTGGAAATGCCTCAGCCCACAGATGTGGCCGCAGTGCAGCGCTTGCTGGGGCTCACGCAGTACCTGAGCAAGTTCCTGCCAAGACTTTTCGACATCACAAAGCCTCTTAGAGTGCTTACTCAGAAAGACACTGAGTGGGTATGGAATGAGGCACAGCAAGCGGCGTTTGAGGATCTGAAGAAAGCTGTTTCAAATACGCCAGTACTACGTTACTATAATCTAGGAGAAGAGGTAACTCTACAGTGTGACGCTTCGCAGTCTGGTCTTGGAGCTGCTTTGATGCAGAACGGTCAACCTGTGGCTTATGCATCGCGTGCGTTGTCTTCAGCTGAGACTAGATATGCGCAGATCGAAAAAGAGTTACTCGGGATTGTGTTTGCATGTAAACATTTCGATGCGTATATCTATGGTCGTGACGTAGTCAGTGTGGAAACAGACCACAAACCACTGGAGATGATTGTACTCAAACCGCTGGACAGTGCTCCAAAACGACTTCAGAGAATGCTTCTTCAACTGCAGAAGTACAGCTTACAAGTTTCATACAAGAAGGGTAAAGACATGTTCCTAGCAGATACGCTAAGTCGTGCATACCCTCCCGAGGTACACGCGTGTGATTTATCCCGTGAGCTAGAAGAAGTGGACCACAGAAAGGCACTCGCAGTCAGTGATAGTCGTCTACAACAGATTGCGCATGCGTCTTCTAGTGATCCAGTGCTCCAACAGCTGTGCGCGATGATCCAACGTGGCTGACCGGACAGCAAGACGAAGGTGCCAGAGAGTCTACATGCATATTACGATTTCCGTGATGAGCTAACCATACAAGATGAGTTAGTATTCAAGGGATCTCGCCTCTTAGTGCCAACTGTAATGCGCAAGGATATGATGGCTGTGACACACGCAACTCATATTGGAGTAGAAGGCTGTCTTAAAAAGAGGACGCGGGAGTCTCTTCTGGCCCCGCATGTCTACAGAGTTAAAGGAGTACGTCCCCAAATGTGACATTTGTCAGGCGCACCGACAAGCGCCTAGCAAGGAACCACTGCTTCAGCACGAAATAGTGGCACGCCCGTGGTCCAAAGTCGGTGCTGATCTATGCGAGAAGAATGGACGAACATTGTTAGTTGTAGTTGACTACTACAGTGGCTTTATAGAAGTGGAGCGCATACATAAAGTCACGTCCCGCAGTGTTATCAGGCAGCTAAAGGCCATCTGTTCAAGATATGGTCCTCCCGATGTGTTGGTGACTGACAACGGTCCACAGTTCGCCTCTGCCGAATTTGCTGTCTTCGCGAAGACATGGGGGTTCCAACATGTGACGTCATCTCCCCATTACCCTCAATCTAATGGGAAGGCAGAAAACGCAGTTAAGACCATCAAACGTTTGTTTAACAAATGTCGAGTCTCTAGGCAGTCAGATTATCTTGCTGTTTTGGACTGGCACAACACTCCCACTGAAGGTATCGGCACAGCGTTTCTTGGGTCGACGTTGCAAGACCCTCCTACCCATGGCAGGCACGTTACTCAAGCCAAGTTTTCCAACAGAACTTGACACTCGTGCTCTCGTGGGTCAGAAGAGGCGCCAGCAGTTTTACTATGACCGGCAGGTCAAACCCCTCAAACCTATTGAGGCGGGTAATACTGTCCGCATGAAATTCCCTGGTCAGACGACTCGTCCCATTGGTATCAGAAGTTATGAGGTCAAAGTTGGCAGCTCTAGCTAGTTGATAGAGCGCCAGACATGTAACCTGGAGGTCGTTGGGTTCGAGTCCCACTTGGGTCAGAGATTTTTTCTCTTTCCCTCGTAGGGCGTGCACACTTAACACTACAGCTTACCACTTTACTTCACAGCTCTATCTATAGACGTAATCGCCGCCAACTCATCCCGACTGATGAGCTCTTAGAAGTCCCAGATGAGATGCCGACTACAGAAGTTCCAGCTGAGCCAATTCCAGTTCTGATTGAGCAGCCCCCTACACCGGTTCTGCACAGCCCTGTGTCCCGCAGTTCAGAGCAGGCTGTGTCCGATGTCCTACCGTCCACAACGGCTCTGCGCAGATCTAGTCTAGTGCGAAAACCCCCAGCTCGACTCTCGGACTATGTTCCTCATTGAACTTTAGTTGTTAGTGAACTTTACTTATCATTGAACTTTAAGTATCTATTGACAGTGTGCACGTTGAACTCTAGAACATTGAACTTTATTATCTTGCATAAGAGGAAAGGTGTGACGAGTTGGCGTGACATGCAAATTAAGTGTTTGTTTGGCATGACATGTTTGGTATTTACATATGTAAATTATTCAGGAGTTGGTCAGTTTCGCAAGCACACTCGTGTCGTGTAGTTTTCATAATATAGGTCTGGTCCAGAACACTTGTGTCGGGTTCTTCACGTAGGATAACGTTACACTGGTCACCCGAACAGTGAACAACATTTCCAGGTTTTTCAAGCTGGCGGCGAGTGGGTGTTTTGACTTAGCAAAACCTTTAATATCAGCTTTTTTTGTGTGTGTAAACCAAAGGTTCCTTCAAGTGCAATACCAAAATTGTTGTCTTTTCTAAAGCTTAGAGGTGTTTCACGGGTTTTGGACGGGAGTTTATCACATATTATGCGACATGCTTTAAGATACACTCGTGACAGTCTGCTCTGCGATTAACACTGACTATAACTAGTATACCTAACAGGTAGTGAATGCTGCTACACTCAGTTAAGGAAGTGTATTAGAAGAGAACCTACAGTAGCACTTCAGTTGGCAGGTAAAATAGATTACTGGGTGATAAAAATGCCAAGGTGTTAAATGAAGGGCTATCGTGCGACTGAATCCTGTTTGAACTGTGGTGTGTAACTCAAAAGTTGTCGCTATTTATTTTCATTTTGTCCCGACATATCAACGATCTCCCGGTAAATTCCCTGAGCCTACCAATTCCTGACATTTTCTTAAGATTTCCGGCACAACAAACTGCTGTTCTCCCAGGTGAAGTTTAAATACCGGAAATCAACTGTAATTGAGAATGTAGTTGTGAATGTTTTGACTTTATCGAAGCCAATAGAAGAAAATTATTTGCTGCTCACCGTCTTAATAACAGGAGAGATCTTGTTCTTTGGAAACTAATAGTTCACACAGAGTTAGAAAGAGTTCGCATGATTACACAAAGAAATTAGCTCAAACAATGCAGATTCCACCTCGTGTAATGTCGCGTGACGATCAGATGCCTACAAAGAAAAGACAATAGAAGTGATGCATTGTGGTAAAAAAAAGAAATCGAGATTTGGACCCGCTTACATATTAGAACTGCTGCCTTGCTCGCTCGCTTCAGGCTCGCTCGCGATCGCTGCGGCAGCAATTATAAAGACAACAGCTTGTAAATGTAAGTAGCCGCTAATCTGAACATGATAACCTTTATACCAATTGACTGTCGTTGTGTTGTTATTTATTACTCGGGCCAGGCCTTTGGCCGGCTCGAGTCTGAAATCGCAAGTCTTTTTTATTTGTTATTTGTTATTTTTTGTATGGAGGTATTTAGCCGTCAACCAATCAGAAAGCACTGTGCACGTGGACAGACAGCACTGTGCACGTGGACGGCATTTGAATGCGAGTAAAGACGAAAGTGTTTTGTGCCATTTGTAGCTGTTATTTGGCTAAACCCAAAAGTTTCTTCGACTGAAATGCTAAGATGTTGAGATTTTCTAGGGCTGACAAAATTTTTACGGACTTTCGAGGGAAATTTCGCACATTTTACGACAAGATAACTGGCGCTCCTGCATGAACGCACGTGGACCAGTAATAATCGACATATGTAAGTAAACAAATGATATAAATTTTACCAGCTTGTAGTAGTGTCGTGTTTATTTGTGCCTTTTAAAAATAATGGCTTAAAATATATAGTAAATGGCAATTTTACGGTGGAACGGGGAAAGTAACGATTTGCAAAACTTGCGGGGATTTTAGCGGTGGTTGTAACGCCAGCCACGACAGAGCGGGACTGGGCCCGCGCATCAACAACGTGTATCAAACATGGCGGAAGCTAGGGACACGCAAAAATCGTCCTGGGTGTTTCCATCAGAGGCAGTGTTTATACTGAGTTAAGTCACGAGTAGTAGATGAGGAAGTGTTTATTATTACACACTCTTTATTTTGTTACATGTATTTGCGCGTCACGGCAAAATATCAGATTAAGTAATGATTCGTGTAATAAGTACGACACCGAACGGCATTCAGATGGCAAAGTGTTAATTTTGTATTGTGAAAATTCTTGATCTGATTGGTTGAAACACGAAAATCGCCTTAAAGGTTAGGAAGACGTTTAATTTCCTCCAATTTTTCAAACTATTAAAACTACGATTTGCACTGCGGTTCCAAATGTCGTTTGTAAAGCAAATCGTATGTTCGGAACATTATCAATCGTGCCTGTTTCGTAGCTATTGTTTTTGGCTGTTCCTATTGGTTGGAAGATAATTTGTTCATAAAAATGGAATGAAACTAAGACTTCATACTACTTTTATTTCAGAATAATCATAATTATCACCCAGTGTTTTCGTAGTCTAAAACACAAACAAATCCCATGTGAGGGAGGCTCAATGCCACATAACAATGGATTTTGTCGTACTATTTACACGGATCATTACTTAAATATATTTAAACGCAGCTGCATGATATTTCCTTTATATTCCTTTGTCGCATTGTTTTTTTTGTTGACAAACAACGGTTTCTGATAAACAAGACAATGGTGGAGACTGTAAAAGTGCGGAAAGCATGTATAGTAATAGAAAATGTACAGGGGCGGATCCAGGATTTTGTGAAAGGGGGTTTGCAAAAGGATTTTTTTTAATCTAGAGATTTAAAAAATGAATTTATAGTGATTTACAGGAATCAAGTGGGTGTTGCAACCCCCGAAACCCCTCCCCTGGATCCGCTAGTGATGTGCTACAGAAAATGTATATATTTTTTCAAATAATGGAAGAACAGATTTAAGCTTATGTACTTCAATTTATCAATGCCCCCGGGGGGGGTACTCCTGTTTGTGACGTATTATGTATGTGCCGCCCGGGTGGGTCAGGGTTTTAAGCTCAGTTTGGGCAGGTAGGGTCAGGGTTTTAACCTGATTTGGGCAGATCAGGGTCAGGATTTGAGTATAATTTGGGTGCAGTCAGGGTCGGGGTTCAGTATTTTTTAGGCAGTTAGGGTTCAGTTTTTTTAGCTACTATGTCAAAAAAAGACATTCTGTTGCCGCATTTTGATCGCCTGCCAAATGCAAGCACTGAGGTTCCCATACATCGTGACGCCGCTAATTCGTACTTCAGTACTTATCTATGTACTTCATCTGCTGATTTGTTTACCCAATGGCACGTCCCGACTTGAAATGTTCCGTATTTTGCATGCAATCCCGGTACGCGGTATACCGGCCGGGATATATATCCGACCGTGTTTTGAAAACAATTTAAAGAAGGGGCAATCAGGGTTTTTTCCCCAAAAAGGGGGCAATCAGGGTTTTGGAGCTCGGATTGGGTCAAACAGGGTCAGGGTTTGAGCCTCTTGGCCTCACATACATACCCATTTTTCATGTAAGTACCCCCCCCCCCCCCGGGTCAATGCCTCCTCCCAATTGAAAATTCTGAAGCATATGCCGGGGCCATAGGGGCGGGTATTGTAACAGCCAACTGTCCCCGATGGGCGGGGAAAAGATCAAAATGTAACACTGTATAAATGTTACATTCCCTGCTATGTCCCGGGGGTCGGGGGGTCGGGGTTTCAATTGACTAGTGCATTAAGCCGAAGGGCTTTGTCGTTTTGCATGTGGATAAACTATTGTTTCGCTCTTTCATCCATTTTACGAACTTCTATTGAATTGACTTTCACACTTGAGATCGGCTTGGGACTAGCAACTCCCAAAGCTCGTTCCATTTGAGATCGGCTAGGGACAAGCAACTCCCAAAGCTCATTTATGTAAACCAATCGTAGGGCAATCCTTTAACTTATTAATATTATAATTAGCTGACCTTAATGAATTCCAAAATCTCAAAGTGTCCCACTAACAAAGCCCATTCTGGGCGGAAAAATTGAATATACATAAGCTTAAATCTGTTGTTCCATTATTTGAAAAAAATACATTGTCTGTAGCACATCACTAGCGGATCCAGGAGAGGGGTTTCGGGGGTTGCAACACCCACTTGATTCCTGTAAATCACTGTAAATTCATTTTTAAAATCTCTAGATTTAAAAAAATCCTTTTGCAAACCGCCCTTTCACAAAATCCTGGATCCGCCCCTGTACATTTTCTATTACTATACATGTTTCCGCACTTTTACAGTCTCCACCATTGTCTTGTTTATCAGAAACCGTTGTCTGTCAACAAAAAACAACAACAATGCGACAAAGGAATATAAAGGAAATGTCATGCAGCTGCGTTTAAATATATTTTTTAAATTTGATATTTTGCCGTGACGCGCAAATACATGTAACAAAGAGTGTGTAATAATAAACACTTCCTGGTCTACTAATCGTGACTTAACTCAGTATAAACACCCAGGACTTGTTTAAATTAACTACTTTTGCGTGTCCCTAGCTTCCGCCATATTTGATACACGTTGTTGATGATCGGGCCCAGTCCCCCCTAGTCGTGGCTGGCGTCACCTGACCACCGCTAAAATCCCCGCAAATTTTCCAATCGTTACTTTCCCTGTTCCACCGGAAAAATGCAGCGTTAAATGTGCGTTATTCCACGGCCATGTCCCCGTTAATGCACCGCTATGTCCCGGGGGTCGGGGGGCCGGGGTTTCAATTGACTAGTGCATAAACACGCAAAAAATGAACTTGGCCAATATCCCCCCATCTTGACCTCACGCTTGGTCAATAACCTCAATATATTAGCCTGTTCCAGACTCTCAGATAGTGGGAAAGGGGTTGGAAAGGGAGCGAAAGAAAAACGCAGGCCAAAAAAAGAGAGGGAGACTGAGGGAGAAAAAGGGGAAAGCGGAAAAGGAGAGCCTGTGAACTTCTTTGAACGATATCGTTCCTCCCACTTCAGGCGGTGTGCGTCACGATCTGCACTATAACGAGTGAACATGTCAGAAAATCTCGAACGAAATTTTGACGTAAATGTACCTTGTGTTAAATACCCGGTATTTCTTGCAAATATTTGATCAGGAAAGCAACAGAGAAAGGGGGAAACTGCAGACATTTTACTGTGATACAGGTAGTAAAAGTTTAATTTTTTTTTCGCGCGCGCTGTTGACGTCATTAACACGCCATTTTCGAACAGAGCGCGCGCGCCAGTAGCTGGATCTCCGGCAGAATATACAAAATGACGGTAATAATAATAATAATAATAATAATAATAATAATAATAATAATAATAATATTTTGACAGGAAAGCTCCACTCACAATTTGTGATTTTCAGGAGGTCCTGTATTAAAAATATATATTTCACTAATATATGGAAAACAGGAAGGATAAATGGTTGAAATAAAATAGAAATAGAACAAGGATTATTATGAAATTAAGTTATGTGCCAGTAAGATTTAAAAATTGATAAAGTAGTTGATTGTATAACTTCAGAGTCTAAAGAGTTCCAGTCTAATAGTGCATGGTAGGTAAACTTCTGCTTCTGCTTCTGCTTCAGCTTGAGCTAGGACGATCCGCTTTTACTACAAAAACCACTTGGGGTAGGCCCAGATATTTTAAATGAAGAAGGGTTAATTAAATTAACTACACATCCATACAGAATAACCAAAGACGATAACTACGGCGAATTTGAAGTAGAAATTATCTCTTCTATAAACTAGTACTGGGCAACGCAACGCAATGCGCCAAGCCACACCAGCTGTCAGCATATTTTGCCATCCTCGCGTGACGCGACCTGTCAAAATTGACCAATCAGAGGGTATAACTGGAACGAGAACACCGCGGCAAAACGACTGCGCATGCGTCACTTTTCGTCTCGTGGCTTGGAACAAGATGGCGGCCAGGATAGAGGCTGAAAGTTCGTTTCTGCGTTAAGTCCTGGCAAATAAAATTCTAAAGATCTCTGTGGCACTTGAAGTTTGGGAGCCACGGATCTGTGCAAGTGGTGGATAGATTGATCGTGTGTTGCAGATGAACAGAACCAAGTACGATCTCATTCTCGACAAAGTCAAGAACCTTAACAAGAACCGCCGAACTGAAATCTTACAAAAGTTACAGTTACTTTGAGTGTATATACAATTGACTGCCTCTGGCATGGCATGCAGTAGTGAGTGGAGTACGAGTTTTCAATTGGTGTGCTTCACGGTTTAAAAGATTTTGCCAAGAAAAGCGTAAAAAAATATATGAATGCATTTTTTCACCAACGTGTGGCTTGCGAAAGCTGAGGTGGAAGAAACCATTTGAAACACTATATTAATGATCCAACATGAATAGGCTGATTTTTGTAGAGAAGTAGCTTTGTGGTTGTTGGTTTACTTGTGAATTCCCATTTCAAGCTATAATGATTGGTAGTGGGCAGGATCTTTACTGTTACTATTTAGATTAAATATGACATTCAGAGACAGAGGCCTTCACCTCAAAACCTTACATTTTATTGGATCCCATTTGGATTGCAATGACAAAGAATTCCATTGTTTTAGGGTTGATAGGGTTTGTATTGTTTCAGGGTAGGTTATTGTTTGGATAGCCAGTACTATTCCAGGTTCCGAGGAGGTGAAGGCTACCCCCCATATTACCCTCATCAAATGTGTCAAGTTATAGGGGGAGGATTTTGGTATATATATATATATAACCGATAGAAGGCATAGGTCACAAGATCAGGGTTTTCAATAACATTTGAAGTAAGTGACAAAACTTGAAGAGTAGGCGTCGAGCGCCATTGGCGCAAATATCTAATTTTTGGGGAATTTTTCAATCAAAGTAGGCAGCGATTTCATGTAAAATACCCGGCGAGATTCGTCGGCTGCCGGCTTCTATTGAAAACCCTGCACTATATAACACAGGCTCCATGTCTCTGTAGTGCACTATATAACACAGGCTCCATGTCTCTGTAGTGCAGTGGTTAAGCCATCTACTTTCTATGCTGTGTGTCGAGGGTTTGAGTCCCAGTAGGTGCCCATAATAGATTTTTCTCTTGTCTTTTCTTGTTTACTTGTGAGCTCTAATCATCAATTAGCTCTAAAGCATAGGTTTACAGACCAGTCACAATTTTTCAAATTATCGGTTAAGCTTTTGTATTTCCTCTAAGTTTATCAGATTATCAGTTCCCCATAAAAAACTGACAGAGAAATGACCCCCCCCCCCCCTATATACAATGTAGATCATGACTGGTATAACCCTCATTATCTGTTGCTCTGGATGAGGGATTGATATGCAGATGGTGAAAGAAGGGTAATGCACAGCATAGTCTGTTCTCACCAGAATTTTGTAGCTTGGGATCCAAGCTAGCCCTCTAGTATATCATTTTTTAGTGCACCATTTCAAAAACAAATGTGAAAATCCTGCAGTGGCATGGTCTGGTGTGAACACTGCATAGTCCAGGCCTGTAGCCAGACTAAAATGATGCACTAAAATGAAAATGGTGACCAAACCAAAGAAAATGTTGACAGGAAAACATCAAAACGATGCTTGTAACTTGTGGAAGGCCATTGCTTTGTACCGTAACTCTTGCAACCTCATTGGACAGGTGAAGTACCGTACTGAAATACTATTGGACCCCTCGACTTCAAGTGATTTTATTTTTATTTTTTATTTTTACCTCTGCCTCATACTGGCTATGGGCCTGTAGTAAATCTAAAGCCCTGCACCTCTCCCGGGACGTAGCAGGAATTATTTAAGGAGAACTGTACTCTAAAATTAACCTATTTTTAAAGAACCTATTTTTTTGTTGTATTGCATTTTGTAATTTAAAGGAAGGTCCTTGAATATCAACAAATTGTGAGTTTTGACTTCAAACACTGCTGGCAGCACAATTAATGTACATGTGTCAGTGGATATTTCATGACAGTATAAAAGGAAGAGTTGCCCTCCAGCCTCGTAAACTCTGTTAATTTTAGAGATTTAATTTTTTTTGGCATTAACTTGAAAGATATGGGGATGAAACTTGCACACGTTACTATTTTTCGCTTGCTCTTTCCAATTTTGGCATCCATTTTGAGAGCAGCAGTACAAGGAGCCCATTACCAGGAGCGTCCATCTTCCCCACTGTGTCTGTACCCCAGCACAGAGGTAGATGAGGCTATTTTTAGCATTGCGTTTCGCGCGAAAAAGAACAAAGGTAGGCTATTCTTAGCCAATCAGATAGCTAATGTCACTTCTCATTATCATTCTTCTCACTTTCAACGCGGGAATTCGAATTGCTGGTTTTCACTCAATCCCCAGAGATTCAAATATTGGTGCCCCAACAAAAGAAGCTAACGAGGAATCTATTGTTTAAGGGCACCAACATGGCGGCAACCTCTTCGCGGGAATTTCGAATCTAAAAATAGCATCATCTACCTCTGTGCTGGGGACCCAACCCATAACAGAGGAACGCTCCTGGTAATGGGCTCCTGGCAGTACCATATACTTGATTGAAAATGCACAATTTTTTCCAGTTCTTTCTAAACTTATCTTCCTTGTATGCTACATTATAAATACTAACATCCCAATTCTATGCCACAGAGCTGGAGCCCAAATTTCCTCCAAAATTATTATTTTTAAATAAAGTGCAACATGAGAAAAATAACTGAAAATCAAATTATTATCCATACCTTCAAGATTAATTTTAAAATAAGTCAATTTTATGGTACAGTTCTCCTTTAACTTGATTACCTGGTAGATGTAATGACAGTCCACAGAAATGGGACCAACAGATGCCTCGACTTGCCAAAAATCCCTGGTGACTATTCAATGACTGCTATTAGCTCTCCCCAGGCCCCTTAGCTTTTTAGTGTCAGAACCAGTCTGTTTTCTCACATGGTTGATTAGTTCCTGTAAAAACTAGTGTTGATCTGTGTCCATGGGGAAGATAAAACACTGCCATAATCAACTGAATGACATTTCAAATGCTTGCCCTTTGTCAGAACAAAAGAGGGAATTGTGGGTGTGGAAATCGTTTATCAAGTGTTGAGTGCAGGATTACCACTGTGGAAGCATGTACTCATGTACGATCAGATGAAGGATCAAAGGAAATTTCCCCATCCAATATAGAAATACTAATAGGTGTAATAATCAAAAATCCTGATCAATGCTGATTTAAAAACTTTAATTATGTGTTTTCTCACATAACTGTAAGTATGGGTGACAAACAACAGCTCTTTTTCACACATGACTATAAATATGAATAGCAGGCAATTCATATGAAATAGAACAATAATTATTCTATTTTTATCCTTGTTATTAATATTAACTTTGTACAATCTTACTATTAATAATCCTGTACTTCCATATCATGTTTCATACAATTTAATTGTTCACATTGTTCATCGTATAAGACCATACTAAACAATTTATTAGCATTGTTTACATATCAGTAATAAAATAAGTATGAATTCAGGTGCTGCTTGCAATAGGTTGCATCTGTGAATAGCAGTTTCAGCGGTATTGACCCTAGCCTCCTTTGCAGACGTTTTTAGTTTCAAGGGAGAATGGGACCGAAACTAAAAACGTCTGCAAAGGAGGCTATATTGACCCTGGAAATGCCTCACATGAATGATGGTTTCAATGGTGCTTCACAAGAGACCTGTGATAATCATGGTCCTAAATGTGCTTCATTATTACATGTATCGAAGTGAGGCAATCGGGTCAATACTGCTGAAACTGCTATTTGTTGATGCAACTAATAATAATATTATCAGCTATTGCTAATATACACAAGCACATTACTAGTATGTCAAAATGTGGTTGCCTGTATATATGCTAGTTCTCACCTGTTGGGTATGTGTTCTCTTTTGGTATGGCTTACATTTGTATTTAATAAAGGGGTGGTTAAAAAATGTCAGAAGTTGCTTTGAAGAGTATCAGACCACCAAGTTCCTGGTCTGTACCCACACTGTCAAACTTATAATGTGAACTAGTATGAACTAAATACTGGAAGAGTGCTAGCTATACTTGCTTATGCATAGTGTATTCGTAGGTGCACAAGTGTAACTGTAATAACTAAATAAAATTTAATATATCTAATTTAGATATTATGGTGCTGGTGAATCTCTATACTGAATAAGAGCAGGTGGGTTTCAGAAAGAGCTAGTAATAATATTATTGAATCCGAGTTTAATACCCTGCTAGACAGAGATTCCTTGGGTATAAATTCGAGTGTTAGCCCTTTGTTGATTTTAATTGTTCTCTGCATAATCGACGGACGGAGTAAAACGCAGGGTGCAGGGCACGCAGGGTACGCAGGGTGTTAAAAAAAATTGTGTTACATAATTTAGTGCCTTTGGAATATCAGATTTATTTTTCAAGAATGAAAGTTTTTACATTTATAGCGAGTTTGACTTGTGGCAAGTCTAACATTTTTACTTTGTGTTCTGGTGACACAGACTGTTATCGTAGTTTTGCCTTTACTTGCTGTTGCATTAAACAGTTGTCTAAAAACCTACGAGGCCTTGACTTACCTTACCTATTCCACTACAAGTAAAGGCAAGGAACTGTTTTCCGAGAACCGGAGCGCCTATAGATATAGGAAGAAAGAAAAACTTCTGTCCCCGAAGCGCATCTTCTCTACATATATTGTATTTCAATGCACTAATTTCAGTCGGTAGTTGAATGACCGAGTGGTTAGAGCGCTTGTCTTTTAATCCAGAGGTCCGGAGTTCAATTCTCGGAGCGCACAATTTTTGTCGATTTTTTTCTTCTTCCTCTTTTTAAGTTTTCTTCTTAGCGTTCTACCGCTTCCACACCAGTAATATTCTTTAAACCCACCATCAGCCAGCTACAAAATTTATATTCGCTCCTTGCTGAAGTCGTTGTTTACCTGATTTCTGCCTCGTTTAATAGCGTAAATTAAATTTCAAGCTAAAACAGACAGACTACATCAGTTGAAAGAGAATTTTAAACTCAGTAATCACCGAAAATTTGAGATTCATATGTTAAATATTTATGGTGAAATTGACTTTTTACAAAACTGTAAAATGGGCTGGGTGACAGCAGTTATTCTTTATAAATTTTGAGATTTTTAATCGCTCATTCCTCAAATTATTTATCACTCAAATTTTCGATGATTACTGAGTTTAAAATTCTCTTTCAACTGATGTAGTCTGTCTGTTTTAGCTTGAAATTTAATTTACGCTATTAAACGAGGCAGAAATCAGGTAAACAACGACTTCAGCAAGGAGCGAATATAAATTTTGTAGCTGGCTGATGGTGGGTTTAAAGAATATTACTGGTGTGGAAGCGGTAGAACGCTAAGAAGAAAACTTAAAAAGAGGAAGAAGAAAAAAATCGACAAAAATTGTGCGCTCCGAGAATTGAACTCCGGACCTCTGGATTAAAAGACAAACGCTCTAACCACTCGGTCATTCAACTACCGACTGAAATTAGCGCATTGAAATACAATATATGTAGAGAAGATGCGCTTCGGGGACAGAAGTTTTTCTTTCTTCCTATATCCTGATAGGCGCTCCGGTTCTCGGAAAACAGTTCCTTGCCTTTACTTGTAGTGGAATAGGTAAGGTAAGTCAAGGCCTCGTAGGTTTTTAGATAACTGTTTAATGCAACAGCAAGTAAAGGCAAAACTACGATAACAGTCTGTGTCACCAGAACACAAAGTAAAAATGTTAGACTTGCCACAAGTCAAACTCGCTATAAATGTAAAAACTTTCATTCTTGAAAAATAAATCTGATATTCCAAAGGCACTAAATTATGTAACACAATTTTTTTTAACACCCTGCGTACCCTGCGTGCCGAGTAGTAGGGAATGGCCGGTTCTGGCCCACTTTGCGTTTCCAGGAATCAGGCATCCAATTCTCGGAAATCAGGGCGTGGCACATTCCTGGAATTCTTTAGCAATCCAATTCTCAGAAATACTTAAGGCTATAAATAACTGTAACCTAAAGACGTGAGCCATGTGTCAGAACCAGCCATTCCCTACTACTATGCATCTTTGCCTTGGGATATCCCTAAGGACTCATTACGTTTCCAGGAATTCTTTAGCAATCCAATTCTCGGAAATCAGGGCGTGGCACATTCTAGAAATTATTGTGTATGCAAATTCTTCATAGTTGGTTTGAAATGCTTACATCAACTGTTGATGTTTAAAGGTATATCTGTTATGTATTAGTATGACGGGAATCGTTAATCAAATGAAGGCAATCACTTACGATAATGCAAGCACTATTGTTGTTAATGGAGAGTTTTATAGCATTCACCCAATTTATGATCTATATGCTAGCAATATCGGTGGTATGTTGATACATATTGGTAGGAAGAATCCTATGAAAGGAAGAAAGAACGCATCTGGATATTTGCGATGTCGTGTTAGAAAGAATAAGCATGCGAGTGATCATAAATCGTATCTGGTTCATAGGTTTGTGTGGGAGTGTTTCAATGGAATGATAATGGATGGTAAGGTCATTGATCATGTTAACAACGTCATGGCAGACAATCGCTTGAGTAATCTGCAACTTGTAACGCATCAGGAAAATTGTTTGAAAGCAGCCAAAGGAAGAGATTATTCATTCGTTAAGGATAACCATAAGAATAAAAAATGTGTCATGGCTACCAACCTCAATACGGAAGAAGTAACGTATTTTGATAGTATGTATGCAATCCAACAGCATATTGGAATAAACGCTGGTATTGTCAAGATGGTTTGTGAAGGTCTGAATAGATGTAAGAGTGGAATCTCAAAAATAGACAAGTGTAGATACGCATTCAAGTATATTGCAAAAGAAAATCTTCCTGACAACTATAAGAGATCATCCAATGTTAGACGAAAGAAATGAAGGTAAATGCAATGATAATGAATACCAATCAAATTGAAACGTAGTACTAATATACCGTAGGAGTGCTCCTACATTATATTAAAGTGGAAATTAAAGAAAGATGATTGTTATTGTGACAGACGTTTAGGTGAATAGATACCAACCCACTCCTGCTGCAGCAATCATCATTGCAATTAGATTGATTTCGTGAGATGATGTAGTTGGCTTGATGTCTATATTGGTTTCATGAGATGTTTGTGAATGTATAGCTATAGTTGGCTTAGTTTCCTGCTGTTGATGAGGTAGATCGAGTTTTGAATGACCCATATTGTGTCGTATTCCTACAGGCTTTGCTGTTACGTTTAGTGAATCGTTTGAGCCGAATGTCATGTCGCTAGTTGCTTTTAATAGCTTGTTGTTGTATCCTATGATGCTTTGTGTATTTATGATTAGATTTGAGGGCATCAACCAAATTCCTGGAGCAATGGCTAAGTCGAGTCTTAATTTTGCCTCTTGAACAGCTAGTTGGTATCGTTGTATGCTCTTCGATATATTACCTTCAATTATGGAACTCTCAAAAAGTACTAGCATCTGTTGTTGAGTTTCAATGGCACTACCACCTGTTCCAATAATAGTTGATCGAGTGCTCACTTGACTGCCTAATATACAGTATACAAATGCCTCAACTGATAGATTTAATCGTCCCATCCCAGCCCTACTTAACCCAAGAGCTTCATTAGTGATAAACCAAGAATATTGCTTACCACCATGATCGTTATTACGGATGAATGAAATGAGATTCCCTAGGTCATTCTTTCCACCCTCATCTTTGAAGAGTTCGCCATCTGTACTTGGATACGTGTTTGCATCTATATCGTATCCTCGAATAACGTGAACGTTTTCGTAACCTTCACCTGAGTAGTATAGAAAGATATCTCCAAGACCATGATTACGACCTCCTTTCCACCTGAAGTCGACATTATTAGGAAGATCGAATTCGTTGCATAATCGTTGGAAAGCAACTTTGCTATAGTGATTGTCTATTTGATTGAATATGTTGTCATCTGGTAATGGAGTTCCTAACTCGTATAGGATTCTTCGTATGGTAAAGTAAACGTGGAATTTGATGAATGATTGAACTACTGGAGGATAACATTCATGTAAGCTGACTCCACAACCACTAGTAGCACACCATACAGCGAAGTTCAATTGCTGAGGCCAGTATCCATAGTCAGGTGCACCTAACCAATCTCTTGCCTGTTTACCAGACTTGAATGTCACAGTCGTTTCTTTGAAGATGTCACGAAATTTAATATCGAAATACTGAGTTGGAGAAACGTGAATTTTCATTTCTTTCAACAATGAGGCTATATCTGTAGTTGTTTGCGTAAATGGAATTCCATGGATTGGATACTTTTGCGTAGTTGGTAATAGGGAATCTGGAAACTCTTGTATGGGTCCTAATGCATGTCTCATAGCCTGCTTGTCATCAATTGAAATGGAATCGACGTTGTCAATGTACTGTTTGTCACCAAATACGCCATGGTCCATATCTGGTCCTTTGAAGAAGATATCATAGTGAAGGATTCCATCTTTCTCTTCAGTTGATTCCTTATAGAATTTGCTTAGATCGGCATGAGGATAATGTCGTTTGAAGTTATCCCATAGTAAGTTCAGTTTTCGTAGATGAGTCCTGAAATTGATCTTAGGATGTGTTCTATTGAATTTCTCTATGACGATCATCATATCGTGATCACTTATCTTTACATTTGGATAGTATCGATGGAAGGCTTTCTTGTCGGATTCTATATCCATGTTATGATTGTATTACTAGTCTACTCTCTATGTATACTTCTCATATCGGAGTTTGTAGATGAATCCACCATATGGTGTTACATCATATGAAAGGGTCACTTCTCTGGTCTTATTAGTTGTCTTATCAGTTCCTGTTTTGCTTCTTCTCGTATTTTCTGAGTGTCTACGACGTCGTTTTTTTTTGGTACCTCTGTTGGAGATGTGTTGCTGTCCTTCTGACGGATTTCGGCTTTCAAGACTTCATATTTGTTGGACTCAATCATGATCAATTCAAATTCTTCATCGCTTATCTTGTTGTCATTCAACGCTTTCGATACTAGGTCGCGAATCGTATTCAATTTCGCTTTGGCTAACATGACTGTCTTTTCATGCTTGGACACCTTCTTAGTCAACGATTTTGTAGCTGTTACGCATGAGGCTGAGACTGCACCACATATGGCTGCGACTACTCCTATTGGGAGTCCAACAACGATGCCAACCCCAGATAGTGAGGTCACCAATACTGAACTATATAGTCAATATGACTGAAAGCGTACCACATCCTACAGCGATATTGTGGAAGATTCCCCGTGTTCTATTGTACTTTTTTCGTACCTTCTCGTAGTGCTTGATTTCAGATACTAGCTCCAGTAAAACGGTATTCACTTTGTGGAGTCTGAAGTTCTCCCCAGTTGGAGTTTGCAAGTCGTTGTTGTTGTTCTGTGGTATATCAGGATAGATTCTATCATAGTCAACCATATAGTTATCATTACAGTCATCTTTCTAAATGACTTCTAACACAAGTCTCATTGGATATATTCCATCATTTATCATGTTGTTATCGCTATCCGTTATCCATAAACGAATGCTATTGGTATAGTCAACCTCTCTAACGCTAATGTTGAGTTTATCGTTAGGAGTGTACGACATCTTTTCTTCTTTCTTACCTAGTTCTATGGATGATAGGATTTGTGAATACTCGCCTTGTCTCATGACTTGTGTAGGATTGATAAGGCCGCAATGGATATATATTGCGTCATATGTCTTCACGATCTTAATCTCATTTCGAGACTTAGATTTCAATCTCACTGCAATATTAAGTAATTTAGCTAGGGTATCATTTAGTATGATGTCTAATGTAGGAATGAGGTAGGCTTTAGATTGTGAAATTTCTATGGATACTGGCTTTTCCCCAACCGAAATGGCGTTATCTACAGCAATTTTGAAGGTTTCTATATTGTAATCTCCTTGTGGTATACGAAGGCTTACGTTACCACCTGTATTAGAGATTGTGCCTTCACTCATTAGATTGTATAGATCGTTCTTAAAGTTGCAGCTGATTAGTGAGACATGATTTCTAACTTCAATCGGATGCTCCAAGTAAATGGTCTCATCAGATTTCTTCATTTCGATATATAGCACTACCATTATACCATATAGTCATTTTCTCTTTTTATATCGTTCTACGAAGTAGACAACCACAGCCATGATAAGGAGCCATGCATTCTTAGCCAAGAAATTTATGACTTCACCAGCAGTCTTGAATATGAAGCTAGCAATTGCACCAATCATTCCAGGTAGTATTTCACCCAACTTCTTTCCAAGGGATTTCAAACCATTTCCAACACCCTTTGCAACAATAGATAAGCCATTCCGCAAGCTGCTAACGATGACTCCAATGATTACTCCAATGGATGATGCAATTGCAACTATAGTGAATCCATATTTTTTGAATATAGCTTTTATACGATCTTTCAACGACATGCGTTCTTCTATTACTTCATTAACGTGTTCCAACTGTTCAATCTCAGCTCGTTTTTCTATGATTTGTTCTCGAAGTGATTTATCTAGATGTCCTCTAACGTCTTCACTTTCAGCTTGGGAAATGTTGTCTATCTCTTCCTCTAATTGCTGAACTTTTCGTTTGGATATTATTATTCTTTCATTGATGTCATCAACGATTTTTGCAGCTGGTGGCCCTAGATCTTTAATGATCGTTTTTGGCAGCTTTTCATTTAACTCACCTGCCATATTGAATAGTGGATAGTACTTTCCACCAAGTCTCTTATACTTTACCATGACTCTATCGTGTTCGTCGATTGTAGCGAGGAATTTAGCTTTATTTGGATCGATGCTAGGATACTTGTCTCTGATCCTATCCCAAGCAATGCTTACCTTATCTTCCTTATTCACTAATTGCGTTTTAGAATCGCTATTCCAAAATGATGTTTCTTCCATTGAGTGGTGCCTAGTATAAGGTTTGTTGTGAGTTGATGTCATGTTAGCCATTTCATAGTATTCATCGTCAGTATATTCAGGATAGTTAGTGTCTTGATCGAAGGGATTCTTAGTATCGGTGTCTGTATCAGGATCGAAATCCATATAGTAGTTCATAGGAATCATTATTTTATATGAATTTAGAAGCCACGTATGTTATCGCCATTATACCACCACCAACATATGCCATTTCGTACTGTCTTTGGTCAGTGCTTGGTTTGTAGTAATTAGATAACTGTGGCTCATTCAAGTCAAAGTCTGGATGCATTCTAGCATATAACTTGAAAGCATTGTCGACCTCTTTGTCATTATCATCAGCTTGAATTCGATTATTGTATTTTTCAGATAGCCAATCTTGGTACTCTTCTCTTCTCTTCTGCCACTCACCCATGTCATGTTGGTATTTCTCTAGAGCTTTGTCATGTCGAATTCGTTCTTCATCTGAATTTCCACCTGAGAGATATTTCGCTAGATATGATCCTCCAACAAATGTCGTTGCATTGAGGATGGCCCCACCAATCATGATAGCTATTGTTGCCATTTATGTGTCTTATAATGTGATTTATTTTAAAGTGACTTGGGGATTATCTTCTTATCTTCGAGGTAGTCTTTCAAGTAGATACTTCCAGACAGTACAAGAACCCACTTACCGTAATTCGTAATGCTTGAGGATGGATCATTTAGGAATGACTCTTTCATCATCTTCTTGCTAAGATATCCAATGGCAGCTGAGGCTCCAACCAGGATTGATGCATCTGTGAATGTCTTGACTAGTTTGTTCTCAACCATGATATCATATACATACCATCAATACTTTAGATGAATGCTATTCCATCCCTATTTTATGGATTACCGTTTTCATTGATGGTATTACTTCGCTTTCTTCAATTGTATTGCGTACAATTACGTCATTCATTTTGTCAACTTTATCGTTCCTATATCTGAAAAACAAGTCTACAGCAGTCAAGCCTATTCCAACTATTGTCAATACAGTGGTAAACGATAGCTCTGGTATATAGTTCGAATACGATTCTTCTACTTGTGTGGGTTCTGTTTCAAGAGCCTTCTTAGCCTTCCTATGGTATTCAGCTAACCGTTTTCCAGCTTCGACCTTCTTATATAGGATCCTTCACTTTAGAGATTGGCTTATTAATTTCTGGTTCCTTAGTAATTTGTTCACTAACATCCAACATAGCACTATAACGTATTATCACAACCATGTTTAAACGAGATGCTCAAGAGATTCCAACAGTGTTGTCGAGAGATTCCAACAGATTGTCAAGAGGTTCCAACAGTGTTATCAAGAGGTTCCAATAGCGTTATCAAGAGATAGTCAAGAGATTGTCAAGAGATTCCAACAGCGTTATCAACAGATTTCAACAGTGTTATCAAGAGATTGTCAAGAGGTTCCAACAGCATTATCAAGAGATTGTAAGAGATTCCAACAGATAGTCAAGAGATCTTATGGAAGTACTTATTATGCCGATTCAGCGTTTGTCTTGAAATGAACTTCCTCTTACAGTATACACACAAGACTCGAATATTACGACAGTAGTTATCGATTTCCCTAATAGTTAGATCATAATCATTGGAAACTATACACTTGTATCCATTCTCTTCATATCTTTTCAGTAACTCTCTTTGTTCGTTCGATATGATGCCATTGCATTTGGGAGTCTTGAATTCGATGCATAGACCGTGATACTTCATATGGTAATTATCTATGATGAGATCAGGTTGGCCTTTCATATAGCCTTTCTTATAAGAATCGATTCTTCTTGTAGCCGTAGTTTGGTTTTCGCCAAGTCCAGGAACCAGTATGACATTGGAATAGAAACGTCTAATGTATTGCACCACTTTCGTATGTAGATCGTATTCATCTTCTATCTTAAATGTTAACGTATTCGAATTATTGAATATTGCATAGTGTCCATACTTCCTGATAGATGGTAACACTGTTGATGTAACCCACTTCTTGAAAGTCTTAGCTGATTCTAATCGTGAACCAAGAATGAGTGAATATAAGCCACTTTCATTGATTAATATTTGGTGTCTGACCTGACCCGTCGAATCGACAGGGTATGTGTGTTTGTCTTCTGGTTCCACATGTTTCCTTATTGCTTGGTCAGTATCGATATAACCTAGTGCTTTTGCAACATCTTTCGCTATAAAGTAGGTGTTCTGCCTATTATCGATAAATGCATCGATATGGAATCCAAGATTGCTATTTTCGAATTTTCTATTGGTCAATATCATGTTATAATATACTATGTAGGTGAATCTTTAATGTATTGATTAACCGTTTGTTCAATACGATCCTCGAAATTGCTATTAGGAGTTATCTTAACGTGTTTTGCAATTTGAACTAATCCACTTGCTAGAGCAACCATCCTACCTCCTTTCAGTACGACGTATCCAGCAATGTTTGTCAACTCTTGCTTGACTAATTCATTCGATTGAAGATCTTTGCATAGCTTTTCGTTGTCGTCTATAGAAACCAAATGAGAAAGCAATTGCACTGTAGTTTGTATAGCTGTATCTACTAAGCTGTTGGTAACCTTGCTTCCCATGATGATTTGATATCGATTATAATACCTTTCAATGTCCTTTGGAGCTAGTTTCTTGACATCACCTAGACTCATATCCACTCCTGTGAATTCATTGATTGTTCCTAATACAGCCAAAATCGATAGCGACTCACGCTTATCTTCAATGTCGTTTTTATCGTATGTCTTCTTAGCAGTTGTATTCGATGACGGCATCTTCTTAGTTGGTTTCTCTACTACTTCCTCAACGACGATGTTAGCATTATCGTTCATGTATTCTTCAACTATTGACATCACTCACTATAGATTGTAGATAGCAATTATTGCTTAGATCAATGAATACGATTCTCTTATAGTTGTCGATTAATAAAAGTGAAATGAACTCATATGCTGATACAACTTGCTTCATGCTTACTGCCCCAGCAATGATAATAGATCCGCTCGTGAACACGAAAATCGATACCTTCCTCTTTCCGAGACCATCTTCATATTCGTATTTGATATTCACACATGCATGTCTATCGAGATTGTATCTTGCTTCTATGCCTATTTCCATAAGGTATTTGTAAAGAAGCCACCGATCTACTATGAATCCAATATTGAATACACAATTTAGCATGCATATCTTGAAATTGCATACACTATCAACATTTAGTGACTTCATATTCTCAGCAAAAGGTTTCATTACAATCTTCTTATCTGAATCGACAATTGCAACGATTGGCCACAAGTCTTCACATAATTTATGAAGAACTTCAACGATTCCTTCTATGCTCTTACATCCAGTCATCTGCACAGACCCATTCTTGAATAATTTCACGTTTAGGAGCTTATCATCATATTCTGATTTCATGCTAATAGTGGCCTGATTGAAGAAGCGCTTCTTAGGCTTCCTCTTTTTCGAAGTTATTTCATGTATGTATTTCGATATGTTGCCAATATTGAACTTCACGTCATTAAATTTGCATACTATCGTCATAGTTGATATCTTCAAATCATCATACGGAATAGTCAAATCGTGTTCTTCAACTGTCGACATCTATTACTATATAGATCATAGATTATTACTTATATCCTATTGCATTCGGTATCTCAAGATAGCACTGGAATGGATAACGTAAGCACATGCACACCTTAGCATAGTTTTCTGATTTCAGTAATTTCATAAACTTCTTCTTATCTTCAATGTCTAGGTCTCCACCGTAGTCATCAAACATCATCCTCATGCTAATTTGAGATGGATTATAGAACGAAATAACACATGCAACGTTCTCTCTGAAGGCTTTTGCTATTGACGTCAATTGCTGAGATAGCACCCAAACAGATATTCCGATATGTCTACCTGAAAACGCGAGATCAATAAAGTGATTCGATCGTTGCTTGAGATCCTTTGAAAACGCACAGTCGTCTAATATAATAAGTGTATTCGTATCTGAAAACAAGTCCTTACAGCATGACAACAGATCGTTTATTTCATCAATGTTGCTAGCATCTGGTGACAATACAATGAAGCGTGGATCGTTATTTGCGAAATCGTGATACGTCTTATTATGAGCATAGGTTGGGCATAATAGAATGATATACTCGAATGCATAACGAAATGGGCCTCTAAGTATATCCAATAGGTATTTAGTCTTCCCGCTATTTGTTGGACCAATGATCAAACAGTGAAATGGAATTTCATCCACTAGCTCTTCCATCTATATGTACTCAATCGCCATATCTCTTAATACATGATTGACTGTAGAGTAGAATTCATAACGCTAAATAGAGCATCAGCCACTACAAACATGTAACACGTGACTGCAGTGCCAGTTTTTCTCTTAATCTCAAGTCGTACTCCATCTCTCGTATTGCTTAGCATAAGTCCCGAACCGTGAATCTTTTTATCATAGTAAGTCCGTAGATCTATCCATAAGGCAAACTTATCATTACCATAGAAGTCTTTCTGTCTTGTAGCATTCAATTCAACGAAGCGTTTCCTAATTGATTCCCATAAATCAGATGGCATCATACCTTTCGAATATAGACGATTCGGCATTCCATCGATGTCAATATGAACTGATGTGATCTTAGGATTAACGAATTTTTCACTATCTCGAGCTCCTGCTGCATAGGTTTCAACGAACAAGCATAGGATTCCTACCACACTTCTACGAGGCATATTGATGTGCTCATTGATAACGCTATCACTGGACTTGATAGTGAAAGTCTTGAGAATGTTTATATTCTCGTAAAAGAAGCCTTTCCCAACTTGATATGACGATGCTGCTTCACGTGCTAGATACTCACTATAGATACATGAGTATTCCAATTCCATATTACTGAGCTTATATGTTGGAGGTATCGTGGTATCGGTGTAGACTACGATATCTGAGACTTGAGCTAATGTAATCTCGAAAATGAGTGCATGCGACAATGCCTTAGGATAGAAGACTCCATGGTCATTCAGAATAGAATGGTCTAGAGGGATCCTATACTTAGTTCCATATATTGCTGACAAAGCTATATCTTTACTGTCGGAGCCTTTATCGCCTGCTCCAGTTCGATGCTTTCGGATATCTAATGTCGAGAGCCCATACTTCAGTCTATTATCACGTTCATTTTTCGTTATATGCAGGTCATGATACGTTTGGAACAGATCGTATCGTTGAGTATCCTGTAGTGTTTCGCCGCCAAATAGAACTTTGAATCGGCTAACCAAATTCCGACCAATGTTATTCACAAGCGTCTTATTTACATGACCCGTAATTGTGAGATCGAATAGTATATTTACGCTACCAGGAACAATAACGACATTCTCACTCAGCTTTGGAATATTGACGTATAGAGTCTCTCCTGGGCTCGCTGACGACGGATTCATAGTGATTCGGTTTATAGTGTGTTCTCAGCCTTCAAGCCAAATGGCTGCTTAGAAGATCGATTGACGTCTAGTATTTCTGAAAATGCTTGTTGAGACATACTACTATAAAAGACTATCAAGTTTTAACTTTATATGAATTCTAATATAAGACTTTCGAAGATATACTACTCTACTGAAGGCTATTGGAAAGGGTATTCAGCAATTCATAAACTAGCACAAGCTTCTAGCATTAGTGAAGACATAGTGAAGAAGTGGCTTGCGAAACAAGCAATTTGGCAAATATACTTACCAGCTCCAGACTACATTCCTAGACCTCATTGGGATATCTCGAAACCTAATCAGATCCATCAAGCAGATCTACTATTTCTACCACATGACACCATAAGAAGAAAGACTTACAAATATGCATTAGTAGTTATTGATATTGCTAGCAGGTATAAAGATGGTGAGCCATTAACATCGAAAGAATCAAATGAGATATCGAAAGCCTTCACGAAGATTTATTCTAGAAGATTGAACTGGCCTGAAACATTAATCGTCGATCCTGGTAGAGAATTCATGGGATCCGTTACTAAGATAATGAAAAAGCATAACGTTAACATCCAAAGGAGCGAAGCTAATAATCATAGAGCTCAGGCATTTGTCGAAAGAGCAAATAGAACGCTATCGGAGAAGCTATTCTCATACCAATATGCTCAGGAAATGCTCATGGATGATGATAGATCTAGAAAATGGGTAAAACGTTTGCCTTCGATCTTCAAATCTCTCAATAGTGAAGTTACTAGAATAACTGAAAAACAACCATCTGATGCTATTAAGGTGAAAGAAGTACACACAAACAAAAGAGAGTATAAGCGAACTATCGGTTTAGATGAAAAGAGATTACCATCAGGTGTGCGAGTTAGATACCTATATGCTTCTGGTGAACAAGAAGGTGGAAATAATCGACGTGCTACTGATCCTATTTGGTCAATTGAAATTTACAATATTTTGAGAACTATAGTATCATCTAGTCAACCTGTGATGTACTTCCTATCTGAAGGAGCTCCTAAACGTTCATTTGTTCGAGAGGAAATACAAGTCGTTCCAAATGATACTCAATTACCACCAGATAGCATTCTCAAATAACAGTCTATTTTTCAATTGTACCTTCTAGAAATCGAAAGTATTGTATTGCCAAGTACCGTGAACAGCATGTGTACCATCATGGGAGGCCTTCCAAATGGCTTACCACCAAAGAGCATACGATAGCTCACGTATGGGTATCGATAGCCCAATTCATTTTTTATAACCAATTGCTAGAGTATAGATTCCATCTGATTTGATATTTCGTTTATCATCGTCACTACTAAGAGCAATTTTGTTGACGGTTTCAGTATAGATCTCATGCTGGTGACTTCTAATTACGTTCATCTTTCTAGTAGATGATTCGCATTCAAATAGGCATTTCTTATAATCTTCGAATGAGATGTCATTTTTCACAACTAATCTTTTGATTCCCTTGCATCGTTTTGACTCTTTTTCGTCAATCTTATAAGCATACAATTTTGCACGTAAACCAATGAACTCAGTTATTTCTTGTCCACAGGTTTCATCTTTCATCATACCGATTATTTTCTTATTGATTCCAGTCTTAATTTTCGATATATGGTTTTCTGGATAGTTAGAGGTATCGAATTTGGATTCAATGTCATTCTCGATATCTTTGTAGAAGTCTTCAGTTTCGATTTCATACATCAATGAATCAGTATCAGTGAAGAGAAGTTGTGCTCTATCATCGTATTTCTTCTTGATATAGTTGTAGTGGAAGTCATACATAAGCGTCTTACTAAGGTCTAAGATCGACATACCAACGTAAATCGGCTTGTTGAAGACTAACTGAGTCTTGCCCATGTGGATAGCAGCCAGATTCTCAGAGAATATCGTTCTTCCCTTATAGTTAGGTTGGCAAATCAATTTCTTTGCTTGTGAATCCCGGGTGACTAATCTAATGTCTTTCCTATGACGTATGTTCTCCATTGTCTTACCAAAAACACTGTTATTCATCAATTTGAAGAAGTCTTTTTCGAAGTCGTTCTTTGCATTAGTTCGTAATTTCGTATTTAGATCGATATACTTTTTCATCCAATTGGACTCGTTGAATTTGATACCTCGATGAATCATTGTTACTTTCAATCCTAGATCTAGATACAACTTCAATATTCGATGATGAATCACGTATTTCGTCTTATTATTTAGGTTTGGAATGAGTTTCTCAATTCTATTGACTTCCATTCTCTCAGGGGCAAGAGGATATCCATTATGCAAATCGTGAATCTTTTCTGGGTACTCTAGATCGACTTCTAGTATACATGGATGGTTCTCCCAGTTCTTCAACTCTTTGTTGTTCATCCATTGGAAGTCACTTGTTGGTAAATCGTGTGACATTGCCCACCCATATAGATTATTTGCATCTAGGTATTTTATAAAGGTCGATTTCTGATTCTTATTGTATTCTTTCATGTACTTGTTATTAGCTTTTGCATAGCGCTTACTGATCATCGATACCCCACCTCGAATTCCAGCCTCAAACATGAGAATCATATCTGAATCACTTCGCAATTCCAATTGAATATTAGTAGTCTTCAACATAGCATCCCAAGATAGCCCAGGAAGAGTATAGTACCAGCATGGATCCAATTTATAATGATTCATGCAAACGTCTCTGAAATTCTCGAATACGTCAGCAAGAAGAACGACATCAGATTTTAGGTAGAGATTATGGTACTGTCTCATAGTCTTAATCTTGAACGTTTTCCAGACTTTCTTTGCATGCTCATAGTCTTCATCCGATATGTGTGTATCATTCAACTTTGAATAGAATTCATCTTTTGGTGGCAATTTTTGCTCATCCAATTTTTCTAGCGAATTCATGTAGTCATATGGATATATTCCTTTCCTCAATTGCAGATCCAAATGCTTTCCATGATAGAATTTAATCCTGTTTCTAAATTGATCTTTCTTGAGATTACGAACTAGTGAATCTAAACTTGACGCCATGAACTTGAAGCTATCAATGAACCTAATTTCTCTATTCACAACAATGGCTTTGCCATCTTTTTCGAATTGGTCAACTACTATTGATTTCTTGAATGAGATGTATTTCTCCTCGTTGTTTGGAATGCAATCTACTTTTCCATCTGAGACTCCAAGATTTTTGATGAATAAATGAGCATCGTAACCAGCAAGGTTGTGAAAAATCACTGGAATGAATTTTGGGATCTTGTAATTCAAATTGCAATCGTTGTGTGCCGCACCTCGGTAGTTTCCACTCAAATGGTCATGATCGAGTACTTTGTCTTCAAGTAATTCTGTTTCACAAATATGGCAGATCGTGGCATTCTTGTAGTCTATCTCGTTTTTCTTGGTCATCTTGACTCGCTTCTTGTATTTGAATTTCGAATATAGCATTTTCACAGATTCTTCAATTGATTCAACGAACTTCATCCCAATATCTTCATCCTCATTTTTAGCCGTGTATCTCACTATCTTAGGTTTGAATACATTATCGTCATAGCATTTTATCATATAGCAGTAACCAGATGGCTTGTGTTTCTGATATCGTTCAGTATAGCTTGCATTTTCATTTGGTTGGCAAGATGAAATCGATTCTGTGAAGCACTCGAAATCAGCATAGATGACAAATGGAACTCTCATTGAATTGTTGTAATTCTTGAACTTCAAAAAAGTGCCTTTCTCTGGCAATGTCATTTTCACAGCATCATGATTCTTACAGTATTCTGAATGCTTCTGGAGACCCTTATTCGTCTTGAATGAAATTAGACATCGATCACAATAATATCGTATATGACTATTCTTATTTGAACCCGATAGCAATCTAGACATATTTGCTATCCAACAATAGTGTTTCGTCTCATTATTCGAAATCATGAGCAAATTTATTGTTTGTTCTCTATTTTCGTTTTCACTTATTCGAAGTGGATACACTTGATTGTCATATCCATATACGTTAATTGCGAATTTCAAATTGTTCTTCTCGAATTTGCCTATCTTATCTATTTGCATAGGAAACTCTATACCTTTCCAATCGAATTTCTCAGCATTCGATCTCGTTTCTCTTGTAACACGTTCACGAATTTTCTTCTCAGGATATGCAGCATTGGTTATAGACCATTTGAAACATTCATTATCGTCGTTTTTCGTGTTGACGATTGCCTTCTTCAACTTGAGCTTCTGTGGAAGGTCAATGTAAGACTTAGCAGCTATAGGTTGATATTTATCGATGTGAATATCCAATTGAATCACTTTACTGAAGATCCAGCCTGAACCTTCTTTTTGGAACTTGCTTATCTTTTCTTCGATATTTACAGCTATTCTCGAATATAGCTCTTTCAAATCCGTTGCTTCTGTAACGATTTCGACATTCGAATGAAAATGTGCAAATGTGGAGATTTTCTTCTTTACAAACTTGCATTCTAAAATCAATTTAATCTTGATTGGTTTCTCTTGTTGCTTCAATAACAAGATAACTCGATTCTCATTATTCGATAAAAATGTCTTCGAGTCAGTCTTTTTAGTACCTTCAATTCGGTATGTACTGATATACCCTTTCAGTGCTGACTTCTGCTTTTGTATAGCGTCGTTTTTCTTCAGCTTGTCGTATATATCGTTGACTGTTTTCTTCAATATCTCGACTCGTTCATTAACAGGCTTCTTAACCTCAGGTGGAACATATGACATGATCCAATCCGCGAACTCATTTAGTCGTTTTTGGACTGTCTCAGCAGTCGTTCTCATCATAGATTGCAATGCATTATGCGTAGCTTTCATAGGTTTCAAAATTGGGACATTGATCTCCAGAATTGGTTGATTCATTATTCCCGTCAAAGTATTAAAAGGTGTCGTTCCTTTTAAGTACCCATCATTCTAGGAAAAAACTATAAAATCGCTTCCAGGAATTCCAGCAATGTGCCACGCCCTAGAATGGAATGTACCACGCCCTGATTTCCGAGAATTGGATTGCTAAAGAATTCCTGGAAACGTAATGAGTCCTTAGGGATATCCCAAGGCAAAGATGCATAGTAGTAGGGAATGGCTGGTTCTGACACATGGCTCACGTCTTTAGGTTACAGTTATTTATAGCCTTAAGTATTTCTGAGAATTGGATTGCTAAAGAATTCCAGGAATGTGCCACGCCCTGAGTTCCGAGAATTGGATGCCTGATTCCTGGAAACGCAAAGTGGGCCAGAACCGGCCATTCCCTACTACTCGTGCCCTGCGTACCCTGCGTGCCCTGCGTACCCTGCGTGCCCTGCACCCTGCGTTTTACTCCGTCCGCATAATCGACTGGCATGGCAAACACTAGCCTGCGTAGCAAGCCCAGGGGGAATGGAACCCCCTCTTCCCCAATCTTCCCCATTCCCCCTGGGCTTGCTACGCAGGCTAGGCAAACACAAGAACTAATGGGGAGCTGAACGTCTGATGAGTTTTTTAGTCAACGGATACAGTTTACCTTGGCATTCTCTTTCTTGACGATGATCCACTGTTCGTTTATGTCTTTCCCATTCACAGCATTCGCAAGACTCGCGGTTTTCTAATACATACTAGCAATTAAGCAGCAAGACTCCATAACTCGTAAGCACAACTTCGCTCGTGATTTTCAACACGGGTGCAAGCACGAAAGCATGGGGTGCAAAAGACAGGAGATAGAATGAACAATAAACTCCTTATCTTGAACTTTTGAGGCTTAACTTGTACTTCTCCACCTTAACTTTTTCAAAATACCAGGCCGGAAACGTTTGTTGTTGACAAGACTAAATGGTTTCAACAGGGAAGAGTGCAGGACAGGAAGTTGAAGGCCGCGCGTGCGCAATGCGTTTTGCCGCGGTGTCGGAACGAGATTGTTCTGAGTTTCTCAGGCGAAAAAAAGAAGAGGGGGACTGGGGACGTTCCAATCTCGTTCCCATGGGTCTTTACGCGCCTAATCAAAGATGGCGTCGAAAGTACTTTGATTAGGCGCGTAAAGACCCCTGGGAACGAGGTTGTACCTACTCAAAAGTAAACAAAATGATCAGTGAATCGTGATACCACGCTTTATCGAGGACTGACTGTTACAAAGCGTTTCAAGAAAAGTTCGTTAATTTGCCGAAGAAAACTTCAATTTGGTTTACGTCCTAACTTTTCCAACGATGTATGTTTTCCTAGTCAAGTGGAATTGGTAAAAACGCACGGACACATCTATACCCGGGATCTATATCTTCGTGAATACCGTGCAAAAAATTACGTTTATTTTATAATTTGGTCACTAATTGAAACGCTGTAGAGAAAACTGTGCATGAATATTTTAAGGGAAATTCATTTATGAGGAGGAAGTGCATGTACCAACCATCAGTAATCTCGAGATCGAAGGACGGAGAATCGCCGACAGTTCAACGTTTACAATTATGCCTCGATTCATAACATGGCTGGTGGGTATGATCTACCTTTATGTTTGCACGTTTATGTTTGTACTGCCATGGGTTTGTCAGGACCTCGGTTATTCTCTTTATTACAAACCTTCAAAACACACTGCAGAACGGTTGGAAAAGATAAATAACGCGAGGACGATGGAGGCTAAGGGATTCCTGTCGAAGACTCTTAGGCTAGAAAGAAAAGAGGCGAATTTAAGAGATCTACAAGGAGATCTACGATTTGCATTCATTATCGTTACTGTTCATCGGCCATCAGACCCACATTATCTTCTTCAAGTCGTTTCAAGATTATTGGCTCAAGGGCTCCGAGAAGATGCTGTAAGAACTAAAATCATTGTACTCAATGCTGATCTTAATCCATCAGACAATCAAGATGCTGAACTGCTTTCCGATTACGTGACTGTCTTGAATCTTCAAACCATCCTCAACAATACGAATAAATACTTCACTGCAGACAATGTTTTTGAGAAAGAGAAAGAAGACTATGCTGTTGCTCTGAAGATTGGAATTCAACTTAGTGCTAGTTACACAGTGATAATAGAAGATGACGCACTTCCTGATAATCATCTAATAAGAAAATTACAACTTATCGTTGGCCAGAAAATTCCAGGAAACTATCGGAAGTCACACTCAGACTGGGCTTTTCTAAAACTCTACTACCCTGAGAAATGGCAGGGTTATGGAAATTCAGAAATTCATGAATTGGTTTGTATTTTTCTTCTTGGTAGTTTTGTACCAGTGTATATTCAAATGAAGCTACAACGAATTAGGGGTTTACAAATTATTTTTCTGTTCTTTGCTTGGGGGATATACTTTACAGGAATTGCATATGGTATTGGTAGGGCACATTTGGTAGAGTTAAGGCGGCTTTTGCCACTTTTTTACACAGTTGCCAAGGCACCAGGGTGTTGTACACCTGCTGTACTTTATCAAAGATCCTTTTTACGAGAACTTGTAGGATTTTTGGCATCAAAGAAATGTAGCAAGACTTATCCTATTGACTTTGCTTTAGACGATTTTGCTCACAATCTCGGCCTTCAAAACCTCCTGGTCACTCCAAATTTATTCACTCATATTGGCTTTCATTCAAGCTTGCATACTTCTCCCAAAGAGCTCAAAGAATTTAACTTGATGTTGGACCCTTGAGATGTTCAAATTTTAATAGAGTGGTAAGTGTGATGTCACAAATTTGTAAAACTCCGATTTGGACTTTTTGGACAACTGATTTGGAACTCTGAGCATTATATGAAAGAACTTTACACACCAAAACTGAGGTGTATGTTGATGAATAGTGGCCAAGATATGGGCATTGGAATGCTAAATATTCTTTAACAAATTGCCCTGGAACCAGAGCAAAAATATGTAGTGATTTGTTAAATTTTGCATTCCAATGCCCATATCTTGGCTACTATAGGCCCTTTGCAGCTAACAAATCACGTGGTTGTACTCGAGAGCAAAAAAATTCTGACTTCATTTATTTAAAGGCCTTGTACGAGATCGGTATATTTATTAATATTAGCAAAACCTGTTTGCAAATACTATTTTCCACCTCCAATTGATTGTCAATCAATCCTTCTAAAACAGCGTTTTTAAAGATAGCTTGCTCTCCAGCATCCATGGCAACGCCTTTCCCATGGGGATCACGAGCTCAATTAATTTGTTAACGAAGTATTATATCAGCATGTGACTGTTATAGCTGCAAAGGGCCTATTCATTGTGTACACCTCATTTTTGGTGTGTAAAGTCTTTTATGTTGTTCTTTCTGAAAATGTGGTCAAATGCTGTTAAAGTGAAAATTTATTATTATTTTACGATGTCATCACATCATGTCTTATTACTTTAGTACTCTAACAATTCCCTTACCAAATGTAAGTATACTTTAAGTATACTTAAAATGTACATGGACCATACTTCATGAAGTAAAGTTGAAGTATACTTAAACAAGTTGGGTCGCTTGGAAGTATATACTTTATTTAAGTATACTTAAATTGTACTTCAGGAAGTACAGTTGAAGTACACTTTCAAAAGTACTTAATAGGTACTGCAATTGGGTCGTTTGGAAGTATACTTCAAGGAAGTATACTTTATGAAAGTATACTTAAATTGTACTTCAAGAAGTACAGTTGAAGACTACTTAAAAAGTACTGAAATTGGGAGTGACTTGCTTGAAGTTGCTGCAATGTACCTTGTATGAATGTGGTATGAATGAAGACAGTTTATTATATCCCCAAAATATTTTACCCAAAATTTATGTACAATGTACCTTGTAATCGTCTAATTGGCCATTACCAAATAGAAAAAAGGACTGGGCCAAGTTTGTAAAGTGAATCTAATTGTAATCCAATGAAGAAACATTAACTCCATCATAAGAAAGAGCACATTGAAATTTGTAAGTTTACCAAATGTGGGGACATTTCATCGGATATTTACCATGTGGTAAGCTTTCAAAAATTGCAAAAATAAGAGACGTTTGTATGGATTGGAGGGATGCTTGTCCTTCCAATCCATACAAGCATCTCTTATTTTTGCGATGTTTGAAAGCTTGTTATTCAGTTTCTATTTACCAAATCATGCTCAAACTTGGTATTGTTACTAATTGCGAGGTGCTCTTTCTTATGGCGAGGTTTATTTGTTAATTGGGTTAACTTTACAAACTCGGCCCCAGTTCTTTTTTTCAATTTGGTAGTGGCCAATTTAATTCTTAATAATACAATAAGCAGAATTAATAAATGTTAGAGATCAAGTACACACATGTACAAGGTTACGTTAATTTATTAGTGTTCATAGATTGAGAAATAGTATATGTGACTACAATAATTATTCTCTTGGAACTGGAATGCTTGGAACTGTCCAAAACATATCACACCCTTGCAATAAAACCATGGAAATATCAGGAATTTTCAGAAAGCCTTAGGTAAAATTCCAGGGAAAGCCAGGAAAGATCAGTATTCATATAACAAATTGAACTATATATATAAGCACTGGTATGTAATCAACTAAGTCGATTGAGGTATGCTAACCGCCGTGGAAAGCGAGTAGCAGCTGATGTTTCGAGCGCTAGCCCTTTGTCAGAGCAAAAGGAATTGTGGGTGGGGAAACGGTTTATATAGTGTCGAGTGCATGATTACCGCTGAGGAAACATGTGCTCGGATCAATTGTGATCAAAGAAAAAGTGTGCCAACAATAGTAATAGCAAGTGTTGATGAGTAAACTAAGGAAACATGCTGATCTAAGTGTGAGTGAATACGTGAATTCTGAAATTAAATGAACGAAAAGCGTTCATTAATACCGTGAGGTGACAAAGTTCCTAATTTGAAAATATAAAGTTCTGTTCTTTGCGTTTACGAGTGTCGGTAGTACTTTGATACAGAGAAATGCCGCATATGTGATTAATGCAATGACCAGGAAGGTTAAAGTGACGAGCTACAGGTTTGGCGAGATCCTTGCTGTTAGTTCTAACATCTAGCAAGTGTTCGCGGATCTTCGCCCTGTTTCTCCGATGTAGAGTTTGTTACAAAGTGTTCAGGTGATACAATAAATGACATTACTGGAAGTACAATCAAAATAATCAGTGACTTTAAGAGAGCTTTTCGGTCCTGAAATAAATGTCGTAGGTTTAGTGTAAGCACAGGTATTACATCGTGTTGTAGAACATTTAAAAGTGCCTGGTTGAAGATCAGGTTGTAGTATAAATCCTTTGACTATAGGGAATCACGGAGATTCGTGTCACGTTTGAAAGAAATGAGAGGAGGCTGCGGGAAAATAGAGGCGGTCTCTGGATCACTCTGTAAAATCTTAAAGTTCCTCTGGATAATTTTCTTGATAGACAGATTAGACGGATGGTAATTAAGTCAATGGAAACGGAATCCTATCTTCAGTCTTCGGTTTGAACGGTAGCAGAGCCGTTCTTCTGCATGTCGATGTCACGGGCGCGGTCCAATGCAGTTTTCACAACAGCGTTAGGATAACCGCGCTCGACAAAGAACTGGTGCATCTCGGACTTTGAATTGAAGTCGGATTCATCGCTGCACAAACGGCGAAGCCTAAGGAATTGAGAATATGGGATAGAGGTTTTAACATGTGTAGGATGAGAAGATGAAAACAATAAATAACTGCGAATCAGTTGGCTTGTATTATGTCTCTATCAATTCCAAGCCCGCCCATCCCCCCCCCCCGGGCAAGATGGGGAATTTGACAACCTATCTGTCCCTGGGGTGGGGCATTTTTTTTGGGCCCCAGTTCAGATCAATAAGCAACTTTACCATGAGGCCTTGCGCGCCCAATCCAAGATGGCGGACAAAGATGGCGGACTTGGGGAAAGTAAATTGTTCTCGGGGTGGTGCTAGTAAAATTTTGACAACTGCGTTGACGTAATTCAAGAAACCACGTGATGTTGCCATAATAAAGGGAGGAGTGGGTCAGTAAGAAATAATACGCAGTTGGTGGCTGGCGGCAACTTTCATTTTCGCGGAAGATTACGAATTCGGCACCGGCTTTTGTGCGGATCGTGGGATTTTCAGTATTCTTTAATACTATTAAACGGATTTTTCTAACCGCTGGAGCCGAATAAGGGTTTGAAAAATCTCGACAACTCTGGTTCCTGAACAGTGCAATTCAGTACTTGTTCAGACATTTTTGCGTAGTTTCCGGACATGTCATCAATCGAAAAGTTGAAAATTTTAAGTTTCCTAATTAAAAATTATACAAAAACATTAGGCTTTGTTTTTATAATTTTGTTGGTTGTGCGAAGCGATTATATATATCTCGGTATATATTCAGAGAGATGACAAGGGGATCTTCTGAAATATGAAAGGTAATAAATACCCCTAAGTGCTAATGTATAATAAACAAATTTCCTTATGCAAGGCACAACGATCAACGCGCATTACTCTTTCGTGTTCGCCTTTCACGACTTTATGATTTACGCGAACTTGGCGAGACTTTTTCGCACGCTAAAAATTTTTTTTGGTACCGCAGGTAGCTCAATTTATAAAGGGAAGACACACCCGACTTCGGAAGAATGATAGAATCCCCAACAGGAACAAAGTATATTTTATAAAAAAAATTGTCGTGATATCCGTAATAAAATATATTATTTTTAATTTGTAAATTATATTATAATAAAAAGTCCTTTGTTTTGCACTCGCAGAACCCCCCCCAATAATTAGTTTCACCCATCCGTATTTACTTTGCCAATACATTGTGCAGAGTTATAAAACAACATTCATATATATGTATGTATTTCTTACATTTGTACCAGGTCAGAGAAAGGTACTAATTTATAATTTAAATTTCTTCAGCGAAATTTTGGGTTATCCAACCATTTTTTTTTGGGGGTGGTCATTTTCAATCAAAATATTGGAGGTGGGGTACTTGTGAATTTTACAGAATTATTAATATATTTTGTGTATGGTTTTGGTATTCTTTATGAGGGTGGGGGAGGGAAAGTAGGGTTATGCAGGTTATATGTTTATAAAGACTACCCTTTCCTAGGTTATACTGATTTGTTTCATTTCCACCCCTTTCCTTAGAGTTGAAGTCTAGTATTTCTTTACAGTGACAATATTTGCAATAAATACAACAAAATGTACTTCTTTATTATCCAATACATGCAGGCTTGAACCCATTATTTGTGCCTCAGGCCAACAAGAGAATGTACATGATTTCATGCCTTCCTTTATAAATATAATTAGCTATCCCATGGAGCTTTTGAACTTTTCAGTTGTGATAATATTGGAAGTAAATTAAAGGCTGCATTGATTATGACTATACCACATACAGGGGGGCAGGTTATTTATTCAGATTACGTCATATTTTTATGACTCCCCCCAGAATAAACTGCACATTTAAATAATTTTAGCAACCCCCCTCCATCCTTTCAAAAATTTAATACACCGCCGCCCCTAGCCCTCTCCCTTGTCCATTTCCATAATTATGCAAACTAGCATTATTTAACAAGCATAATTTTACAGAACTGTCATTTCGGGCCGTGAAACTCGGTTTAATACTACAATATGTAGAAAAGCTAAGAATAAACCATAAAATTAACTGTTATTAACTACCACTACTTTGGTGTCTGTAAAAAAGTATTTGTTGCTGCATGGTATTCCAAAACTACACAAGAATATATTGTCCTTTAATTGATATAAAACATCATTAATTCTTTACATCAGGCATTCCTAGCTGCATGCAACCTTAAGAAAAAGTGTTCTGGGGGGGGGGACTGGGAAGGTTTTTAGATTTTAGATTATTGCAAGTGCATTCTCCTGCATTTCTTAAGCTAGCTCTATTTAGTGCATTAATTAGCCATTCTGTGCACCTACCATTTTAAGTGTATATATACATAGGTCTTTGTTTGACAAACATTAAAAAATTTTACATTAATCCACCCAACCTTTCATAAATAAATTTTAAGATTCCCCCTTCTATAAAAGCCTGTTAAAACAAATTGGGATTCCCTTAAAAATCACCTGCCCCCCTCCCCCTGTCAGGTATACATATTATGAATACAGCCTAAAGGAATAAAAAGAACCCTGTAATTCTTGGGTTCCAATTTTGTTACAATTGTTTTATCAGAAAACCTAACACAGTATTTTTCAAGTGTTTAGAAGCAGTGTGAATTAAGGCTATACCAATTATTTGTAATTGTTGCCATTTACATAAAATTATATATATACTAGCACACTAGTTGTTATATAAAAGCTAGCTCAGAATTATGCTTGTACATGCATTTTTATTCGCTTATGAAACACACATTTACAATAATTTTTTGGCTGTGTTTAAAGGTTTTTTCTACAATAAACAGCTAGTGCACAACCTTCCGATTAATTAGTCAATTAAGCTTTAATAAATAATAGTGTTATCAGAGTATATAATTGATCATTATTATTTAACACAACTTTTAAATTTAAAATGCATGTAAGTGTGTGCTCAGTATATTATAATATGATATATAAATGGGCAATATACATGCATGACTCAGGTCTACTACTGACACTTGAAAAATACTGTGTTTTAATAGTTAATATGTTTTCTGACAATTACAATATTACAGTATTACAGCTAGGGTTTTTTATTTCTTTAATCCACCTAATTTACCTTTTACATGTACTTCAAATTCCAATATCACAACTAGAAAAGTTCAAAAGCTCCAAGGGGTAGCTTATTTATGAAGGAGGTCATGAGGTCATGACTACATCCTCTTGTTGGCTGGCACAAAATAATGGGTTCAAGCCTGTGTTGGTTAATAATTAAAGTAAGTACATTTTATTATATTTATTGTAATTATATTGTTACTCAGTAAAGAAATATGAGACTTAGGAAAGGGGTTGAACTGAAACAAATCAGAATACCTAGGAAGGGATAGGGTAGGGTTATGATTAAGTGCAATTGTTAAAGTCACCCAAAATTACAATCAAAATACCCTTACTCTTTCTCTACCAGGTACAAATGTAACAATGTATACATAGTACATATATATGATTTTTTAAATATAACTCTGCATAAAGTATTGGAAAAGTAAAATAAAATTATAAGAACTAAGGGGGGGGGGGGGGGGGGGGGGGGGGTGCTATACTTTTTAAAATTATATAAATTATATTTAATATACAAATTAAAAATAATATTTTCTTATGAAATTACGACAAAATGTTTATAAAATATACTGTTTTTTAACATTCACTTTGTTTTACCACTTATAATTAGGGTATTTATTACCTTTCATATTTGAGAAGATCCTATTGATCCCTCTGAAGAGAATAATCGCTTTGCACAATCGGGAAAAGAATCATAAGTAATTATAGATTACAATTAAAGGTCTTACAATTTTTAATAAGGAAACTTAAAATTCTCACCTTTCATCAACTTGCAGCTTTTCTAATATATGTCCGGATACTACGCAAAAATGTGTCAAAGGTATAAACGCTTACGAGCAAGTACTGAATTGCACTTACTTTCGTGATCACCGTTCAGGAAACAAGAGTTGTCGAGATTTTTCAAACCCTTATTCGGCTCCGGCGGTTAGAAAAATCCAGGTTTAATAGTATTAAAGAATACTGAAAATCCCACGATCCCGCACAAAAGCCGGTGCCGAATTCGTAATCTTCCGTGAAAATGAAACGCCGCCAGCCACCCACTGCGTATTATTTCTTACTGACCCACTCCTCCCTTTATTATGGCAACATCACGTGGTTTCTTGAATTACGTCAACGCAGTTGTCAAAATTTTACTAGCACCACCCCGAGAACAATTTACTTTCCCCAAGTCCACCATCTTTGTCCGCCATCTTGGATTGGGCGCGCAAGGCCTCATGGTAAAGTTGCTTATTGATCTGAACTGGGGCCCAAAAAAAAAAATTGCCGGGCCCGGGGCATTTGTCAAAAAAATATCCCACCCCTCCCCTGTGTTTGATTTTGTTTTGCTCAACTGATCAACACGTGCTTGCTTCATCGATCAACATGGCGGCGGAAAAGTCATCCGTGAACATGACGTTAGGAATTTGCCAGTTTCGGGGTGAAGTGTGCGGTTTGTTGGCCCCCAAATCCCACATTCACTAGCCAGTTCCACTTACGAAAGTGTTTGAAGGTGAGTACTGCATTACTTTGATAAAGAAAAGCGGCGAAATGGGGCTTTGAAACGCGAAGAAATTTGGCGCGTTCGCTATACTTGCCCCGGGGTGGGGCATTTGCATAACTTAGCTGGCCCCACGGTGGGGCATTTGCAACGTTCTGATTCCAAAATGACAAAATCCCCACAAATGCCGGGGGGGGGGGCATGGGCGGGCTTGGAATTGATAGAGACATAATGAACAGTACAACACCCGAGAGGCGTAGCCTCGAGGGTTTTATTGTTTTCGAAATATTTGGAATCCCTGATGAAAGACGAACAATGAGTGTTTGACATGTCTTCTCATGCGAATACAAACCCGACAATTCTTCTTTTCAAACTTCATTAGCAAGTATTGTTTACCGTTTAACTGTTGTATCTATAAATTATTCAATAGATGGCTTATTATGCTTTTTTGATGGCATTCATTTCAACTGGCGTACTAGTAGTGTAGTGGACAAGAGTTGGTACAAGCAGTCGGAAGGGTCGTGGTTAGCCTGCTTGCAGGCGGTGGAGGGTGTTTTTTCGCGCAGCAAACGGATCATCGAAGCGGCCGCCATATTGGTACCCTGGATACCAGAGGCTCGAAATCGTCGGGGCGAGCGAAGCGAGACCAGCTGAAAGACGAGTCGCGAAGCGACGAGCCTCTGGCCGCCCGAGTAGAGATTTTCGTTTCTTCCGGTACAGAATCTGTACCTCGTCCCTGATTGGTTGATCGAGTTGTGGCCATGGAAACTGAGGCATTCGGATCAAAGGAACATTTTGATTGGTTTTCATCTTGAGATCGTGTTACAAACCGGTTCACGAGTTTTGACAGATTATACACAAACGTAATGTTTCACAGTGGTTAGCCTCGAAATAAACGAGTTGATCTTGAAGCGGCGTGATGTCTTCTCAGTACGGCCTACTGGCTAAGGACAATTTTCCAACTCACACCTGGTATTTGCTTCTTCCTTCACGTTCGATTATCCAAACCGAGCAATTGTACTGGGGGTTTTCCCTCTATATGCGGCCGTGATTTACTCCCACATAACAGAGCTAGAACAACGAGGAATCAGAGCATGCTCATTGGGAGATCCAAACATCAAACCCGACGAAGTAAATCGACGATAATTTTCCTTTATCTTCGCAAATCCCGACAACGGCATGTTTTATGTTTTGAATCACACACGACTTCACCACGTGAAAGTGACATGCAAATTAACCGCCGAGTCGAAACCAGTTTGACTGGACCAACCTCGTCCCCAGGGTCTTCTCGGTCAGATCCAAGATGGCGGCTACTCAGAGAGAAGATCCTGGTAAAGGCTGAACTGTCACCTATTCTGATTGGCTCTTCGATTATAACGCAAGGGTTGTTCTAACAATGCTTTTTATTGGCCAAACGGACTGAGTCCAGAGAGATGAACTTGTATATAGATTAGATTGCTCAAATTTTATCAATAAAACGATTTTAAATAACCTTAAAACACGTTGTGTAGATAGAGCAATAGATGAAGTGCATTACTGGGTAGTTTTCTGGTAAGGTTCATCAGTGGGAAAGCCAGGAGAAGCCGTTAAACCTGAACATGTGCGATCGATCGCTTCGCTTCAACGCTAACGGAAAATGAACGGCTTTTTAGGATTCTCTTCTAGTTTAGATACATCCTGGTAGCTTTGTGATACCTTTCCACTGTTTCTTTATCCAAGTAAACTCCATTTCGAGCCATTTAGTAGACCTGTTTTCACTGCATCGTTCGCCGCGTGGAAATACCGTTAATCGCTTCTCGCTCACTCCGGATTGGGATACCTATGGTTTGTACACGTCATGAACTATTCCCATATTTAGCTTGGCCGCCATCTTAGATTGCCAAATCACGTGACAAAATACTCCCAAAATCTGGGAGTATTTGATCACGTGATCCAGCCTTTACCAGGGTCTTCTCTCTGAGTAGCCGCCATCTTGGATCTGACCGAGAAGACCCTGGGGACGAGGTTGTGACTGGACTTTGTAAACATAAAAGCGAGTCTATGGGCATGAGATTGAGGTTGGCTATTCGAGCGGCCAGAGGGGCTCAACGGTCGTCACGCAAAACAAAACTCCTTCGGGGAATCAAAACACTTTCGATCGCGGCACATTACAGTATATTCGTACCTGAGCCCCTCTGGAACCAGGGTACCATATTGGCCGAGCGTGATTGTACGGTGGCTTGTTAGGGCCATTAAAAAAACGATTTTATTTTTCTCAAATCCCGAGTTATTTTTGAAAGGAAAAAAAATTAGGGGGAAAAAATAATTTTTTGGGCAAAACAATAAGAAAAAGTTATTAATCCCGAGTTGCTAATCCCGAGTTCCAAATCCCGAGTTCCAAATCCCGAGTTCCAAATTCCGAGTTCTTAATCCCGAGTTCCAAATCCCGAGTTCCAAATCCCGAGTTCCAAATCCCGAGTTCCAAATCCCGAGTTGCTAATCCCGAGTTGCTAATCCCGAGTTGCTAATCCCGAGTTCCAAATCCCGAGCTCTTAATCCCGAGTTGCTAATCCCGAGTTCCAAATCCCGAGTTCCTAATTCCGAGGCCGAGTTCTTCGTCCATTCTTCTTACCACGTGTAGTGAGAATGGCGGCCGATCGATCAGATGCAAATATTGCCAGTTTTAACGACAATATTAATATATTACCTCCTCAGTTCCTGGTAACGGCGCCATATCAATTTTTTAAGGGATCCAGAGGGGAAAACTGCCGCCAGCTAATGAAGTAGATGATGCCCATGCCGGGGTATCCCATATTTTTTGGGACCCCCGCCGATGACAGCGTTGTAATTATCGGCAAAGTCGTCACGTTCAGTTCAGCATGAAGGATTATTCTTAAAGGATATGATGGGCTTCAGTCTTCGTTCAAACCTAATCCAGCGCGCCGAGTCTTCAAGCTCTAAGAAAGCAAAAATTCAAATATGTTTATTTTAGAACAAGCTAAAAGATATTTCAGGAAAGAGACAAAAAGACTACAGGGGTTGCAACTTTTTCCATATTCTTCGTTGCGATTTTATCTCTACACCGTACTCACACGTGATGATTTTCGAGATTAGCAAACTGTGATCTCTAATGTTAAAATAACTAAAGTCATCTCAATGAATCAACATTTTTGTAAAGTTTTAATAATGTAGGATGAAATCCCGAAAATATATTTGAGGATGGAATCAATAATACTATTCACATCACTTCGAAGTCCCATATCCCTCAGTATTCTCTTCATCTGCTGCATACTTAAAATGAGACCATGCACAAGCAAAGGAAAAGCTAGAATTTCGGCGTAATATAAACCTAAATTGAAATATCTCTAACAAGTAGTTCTCGCTGGTCATTCGCGACACCTTCGATACTTGGAATATAGCTTGGCAAAACCGATAAACACGGCTTAAAGCGTACCAATTACAAATAAAGTACAACTAGGAAGTAGGTGATGGCGTGGACAGTCTTTGCTGCAGACAAGAAGACCTCGTGTACAGTTAAGGAACTCGGATTTAGAACTCGGATTAGCAACTCGGGATTAAGAACTCGGGATTAGCAACTCGGGATTAGCAACTCGGGATTAGCAACTCGGGATTAGCAACTCGGGATTTGGAACTCGGGATTTGGAACTCGGGATTTGGAACTCGGGATTAGCAACTCGGGATTTGGAACTCGGGATTAGCAACTCGGGATTAATAACTTTTTCTATTTTTTTGGCCAAAAAAATACTTGTTCCCCTAAATATTTTTTTTTTTTTAAATAACTCGGGATTTAAAAAAAAAAAAAATCGTTATTTTTAATGGCCCTAACAAGCCACCGTATGATTGAGACTTGGGATCGAATGACAAATGGAGGGGGGAGAACAAGCAGATCTGAAAGACCGCCTGCACGAACACCCCTGGTTTCTGAGTATCCGCCCACCACGCATTTGATTTCCGTTAACTTGTAACCCATTCTTAATTGACCAATAGGAGTCGACGTGTGACAGCCTGCCAATTTTGATTTGGTTTGATTGAAATGCGTGCAATATTCAAAACAAACTTCGCTCGCTGTCAAATGCAATGCAAAATGTTAGTAAAATTGTCAATTGGTTTTTATAGCTTGTTGCGTTCGCCCCGTCAGTCTCTCAAAGAGTTTTCAAATCCTCCGAAATACATACATTTAATACAAGCTGCTTCACAAAGCCGTCCAGCACCGCAGTCAGGTGCCATACAAGCGGCTGCTTTCTTTCTTAAAAGAATTAAGCCCGCATAAAGATAAATACAGTCTGGTGTTGAAGGTGCTATGTAGAAAAATGTAGAGATTCTACATGTAGGTATTCTACATGTAGGCCATCCCTGCTCCTCATTTCCGAAGTTACACTATACTAGAAGACCACACTGTATGTTACAGGCCAATTTTGTTGATAAAAGGTCATTAGGGCATCAATGTTACTCTCTGAAAGCAAATAAAACGCATGACTATAAAATTGCTTAAAGCACAAGCATTTCAAAATTGAAATGCATGATTTCCTTATTTGAACTTACATGTAGGATGTATACATTTTAAGAGTTGATGCTTTCTCACCTAAAGCTCCAGAGACCCATGAAAGTCCAGTTCTCCAGACATAAGACAATATGCATTAATTTCCTAATAGTATTAAAAATGCATGAATGCTTATGTCGGTTATTTCATGTTTTCCTGTTTCCGTGAATGATATAAATTTTGTAGTGAACCTTTTTGTGTTCATCGCTTAAAAAAGGTGTCTACAACAGCTAGTTTGTTACCCTGCAGATGACTACATATATATGTTACTATCATGATTGCATTTTTCCTATGTGATGAAAAACCATTCACTTTGTATTCATCTGCATTGTATGGTTAGTCATATTTCAAGTATTACCTTTAGCTAGAGCACTCTGCATGTAGGTACTATTTACAGCATAAACTGCCTTGTTGTATTGGATCCGATACAACATAATATTAACATAGATTGACTCATAGTCTGCAAATTGAAGTTCACATAACAGCTAGTTTTCTGGGTTATACTTGAATACGTGTGTAAGTTAGGGAAGATCAGCCAATAATTTATTTACTGTACATGTTACCTCACTAGGGGATGGAAGGTTGTTTTGTTGGGTCTCTTCCTCACCGCCCCACGAAGCTCTCGACCCCCTGGTTTACTCGCTCTTTGTACCGAGGGGACCTTCTTTTTCTTAGTAACCCCTCGTTGCTCTCTTAGTGGCTTTCCTACAAGGTGCTTTTGTAGTTTGGTGTAGAGCTTGGGGTAGGACAAACCAGGCATCACCCCCTTGGGTGTTTTGGCTAGGAGTTTCAACAGGTCCAACGCAGTGCCCACCCCCTTTTGATCCTCCTCCAGCACGTAGGCGCGATGCTGTTGTCCCTCCTCGGAGAAAATGTTGGTGCGCAGCCGGATTTGGGGTGGGGTCCGGGGGTGCAGGTCGAAGAGGAGGTAGCCAAAGGGGCGTTGCGTCGCGTCCTGGTAGGCCCGCATCACCGCCGGCACTTGCCCCGGAAAGGCCTGCTCGGCCAATTTCCGGACTTGCAACGAATCCCGGGCGTTTTTAAAAGCCACCAGGTAGTGCGCGTTGATGGAAATGGTGCGCGCGTACTTGCCTGGCGGGAAAATGTTCTGGGTCAGGTACAGCACGGAAATGTTGTGGTGGTGCGAGCCTTTGGTGAACAGGTCCACCACCCGCTCGTCCTTGGAACCTTCTTTCATCAAATCGTCCAGGATCAAGAGGCCTGGCTTGCCGCGAAAGGGGGCGTACGGGTCGTCGGGAAGCCCCTCCACAAATTTCACCCCCAATTGTTTTTGCATAGTGGTGAAACGGGGTTGCCAGGCACTGCCATAGCAGTACACGATCGTGAGGGGTGGGTGGGTAAAATGGGATTTCGCGTGCTGCAAGAGTCTTTCGGTGAACACCGTTTTTCCCGATTGACTCTGTCCCGTGATCAAGATATTGCAGGGCGCTTGGAAACGGATATCCATCATGCCTCACCCCTTCCCAAGAATAACAAGACAGGGAGGTGGGTTTCCTTGTTTTATTATATTTTTTAGTGTCTCTCAAACTGATAACACATTTATCGTGAAGAAAACTGTCTTGCTGGTGCCACCGCGCCACACTCCGGCGCTGGTACTGGCGCTGCCAGGCTTGGAGGGCCCGGTCCCTGGTGGACTTGGTCTTCCACTGCTGGAGGTTCTGCAGGACCTCCGCCAGGGTCCGGCCGTGGGCTCGGCGCAGGAGGTAGTACAGGCAATAACTGCCGCACACGTTGGACTTCTTCCCTTGCAACATCACGTTGTTTTCCCTATGCTGGGCGTTCCCCTGCCGCACGTACTCTTGCAATCCGTAATAAGAGGCGGGAAAGCCATAACTGTCGAAGAATTCATTCAGGCCTTGGCGCGGAAAATAAAAGGCCAACCAATGGGTGCCTGGGCCGTCGGCGTTGTCGGTATTGAGAATGAACAAGGCGGGGCGGGTCACGCGGCGGGGCCGTAGGTCCATGGGAAACACGCCCCGAAACGAGGCGCGGAGCCACCATCGTGACGGGCCAAGACCGTCAATTGCGACGTGTAGGTGGTCATCTCGGCTTACAACTTTTTCACTTCTCGGCTGCTGCTGATTTCGTACGCGGCGTCAAACTCGCAGTTCACGTACACCGATAAGGTCTGGGCGACCCCTGCTGCAAACTGAAGGCGGATGCCCACCGTCCCGTACTGTTGTATGTTCATGTGCGCGGCGTTGCCACTACCGTCCGGGGTGAAGTCAAAACACAGGATGGCGTAGCCCTTGTCCCAATCGGTCCGTGTAATGTCAATCCCATGGTTGGCGTTCATGGCGCCTTGGGCCAGGAACAGGGTATTGTAACCGTCCAGGGTTTTTCCCGTCGCAAATTCGACGCGGGAGAAGGGGGTGGGCGTGCCGTCGACCGTGACCGTCGCGCGGGTCATCCCAAACCTTTTGAAATTGAAAGGGTTCTTTTTCAGCGCTCCCAAACTGCTCCCACTCTCCACCAAGGCAATGCGCATGCGTCGGGGGATGCGACCGCCTAGGAAATCCGTTTTCTCAAAGGTGGTGTCGCCCTGGGAAATGGTGAACATCTGTTCTTCCTCGCTGTTGTAAGGGTAGAGGACGGGCTGGGACACGAGTTTCACTTCGACGCTCTTCATGAAGTCCTTGTTGCAAACACTGACACGGCGGAAGAAAGTGACCCGCTTCAGCACGATTTTAGCCCCGGTCACTTCCGCCTCCGCACTGTCCCCCATGAGGGCGAAGGCGTTGCTGGCGGGGGTGAGGCGGAATTCCAGGGGCACTCCGTTGAGGAGCAGTTTGTTGGAGAAGGCCGCGTCAATGTAAAACATCCCGGTCAGTTCCACCACTTTGCTTTCCGCCGTGTAGGCTGCCCGCGTCGTCAACCCTGTGTTGGCCCCGGCGATGTCGAAAACATCCATGGCCCCGGCCATGTCTTTGTAGTACAGTCCCGAGGTCAGGTAGGATTTCTTGGCGGCTGGAGTAAAGTTGAGCAGGGTGCTGAGGTAAGCTTTGTAGGGGTAGGTTTTGGTGCTCATGGTCATCCATTCCCCGTTCAAGGCCATGTCTACTTGGGACCAGAGGGAATGAAACCAATTGTTGACGGGTCCCAGCTTCAAACCGGCGGTCAAATTATCGCCGTTGGCTTTCACGAGGTTGGCCGTCACCTTGAAGTAACTTCTAGGCAGCACGGTGTAATAGGGACTGGCCGGGAGGTAAAATTCCACGGGCGATCCGGGCAAGAGGGCCGATTTGGGAGCGTGCTCCGACCAATAGCCTCGTTCTTCGACCGCTTGGGCCAATTCCTTGCCGAAAAAATCCAAAATGGGTGTTGTAGCCGCCCAACATGTTGGGCAGGGGCGGCTTGCCCATGCCTGCGACCGTCGCCATCAATAATCGTCGTCAAAGATATCTCTCTCCACACGTGCACGCTTGACGGGCGTTGAAGGAATGAGAGGGAGAGCCTGTTTTTGCTTTCTTTTATTCTTGTTGGCGGTAGGCTGCGTCGGCTTCTTCGTCTTTTTCCTTTTAGGCGCTACCCCCGCTAACTTTTCCAGACCTTGGATCAACTTTTTACTGGTTTTCTTGCCGAGCACGCGGGCCGTCCCTTTGCTCGTGTCCTTCACGATTTGTTTCACCACCCTCTTGCCAAATTTCTTTTTCAGGCGCGCGAGTATCTTTTGTCCTCCTTTTTTAGCCACCGCCCACGCGACGGTCCCGGCCAGCGCTTTGCCCGCCATGACGGCCAAGGGGGCTAGCGCCAAGGGCAAGAGTCCACCCTTTTGATTTGTGACCGGTTCGTAACGACCGAGTTCATTCCAACGGATAGGGATGAGTCCGCCCCCGCCTTGCTGGCCGCGGCCCCCCTGGAAGACAGGAATGGAGGAGGGCATGCGTTGAGTGGTGGGGGGTGCAGGTTTTGCACGGAACACAGGTATCGAAGACCCTCCGCCAGCCACTGCCATAGAGCCCGCAGACGATCCATTCATCCTTTCCTTTTCAGAGCACGCTTCACAAATTCCAACGTCGCCACCACGGTAGCTGTTGAGGCGAATGAGAGGCGTTGGCCGGACTCGTCGGTTATAAGGATTTCCAGCGTGTCAAACACCGTTTTGGCGAGCGGGAAGTAGCGCATGACCGGAAAGTCTCGTTCCATCACCTTGTTGTACGAGACCTGGGCCGACACGACACGCAGCAAGGGCGCTTTCACATCCCCCACGATATGCGGCTCGATCAGATCGCAGTACACGTACAAACTGCGTACGGGTTGGTGTTTAAAATCGCGGTTGAGCAGGTAGGGGGTGGGCGTCCAGAATTTTAGACCAGAATAATAGGTGGACCAACACTCGGGCTGGTACCCCACCAGGGGTGTGTTGTCGTCCGCCGGAAAGTATTCGGGCTTTCCATTCCCAAACCCAAACAGCTTGGCCAGCCAGGGGCTCATGGCAAGTTGGGTCTCCTCCTTGTTGAGTTTAACGGTCAGCATTAAGGTTCCTCTAGACTGGTACCAATACCATAACACATCAGGGGATTTGATCGGAATGGTAGCTTGGGCTGCCATGACGTTCACGTAGTTCCCGGTCGGTACCACAAAGGTTTTTGCGATCTTGCGATGGCCGGTAAACAAGGTAGCGCCTTTGCCTGTACTCGCTCTAGTGAGGTAGTACACAGTCCGTTCTTTCTCCAAAATCGACGCGGGGATCAGGATGGCTTCGTCCGGAATCACCTCCCCTATATTCGTCTTCACGAAACTGGACAACAACGTTGTGCGAGGGCCCGGTTTTTTCACCAGGCCCGCAGGATGCGCGGTGGACTTTTTGGGATCGTCCTCCAAGCCGATCATGTAGGCCAGTTTAGGGGGGAGGACTAACATGTAACCGCCCGTCCCGTTTTGAGCCAATTCCAGGATGGTTTTACCCATGGCATTATTGGAAGATTCCACTCGGACGCTAAATGTTTTCATGATATCGTAATAGCCCCCTTGCAACATCGCCAGGCGCAGGGCTGTGACCAGTTCTGTGACCGTTTCGAAAGACTGTGGAGTAAAGGTGATGTTCGGGAGGAGGGCGTAGGAAGTTTCTTCTTCTTGTATAAGTGTTTCGTGGATCATCGAGAATTGACGGTCTTGTTCTTGAGGGAACAATTCATCCCAGGCGCGTGGAAATTGCAGGTGGCAGAGGGCCATCTCCCACTGCCGGTCCAAGACCAACATCTCCGGGAGCCGGATACGAAAATGGGAGCCCGTGTTATTGGGAAAGGTAGCCCGGCTGGCCACGCTAGGCAACGTCATCCAGATGCGGTCGGGGTTCATGCTTTCCGGAAATGGAGGGTCACTTCCACCTTGGAGGTTTGCGGAAATGAAACAAGTTTCCCTTGCTCGTCGGTTATAAGGATTTCGAAATCCTCAAACACCGTCTTGGCCAACCGTCTGTAGTACAGGGGGCAAAGTTGCGTTCGTGGACCTCACCGTCCCCGGCCCCTGAAAAAAGGACTCTCAACAAGGGGTCTTTCGTATCCCCCACAATACTGGGTTCCACCAAATCACAGTACATGTACAAGGTCGTCTTCTTCTGGGGACTGGGGAAGACCAGAGTTGTGACCGCCATTTCCCAGTCTGGAGACAACGTGTACATTTTATGGAGGTGGATACGGAACCGGGACGGGGCATTGGTGTAGGTGGAGACGTAAGACTTCACCCCGTGGGTTAAGGTAATGTAAAATTCCTCCTCCTCCATCCTCTCTTTCTCCACAATGACTCCGCCCGTCGGAACAACAAACTCTTTTATTTCTTTTTTCACCTGTACGTTTGGGTCTGGAGCTGAGTGACCGGGACCCAGCTGTTAAATTTGGTGGGGTACCCTTCCCATTTCACCAAGACTTCTTCCTGGTTCTTCTTCTTGCCGCGCCGGCGTTGCAACACCTTTTCGATGATAAAAAGACTTTCTTTTTCCACGGCCACCGGCGTCATCTCACTTTCGTAAAACGTTCCCCGCAACCCCTCCCCGCTCAGGTCCTCCAACCGGTAGACGGGAGGGGTACGGTAGTCTAGCCGTTGCCGCACCGTGAACACTTCCTCCGACCAGTTGGCCAGATAGCTTTTCTCAAAATGACCTTTGGTCTTGCTAATCCGTACCGTGTCGCCGGGACGGTACAACGGTTTCTTCGGTTTCCTCTTTAGCGGCGTCGGCTGCTTGTCCCGGTACAAGACGGCCCGCACCTCGTGGTCGTTGAAGGGCGTGACGGTGATGGGGGCTCGTCGAATGCTGCTGTGTACTCTTTCTTCCCGGTGGCCGTGAAATATTTGTACATGCGTCTCTTGAGCGTCCGGTTGAACCGCTCGGCAATCTGGGCTTTGGTCTCGTTGTACGTGACGAAAAAGGCCACGTCATTCTTTTTTAAAAAAGCCTGGAACTTACGGTTGGTAAATTCTGTCCCAGCATCGGTCTGCAACCGCAACGGTTTCCGTTCGCGAAACACTTGGGTAAAGGCGCGCACCAATTCCTCCCCCGTCTTGTTCTTCAGGGGCACTGCCCACGCGTACTTGGACAACACATCGATGATGGTCAAAATGTGTTTATAGCCCTTGTTGAAGGCACTCGTGGCTTGCATATCCACCAGATCCGCCTGCCATTGTTCGTCGAGGGCCAGCACGCGCGCGCGCCCTCGCAGAATTTTTTTTCGAAAAGGGCGGTGCAACGTAAAGGTCAATTGTTTTTTCAGCCAGGCTAAAGTAGTGGTGCCGGTCACCCCCACTTCGCTAGCCGCTTTCACCAGACGGGCAGCACCCCCAAAGGCAGCAGGGCTGCTGGGGTCGTAATACAACGCCTCGAGCAGCGCGGAAGGATTATTTTTCTTCTTTCTCACCATAATCCTCAAAATGAGAGCCCTGAATAATCACTTTTCCTCCGCAACACGCCAAGAGACAACGGACACGTTTCAAAATACCGTGGCACTTGAGGGACGGACCTACTCCTCCGCCGCAGGGCATTCTGTACTCTCCCCGAGTCTAGCGCGCGGAACTCTCTTATACTTTTTCCCCCTAGAAAAGACAGACATCGACCCTCCCCCTACCCCTTGTTCTTCAAAATTGTCTCCCCCCACCCCAGGGGGAGCCCTTCTTCCTTCTTTCTTAAATCCTAAAACCTAAATCCCCTCGACAAACGCGAGGCAAAGGCACGCGGCTCCTGATTGGTGGCCTATTTCGGCGTCCTGTAACACCTCGTGCCTGATTGGCGCGCAGCCAAGGCGTGCGGTTCCTGATTGGCTGGTTAAGTACGGCGTCCTGTAACAAACTAGTCCAACCGGTTTATCCCAGTTTATCTCGTGAATGGGATGACGCGTGACAAAGGCGCGCGGCTCCTGATTGGTTGGTTAACGTAAGGCTTCCTGTAAGACAAGGGGCACGAGGTTTCGGCAGTAAAAGGAACCCTTTCCCGGGTTGCCGAAGAAGAAAAAAACAGGGGAAAATGTTGAAGCCCTTGAGAGCTAAGGCCACAGAAAATTTTAGAACATTTCAGGACTGTTTTGGGGGTGCCCTTGGCGATTCCAAAACCCAAAATCCACTGAACTTGAATTCGAACCCAAGCCGGATTGAACCACCCGCCAATCACAGCGTTCGCTCTGCTTAGCGAACCAATCGTAGGCTGAGCTTAGGGCACCAATCACAGCCCCTCAATTGCCACATAAATACTGGTTGCTGTAGGAACTTCGTTGCCTTCAAATCAAATACTCAGCCCGGTAAGTGTACACGAAATTCTCTCTTGAAATTCAACACGCTTTTGTACTAATCTTTTATTCTTTGGTTTCCTTTTTATTTCTACACTCCACAGAAGTGCCCAACAACAACAACAACTTCAGATTGAGAGAGGTGCGGTTCCTGTTGAAGTTTTTTGTGCCTTGGAACACAATCACTAATTTTTTATTTTGTTTTTCTAGAACATCAGTGGGACCGGTCGCCTGAACCTGGCTCAAGTAAGTTGTTGTTGTTGTTGTTGTTGTTGTTCTCCCTAAAACAGTGGTAGCGTTCGGTCTCTGCTTCACAGGGCCGTTCATTTTATTGGCGAACATTTCCCCGTGGAACAAATAATTGGGTTAATTTTTATAGGATTTTCTCGAGTCCCCCTGGGGGATCTCCGCTCTCGTCAGAGCGCCTCTAGCGAACTAATGTCTCTAAAACAGTATTCGGTTTTTAATTTGTCTTTAATTTTTTAATTTTTGGATTTGTTTTCCGAACAGACTTTTACTGCCCCGCCACATTTGTCGATGAAACACTTCCACAACCATGCTATCTATCTAAGGCCCCTTGGTCTACCCTCGGAGATCTTAAGCAAAATTGGTGCGTACGTTTGCGGCCAGCAGAGGGCCGAAGCCCGGCGGAGAAGACACAGGGCCTTGTTTTTTCCGACTGTACTTTTGATCAAGCGGTTGTCTACCTTAGAATTTAAGGGGGCATATTCGTGGAACGAATCCTGGCAAGAAATTCCACACCGTCGCCTGTTTTGGACTGTCCCTCTTGCTCGATGTTCTTTGTATATTGAACCCATAACGGAATTTCAATTCCGATGGTGCTACAAGTGTCATTCGAATATGACGACATGCCGTAAGCATTGTGGCTATGGCATAGTATACCACCGATGCCCCCATCATCCCGTTTATGCCTACGTGTGGGATGAGGGATGGGGGCGATTCCAATGGCGTACTATTTATTTTCATGTCGAATGTTGAGTTTTTTCTTTTTCTTTTAGTGTCTTAAATGTGGGGATTTAACCGCCCACCAATTACCTCCACTCCCATGCTGCGGGGAGACAATGTGCTCAGCTTGTTTCATTTCTATACTGGCCCACGTATTGATACAAGATGGTATTCCCACCTGTTTTTATTGCCATGCAAGAATACGGCACGATTTTTATATCCGTTCGGGAGCAATTATAGTCTTCCGTCATGGACAGACGTTTGGTTTAATTAATTTACCAATCTCGGAAAAAAACGCTCAACATTACGGCATGGTATGGATTACTTAAATTTTACGCCATTTGAATTTTTTACAATGACTTTTTACAATTTCCATAAAATAGGGCGTTTGCCTACGTAATTTTAACAATTTCCAAATAGGGCTATGGCCTATCTAATTTCATTTTTAGAAAAAATAAGGCGACTATAGGCAACTAGTTCTCTCTCATTTTGAAGGGTCCAAGAGGGGTACAACTTCTTGTAATTATTTTTTGTTCGGATGGACCTGTACATAGGTACATAGTTTTTAATTCTTTTTCTTTTTTAAAACATTTTTTTGGTTGAAAGGACACCTATTATTTATTATTTTCTTTTTTAAAACATTTATTTTTTGGTTGAAAGGACACCTATCATTAATTATTTCCAAAAACACATGTATTTATAATATCAGTTCTCTGGTGAGGCTGAAATGGCCCACCCCCATGTATTTATTTTAACTTGATGAAACAAAGTTGTTGTTACAAAACACAAGTCTCTTTTATTGCCTCCTTATGACATAGTGGTTGATTGACATAAGGCCACCAGGTAGCTTAGGACATAGTGGTTGCTTCCCATAAGACCACAAGGTATGACCTAGGGGTTGCTTCCCCTAAGACCACCAGGGTAAAATCCCGGAGGTCCGGCTTGTCCCCAAAATCTAGGTCTTCTTGGTTCCGCGTGGGACTGGTCCCGGGTCGGGCTGTCCCTAGGGGGGTGGGCGGTGCATGGCCGCCTTCCGCCCCTATTTGGATATATTCCAGCGTAGGCTTGTTTCTCGTACTTTTGCAGGTATTGCTTGTGGGTTTGGTCTCCCCCGACGCCCCGCCGAGCCCCTCCCGAACGCCCGACACGGCCGACCACTCCCAGGCCTGGCTTGGGTCTCCTTTCCAAACCCCCCTTCGACCCTGGCGGGGACCCCCCTAAACTTCCGGCCAATCCCAAGCCTGGCTTTGGTCCCCCAGCGGGGGGACAGGTTTGGCGGCGCCACGTGCGCTGTGACGTCATTTTAAGCCTAAACTTCCGGCCAATCCCAAGCCTGGCTTTGGTCCCCAACTGGGGGGACAGTTTGGCGGCACCACGTGCGCTGTGACGTCATTTTAAGGCCCCGCCCACTCTCTCGGCCAATCAGGAGGCTCGCCGTGGCCGCCTAGTGAGTCCTATAACTACTTATGTGCCATTCGCCGGTACTTAGTTAACCTGAGTATCAGTCCCTCTCCCCCTTCCTTTCCATCACCCATCCCCCCTCCCCCCTAAGAAAGGAAGGGAAAGAGGGCCTGACACAATTCTTTGCATGGCCGCCTTCCGCCTCTCGCGCCATTTTAAGACAAAAATCCAGACATGTGATTGACGGTTTTGTCTAATTTGTTTGATTTTTAATTAAAATTCAGACATGTGATTGACGTTTTTGTCTAATTTGTTTCACTTTAATTAAAATTAAGAAATACGATTGACGTTTATGTCAATCAAAAGTCATGATCCGGTTTCTTTTGTTTTTCTGACCAATGAAGGAAAAAGCCAGAATATGGCTTTTTAGTAAGTGGCCATGCAAAGAATTGTGTCAGGCCCTCTTTCCCTTCCTTCCTTAGAGGGGAGGGGTGGTGAAAAGGAAGGGAGAGAGGGACTGATACTCAGGTTAGTACTTAGTTGAAAAGAACCCAAGCATGGATTTTAATCCGCTGGATCTTTCAGATAAAAGGTATTTGTATTTATACATTTGCGGGTTTAAACATTCTACTGCAGTATTTAATGTCGCAGTGTTCTTTGGAAATTTTAAATGATAAGTATCCTAACATTTTGTCGTGTTATCGTCAGGTTTGTAATCTTTAGAAAAACACTGGATGCTGAAATGAAAGAAGGAACTCGTACTGGAGTCGCATTGCGATCCAAACAAGAAGAGAAGCCGCCAGTGACTGAAGAAGAGGAGAGAAAGTTCTGGAAGATAGGACTGCTAGGAAAGGACTCAGCTAAGTCGTTGTTGAATGTAGTGTATTATTGTATAATCGAATATTGTTTGGCCTCCGCGGAGGCGAGCATAGGCGAATCTGCCTAAGTAACTTTGAGATAGGTGATAACTATATCCGATTTGAAGAAAAAGGCTTCGAAATCGAGCCTTGTTTAGTAGAGTATTACCGCCTATATATAGGCCTGGTGCAGAGTCACGGTAGAAAAGTTAGCGCTTTTTATTTTAAGCCTAACTCGAAAACGTTCGCTTTTGATAAAATGCAAGTTGGTATTAATAGCCTCAATCGTATGTTACGTGTCAGGACCCTCTTGCATGCTGCCGGCCTTTTGTCACCAATGACATGCCAATTATAAACAAAACTACGACACCTTACTACAATGATGCTCTTAAGCCGTTATGAATACGCTTTCCGACTTCACTTGTTCCGTCGGAAAGCTTCAATTCATAACTCTTTACCGCGAGTGTGTTAATGTACTGTCGCAGAGGTGTGCAACGACAGTACAACGAGATCTACACAAAGCCGGAAATGACGCGGATTTGACAGCACCTGCAGACTAGTGAAAAACGCGCTCTTGCAATGTAATTAACTGTCAAGAGTATTGAAATGTGTAAACGCTTCAGTTTCTATACGAGATATGTCATCTTGGTAACTTCCTTATAATTGACGAAACCGATGTGGTCTGCCATTCTGTCAATTTAGAATGACCCATTGCGAGAAACTCTCTCAATAAACAAGATTCAACTTCCGGACAACTGGTTCAATTTTACTCAAATAATCTGCTGACTTGAGATACGATGAACATATGTGCAGACATTGTACTGCAAGCAAAATTAAAAAACGATCAATCACCTGTAACTCTCGAATAGGTATACGCACAGCTAGCATTCTGGTTAGCTGAAATTATTTTAACATTCTTGTTCTCCGTGAATAGCTATAAAAAATTGCCAAAAGCTCTTTGACGTATCTAAAATTTTATCTACTTAACATCTTTTCAAAATCCTATCAACTGTTCATTCTGAAACTAAATGAGCGGCACCGTAGCCAGTTGCACTAGCATCACAATGGATTACCTCGGTACACGTAACCTATATACTGCCGAATATTGCAATGTAGATATCCATTAAAAGCGTCAATATGCTGAAGCCAGAATTTAATTTCCGTCTGAGAATTCAATTGAAACAACACAATATCGACCAATACCGCCTTGATTGAATGCTTGTGCATTAAAGTCTCAAGAAAATTGATTGCATGAATGCTTGTGCATTCACAATATATAATGTCTCGAAATAATTCGAGTAACACTTCTATAGCGTGATAGAATTCTGAATTCCTGCAATGCAAAGGTTTATGGACTATCCGGTCTGCATCAAAAAGCCGAATCACTTGCATTACACTCGTTCTCAATAACACGTGCAGGTTCGAAACGAAACTCCTGACTTCGAAGTCGTTTCTGGTGGATGTCAATCAAACGGTTTCCATGGAGCTTGAAGTGAACCGTTGTGTGAGTAAATTCGGGAAACTAGCATTTTATAAACATGGCAAAGTCTTTCCCAAAGTCGCTTAGATGGAGAGTAATCAAGTTAGAGCCAAGGGTTTGCAAAATAGGGAAATCACATAAACTTTATGTGTGAGCGAGCGGTTTGTGTATAAGATCAAAATAGGGAAATCGCATAAACTTTATGTGTGAGCGAGCGGTTTGTGTATAAGATCAAAATTGGGAAATCACAAACTTTATGTGTGAGCGAGCGGTTTGTGTATAAGATCAAAATTGGGAAATCGCATAAACTTTATGTGTGAGCGAGCGGTTTGTGTATAAGATCAAAATTGGGAAATCGCATAAACTTTATGTGTGAGCGAGCGGTTTGTGTATAAGATCAAAATTGGGAAATCACAAACTTTATGTGTGAGCGAGCGGTTTGTGTATAAGATCAAAATAGGGAAATCGCATAAACTTTATGTGTGAGCGAGCGGTTTGTGTATAAGAAATCTGATTGTTTATATAGCTTCAAAGACAAAGGTCTTGGAAAAAGGATTACAGTTATTTTTATTCATCCAGTTGCAGATATGCTCCTTATAAGAGGTTTTATCGAGCAATACCCTCGAGCTCTACCTCGACGAGCTCCAGGCATGGATACAACATTCGACAGGGCAAATATTTTTTTTGAAACTCTCAGGACATGGATTATCGGCAATGCTCTCCACTCTCGACTGACATTTCGGTGAGGAATTCAAGCAAAAAACAATCGTTTTTCGGCTTAGTATCCGCCATTTCTCTACCTATGTCGCCTCAAATTACTTACGATTTCGTTGATCTCCTACACTATTTATGTTTCCTCCACATCTGGGAGTTGTATGGCGACGTTTTATTTAGCATGCAGACCAGTGTTGCCATAGAAATATAGTTGAGTGACATCCACCAAATTGACGTTTTCCGTTGGAAATTTAATTTCGAACCTGCACGTGTTATTGAGAACGAGTGTAATGAGCTAGATAATTCAGCTCTCTCTTAAAATAATTTCCAGTTATCAGCGGCGTCGTGAATATACACAATTGCTGAAATTCCTTCTGCTCTCCATCTAGCAACAAAAGGCTTAAGCAATAGTAAATAGATAACACGCTGACGAGAATCAAAAGGCAGAACTCAAAAACGAAATATATTCGTTTGCTATCAAGGTCGTGATCCAAGCGAACCTTAAAATCTTGCAAAATTCTGTATGTATTATAAATTAGATGGTAACCAGATTAAGATCGAATTCCGAATTGAAACATTTCAGGTAAAGATGGCAAGCTTCGTATTTGACTTGAAATCTTTGAAGATACTAGTACTGGTTAACGGAATTTACCGACCTGCTGAAATCTAGATCACGCGCCTCAACTTCTTCCGTGCACTAACTACTGATAAAGGAATAGAACAATATGGAACCGAATTTACTTCGATAATACGGCTCTTAGTAACATTTCTAACGAACTGAACGCAATGTGAAGCACTCTCGGTTGTTTGCAATATTGCAACATATCCTGGTAAACTTTCAAGGAAGTTTATGACCTACAATGTAGCTTGTTCGAAACCTCACCAAATGTGAGAGCTGTAAATTGCTATAGCACCATACTTAGAATAATTATACAATCCTACCCTGAACACTCAATGAATCAGAGCTTACTTTATCTAAATTCTACAAATTCCTTTCTGAATTGCTTAAATTAAATTATTTCATAAATAGATAATTATAATGTTCTTCCACGTTGGCTTAAGCCGCCACCGGTTGCTGATTAGACTGTAACTTCGGTATCCAACTGTATGTGGCCATAGTGTTCTTGATAGAACAGACTCTCCAGAATTGACCAAGTTTGCCACAGTAGAAACACATGCAGGGAAGAAAAGAATTAGAATTAACACTTGCAGAGCTCGAAGTAACATCGATCAAATAATTAGTATTCGCATTCTTGAAGAGCAGAATCGAGACAAGTACCATTCCTAACGAAGCGTCTGTGCGTATAATTTTTCAACTTATTAGGATACAGCTTGTTTAATGAGAAGTATTCTACTGCAAAATTCCAACTGCGTTGGTCTGCCAACTTAATTTATCTGTAATAAGAGTTTACCCTTCCTCTAGACGTGTCTTGACTTCGGAGATTTTCTTTCTTTCTAAGCCGAGTTGTGAAAAGCATCGTGTAAAGCATCGTCTGAAGTGCTCTCGGTCATCTCATTTCCCTTCTTTTTGAAGTCGTAGGTATTGGAGTTCACTGCGGTCTTTACTTTCTTGACCAAGAACTGTAGGGCGTCTTCATGGTGTAGGTGAAGTTACATTTTTAATGAAGTCAGTTGAGAATCTACCATTCTTATACACTTCTGCGCGAAGCTATCAAGTCCAGGCACTGTGTAGAAGTCAACCTCAAATTTTCCTTGCGAATGCTGCACGAACGGCCGGTGAGATATGAATTGCTCTCTGAAGTTGCTCGTTATATACATGCACCATTGCATGCCGGCCTTTTGTCACCAATGACATGCCAAATATAAACAAAACTACGACACCTTACTACAATGATGCTCTTAAGCCGTTATGAATACGCTTTCCGACTTCACTTGTTCCGTCGGAAAGCTTCAAATCCCAGTCGTTCAAAAAGTCGGCAATATCGGTATCCACCGGATAAACCTCCATCCATGCAGTGGATAAGCATAGGGGTTATCCGGTGGATAGCGTTAATTGCTAGCTCTTTGAACAACCGGGCCAGATGTCTTTGATTATTTTTAGAGCGATCGCTCTCACAATCGCTTTTCAAACCTCGAAAAAGAAAGGTATTTAGTTTTTCTTCTTCCACCTCCCTGGTTTTTCATTCATGTCAAGAGACCATCCAATTTCGTGCACGGTACAAAATCCAAGCAGGTGATTGGCTAATGACTGTGCCTTATTGGTGACCACAGCACATGCGCCCAGTTGGTATATTAAAAGGGTTAGAGACTTTATGTTTGTGTTTTATTTAACAAATAAAGAAGCCTTAGCCATGTTTTATACTATCTTAGTACTTAAAAAACTCATGAATAATTCATGAAGCAAAAACAAAGGAAATCACTGAGCGAGAAGCGACCTTTAAATTTGATAAAGATTTCATCCTAATTTACATAAACTTTAACTTGGATTTTCTCCGCCGAAATAGGTTGTATCGCCAAAATAACTGAATTACATGACTCTATAAATCTAGACGTTTTTTTAAGCCGTTTAAAAAACGGGCTGCGCCCTCGACTCAAGCATGTTACGGCCTGGTTCATTTAACGGAAAATAGATGTAAGTTAAAAGATGTTTTCTGACAGAAATAACAGTTTAAACAAAATCTAATTACACCATAATACTAATATCAACTTCCTTAAATTTGTTAAGTGGATGGTTGTCGTATCACGTGATCGATGACGTCATAATTATATAAAATCATTTAAGTGAAATGCGGCTGCGACGATAACATATGAATATAAAGTAACCCTGCTAAAACATTACTCCTCGCACAGTATTTCCGATCACGCTTAGAAAACATGACTATCATGTAAAGATAAGGAGATATTAAGGGTAAAAAAAGTTACGTGACCTATTTTGCATATGTTCGCCTTAATTACTCGTTAACGAAACATCGTAGTCATCTTTTCTAAGTTGATTTAGGTAAAAGGCTTCAACCTTAACTAAACATATCCACTCATCATCCTAGCTGTTTTAAACTCGGAGCCGCATTTTTGATTTACTGATTTCGTGTTCTAAGTCACGTGACAGACCACGTGACACGTTTTACTACACACAAACCACTTAAGGTTGCCAAGAATGGCGATACTTATTATCGTGAAAAACTTGGCGTACTTACCATACTCGGCTGTGTTGAAATAAGGAAAACATTTTTTTTACCCGAAATTTGACCCCTGAACCAGGCCTTAACATGCTTGAGGAGTTTTAAATCTGATAAAACACTGCTGCGAGTTTATTAAACTATACATATTAACACGATGGGCATTTGAGAACATGAGAGAAATGTTAAAGCACAAGCCGTTTTATGATAGTATAAAACATGGATTTAAGACTTCTTTACTATCTGTTTTATAATATAGATTGACACGCGCGACGAAAGAAAACCGCCAGTTGAAAACAGTAAAACACGGCAAACCATGTTATATACTCTGATAAAACATGGCTTTTTAGCCAATCAGAGCGCGCGTACTATCGTATCTATATTATAAACTTCATTAACGAATGAATTGAGCTCGTGATCCCCATGGGAAAGGTGTTGCCATGGATGCTGGGCGGCAAGCCATCTTCAAAAACGCAGTTTTAGAAAGATCGACAATCGTTTAGAGGTGAGAAATAGCATTTACAAACAGGTTTTGTTAATAACACTACCGATCTCGTACAAGGCTTTTAAATATATGTTAAGTCAGATATTATTTTCTGACCAGTACAACCACGTGATTGCATTCCTGCAAAAGGCCTATACTCCCATCGAGGAAATTACATCACATGTCCATCTAGGTTTAACATTAACCACTCATTGTAATCTTTCGTGGTCTGAAGATTCACCAAAAAGCTTCTAAAAAGCTTAATATGCTAAAGCCTCTAAAGTATAAACTGGGCAGATCTACTCTCGAAGTGCTTTTCAAATCATCCCTTGTTCATTCATCATTAGAATATGCTGATGTTGCCTGGGATGGGTGTTTAGTAACCGATCAGTAATGATCATGATTTGCTAGAAAGTTTGCAAATTGAAGGTGCTAGGGTTGTTACTGGCGCAATGAAAGGCAATACTCAGAGCCACGCCACTACAAGATCACCAGTATTTCTCGGAGTGGGTGGAATTAAAGTGTTCAAAAATTGCGTATGATGTATAAAATTGTATCTAGGTTAGCACCACCCTACTTACATGATCTATGTCCTGTTCTGGTTAGTGACAGATCGAGTTATAGCCTTCGCACCTCTAGCAACCCCACAATGCCCTCTGTTCGTACTGAAAGGCACAAAAAATAGTTTTTTTCATCAACTAAATTGTGGAATAGTCTTCCATCTGAAGTGCGCATTTCTCCAACGTTAAGCTGCTTCAAGTATAACTTATATCCAAGTTATATAACTTTTCATCGCGTAATTATCTTTATTCTCTTGGAGACCGTTTGCCTTCACTTCAGTTTGCATACTCGTTTAAGTTCAATAATAGTGCTTTATAAATTACGACCTCTTTACAAGAAATTGCATATCATCACCTGCATGTACTACTGTAGTTGTGGTGCTCCCATTGTCGTCGCCCTAACTTATCATCCATCTGTAAATGTTAAGCTGCTGCTCTTATGCTTTGATAAGTGCTTGCGTTTTTTTCTTTTATCACTGGAAGTTAATATATATATATATATAGCTGTTCTAGGTTTTACGCTCTAATATATTTAATAGATTGTATTGTAGCTTCTTTAGCCCTTATCGTTTCCGTTCATTCTTTCATTATTTGTGCACATTACTTTTCATATATAAATATATATATATAATGTGAATAAAATGAAGGTAGTTAATCCATTATTCAACTCTAAATATATATCAATCGAACCGCTTTTGATTATAATTGTTATAATTATTATTGCTAATTGTTATATCTGTATACTTAACTCCTACAACTATTAGTATTACCTTCTGACCTGTAACGCGGCTATATCATTGTAATTTATTTAACATTAAGCTCTCTAGATGAGCTTCTGTTCTCTTCAGAGCAAATGTAAAGTCTTAATATTCAGTTTAAAGTGCATATGAAGCGAAAATTAAGTTGATCTAATTTTAAGATGCTTTTGAAATGAGGGATAATGACATTTTCCGTTTGTCAACATCTCATCTTCAGTTTTTTGTAAGATGTGATGACCTATGACGTCATGTTGGTTGCACAGCTAGCCTTGGAGACAAATCACAAAATGAAGAACATCTCTACAAATATTGGGTAAAAATTATTGGAACTTTGCACATTTGTGGTACTTTGGAAAATACACATTATTGTACAAATTATATTGTTGTCATAGAAACACTCTGGCCCCAGGCTTCCTCTACAAATAACACAAACTTCCCTATTAATTTCCCCTTTGTCAAACACATTTTTTTTTTGTGTGGATCCAAAATAGGATTTGGAACAATGTAGGCATTGTATGTGAGTAGTTTAAACAACTTATGTTTTATAACAAGGAAAGAAATTGTGGAATTTTATGTTCAAGGTGAAAGGTGTGTGGGGCCATGAGTGTTTCCATGGCAACACCATAATTTGCATAATGATGTGTACTTTCCATAGTTCCATACATGTGCAAAGTTTCAATAGTTTTTACCCAATATTTGCAGAGATATTCTTCATTTTGTGATTTGTTTCCAAGTTGTGCAACCAACATGACGTCAAGGTCATCTCATTTGCATATTACAAAACCTGAATATCTCTGAAACGAGATAAGATGTTGACAAACGGAAAATGTCATTATTCATCATTTCGAAAGCATTTTAAATTAGATCAACTTAATTTTCGCTTCATATGCACTTTAAATAATAATAATAAAAAGCTTATTATCGGTCCGAATTCAGTCCAAACCTACCCATTTCCCCTGGGCATTTGAGATTCATAGTTTTGAATCAGAGCGTTGCAAATGCCCCACCGTGGGGATTTGGAACGAGTGCAAATCTCTGATGTAAAACTGATTCGTTGTCTTAGACAGACAAATGACGGCCCCACCCGACCAGTCCGAGACAGACTCTAGTTAGACATAATACTCAATATCGGACAGCTTAAAACGGTTTTAATTTCTATTTTATCATTCAAGCTAACGATCTTGACACTTTGTCACCATGTTTGCATTCACGTGACAGATTATCCTACGTTTAGGGAAGTCAAACCAAAATTTAATTACTGACACAAAGCGAAACAAGACAGATCTTAAAATAGAAACGATTCAATTATATTACAGCCTCAACTCTTGACACAGCAATAAATAAATTTAGCTGCTGCCATTAGTGTAGTACATTGATGAGCTGTCCTTGGGGTAATATGGTGCTAGTTTTTTGGAATAAATAGCAGTCACAATTTTCTAAAGAAAAACGGTGCTGGAAGAATGCTTTTAAGAAAAATGGAAAAAAATACAAAAACTATGTGGTTTATATGTATCAGTTCCTTGGTTACCAATGAGAATGCTGGACTATTGAAGAAATACAATGGTTGAATCCGTTCAGTGCCACAGATAAACAACAGCTGCATGGTTGAATCCTTTCAGTGTACAGATAAACAACAGCTGCATGTGCTGTATATTAGTGGCTTTGTCTTTTTCTACTGCAAATTGGAGAATACTGAGTTTACAATACGGAGACTATTAAACCTTTAATAAGGCCTGGCCTATGAGCAAACGAGGAAACATTGTAAGTTGCGGAAACAATTGAGAAATTCATTGTTTCCTAAAAAGGTTCCTCGTTTGCCCTCGCGCGCAACATTTGTTACGGAAGCAACATTTGTTACGGAAGCAACATTTATATTTAATTGCTTCTGCGACAAATTTAAATGTTTCCAGTCTGCTCGCCGGAGCAACACAACGTTTGTCTGGCTTCCCGTGCTTATGTCCAATCAAATGACGGTGTTATACAATGTAGAAGCCATTTCAACGTCACGGCATAGTCGTATATACAGTGAAAAAAACTGCAAGCAGTGCTAATGGCAATCAGTTTTATTCAAGCGTCATAAAATAAAGATTGAAACTAAATCTAATTAAAATTTTAATCTTACTGAGAGAGGTCTGTGAATTTGTTCTCATTTCTAGTCAATCAGATTTACAGGCTGGACAAACAAGTCGATCTGGTATTAATAACCACCCCTTATTACGTAATCCATATATGGAATCATTTTCATTACGACCAGTTCCCATAGCACATCATCATAAACTGGCTGAACACCTAGCATCGGTAATGTTGGAGGTACCTCACTAACCGGTAAGTCCGCGTAAACTATTGGATATCTCGATGTCTTTACTTGTACTGCATTATATATAGAACAACCGATCGAGTTTAATTTTCATTCGAATTTACTCAAATTATATTTTCTAATGATGGTGTTTTCTATAAAATGTATATAGTTCTAAGCGAAAAAACCTAAGAAATGTGTTTTGAGGTAAAACTAGTTTTCAGGAGCCCTTGGCAAGTAAGCGGTATGAAGGTTACATATATATATAGTTGATGAAAAAGACTGTCTTGTCGTAGTGAGAGACTTTTAATTAAGTATCCGAAACGCAGTCGGAATTTTTTGCCTTAAATTCAGTGTCACCGATTGAATAGACCAGTTCGCGGTTTTCCCCCGACGTTTTGAAACGCGCGGGTGCAAAAGTGTTCGATTCATAAGAAAGCATGGAAGTTTTGGAGAGTTATAGACTCTCGCATTCAGTGAGTATTCAACACAAGAGCATCAAATTTTCAGAATAATGAGATGCTACGAGTGTCAATACCATACTGAAATCTAAGCTGGATTGAGTTGCTCTTCCAAACAACAATTAGTACAGCGATTAGTTTTCAATATAATTGCTGTATAATTATATGACGACGCTATTGCAACTGAAAGAGAGAAGATTTCGAAACGTTCTCAAATGAAAAGTAATTACTTTTAAACTTCATATGCCTGTTATAATGTAAAATGTCTTGACAAATACGAAATCTGAGGTTGTTTGGGTAAATATTCAGTAGATTCAGTAGAGTCCAAAGCTCTCCCAAATTTTCCGCATGTTTTCTTATAAATCGAACACTTTGACCTCATCCAAAAGGAAAGATGTCGGAAAAAACCGCGAACTGGTCTATACTGAGACGTTAGTTCACTCAAATTCAGTCTGATCTCCAATCATAAACTCTACAACACTTTGCATGAAGTCAAGATGATTCAATCAAAACTAATTATTGATTTATATATTTCAGTGGTTGATAAATATCACAGTGGCAGAGTTCATCTGACTGAAAAGTTCGTAGCAATAATATAAGCAACGGCTGGGTGAAATGTTCGCAAAGTTTTTCTTGCTCCACAACTGGCGATAAGAAAATACTAAAGAGCTAAACGGACTGAACGACCCAGGGCAGCAGCACTTATTATAAACTGGATTCTTAGTGTACGCAGCGGCTTTTCGTCCAATCACAGTATAAGAAAGCCAATTAGCAGTTACTTTGATTGGCGAAAGCCTACGTACTGCTAAACTGCCGAGTAAAACCTTCCTTACACCGCTCACGAATTAAGCAAAACATGCAGTACTAAACGAAATCTAATAACCGCCTGTTGAGCACTTTAGACAAGACGAAACCTCGCCTATACTGCAAAATTAATCACTAAGAAAAAAAATCAGAATCTATGTTTGGAAAAGCATAACAAGAAACATTTTATTTCTTACGCCATGAGTTTGGTCTGGGATTGGAGATCTGCGGCACGGAGCATGCATTGTGAAAGAGAGGTCGCACCTGTTCCCATGTGTTTTTTCCACCGCGGGGTTTCCTATAACCTATTAAAATGAACAATAATATTATCATGAAAACAAAAATGGAAACTCTCTACCATTGGTGCAACTTGTAAGGGACATTTTGGTACAATTAATTTGTTGCCAATCACAATCGATCGCGCGGCTTTAGGTCAAACACTTCTTATGTCCACTAACATTTTTGGAAGCCAATTGCCCTTGTTCAGCTTCCATCCACGCGTGGGCACTCGACACCAAATCGGAGCAATAAACAGATGTTGAGATGCTCAAAATGTCACTGTGGTTTGTATGGAAGTTTGTGTTTGGGACGGTATTTTAACAAATCTCAATTGCCTCATTCGATTCATTTTCTAAACTATGTTAGTTACTCTAAAATAGTGTTCAAGTTTGACACGAATAATTCTGGCTCCCAAGCTGTAATAAAAAGAGCTATTAACTGTCAGTTATGGCCTACATGTTTACTCGAGCGGTTGTTGTAAACATGTTCACTCGAGCGGTTGTTGTTTAATTTTGCCCCGATCAATTCTAGTAGTTCAAAGGACGTTTTATCGCGTAAATGTATCCAAATATGGCTTCATATTTTCCTCACGCTTCCCAGCGTGGCTAAATATGAGTGATTTTGAGGTGTCTGTACAACCGCAACTTGTATTAACAGCACAAGGCCCATGTTAGACTTTCTCAAAGTTCTTCTTAGCCCCCCGCACGAAGTCGCCTCTCGCTTCGATTCTCGCGTTTGCTTTTTGACCCAGTAATCGCTTACCCAGTGATTCGGCGAGTTCGACTTGGAGCAAGTCTAGGTCCGCGGTGTATACGACAGAAAAAAAAGGAACGGCTCGGATAGAGAGAAGTACCGGTTCGGATAAAAAGTGGCACCAGTCCTCAAGCCTAGGTGGAATGGCAAGGGCTGTTTACACGAGAATATTTCCGATACCGGACATGGATGTTTATAGATCACTGTCATTCGTATCGTCGCACATGACGCTCGTAAAATAAAATGGTGATTGACGAGGTAAGACTGTTTACTGCTGTCTTGTTTTCTTATCGGTTAGTTCTACTTTGAAGTTGCATGAAAAATAATCCGTAAAGCTTAGAAAAAAAAAGACTCGTTATAAGATAAAATGTGCGTCCTTTTCCTTCATGTTCATTTTGTTGTCCTTCCCGTTCACTCGTTTATCGTCCGCCATATTGCGAGAAAGTGGAGCTTAAATGCGCATGAGGACAGAAGTAAACAACTGAGGACAAAACAGTGCAGGCTCAGAAAAATGCAATGGAACGGGTACGTAAGCGTTTACACGATGCACAGGAACTGAAAACACGGGAACCGAACCCAGTTTTATCCGTTCCGTTCCGTTTCGGGTCCATAGGCGCCTATGCATGGTCCCAGAGTCTATGGTCCCAGAACGGGTAAAATTGGCACGGGTAAAAGTAGGGTACGGATCGTTAACACGAATGAAATCATCCGAACCGTTCTACTTTTTATCCGAGCCGTGCTATTTTTTTATGTCGTGTACACGGGCCTTATATAGAGTCCCTTAAACACATGTGCCTTTTCCCCCTCTTTGGCAGATCAGAGCCGTTCGTCCGTCAATCGATTTGCCTGTAAAAGCCTGGTAACTTGTAGATTCTTAGTAGCTGTATGATTGCTTGCGTTGATTTTCGATATAAGAACTATTTTTATTGGAGTAAAAACATACGCGCGAATTCAATGAAAGAATATGTTAAAATTAACATGATTGTTTACCTCTAAGAAGTCTCGGTTCTCGCTAAAATGATGATTTACGAAGGGATTTCTAGCTGGTTTATTCCATAATAACAACACTTCTGGATTATTTGCCTAAATTCGTAGTGAATTATGAAATGTTTGCAACAACTGAGAACTGAGTACTTCGAGTCTACCTTACTTCGAACTCACAGCTAAGGCATGTTTTACGACAGAATCTCTAGCTGGAGAACTGAGAGCCTTTATACATATCTGTTAAAATGGGGAAAGCTGAAGAAGATCAGTTTGACAGCAAACATTCTCATGGAGGTTTTAAGTGAAGGAATACCAAGCGAAAGATTAACAGTGAATAACAATGTAACAAGAGAAGAAGAGCGCCTGAGGTCAGCGCTAGCATGACCCAAGCTGCCGACAGTTTTACTAGCAAGATCGGCGGTATTGCATAATTTCATGCTCCGCCCACAGTGAAATAGATTTCTAACAATGAATCTATACTCGATGGCGGAAAATAACGTTAATTTCCTTATGACAAAATAACACAACGGTGCGGAACAACAGAAACTAAGACATTTCTGACCGACTCCAATTTTGCGATCTCTGGGACAACTGGCCTCGCTCTGATACCATTGTTACCAGACTTCTTGCCACATCGGGCATGAGATATGAATAAGGTGAATCTCATGCGCGGTAAGAAGTGTGCATGCCAGGATCTGCGCTTGAATCTCTAGTGCTGAAAGTATTTAATTATGCAAGGCACACAGAGCTGCCTTGTTAACCTGCAGATCAAAACACAAATTTGCTTGTTCGTTTAAAAGGGGCTAAAACCGGCACAGAGAAAACTTAAGGGTGAGATACCACACAAGTTTAATTCCCAACTCAGCTGGAGGCGTACTGTATTACTGACCTATCGGTGGTCCCTTTATGTAGGCAACACATGAATTGCTATCAAAATACAATAGAATTAACACAATACAAAACAATAGAAATACACATTACAATAGAACACAATACACAATACAATTTGGTAGTAATTCATGTCTGCCTACATGAAGGGAGAACCGACCTCTCTCGTACACTCGCTGTGCATGTGATGTTTATTTAAAACTGTCCCACCTCCTTTACGCCTGACATTCTAAACTCGCTTTTCAACCAACATCAAGATAAGGGCAAGTTCTTGTGACTATGCCATCGTGCGAGACTGAAATGTTTGGAATGTGTAAGTCCGTAAGAATCAATAAATAGTCGGAACCAATCAAAGCTAACAAGGTGATTTGCGGAGTCGGAGTTGTTCGTACGCTACACAAGATTCTCAACATCTGAATCAGTGACAGAAGCTAAGTATATCGGAAACCGCGAACCAAACAAATATTTATGAATTGGCAACCTGTGAGATTCAGCCGGCCGGCGAGCGAGGCGAACGGTTTGCGGATCCGAATGGAGCACTTCTCGCGAGTGCGCGCCAACATTGGTTGGGACTGGGCTTGTTTTAGTTTGTTAGCTTGCATGTTTGTAACGTCCTGAAGTCTGTAATGGTGCATGGTCCCGGCTAGATAGCTCTTGTGTTTTTTCGGGTCCTCCAACTCAATTTACTTCATAAGTAAATCTTGTAATTATTTACACCGAGTGAAATATAAATGTGTTGTTGTTATATTGGATTACCTGTAACTCGAGGAAAGAAGTATTCCGGCGTCGACTGTAAAATGTTCAGGAAATCTGTGTTAGTCGGACCCTATTCCAAAATGACGAATCTTGTTTGAATAGTATAGAGAGTAGTAAATAACAGATGAATTCTACCATGCTAAAGAGTATTCCAAGATTAGCAATACTCTGGATGTTAGGGGTGATAGCATAAAATGGTACTCAGTTATTGAGATTTCAATCTATAGGGTTTTCAATATGTAGGGTTTCGTATGGGTTTTTCGTTTTCGTGTTTTCCCTGTATTTAAATGTCAATAACTTTGCAGCAAGGTATTACTTACTATGGCATGCTTTCATACAGGCGACATTCATTTATACAGTTTTTAGATCTGATAAAACACGTGCTGCGAGTTTATTAGTAATAGGAGAGGGATGGAATTATCCTGTTTTTGGGGGGTGAATACATAATTAGGGGTGAATACATAATTAGGGGGGGTGAATACATAATTAGGGGGGTGAATACATAATTAGGGGGGTGAATACATAATTAGGGGGGTGAATATATAATTAGGCCTCATTAAATGAAGTGGAATCTCATTAAATGAAGTGGAATCTCATTAAATGAAGTGGAATCTCATTAAATGAAGTGGAATCTCATTATCTATTGTCTTTCCACATGAACAAAGTGCGGCGCTCTCATGAATAAAGTGTGGCGCTCTCATTATCTTTTGTTCCTTTGGATGAGGTCATCGATCTATTCGGGCATGTTTGGGCATAGCCTATTGTTTGGAGTAGCTATAAAACCAGGAGCGATCGGCCCTGAATACATTCGAAGTTGAATGAAAAAAGTAATAAATATCTCGCAACCCCTTTGTAGCGTAAATAGTAAGAACAAGCTACTCGTGATAGGCTCTAAATTGGAGTCTTTCATCAGGAGTTCCAAATATTGAGAAAACAAATGAAACCCGTGAGCGTGCTGTGGTCACCAATATAATTAGCCAATCACCTGCTTGGATTTTCACTGTGCACGAAGTTGGAATATTAATTTGTTAAAGGACATACATATGTACGTAGGAGCATGATCTTCTCATTTGTCTAATAATATAAAATTCGGTCGACGGGGAAAGAAATACTCGATTACTTGTAATCCCCGCCATTTGAAGTCGCTAAGAAATGCTGGCAGTCTTGCAAATGGCATAGGCATAGCCTCTTTATGTTCTCACAATCGGGTTGTTTAAAAACCTGCTTATAAAGCTAATGGAAAACGGCTACTCCTGTTTCGACCAACATCAGCTAAACGATTTAATTACATTAATTTCTAATTTATGATAATTAAAAACTGCGTGCTTCAGAACGAAGCGAGCGGAGCAGCAAGTAATAATTTGGACAAAATCTCAACCATCTCAGTTGCTTGTGCATGTTTACCTAGCTGGTAGAAGAATGATCGGCGCATTATCTTCTTACTTTCGTTTTAGGAGGGAAGTGAACTATGCTCGTGCGCCTTCAGTATGCAGTTACTTTAGCACTCCGAGTAAACTGATTCCTTCGGCCAGACCGTGACAATATTCTCGGCGGTTGTTCTTCTCTGGCGCCATCTCGGATTTGTTAGTCCGTTGGATGTCACCCAAAAAGTGTCAGCAAATTTCGGTTCAATTAAAAAGAATGCCCAAAATATGTTCCTAAGAAGAGTATTCATCGTATGTGCATATATAATAGTAACTATCAGGAGTAACTACAACGACGCAAGCAGATTCTTTAACTGAATTTCGACTATCTTCTCTGTGGTAGTGGTAGTGGTCAACTCGAAAGCCACTGGCTACTTTGACCACTAACGCACTTTTTCTCAAAGCTGTAAATATCTATTTCTTCTCTTTTTTGCCCCCATATATTATATTATATTATATTAATATGTTCGTAATTTTCTTTAAATAGTGCAAAATAAAATGAATCTGAATCTGTGCTTGTTTCGCGCAAAGCATCACGTTAAGTGCTGAAGGGTCTTTAAAAACAGCAGTTTTTGTGCTGCATGGGAATCTTAAGAAAATGTCGGGAATCGGTAGGCTCAGGGAATTTACCGGGAAATCGTTGTTATGTCGGGACAACTCGTGATGAAAATAAATCGGGACTCTTTTGAGAAAACACACCGCAGTCGGGCTTCAGTCGCACGATAGCCCCCAAACTACACAATATATTCATCACCTTTAGCAGCACATAATTTGCTTCTATTGGCCTTCGATAAAGTCAAGCAGCCAGTTAAAAACACCAATTAGCATTTACAATTACATTCTCAAATGATTTGCGGAGCAGTTGGTAGGCTCAGGGAATTTACCGGGAGATCGTTGGTATGTCGGGACAAATTGAAAATAAATCGGGACAACTTTTGAGAAAACACACCACAGCTCAAAACAGGCTTCAGTCGCACGATAGCTCCAAAACTACAAAATATATTCATCTATAAACCGACCTTGGCATTTTATCACCCAGAAATCAGTATTTTTTCCTGCCAAAGAGCTACTGTAAGTTTTAGCATTCACTGCCTATTAGGTATACTGATTTAAAATATAAAGCTACCCCAGTCAAACTGGATATCCGGGGTGCTTGCCAGAACTTCCGGTTAGAAAATCAAACCTGATACGCGTCATTTCGTTCGGAAAGTTTTGGAAAACGTGATGCTGGTTGGGGTCATCCACTTTTCTTGCTCTTTACGGTCTTTCCGCGCACCATTTTTATTTTCTATTTTATGTCTCATTTTTTATTTATTTTTAAATTTTCCAGCCAGATGGTTTGATGTAAGCACTGACCTCCCGATGAGTAGTATTTGCTTTTATGCGTCATTTCATTCGGAAAGTTTTGGAAAACGTGATGCTGGTTGGGGTCATCCACTTTTCTTGCTCTTTTCGGTCTTTCCGCGCACCATTTTTATTTTCTATTTTATGTCTCATTTTTTATTTATTTTTAAATTTTCCAGCCAGATGGTTTGATGTAAGCACTGACCTCCCGATGAGTAGTATTTGCTTTTATGCGTCATTTCATTCGGAAAGTTTTGGAAAACGTGATGCTGGTTGGGGTCATCCACTTTTCTTGCTCTTTTCGGTCTTTCCGCGCACCATTTTTATTTTCTATTTTATGTCTCATTTTTTATTTATTTTTAAATTTTCCAGCCAGATGGTTTGATGTAAGCACTGACCTCCCGATGAGTAGTATTTGCTTTTATGCGTCATTTCATTCGGAAAGTTTTGGAAAACGTGATGCTGGTTGGGGTCATCCACTTTTCTTGCTCTTTTCGGTCTTTCCGCGCACCATTTTTATTTTCTATTTTATGTCTCATTTTTTATTTATTTTTAAATTTTCCAGCCAGATGGTTTGATGTAAGCACTGACCTCCCGATGAGTAGTATTTGCTTTTATGCGTCATTTCATTCGGAAAGTTTTGGAAAACGTGATGCTGGTTGGGGTCATCCACTTTTCTTGCTCTTTTCGGTCTTTCCGCGCACCATTTTTATTTTCTATTTTATGTCTCATTTTTTATTTATTTTTAAATTTTCCAGCCAGATGGTTTGATGTAAGCACTGACCTCCCGATGAGTAGTATTTGCTTTTATGCGTCATTTCATTCGGAAAGTTTTGGAAAACGTGATGCTGGTTGGGGTCATCCACTTTTCTTGCTCTTTTCGGTCTTTCCGCGCACCATTTTTATTTTCTATTTTATGTCTCATTTTTTATTTATTTTTAAATTTTCCAGCCAGATGGTTTGATGTAAGCACTGACCTCCCGATGAGTAGTATTTGCTTTTATGCGTCATTTCATTCGGAAAGTTTTGGAAAACGTGATGCTGGTTGGGGTCATCCACTTTTCTTGCTCTTTTCGGTCTTTCCGCGCACCATTTTTATTTTCTATTTTATGTCTCATTTTTTATTTATTTTTAAATTTTCCAGCCAGATGGTTTGATGTAAGCACTGACCTCCCGATGAGTAGTATTTGCTTTTATGCGTCATTTCATTCGGAAAGTTTTGGAAAACGTGATGCTGGTTGGGGTCATCCACTTTTCTTGCTCTTTTCGGTCTTTCCGCGCACCATTTTTATTTTCTATTTTATGTCTCATTTTTTATTTATTTTTAAATTTTCCAGCCAGATGGTTTGATGTAAGCACTGACCTCCCGATGAGTAGTATTTGCTTTTATGCGTCATTTCATTCGGAAAGTTTTGGAAAACGTGATGCTGGTTGGGGTCATCCACTTTTCTTGCTCTTTTCGGTCTTTCCGCGCACCATTTTTATTTTCTATTTTATGTCTCATTTTTTATTTATTTTTAAATTTTCCAGCCAGATGGTTTGATGTAAGCACTGACCTCCCGATGAGTAGTATTTGCTTTTATGCGTCATTTCATTCGGAAAGTTTTGGAAAACGTGATGCTGGTTGGGGTCATCCACTTTTCTTGCTCTTTTCGGTCTTTCCGCGCACCATTTTTATTTTCTATTTTATGTCTCATTTTTTATTTATTTTTAAATTTTCCAGCCAGATGGTTTGATGTAAGCACTGACCTCCCGATGAGTAGTATTTGCTTTTATGCGTCATTTCATTCGGAAAGTTTTGGAAAACGTGATGCTGGTTGGGGTCATCCACTTTTCTTGCTCTTTTCGGTCTTTCCGCGCACCATTTTTATTTTCTATTTTATGTCTCATTTTTTATTTATTTTTAAATTTTCCAGCCAGATGGTTTGATGTAAGCACTGACCTCCCGATGAGTAGTATTTGCTTTTATGCGTCAACATAAAAGCTGAATTGAGATTAGCAATTGAAGCACGCTCATACTGAGATAATACTGCTGGCAGGAAGTTTTTCTTTGAGTCGAAGCCGAGAAAATCGATCTCAACAGATTAAATTGCGGTTTACAAGCTGAGTTTGGCTTTAAGTCATAAGTCCAACCTGAACAGCAACAACAACTTTATTTGTGTCATGGCTTATAATTATGGATCATACAGTTAGAGTATAAGTTAAAACTGAAAAAAACACAATAGGGAACAGGTTGTAAAAAAAATCAGGTGAGTGACAACAACCTCGAGTCTAGTAAATTTTAATTATACGAGCTGATGATCACAAATGACTGACTAACTGTCAAACTCATACTGTGAATAGTAACTTTAATATCGATCGATAGAAGACTGAGTTGGTACCTAATAGCTTGCATGAACATCTGAAAGAAGAAAACGAATACAAAGCGCTCAAAATGGAGTATTTACAAAAAGCTTTGAACTTTATTTCCAAAGTGATTACTATTTAGCTAAGCCGCACTGATTCGAAATTGCCTGACATTCATTTCAATGGTAGTCTTCTTCGCAGCCGTTATTTGTGTCGTTTACACGCGCTTCTCCCCAGCATTGCGTAACGACACTAATAACGGCTGCGTAGGACTATTTCAATGGCTGGTTTAAACTGAAGTTTTATAAATATGATGTCGTCTGTTAGCTAAGCTATTAATAATTGAAATAATTGAACAACAGTCCCAGAGGTCTGAGAGGTGTCAGTCTGTAAAAAGGAATTGAATTTTTGCACTTTTGTGTTTTTGTTTTTCAGCCGAAGTATACACCTAAGAAGAGCCGACCTGAACCCTGGTCCATGGTAGAAAGCGGTGGTATATACTGCAAACAATAGCTTCAGCCTTGGACAATAACACCGATACAGGTGTCCTACAGTATGTACTTTCAATTGGTTCCAGTGATCCAAGTCTTGATTCTCGTTACCTGGGACTCGCCTGGAAACCAGCATTCGGTGGATTTCTGTTTTGCTTCCACTGGTAGAGTGAAAATATATTAATCTAAAACACTTAGCCATGCAGCGTTATCTGGGTACGTTTCTTACTTTCTTGGGCTTGGTGTTAATGACCAAATCGAGTAATTTTTCAATTCATAAAGGAGAAAAATTAAGAAGGCTGTCAACGCCGAACAGTTTTCGCAGCATTAACAAGACAGGACCGCTACAACTACGAGACCAACTGCCGGGGAAACTACAAGGTGATGCGCCGAAAAGCGTACGCGTTCGAAGATCTTCTAACGTCTCAGTCGTAGAAAATCAGCGTGTCATTCGTCTTGGAGTGATAGTAGAGGAAAGTAAACTGGATGATTTTAGAGCTGCGCTAGCTATATTCCGCAAATCGCAGCAACAAACCCCAGAGGTTATTTACCAAGCTATCAACAACACGGCGTACAATACTCTTAGAGTCTTGTGCGACAGTTTCCCGGCTCGTGCTATACACGGTTTGGCGTTTGTCTGCGGGAATCCGTGTGCTGGTGTCACGACATTTGCCAAATTTGGCAGTACTCTTGGATGGTCTGGTGTTCGTGTTCATAGGTCCACTGAAGAGGGATCTGCAATACTTCATGTGAGTATACGTCACCGATAAAGTTAGCTATTTTGTATCTGTCAAACGCCCAAATACAAAACTTTCATGCAGAAAGCAACGCTTGGATATTTCAAAGTCATTGCGACTTTGGTATATAGTAGTAAATTTAACCTTGCCTTTTCTGTGATACTTATAAAGTAGTTTACATGTTAACATAAATTTTATATGAAATCTATTTTCCTTCAAAACGGAATATTTAAAAAAAAATCCAAACCGGCAGCTCATTAAAATCACTGAATTTCCCGCAAGTTAAAAGGCCCTGGCCTGGGCATGCCAACACCATAAAACGGATGCCTGTAGTTAAGTCAATTTTAAAGCCATTTAAATTAATTCCCCATGCAGTGGAATAGCTTGGTATTCCCCAAAGATATAACAAGAGTAAAACTTCGGCGTGTCTACTGAAACTGAAATGCTGCATCTTCTCCGGCCAATGAAAGACTGGGCTTCTGATGGCAATCACTTTCCGATACACTTTTCTTGTTGTCAAATGAAGGATCACTAATGTACATGCTAATGATAATTTTATGTGGGGAAAAAACGAAACCCAGCAGCGAATTATCTCGTTTTCTAGAGGTTAGGTTTAGTGTTAGTAGTGGGTAAGCCATGATTTGTTAATTAGGTATAATTACCGTTGCAGGTTCAAAGCTCGTTTGAAGGAGTGTTTTGTTTTTCTATAACTCCTTAATTTTCGTTTAAAATTATCATGTTTGTATTTAGCCCTAAGGTTTAGGGTTAGGGTTTTGTTTGGGGTTTTGAGTAGTGACTAGTGTTTAAACTTTTGCTTTGAGCAACGCAAGATTGAGCAACGCAAGATTGCTTAGAGTATATAATCCCAGTTGGGTTCAACCGTACCCACAATTTTAAATTTAGAATTACAGCAACAACACGGTTTGACATCAGCATACTAGAAACGTTGAAACTAATTTTGCCGACAATTGTTCTTTGAGAAAGTCAATGATAAGCTGGATTACCATGACAACAAAGTAATAACTTTTAAACCTTAACATTGTAAAAACGAGCACTACCAACCCCCAAATGTTAAACTTTCTCATGATGAAAGACAAAAATAACTACTCAGATTAGCAGAGTATGCTTTCCAGGTATACTGGAGAAAGTTTGAGACAATTTTGATGGAGAATGGCAATGTTTTGTTTCAAAGAAACTCGAAGGTTCAATTCGATTGACAGTTGCAATTGCCTTTTATAGTCGTTCAGGTGGCCGGTTTTGAACTGACAAGTTTACATTGCGGTCAAGTAACGGTTTTTCTCATACAAATTGCAAAACAATAACATTAAGTGTTAATAAAGGCCAGATGCATGATAGATGAAAAGAGTTGGCGTATTACCAAATAGCCTGTGTCGCATCCGAACTGAACGCTTGTTCTAGACCCCCAGCAGCGTACCTTGATTTGAGTACGCGTTCTGATTGGCTTTTACCAATGCTTTTTCTTACCCGTCTTCTGACTGGCCATTCAACTGTCACCAGCTGTCACCAGTGCGATTTGCGACTAATTCACATTTCAAAAATGGGATTCGAGGCACAGCAAACAAACTCAAAACTGGGAATGGAAAACATGTTTATGGATCATTCTACTTTATGTCAAGACTCTCTTTTGCTACTGGGAATCAACCTCGTTCCCAGGCTCTTTTCCTCCAGCGAGGAAAAGGAAAAGAGCCTAGGAACGAAGTTGCCTGGAAATGAGAAACAGACTTTACTGCGCTGTGGTTCTAACACTGAAACATCAACATTTCAGGTGTGCGAAGGTTGTCCGAATCTAGAATTTGTTTTGAGTATATGATTAACAAGTAATCATTACGGTTTTCTGGTACAGTTTGGAATTAATTCAAACTCGTGTATTTTAATTTCAAAGAGCTCAAATTGCGTTCACCCTACGGGCTCACGCAATTATGATACTCATTGGAAAACACACCCGGCCCACCGTACATATACAAATTGCACTTGCTCCATTTAGTTATATTACCATTACATAGAGTAACCTAATTTACAGTACTCAGGAGCGAAGCTGGAGAGAAACTATGCGTTTTGTTTTCTTAGTGTGCTCCAGCAGCTCATGTGAATTCAATATTCTTTAGATTCAGACTGGAGAGCCTGTAGCGTTCCTGGATGTGGCGCCACCGCCTCACCTACAGAACAGCGCGCTCATCGAACTGCTCAGTAAGTTTCAGTGGAAGACTATCTGTCTTATTCACGACACTGGACAATTAAATTTACATCTAGTTAAAGATCTCCGCAAGAGAATGGAGGAAAGACGTTTTGTGATCAGAAAAACAATAATCACAGATGGAACGGATGAGAAACTCATTTTGAATCTCAGGAGTGTTCAGGGAAAATTACGAGTGTTTGTACTCTACTGCAAGTACCAGACGGCTATATCGGTACTGGAGCATGCGAAGAGGCAGCGGTTGACTGATAAGGAGTATGCGTGGATAGTAAGCGAGATGGCACTCAAGCATCGTAAAAATGTTCCAGGTAAAAATAATGAGAATTGAGTTTTCATATGGTTAGGAAAATCGTTAGGAGGGCATGTAAGTAACATCTATCGGTTCTCACATCTAAAATAACTTCAGTACTAACGGGAGCCCATTACCAGGAGCGTACCTATGTGATGGGTAGCGTACCTATGTGATGGGTAGCGTACCTATGTGATGGGTAGCGCCCGCAGCACAGACGATGAAGCTATTTATAGTCGCGAAGTTCTGGTATGCGATTACGTTGTCTTTTGTTCTCTTACGCTTTAGTATTTTTAGCAGTTTGAACCGTGTTAATTACAATTTTTCAGTGCATCTTGATTGGTTAAAAGTGACGGCCTTTGTTTCTTCTCGCGGGAAACACAAAGCTAAAAATAGCTACATCATCTGTTCTGCTGTTGGACAGACCTAATATGGGAGATGCACACTCCTGGTAATGGCTCCTGGCCCTAATCATTATTTGGTAGTCTTAAGCCAATAATTTCTTCTCGTCAGAAAGTTTCCCCGTAGGTTTGCTTGGAATCGAGTATCAACAAGAAGACTCTGTCGCTGACGACATCGTAGATGCACTGACCGTGTTGACTTATGGGATACGTCATGTGATAAAGAGTGGCGAGAACATCAGTGCACCACAGGTGAATTGTGGGAAGGAAGCGAAGGACGATCGGCAGTTGGCTTCTCCACTTTATAGGTAAAATCGAAACAAAAAATAAACTTTTTAAGTAGAGCATGCTCGCCCTAAGTTGACCCTCAGCTTGCGAGTCCGGCCTAGTTTTTGTTTTTGTCTGATGTGCAATGGGTCTTTTGCAGGAATTATGAGGCCCTGTTAGGTTTTAGGATTATGGATTATTAGGGTTTTCAGAGAAGGGATACGGATTATTGGCAACTAAATTAAAAGATTACGGATTATTTGGGTTGGATTTTATAGCATTACGGATTATTATCACATCGATGACTTACGGATATTTGCGTTTACAAAATAAGGATACGGATTATTTCCAAAATTTATCCAGGATCACGGGTTATTGAGAGTTTGAGACCCCCTGCAAGGCTGATCGGACGGCTGTTTGTAAATGCTATTTCCCACCTCCAATCAATTGTCGATCTTTCTAAAACAGCGTTTTTAGGTTTGTTTGCCAACCTAAACCTTTCCCATGGGATCACGAGCGCAAATCATTGGTCACTGAAGTGATATATCGGCACGTGACTGTTTCCAGTGCTCACTGGTATAATCAACTAAAGTCGATTGAGGTATGCCAACCGCCGTGGGAAGCGAGTAGCAGCTGACGTTTCGAGCGCTAGCCCTTCGTCAGAGCAGTAAAGCCTTTCCCATGGGATCATATCAGCACGTGACTGTTTCCTGCAAAAGACCTATTGTAATTTCATTCTGGGGGAATGGGATCTACATTGTAAATTATGGTTCCAAAGGAAATTGGGTTTAGGACTGTACTTGGTTTGATAAAGAATGGTATCAAACCAATAGTTTTCTTATTTCTTAGGGCAATGAAAAAAGTCAAGTTTCAAGGCAGGACAGGCCTGGTCTCATTCGCGGACGATGGTAATCGCATCGGAGCTCGCTACTCCTTCCTCAACCTGCGACGGCAAAGAGACAACGGCAAACTAGTCTGGGAGAAAGTCGGAGACATGGAGAATGACCACGTAGCCTTAGATCAAATCGTGTGGCCTGGAGGCGCAGTGCATACACCCAGCGGTTTTCCCCGTACGCGCATGCGGATCATGATGTATGAGGTCGCCCCGTTGCTGTACGTAAAAGACCTGGATCCCATATCGGACGAGTGTGCTGGGTTGAAGTGTGACCTAATAGAAAAGAACGGAAAAGGTTCGTCACAATAGTGGAGTTCCAGGATTTAAAAACTATGGCGGGCATTTCATACTGAAAGAAATAACCTAAACACTGGAGAGTGACTAAAGTAATAGCGATTTATAGATCCTGAGTATGCATCGAGTGATTTTCAACGTTACCTTCCCAATAAAGAAAATTATCGGCAATTAAATTAAACCTGCAACTCAATATACTTTATATTTATCTAGTGCCGTGGTAAAAAATGAGCCACAATTTTAGGCCTTTTGCAGGAAACAGACACGTGCTGATATGATATCACTTCAGTAACCAATGAATTGAGCTCGTGATCCTATGGGGAAGTCTTTACTGGAAACAGTCACGTGCTGACATACTCACTTCAGTAACCAATGAATTGCGCTCTTGATACCATGAGAAAGGCTTTACTGGATGGCAAACTAACTTCAAAACGCATTTACAAACAGAGTTTGCCTTTAAAAAAATGGTCAGTTGTTTGTCTTGCCACCAAGTACAACCACGTGATTGCATTCCTGCAAAAGGACCATATACACATGTTAATCTATGTCATATACACATGTTAATCTATGTCATATACACATGTTAATCTATGTCATATACACATGTTAATCTATGTCATATACACATGTTAATCTATGTCATATACACATGTTAATCTATGTGTCCCTTTCTGGTACCTCCATCGTTTGTCTATTCTAGTAAAATCTTTCCATTTTAATGGTTTTTTTCTTTCCCTTACCTTCGACAGAATCGAAGTGCTGTTACGGTCTGTGTATCGATCTGATAGCACTCCTCAGTCGAGACATTGACTTTATTCCCGAGATTAGAACCATACAGGGAGGCAGGGCGGGGTCAATGTTCAACGGCCAATGGACAGGTGAGCCAGTGAGTGTTTACACGAAGGGAAGTTGACCCTAACACCAGTTACAGTAATCAAGGGCCTGTTTACATCAGTGAAGGGAGGTTGACCCCAGCACTTCATTGTATTGTAATCCCTAGAGACTGTTTTACATATCGACAACAATGATGCTGGTCCTAGCACTAGGGCTATCTTCACTGTAGTGTAATCCCTCGAGACCGTTTTGCATATAGACAACAATACTGCTGGTCCCAGCACTAGGGCTATCTTCACTGTAGTTTAATCCCTCGAGACCGTTTTGCATATAGACAACAATACTGCTGATCCTAGCACTAGGGCTATCTTCACTGTAATTTAATTCCTCGAGACCGTTTTGCATATCGACAACAATGCTGCTGGTCCTAGCACTTGGGCTATCTTCACTGTAGTTTAATCCCTCGAGACCGTTTTGCATATAGACAACAATACTGCTGGTCCCAGCACTAGGGCTATCTTCACTGTAGTTTAATCCCTCGAGACCGTTTTGCATATAGACAACAATACTGCTGATCCTAGCACTAGGGCTATCTTCACTGTAATTTAATTCCTCGAGACCGTTTTGCATATCGACAACAATGCTGCTGGTCCTAGCACTTGGGCTATCTTCACTGTAGTTTAATCCCTCGAGACCGTTTTGCATATAGACAACAATACTCTGGTCCCAGCACTAGGGCTATCTTCACTGTAGTGTAATCCCTCGAGATGTTTTGCATATAGACAGATATGCTGCGGGTCCTAGCACTAGGGTAAACCTCCCTTCATGTCAACATGTGCCGGCCTTCTTGAGCCGTTCCAACAACGGCATTTATGTACTGTTTAAAACACGAACAGCAGTGTTTTATCAAGTTAAAAAATTCGAGGGCGAAGCCCGAGTAGTCTGCTGATATTAGTAAATTTAGTGCAATTTTTTTATCTAGGTACCTTATGTTCCGTGTACTTTTTGCTATCTTTATCAGTGAATTCTTAATTAGGATAAAACTTTATTTAAAATGTTATGTTCATTGGTATTCTTTATATAAAACGTTCATCCTAATTAACAATTCAATGAGAAAGCTGAAACATCAATAGAAATTCCATTGTCTCAATCATTAACCCCGTTCCCTCTGGGACAGAATTAAAATCCCTCCGCGGGCCTTTTAGAATGATGAGATTTTATCAGGTATAAAGGAGCATGCACGTGACTGATTTGCTTCATCTGATTGGACAAAATGCTCATTAATTATTCATGAGTGAGGAATGGGCCTTTTGCAGGAATGCAATCACGTGGTTGTACTGGAGGGCAAACAATCTTAATTGATACATTTAAAGGCACTTGTACGAGATCGGTTATGTCATTAGCAAAACCTGTTTGTAAATGCTATTTCCCACCTCCAGTCGATTGTCGATCTTTCTATAACAACATTTTAAAGATAGCTTGCCCTCCAGCATCCAATTATATGCATGGCAACTCCTTTCTCATGGGGATTACTAGCTCAATTCATTCGTTAACGAAGTATTATATCAGCACGTGACTGTTTCCTGCTTAAAGGCCTATTCATCCAGCAATGATTGATCATTCGACCTCCGTCATACGTGTACACTCCTTATTCTACGCACTCTCATTGTAACCTGTATTTCGGCTAACATGGCTGACCCTTCCCTAAACCAACAGGTCTCATAGGAGAAGTACTATCAGGTAATGCTGATATGGTGATGTCATCCATCAGTATAACCGAGGAGAGAAGTAAGGTAGTCGACTTTTCCGAACCATTTCTACATACGGGATCTACGATACTGGTTGCTAAGAGGCACGGCAGCTTCAAGGGCGACGGTTTCCTAAAACCATTCAAGGTCTCGCATTTCCCCCTCGATTACTGTTTATGCATACCTTAAAATACAGCGCGCGCAAATTAGCTGCAGGCGATATAATTGACGTGTAGCAATTTTTGTTATGGAATAATTAACAATTAGACTGTGAGCACGAATCAGCAGATAGTTGACGAGGACTAAACTCAGCCCCGAGTCCACTATCAAAGTCGATAGAAACTGGCAATAGGTAACAAGTTTAATTGTGTTGGTGTAACCAAGCCATCTATTTATGTATGGTAATTCGCAAAGGTTTGCCATCACTGCGAATGTCTTGTGCTGAAATTTTATTAGCTACCTTAATTAGGGATGTCTAGTTGTTAGGAAGGAGGGTGATTTTATGATGATGTTAATATTATAATGTATTATTAATACTTATATTTGTGTAATAGTATAACTTATTATTATTATCTAAATCTACGTATTTTGTTATATCATATTTATTTTCATCGTCACAGATGAAGAGCCATTCATTAGAATGGATAGGCTGTGAATAAACCTATTATTATTATTATTATTATTATTATGTGCTTAAATTAAACTTTAAGTTCGTTACAAGCGCAGGTGCAAAAATAAACAAAAAAAGATAAGAAAATTGTATTGCGTTATTGGTAATCGGTTAGATGAATACCTAAAGCAGATTAAAAGCTGCTCAGCCATTGGTTGTTCAATTATATTATTAGGTAGAGTTCCAGTCCTTGATGGATCTAGTGAGAAAACTAAATTTATACGTATTACAAATCATTGAGGATGGAAAGAGCGAGTAATGTGACTTTGCTTCAGTACATAAGGAAGAATAGAGATAGCTATTTGCCATCATTCTATCCATTAACTTAGCGATCGAGAAAACCGTGTGAAAAAAACTCGCAAAAAAAGGATTTTTCTAAGTCATTTTTGTGTGCAGCGCGCACGGTCGACCATGCATGGAACAATGAGACTGCGAGCTCGATGTTTCTATTATGCAAATAGAGTGTGTTCGTCGAGGAACTATCGGCCGATAGTTGCCCGCAGAACTTTGATGGCGCCTGATACGATCAATAGACGGTGCCTGGCTAGCCAATCAGATGGCGAGTTTACCAATAGACGGCGGCTGGCTGGCCAATCAGAGGGCGAGTTATGCTAATACATATCTAATAGACTTTCAATTAATTTTGTTCAAGGTAGCGGTGTGGTTGCTCATTTTTGCTGTTCTCTATCTCGTCGCGGTCCTTGTATTCTTGCTGGAATCCAAGAACCCAGGATTGCAAAGAAGAGAGCATCAGAAATATCGCGGTCACTTCGACATCCATGCCTCAATCTGGCTTATGTTCTCACGGTTGTTCAGCGGTATTCTGAGCTCCGATGTCCCTAGGTTCGTTAGCAGTAGGGTGGTTGTCAGTTCATGGGCGTTTGCATCCCTCATGATTTGGGCCCTTTACACAGCGAACCTTGCAGCGTTTATGGTCCTCAAGGAACAGTCGCGTTACATAGATGGCATCCGTGACTCGAAGGTAAGTAAGTAAAACTTTATTTATACACGCTTGCCCCGTCAACATTCGCTGATTTTCACAAGGGGCGTGTGGTTACAAATAATATAAAGACTAAATAATTACTAATTAAAAATGATTTATCAATGCTAATTCTAAATATAATAATTCTAAGACTAATACTAATTTTAATGCTGTTACAGTTTACAATATAAAAGTATTTAAGAAACGTAGTGAACTAATAGTAATATATTTATTCAGGTTAAGTTACAGAAGGTGTGAGCGTCAATTCCATTTTTAAATATTGATAGAGAATGACAATTTCGTAAATCTTCTGGTAACGAATTCCATACTTTCACTCCATTGTAACAAAGGCTTTTCTTAAGTTGTTCAGTTCTTGGTAGAGGTAACTGTAGTGATGTAGAGGAACCCCTCAGGTTATAGTCTGTAATATCTTTTTAACTTAAAAATATATGATGTGTGAAAAATAAACACAGAGCCACGAAGGGTCATACAAGAAGTGCACAAAAATGGAAAAAATAATAAAACGTCATTGCAAATATGCACATGGAAAATGAATCGAATAAGCATTTAAGGTTCCACTGAGAGAAGAGGGGTATCAAGGGTAACTAGTCAAACAGGCATTCCTATTTACAACCGGCAAACATAATGAAATAATCAACTTCCTGACAAATCGCTTAATCCACTGTGTGATTTCATTAATTGATGTGATTTGATTGAAGGAAAAGACAAAACGCGAGGAAGTGATTTTTAAAAGTGTTGCATTAAACCATATTAGGACATATGGCGGGTTTTTCTCACCTTCAGTGCCGAATTTAAGTAAACTAACAGTAGGTGATTGATTCTGTCATTCAGATTCAAAACCCGTCAGCATCTGATCTCACGTTTGCTACCATCAAGGACACAAGTGTAGAAAATTACTTCAAGAACAACTTCCCTCATGTCTACAAGTTCATGCGCAACTACAACAAGTTCAACCATTCGTCCGAAGGAGTGAAGGCTGTTCTAGAAGGGTGAGGAGAATATTAGTGTGTTTTTTTTTGGGGGGGGGGGGGGGGGAGCTCTTGTTTACGATGAGCTCTTGTATCTACTGATATGTGCGTCCTTACAGGCTCCAGATTATTCCTAAAAAAATACATGAAATTCCGGGTTAAAGACGACTCCGAAACATCAATCAGGGCGAAAATCCGGTTTCGTTTTCACAAAAAACTTGGAAATTCCGTTTTTGGAGCTCTTAGTTCTCATAAAAACGGGTCCAGTTCTGTACCTCATAACCGCACATACAATATACTGCACCCTTTATCATACAAGTTGTGATAGGCCAGTTGTGTCACTCACTCACTAGATATGTAACGTGTTTAGCACGGCCAAGAGCCTGGGGACGAGTTTTTGTGATGGGAATACTCAAGTGTCCTATTCGAAGATTACCGCTGAATGAAATGACTACAGACGCATGTACTCAGGGTTAGCCTCATTCTGAAGTTAAACATTCTTAAATACCAGCGAGAAGGTGGGCTATTCACAACTCTGCGTATTGTTGTAGTTTCGCATTTTGCACCTTCTCGCTGGTATTTAAGAATGTTTAACTTCAGAATGAGGCTAACCCTGAGTACATGCGTCTGTAGTCATTGCACTCAGCGGTAATTTTCGAATACGAAACTGGTCTATTGTGTCACTCACTCACTCACTAGATATGTAATGTGTTTAGCACGGCCAAGAGCGTGGGAACTTGTTATTGTGATAGGTCAGTTGTGTCACTCACTCACTAGATATGTAACGTGCTTAGCACGGCCAAGAGCCTGGGACGAGTTATTGTGATAGGCCAGTTGTGTCACTCACTCACTAGATACGTAACGTGTTTAGCAACGGCCAAGAGCCTGGGACTAGTTATTGTGATAGGGAATTGTGTCACTCACTCACTAGATATGTAACGTGTTTAGCAACGGCCAAGAGCCTGGGACTAGTTATTGTAATAGGGAATTGTGTCACTCACTCACTAGATATGTAATGTGTTTAGCACGGCCAAGATCCTGGGACGAGTTATTGTGATAGGGAATTGTGTTGTTTTATGGCAGGAAGATAGACGCATTCATTTGGGAAGCAGCCACCCTTGAACGGTACGTCTCCAAAGATTCACAATGTAGCCTACTGACAGTCGGCAAACTCTTCGACATGAACGGCTTTGCTGCGGCGTTCCCCAAGAGTTCTCGTTGGACCCAAAACGTTTCAGACCACATTCTAAAATATCAGCAAACGGGCGTGGAAGGAGAGCTCAGGGAAAAATGGCAGAAAGGTATAACCTACGTTGTGACGTCACAATTAAAGTTTTTTTAACTACTTATCAGTGAAGTTGAAACTGAAGTTGTAAACAAGTTATCCGCACAATATTTTTTTCTACTTTTATCAGAAATAGAAGATAATATTTTTATTATTGGATTCGGTTTTCGGCTGACAACACAGACCTTGATAAGTAATACTTTTCGAGATTCTGCTCAACCTCATCCAACATTATAGTGTTTAAGTTTTATTTGTTCGCCGTATCACTAACTGTGTGTGTCCGCACAGGGACGTCAGGTGTGGCACTTATAAGGGGGGATAAATGTGCCTCTCCAGTCGCTCCTATGAGTGAATAGACCCTTTGCACGTTACGTCATGACCGCCATGTTGGCGTACAGTTATATAATTAACAATTGCAATAGATCGTTTGTTCTGTACACCAACATGGCCGCCATGCCCTTTGAATCTCTGGAGATAGAGTGCAAACCATCTATAGGATGCATGTCAGCGTAGTCAGTAAATCACAAATTTCAAACATGTTTTTTTAACAACAAAAAGTGAATTTTAAGTTTGTTTTTGATATAAAGTTTAATGGAACATTTGTTAAGTTATATTGTTACATAGCCATACGTTTTCCAGATACAACGCACGCTCTCATTGGTTGATCCGAGGTCACGTGGCAGTCGTTAAAATCCAGTGTATCCGGATATATCCCGTATCTCGGCACCACGTGACCACCTCGTGAAGATGGTAGCTAAAGGCGGGAAAAGAAGTATTTGTCTTGTACCAAAACTCATGAAAAAGTAATTGTTGCTATATAACAAATTACTAAATGATATGCTCCTCGTGAAGAGGGTCTGAATGGGGGGGTCTTCATGTCAGTTGTCAGTTAAAATTTTGGCCATTTGTCAGTTGTCAGTTAGCTCTAGTTAATCATTACTAAAGAAAATTTACAAAGTTTGACCCACAAAATCCAATTTTACCACAATTGCCGGTAATCTCGCGATCTGATTGGTCGATGTGCGGTGGTAAATGAGAGTCCAGACAACGGTGCTGACGTTTTCTAATATCGTTGTAAAAAAAAAAATTTCCTCTGGTTTTCCGTGGTGTGGACTCTTATTTACCACGATTTACGTCATCACATGGTCAAAATTTGTTGTGGACTCACTCGGCTGCGCCTTGTGAGTCCACAACAAATTTTGACCATGTGATGACGTAAATCGTGGTAAATAAGAGTCCACACCACAGAAAACCAGAGGAAATTTGCTAAATTTGTCAGTTGTCAGTTATTTTCCGGTTGTCAGTTGTCAGTAAAAATATCGTCATTTGTCAGTTGTCAGTTATTTTTAAGGCCGTTTGTCAGTAGTCAGTTAACCCCATTCAGACCCTCCGTGAATCATGATCAGTGAGTATTGTTCCCTTGATCCTCACTGTTTACCTTGGGGCCATGCAGTCATTTAGTGTGTGTATATGCCTCCACATGTTTGGGTTCGGTCCGTCAGTATATCTCTGTTGTGACACCTTCTCGTCGTTTCTCTTCAGGTTCGTGCAAGCAGAGTAGCAGTGGTTATCTGGAGGAGACTTCCATGGGTTCCTTGGCTATCGTTAACCTGGCTGGCGTGTTCTACATGTTGGGTGTCGGTGTCATGCTATCGCTGTTGACATTAATCGCTGAGAATGTCATCTACCGGTGGCAACACGCTAAGAGAAGACGCGCTGCACAGCTAAACCACTGCCAAGAAACAATGGTAATGGCTTGGGTGGGCTGGCTGCAATATCGATGTTCATTCTCAATCGGCCTTTTGCAGGAATGTGGCTGTACTGGATGGAAAAAACTGACTTCCTTTATTTGAAATCACTTGTACGAGATCGGTAGTGTTATCAGCAAAACGTGTTTGTAAATGCTATTTTCACCTCCAATCGATTTTTCTAAAACAGTGTTTTGTACTTTGTTTGCCATTGTTTCCAGAAAAGCCTTTCCCATGGAAACACGAGTGCAGTTCATTGGTTATTGAGGTGATATATATCAGCACGTGACTGTTTCCTACAAAAGGCCTTTTGACCCTTGCACATGACGTCACTATTGTTATGAAAGTGCGCCCAGAAGGTAACTGGATAAAAGAACAAATGCATCTGTCTGGTGTAGGTCAAGGCCAGGCAAACAATGAACTAATGACGTTATAGTGCAAGGGGTCTATAGAGAACTAAATTACTATAGATGTTATCAACTAAGAGTTCATCAGGGTAGGCTATTTGTTCTGCCATGGGAAAGGTGGTTCATTGTAGTATAGAGCACGCCTTGTAGACAGATATGTGTGTAATGTGCAGTATCTCTTTTCTTAAAAAAAGTTACTTTATTTATAGAGAGTAACACGTTTACTTCTAACATGTAGCTCATTAATCTTCCACATGGCCCTCTGTTGACTTAGTTCTACGATTTTACGTCCTTATCCGAGAAGATGAGGTCTAACCGTTTACTGTTGGATCATGTAAAGGCAGCACCTTCTACTCAGTTATTTTAAGACCGTGAGTGTTGGTCCGGTCGGATTTTGTACCCGCGACCTCCCGCAAGACAGACCGGATAGCGAGCTTAAAGGGGAACGTAATCAACCCAACTTCTATAAAAAGATGTATTCGAAAGAAATAAGTTCTGATATTTTATTTTTCTGTGTTGCGAGTATTCAAGTTCGATTTTGCGTTGAAAAATCTATATTGTGTGGCGGCTCAATTGACCGATTTAGCTTTTACATTTGTTGGGCCAATTCAGGTCGCCTGACCTTCCCTTAAGGAACGTTTTCTTGTTTTTCTGTATCCCAAGAGGAAATGTATCACTTTCTCTAATGGGAAAACAAAGCTAAGCACTGTAGAGCTGTCACATGATCTGAATTGGGACAACAAATGTACAAGCAAAATCGGTCTATTCAGTGCAAATTTCCCCATATCGTACATCACACATGCCAAGGAAAAACAATCACACCTCCACCACAAAGAAAACACAATGGTCCGCCATTAGAAGCCGTTAGTCCCGCTTTTCAATGTCGGGACAGCATGGCCAAACTAATTTATTACCCGTACCTTACGTCACAAATTATAAGACTTGAGCCGTTTGTACATAGCGGAGGTTGTGATCTCCTCATAGAGGCGCAACACATCAAAATAAAATAGCAGAACCTATTTATTTCGAATACATGTTTGTATAGACGTTGGGTTGATTTTAGGGTTCAGTTCCCCTATAGCCGCTGAGCTAACCGGGTCGGACGGTGTAACTAGGGTTAACCTCTTTAATAAATATTCTTAATAACCAGCCACGCCCCAATTCCATTGTTCTGTGCAGGTTTTGATCCTCATGGGAAGACGGGAGCGGATTTGAATAGTAAAGGAGAGCGGGGCTGAATTTAAAACCAAGGACAGGTCTATATTTTTAACATATAGACCTCCCCTGGGTTTTGAATTCAACCTTGCCCCCTGGATATATTATTCACAAAATTCGTCTGACAACAATACATTTTATTTGCAGTACAATTCCTCTTGAATTTTCACTTTTAACATATCAAACATACAGTACTACTTTATGCATTTTCAGCTTCTGAATTGAAAACACTGAAGAACTGCGATCTGGTGAATGAATATGAACTAAACGAGCAATAATCATTTGGGAATTGTAAAACTAATCATGTGAATCATTGCTGCCATATGACAAATCATTATCGAATTCATAGATGAAACACTTTGAGGTTTTCCACAATCTGTCAATCAATAGCACAAATGCGACTGATTAACAATGGTTGCCCGATTAGGGAAGAGTACGCTATTTATCCACTTTTACTAATTACTTTTTGCTAATTCTATAAAACAACGGAACCCAATTAGCAAAACGCAATTACACATAGGTCTGTGATTGCATGAGAACAATGGAATTGGGGCGTGACTGGTTATTAAGTCTGTTCAAAACCGCGGGTTTGGTCTTTCACTGAAATTAAAGACCGAACCCGCGGTTTTGATGCTTTACATATTAATTGTTCAGTACAGTACAGTAATTCTCTTGAAGTCCGTAAGTTACACGTACGACTGATGGATCACCTTTTTAATACCGTAAACATCCTTTCTGTCGCAGGGTCAGGCTCAGAGTTTAGTGATAGAGAGACTGAATACCTCTGAGCTACACAATCAGCACAATGGCGAGCGCACGCCGGACGAGGGAGAGCGGCTCAACACCATGGCACTCTCGAGTGTGAGTCAGCAGCACTTCACCTCTCAAAACCTGGCATTTTATTGGACCTCGTGTGGATTGCACTGACAAATAATTATATTGTTTAAGGGTTAGGGTTTGTATTGTTTTAGGATTAGGGTTTGTATTGTTTTAGGGTTAGGGTTTGTATTGTTTTAGGGTCAAAATACTAAAAAAAAAAAACTTTTTTTTATGGAATTTGATCTATTATACTAAGAGTCTTTCCCTTTTTGTTATTTATGTGTGTGTGTATATGTGTTGTGTGTGTATCTAGCTTAACCACCGTAACTATTTAATTTTCTTTTTTTAAAGGTAGCCCTGACTAGATTGATATTTTATCATTTCGGGCTACCTGACACTTGTACTGCAGTTATGTTATTATTCATTGTAATGTTGCAATTTGGTGTGAATAAAGTTTGTTGTTGTAGGGTTTGTATTGTTTTAGGGTTAGGGTTTGTATTGTTTTAGGGTTAGGGTTTGTATTGTTTGAGGGTTAGGGTTTGTATTGTTTTAGGGTTAGGGTTTGTATTGTTTTAGGGTTAGCTATTGTTTGGATAGCCAGTACTATTCCAGGTTCCGAGGAGGTGATAGCGCTTCACAGCTGATTTGTTCAGTTTATAATTATTTCCACTTTTGGCAGAATAGTTAGCTGTTGTCAATGCCGTCTGTTTTGATTTTGTTTTAGCTAGAGAAGGAGTTAATGGCGGTGTTAAAGGAACTTCGAGAGCTTCGACAGGGAAAAGCAGGTCCTGATGACTGGTAACAATTTAGCTTACATTATTAATTTAAACTTAGGTTTAGTAGATGGGAGTTAGGTTGTCGTTTGAAATCCAGTCCGCGTACCTCTTCCTACCTGTAATGACGCGCTCATAAAGACGGCCGGAATCGCTCAAGACTTCAAACCCCGGCTTTCAAAATAGTGGTCCTAGAACTATGAATTGGATCGGAATATTCTCTACCTGTAATATAAGGGATGTGTAAGAAATATGTGAGTATTAGTATATCCCAAACAAGTGAATAGTATGGCACGAGCAGTTCATAAGATTGATTGTTTAAATATAATGAGCAAACATTTGCTGAGAGCATGCGACTGTGCACTCGATAACCTGTTTACGCACTCGTTTATTGACCAATCAGAATCCAGATATTTTGTTGAAAATATTATAACCTCTTCAAATCGCATGAACGCAAGTGCTATACGAGATTTATGGACACTGCAAGAGTGATATTTTGAAAGTTCTGATAATTGCAGTCGCCTTGCCCATAAATCAAGCATAGCACGAGCAGTTCATGCAATTTTTTGTTTATAAGATACTGAGCAAACATTTGCTGAGAGCATGCAACTGTGCACTCGATAACCTTTTTATGCACTCGTCAGTGGCGTAGGGAGGGGAGGGGATGGGGAGCAGTTGCCCCACCCAATCTGCCCAGTCACAGAAGAGAGATTGACAGAAGTCATAAATGAAAATGACGCAGAATTAATCATTTTGCCCACCCCACAAATTTCAAACCTCCCTACGCCCCTGGCACTCGTTATTGACCAATCAGAATCCAGATATTTTGTTGAGTATATTATAACCTGCATTTTAGTATGTTCTGATTGGCTACTCCGGTGGTGAATATCCTTTGCTATTCACCTTCACTTCGGTGAATAATTGTTCACTGTAGCGATACTTGCTGCCACGTCATCCATTGTCATTAATGTGCCAACCAGAGATCCATTGGTTCCTGACGTAAATATTTGAAATCATGGTTGGTACATTAGCATAATAATCGTAATGTTTATCAACACGAACTATCGCTATTCACTGTTTTCCAACTCTCGCGTGAAGAATTCACTTGTTAATGGCTTTTTGAACGTTTTGAACTAAGTTGAGGCTGGCTATTTCACTCGTGTAGTATATACTAAAACAATTATTGTCCTTAGTGTCGGTCACTATCGTTAAATATCCACTTTAAAAAATCATATTATATAATACCAATAGTCCATCACCAGAAGTCTCGATAAGCAATGGAATGCGGCCCATTAGTTTACGGTATAATCTATTATATCAGAAGTCCATAACCAGAAGTCTCGATAAGCAATGAAATGCGGCCCATCAGTTTACGGTATAATCTATTATATCAGAAGTCCATAACCAGAAGTCTCGATAAGCAATGAAATGCGGCCCATCAGTTTACGGTATAATCTATTATATCAGAAGTCCATAACCAAAAGTATCGATGAGCAATGAAATGTGGCCCATCAGTTTACGGTATAATCTATTATATCAGAAGTCCATAACCAGGAGTCTCGATAAGCAATGGAATGCGGCCCATCAGTTTACTGTATAATCTATTATATCAGAAGTCCATAACCAGGAGTCTCGATAAGCAATGGAATGCGGCCCATCAGTTTACTGTATAATCTATTATATCAGAAGTCCATAACCAGGAGTCTCGATAAGCAATGGAATGCGGCCCATCAGTTTACGGTATAATCTATTATATCAGAAGTACATAACCAGGAGTCTCGATAAGCAATGGAATGCGGCCCATTAGTTTACGGTATAGTCTATTATACCAATAGTCCCAACCAGGAGTCTCGATAAGCAATGGAATGCGGCCCATTAGTTTACGGTATAGTCTATTTTTAGAACGGCGCTTATTTTAAAATACTTTCGTGGGCAGCCATGTTTCTTTTATAAACACAAAATTAGTTCTATTATTAGAACAAAGGCGTTCGTGTTTTGGGCCAATCAGAGTTTCTGGTTCAATTAGGTGCAATACGCTGGGCTATCGATGGGTAATTAGGTGCAATACGCTGGGCTATCGATGGGTAATTGTTGTTGAATATCTTTATTTATACATGGAAAATCATCAGTTACATACATAGATAAAAAACACTAAAATATGAAACTGTTTTACATGAAAGCCATGTTGCAGGGACGAATAAGAAAAATAGGAATGTCATATATAAGAAATATTTACATAAGGTTAAAATAACTCGATTTCGTAAGATTAAAAATGAAGTTATTTAAACTAGTTGATTGCCTTACATCCTCAGGCAGTTCATTCCATAACTTAGCCCCACTAAAGCGAAAAGCCTTTTTACCGAAATTGGTTCGTGGCCGTACAAGGGTTAGTTTTGTTGATGAGCCCCTAAGATTGTAATTTGTAGAGGCTGAACGTGGTATAAATTTTGAGGATAAATATTCAGGAGACAGGTTATTTAAAGCCTTATAAATCATTATTGCTTTTTGTTTGATTCGTCGAATATATAGTCTGTCCCAATTTAGAGTACTTAGGAGCTCATCAATCTTAGTATCAAAGGGTAAACCGGTTATTATTCTGGCAGCTCGGTTTTGCAACTTTTGTAGATTCTCGGCAAGTCCTTTGTTTAGATTTTCCCATACAACACTGCAGTAATCAAAATGAGAGAGTATGAGAGTATCATAGACACTTAGCAGTGCTTTGGGGGGTATGAAAGGCTTTATACGTCTGAGTGCACCTAGACCTGAGGAGATTTTCTTCATGAGTTTCTCAAGCATGTTAAGGCCTGGTTCAGGAGTCAAATTTCGGGTAAAAACTGTTTTCCTTATTTCAGCACAGCCGAGTATGATAGGCACGCCAAGTTTCTCACGATAATAGGTATCGCCATTCTTGACTACCTTAAGTGGTTTGTGTGTAGTAAAACGTGTCACGTGGTCTGTCACGTGACTTAGAACACGAAATCAGTAAATCAAAAACGCGGCTCCGAGTTTAAAACAGTTAGGACTATGAGTGGAAACGTTTAGTTAAGGTTGAAGCCTTTCACCTAAATCAGCTTAGAAAAGATGACTACAATGTTTCGTTAACGAGTTATTAAGGCGAACATATGCAAAATAGGTCACGTGACTTTTTGTACCCTTAATATCTCCTTATCTTTACACGATAGTCATGTTTTCTAAGCGTGATCTGCAACACTGCGGGAGGAGGAATGTTTTAGCAGGGTTACTTTATGTTCATATGTTATCATCGCAGCCGCATATCACTTAAACGATTTGATGTAATTATGACGTCATCGATCACGTGACACGACAACTATCCACATAACAAATTTAAGGAAGTTTATATTAGTTTTATAGTGTAATTAAATTTTGTTTAAACCGTTATTTCTGTCAGAAATGTTTTTTTAACGTACATCTATTTTCCGTTAAATGAACCAGGCCTTAACATGCTTGAGTTGTTAATGTGGGTTTTCCAAGACAAATTTTCATCTAGATGTACACCAAGATATTTTGTTGAGGTAACTCTTTCTATGACTTTACCATCAATGGTGAAAGATAAATCTTTCGGAAAATTTGTCAATTTCTGGTGGGAACCCACTAGCAACAATTCCGTTTTTGTTGCATTTAGGGTGAGTCTATTTGCACAAAGCCAATTTCTAACATTTTGGAGGTCATGGAAGTAGTTTGCTTTAGCATTGCGGATATCATTATTCAATTTATTTCGGGTTTGTTTGTATCTTAACCAATCAGCTGAATTGTTTGTCTTAATTGCTGAAGCTTTCAGCCGATCCCTTTCAAACATTTTTCTTTTCAGGTCATGAGTGATCCAAGGAGATTGTTGGGGACGGATACGTTTTGATTTAAATGGAGCATGTTTATCAGCTACTTCTAGGAAGAGTGTTTTCCATAATTCCCACGTCTCGTTAGGATCGTTAATTTGGTCTAACTGTTCCCATGGTTGCTTCTGTAAGTCATTCTGAAAGGCTTCAGGGTTAAATTTAGAGAAATTCCGAAAAGTCAATAGTTTGTGTCCGGCATGCTTAGGATTTATTATTTTACGGTAGGCATAAACCAAGCTATGGTCGCTAAAACTTGTGTGTAACACACCAGAGCAAATAATTTTTTCTGGATAATTAGTTACAACAACATCTATTAGAC